>CM065728.1:46362457-46467457 GCA_033310375.1 Conus canariensis | reverse complement strand
AGAGAGAGAGAGAGAGACTGCCAAATAAAGTACCCTTCGTGACAATGGATTCATGTAGGGCACGCGATGGGCTGATATAAGAAGTCGGCGTTTTCGAAATGGGCGGGAGGAGGAGGAGGAAGGGAGGGGGAAGCGGAGGGAGGGTAGAAAAGACAAAAGAATGGAGGAAGGTGGGTGGGGGGGGAGGGACCGGTGAGGCGTGGAGGGTGCAGAGGGAACAGGTTTCAACGAGTGCGTGCGCACCGCTTGCATGTATTGAGTGTACCTGTGAGACAGATGAAAAATGAACTATGCAAGCAAGCGCACTCGCGTGTGCGTGTGCGTATGTGACAACTCGTTGACAAACTGTAATGATGAATCATACAGCTTGCGCTGTTCATTTCATAACACTTGAGTATGCATTTCTGAACGCGCGCGCGCACACACACACACGCACGCACGCACACGCACGCACGCATCTCTCTCTCTCTTTTATCATTTATACGTGCATGCTTTCAATGGCAAAGGACATTCCAGCTTGTGCATATTTTATATGGAAAATTGACATTCCACCATGTCCATCATTTACAAGGCAAAGATATCGATCCGTGTGCCTGTTTAACATGCGAAAGACATTACTCCATGCGCTTGTTTTGCATGACTAACGACACTCGTGCATTCCATATTCAACAGGGAAAGATTAATGTGTCCATGTGCATGTTTTACGTGGAAAAAAAATATCACTTCGGATAACTGCTTACCATCAAAGATACTCCACCATGAACATGTTTTAATTGTTTAAAAAAATAATAATAATAATAAATAAAACAACTAACCATGCGCATCTTTGAGAAAGAAATTTCACCACATAGTGCACGTTTTATATGGAAATGACGAATTCCTAAAATTGTGTGTTAGCTTTACATGGGAGCGACTTTGTATGAGAAAGACATTCCTATACGAGCATGTTTTACGAGGCAATGGCGCTCTCCTCTATGTGCATGGGTTACTTTGTTGTTGTTTCAAGGGGGGTAATTTGTTTCTTTGTTTTTTTCCTTCGCAATAAAATGGACAGTCTTCAATGCCGATGGTCTGTGCAAACAGACAATCATCCATCAATGGCACAGCACGTAGTAGCCCCCCCCCCCCCCCCCCCCCTCCCAATCACACTCGCACACTGTACAGCAGTAGGCTAGCAGACGGACAGACAGACACAGGAAGGGTCGGCAACCAGCCGTGTTTCGCTCTCCCCGGGAGCCACGCCGGGGTGTACAGACCGTTGTTTAGCCCCATTTTCTCCTCAACAACAGCCAGACGACGCCCGCGTGTACATGGGGAGAGGATGTGGGGGGAGGGGAGGGGTGGAAAGAACAGAGGTGGAGGGAGGAGGGGGTATGCAGTACATGCGTACTGTGCTGGCTGACCAGTAGCAGGTGGTTCTCTCTCCCTTCCCCTCCAACCTCCCCACTCCTTCCCTACCTTCTCCCCACACCACCACCACCACCGTGCACCTCCCTCCCATTCTTCTCCTCTGTTCGGAAGCCCAGCCACTCGCCGATCCAATTTGTTCGACCCGCTACGGGACAAATCGACTGTTCATTACAGCCCGAGAGCAACTAAATTAGTAACCCTTTTTCCTACACCAGTAGCATCTATCGTATAAACCCTAGCGCATACGTGTAAAAATCGGATGCGATGTGAAGGTGAAAGTGGGTGTAAGGGGGGCTTCGTGGGCGGGGACGGTATTATTTGCATTATGATTTACCTGTTCTAAAGCTATCTGTGGTCGGTAGATAGTGTGCGTGGGTGTGACTGCTTTAACTGACTGCAGTATAATCATACATGATGCCATCTGAAGACAGTTACAACTGAATGTGGAAAAATAAGGTTACCCCCCCCCCCCCCCCCCAAAAAAAAATAATAATAATAATAAAAATAATAACAATAATAAAATAATGATAATAATAAATAAATAAATAATAATAACAATAAAATAAAATATAATAAATAAATAAAATAAATACATAAATACGTCAAAGAGGAAGCTCGTGAAGATTTGTTGAGCGATTAGGGCTCTTGTCAAAGAGACTGACGGGCCTGACATAGCACCAGACACTGACAGACAGCAACAGACAACGAATGATTGCGTAATCTTAAAAGAGAGAGAGAGAGAGAGAGAGAGAGAGAGAGAGAGAGAGAGAGAGAGAGAGAGAGAGAGAGAGAGGAGATCCATTAGCTACACAGATGATAACGAGATTATGTTTATAATGATAATAATAACGATGATAAGACTGAAAATAGAAGTTGAGAGACACAGAGTGTGCAAGGGCAGAAGAAGATGAAGCGGAGTGAGGGGAGGAGGGGTGTGAAAAGGGGTGAAGGTGGGGGGGGGGGGGGTCAGGATTTTATGGGAAGAAGGAGGCGGAAAGAGGATGGAATGGGTGGGGGTGGAGTGGGGGTGGGTGGAGATGAGAGTGAACAGACTGGGAAACTTGTGCTATACTAGCTCCGCTGGAAGAGGATGCAAAGTTAGGTGGAGTAGGGGGAGGCAGGGCAGACGCCAGCTGTGAACTGTGAAAACAATCCGAAAGTAATCTATTTCTGGAACTCCCATGTCGGTATTCCTCCTCACTCTCTCTGAGACTGTTCAGACTACGCTGGTCAAATACCATAGTCTCCCAGTAAACATCTCGGCAAGAAACGGAATTGGCTACTGACTGTAGGATTTTCTGCATGTCCTGGATTTGACGCGACTAATATTTAATGAGATAAGATGGAAAGACAGAGAAATGGAAACTTACAAAAACACACAAAAAGAAGAAAACAAAAAACGGGGAGAGGGGGGGGGGGGGGATGGAAAAGGAGAAAGCAAACAGGGAAACAAAAAAAGTAGCAGCTAGAACAAATGGCAAAAGAAACAATGAATTAATCAAAGGCAGACAAAAGGAATGAATGGCAGAACACAACAACAACAACAAAGAATTATAAAAAGACTTAATGAAAGAAAACCTGAATATATTGGGGAAAGTAAAATTATGAAAAAAAGAAAAAAATAACGGAATACAGCTTTGCTGAATTAATCATTGAAATCTGACTGAGTGAAACTCAATAATTTTTTTTTTTTTTTTTTTTTTTCACGATTAGCATTGATAAATGACAGAATGCAGTGATAAGACTGACCTTCATAGAATGTCAGATTAAATCTTTTTGAAGGTTTCAAGACAAGTTCTGTTATACATTCTATTCAGTTCACACACACACACACACACACACACACACACAACACACACACACACACACACACTCTTCATTATCTACTACTTGTCACAAACATACTGCTTATAAGTAATGAAAAGGGCTCAGACAAATGTTACGCTATTATCTATCTTTCTGCAAAGCAGATGAAATTACCGATATAAAACATATAAGGTCATGTCTCACAACATCAAGTGCTCACTCTAATCATCACATCCCTATCACTCAGTCATTATTGATATTATCAATGTCTTGTTAGTTGTTGTGTTTGACACAAGTGCTCACTCTAGATAATCATCACATCCCTATCACTCAGTCATTATTGATGTTATCAATGTCTTGTTGCGTTTGACACAAGTGCTCACTCTGATCATCACATCCCTATCACTCAGTCATTACTGATGATATTATCAATGTCTTGTTGTGTTTGACACAAGTGCTCACTCTAATCATCACATCCCTATCACTCAGTCATTACTGATATTATCAATGTCTTGCTGCGTTTGACACAAGTGCTCACTCTAATCATCACATCCCTATCACTCAGTCATTACTGATGTTATCAATGTCTTGCTGCGTTTGACACAAGTGCTCACACTAATCATCATATTGCTATCACTCTAATCATCACATCCCTATCACTCAGTCATTATTGATGTTACCAATGTCTTGTTGTGTTTGACACAAGTGCTCATACTCACTTCTCACTGAGTCACTGGTTAAGTAGTTATAATGTCACCCTTGTTACGCTGTATGGCATAACATCAAGTGCTCACACTGATCAGTCACAGCCTTCTCCCTCAGTCTCTTGTTAATAACGTTATCAACATCATACTATGTGATATAACATCAAGTGCTCACACTACCAGTCACATCCCTCCCTCTCGGCCATCAGTAATAATCATCAACACTACAAAACTGAAAGTAAACTTCGAAGAAAAAATTTTTTTACTATGCCACCGAACAAAAGACACAAATTACACGACAAACACGACACGTTTCGAGCACTTTGGTCTTCTTCAGGCAAGGCAAACAACATTCAATGACAATGAAAAAGAAGAATGAGCAATCACTTATCTCCTCAAATTAGGTGCAAAATGGATGTAGAATGCGCTCCACATCCATTTTGCGCCAACTTTGATGATATAGTGATTGTTTGTTCTTCTTTTTTCATTGTCCTGAATTTTGTCTGTCTTGCTAGAAGAAGACCAAAGAGGTTAAAACATGTGTTTGTCGTGTAATTCGTTTGTTTCTTTTGTTCAGCGACATAGTCATTTTTCTTTTATTCAAGTTTGTTTCAATTTCTGCCTGCAGTCACCTCACTTTGAAACTAAAACTGGAAGTGTCGAAATCACACATCATGAAGCCCATCAAGCTTTTATGCTCAGTCAATCACCAACTACACATTAGTATCTGAATCAAGTCTTACTTCAGATGGGTCAGTTACTGGGTAACATGAGGAACTGTACTTGAGATAACATTAAGTAGAACAGGAAGAGGCCAAAAAGCAACCTCACTCCAGACAGCGAACACTCACTCACTCACTCACTGAGTCACTCACTCTCTCTCTCTCTTTCTCTCTCTCAGGGAAAAAAAAATATAACTATATCAGTACCAATCTGAATTAAAGTGAAAGAAGAGAAAATACTTTGAACATTGACAAAATAACAAATGGAGGTCATCCGCGCACACCACTGGCGCTTTTCTTTCTCTTTTTAAGGAATGGGGAAGTGAGTGAGGGGAGGGGGGAGGGAAAATAGTGAGTGGAGCAAAAGAGGACATGGGGATGGTCGGTTATAAAGAGTAGAACAGGGGGGGGGGGGGGGGGATTAGGCAGAGTAAATGATAATACCCTAATGCGTGTGCGTGTGTGGGGGGGGGGGGGGGGGTCTGTAAAGAGACAGAGCTCTACATTTTGTGGTAATGGTACAGTGTGCCATCGGTCATATTTGGCGGTGGTGAGATAAGATGGAATACATGCGATCTCTGACAGCACTGCAAGCTTATCTCTGCTTTGTTGGTTACTACTGAACATAACAAAATGGACAAAAAAAAGTAGTGAAGAATATTTTTTCTTTCATTTTAGTTTTCTTTGGTTTGTTCAATCTTGTCCAAATCAACACAATAAACCTTTGAAAGTCCTATTTTCAAGCCTGAAAAACTGAAAAAAGGGAACACAATACAAGAAAAATGAAAAGAGTAAAAAGCCACTTTATCAGTATCAGTAAATTTAGCATGCCCAAGTTCCTTCTTTCAAAGTTATTTTCATACTTTACTTGCATTTTACATGTAAGCGACAACTCTTTGGTCTGAGAGTTACAAATTACTCATCTATTTTTTAGATGAACTGTGTGTGGTCGTAGCGTTTATAATTCTCTCTCCCCCTAGCTCTCAAGCACAGAAAACGAATTAATCCAAAACATAAGATCATTTTGAATTAAAATGGACCTGTCATTTTCAAAATGAATCCTTCGCCATTTGATCCATGATTTTTCAGTTCAAAACAATATGAAGCTCTGAATGGGTATTGTACTGCTTACACTTAAGTTGTTGGATGACTGAGTAATGAAATTACAAAAGTTTAACATTAAAATTTATACCACTGTCGGTTTCCTGTCAGATTCACAAGTTTACATCTGCTTAGTAGTGACTACATATTTTGCTCATCTCAGGCAAAGCTCAGAAAATGTCACTAATTCTTGTCAGATATTTGCAATGGTCCAGATGTTAACAGTAACATGACTCACTGACTTTGACATTTAACTCCGGGTGTGGTGTATGTGTTGAAACAGGACATGGGGTATATGCAGGCAGATATGTGTGTGTGTGTGTGTGTGTGTGTGTGTGTGTGTGTGTGTGTGTGTGTGTGTGTGAGGGTGTGTGTGTGTGTGTGTGTGTGTGTGTGTGAGTGTGTGTGTGTGTATGTGTGTGTGTGTGTGTGTGTGTGTGTGTGTGTGTGTGTGTGTGTGTGTGTACAGGACAGAGAAAGAGAGGAAGAGATTGCAAGAAAGTGGGCACATGTAAAATACATGCAGAACGTGATCTATTTTAAACTGTCAGCCTGCATCTGTCAGAAAGTTCACATGTATGTAACATGTACATCACACTTTACATACCGATTTGTAAAAAAACAAAATAAAAACAAAAACAAAAATCAAAATGCAACAGTTTCCATTTTCAACTTAAAGATTAATAACTTTAAGTTTTGCTTCATGTGAACTAACTGTTGTCTAAATTTCAACAACAACAACAACAACAACAAAAAGGGGGGGGGGGGGGGCAGAAAAAAATATTCTGTTCTGCAGTGCTGGGTCCATTTTTTTTTACACTCAAACTTGAATCTTCATCTTCATCCGTAGAGTGTCCACAATCATCCAGTTGATTATTCTGACACTTTCTGGAGGCAGACGCAAAAAAAAAAAAAAAAAAAAAAAGTTACTGCAGGTGACTGCAAACTCTTGACCTGAATGAGTCAAGAGACTCTGATGTCACAGCAGCCTATGTCAAATTGTCATTCCACTCCTGGACGATACGTGGCAGGAATCACAGTCTTCAACTTTAATTTCAGATGCATGTTTTTAAACTCAGCTCCTAGTTCACCAGGCTCTGTGCATGTTTCGATTTGGTTCCCGTGTTCAAAATATTATAAGCTACATCTTCACAGCTGATCCATTTGAACCTAGCGAAACCTGAGACTTTTCGTGCGTTCTAACTCACTTCAAGCCTCTGGTCCATTTCACGTGAACTCTTCTTGTGCTCTTAATCTTAAAAGAAGTGTCCACTACAATTTTCAGTTTGTTTATCGCTTGTCTTACCGCTTCGCTCTTCTATTTTCGATTTTGTTCCCAAGTCCGAAGCCAAAACCAAGCCTCCACCACTGACACACACTGACATGGGCGTGATAAGAAACTGGTGCTAACTGGGTCACACGCACCGCCAACTAAACCTACAACCACTTCCATTAAAAATATGCCCCTATGTTGAAGAGTTGCTGAAGTCTAACTGACACACGCATATATTCCAAGACACTTTTCTTACCTTATATCCTCAAGAATATCACACTCCTGTTGATGTTTCGCCTGGAGTTTCGACGTCTGCTCCGAATGGATGTTTTTCAAAGCAACTGCAGGCTTCACCTTCGAGAAAAGAAGTTTACTCTCCATGAAATACAAATTTCCGACACTTTTTCAGCGAGATGTAAATCCACGAGCACTCTTCCCATACTTACCTTTCGAGGTGGTGGATTCATTTTGTTTATCCTGTCATTTCGCAACTTAGCAAACACGGTACACACGCAGCACGGCACAATCCGCCATTATTTTGGGAAACATTGCGCTTCTGTTTACCTCCCTCCAGCACCCCTCCACGCAGGGAATCCCCTTTCATGGGAGATTACTTTTGGTGCTTTTCACTTTCAAATTGCAGACGACGCATTCCTGAGATGCTTTGGTGTGTCATGGACTTTTGGGGTTGGGAGGTAGAATGGCTATAGCGTTTCTCGGACCGTATTCTTGAAAGAATTTTGTGTTTCTCTCTCTCTCTCTCTCTCTTTTTTTTTTTTTTTAAGGACGTTTTCTGTCGTTCAGAAGATGGGTGTGCGATGTTTCCTGTCGTTGGCAGTATCTAACTCGAAGATCAGTCAGGACGAGATGTTTAGAAGCTGCACATTTTTCAAACGGCGTCATTTATTCGTCTGTTGTATTTTCAAACAGAATGCATCCTCGTCTCATTTAACATCCATGTGGATCTATAATTGATGTTTTTAACCGTCTCGGAGAAGAAAGAATCTGGCCGGTTTTAGTGAGAAACTGACCCCGAACATTGACGTGAAGTGTTCTTGCCCTCGGATGCTGCGAGATGAGATACTTTAGCTTTGGGAATCAGGTCTGTCGATCGAAGCGAGATCAGAGATCTTACCAAATCTCTGGTGGGGATCGACAGCAGAGATGTTGTCGACGTTTGGCAGAAGACAAGGTCGATTGGAATGTCTCAGTAGGCTAATGGTTTCAGTCTAGTTCACGGAGACTCAGAACTTGGGAGTCCCCCACCCCCCTACACTGTTTTAATTCGATTCATTAAAATATTGACATTCGGAAAATGTATTCATGCTCATGAATCCGTGCGACTTCATTTGCATGATTGATCTATGTATCAATCGATTGCCTGTCGTAATCATTGGACTGATGGGCCGTAAAGCACATCGTATGGTCGAGTTACTGTTAATGTTGGTCTGGCCTCACCACTTCTTTATAACTTATATTCTTTCTGCACCCCACCCCTGCACGCGCCGCAGCACGCACGCACGCACGCACACACACACACACACACACACACACACACACACACACACACACACACACACACACACACACACACTACGTTTTTGTTCTAGTGTCGAATGCCTTAATTCTTCAGCGGACTGAAAATGAACAATAAAAGGACATTTTTTGTCCCTTTTTCGCTTTCTTTCTTTCTTCCTTTACTGTCTCCCCTCCCCCTCCTTTTATCTGTCTCATTCTTGAAATCTTGAGTACAGTAACATCTCTGTGGGTGTCTTTTTTGTTTTAGAGTTGCGTCTTTAAAAATTCTGGCGTTTTCGGTGTCCTAGTTTTCAATGTTAGTGCGTTCATATTACTTCATACTCAGACCCGAATACGAATATCCATTTGCGCTCGTCTGGCCAAAAGAGCGGTCAACACACACACACACACACACACACACACACACACACACACACACACACACACACACACACACACACGTTCGCACGCATGCACGCATACTCTCTCTCTCTCTCTCTCTCTCTCACACACACACACACACACACACACACACACACACACACACTACACATGCGCACGCATGCAAACACACACACACACACACACACACACACACACACACACACACACACACACACACACGGAGAGGGAGAGAGAGAGAGAGGTGTGTGTGTGTGTGTGTGTGTGTGTGTGTGTGTGTGTGTGTGTGTGAAAGAAACAGAGAGAGGGTGAGAGAGAAATCTGCAGCACACGCGCGCGCGCGCTAGTTTAGGCTAGCAAAAAATTTTCCCCGGGGCCCCTCATACATTTAAGCGCAGATTTCAAACCTTAGTGATGAAAGCAAGGGGTGGTTTCAAACAATATTTATCAACTTTTCTTCCCGTAAATCTTCGTATGGTTAAGTGCAGATTTTCAAATCTCAATGATGAAATTGAGGAATGATTTTAAGCATTGTTCGTCAGTAGAATGAAGAGTGTTTAGTGGTGTAAATCTACTATCTACTTATGAGCCAAAGTTAATTTTGTTCTTTCTGTGTCAAGGCCTGAAAGTTCACGCGAAACGTGACGAGAAAGGGGTTAGGAAGGCATACCACAGAACTACCCGTTTCATTCGTTCTCAAATTTCTACGTCAATGTCTGAATTTCCATGTGAAATGAGAGAGAGAGGAGAGGAGAGAGAGAGAGAGAGAGAAGAGAGAGAGAGAGAGAACCAGCCGCTGTGGCAAAATGGTTAGCGTCGCGGACTCCCGGCTGGGAGGGTCGTGGGTTCGATTCCCATCAAAACCACTTATTTGTTGGATTCTGCGGCCCTGGTCGGCTTCTACTCAGACCTGGGTTTGTTGCGGACTCAGCTGGGAATACTGGGAACTCAGAGTCGAGTTTCATCCACTTACTGGATGCTTGTCTGAGAGTGTTGCTAAAATCTCCTTAACAACATTGCAGGTGTTTATATCTCTTGGGCCTGATTGACGCCGGGATATGACAGTAAGCGTCGTGCGACAAGAATGGAAATGTCTATTATCCTCATCGATCACCATGAGAGAGAGAGAAAGAAAGAGAGAGAGAGGGGGGGGGGAAGAAAGAGAGAGAGAGAGAGAGAGGAGAGAGAGAGAGAGAGAGAGAGAGAGAGAGAGAGAGGTGAAGAATGGAAATGTCTATTATCCACATCGATCAACATGAGAGAGAGAGAGAGAAAGAAAGAGAGAGAGAGAGGTGGGGGGGAGAAAGAGAGACAGAGAGGGGGGGGGGGGGGTTACCCCACCTTTTTTTTCGACAGTAAAACAAATGTTGAAAGAAATACTGATTTTTAATTCGATAGGGACAATAAAGTACATCATCAATGGCCACGGGAAACAAATCATCAAGTGAATTCAAGTAATGCTGCTGACTACAGGGAATATGGTGGTGTTCTCCTTCTACATCCATTTCTTTTCTTCTCCTTCATCTTTCTCCTGTCCTACAATAGTATTCCTTTCCTGTCACTGTGTTTAGTGGTGTCTCCTTACATGGAGTCAATCCCTTGGTTCTTCCATGAGGCTCAGTGTCTTTATTTTCACTGCACCTCGTGTTTTCTCTTTCAGTTGGGTGAAGTGTCTTCTGTCATAGTGTTTCCTTGCACAGAGTTTATTCGCCCAGTCACATTTTGCTGAGTCAGGTTTTGCCCAGTCACATTTTGCCCAGTCACGTTTTACGCCATCAAGTTTCACCCAAAAGAGTTTTTATCCAGTTCCGTCTTTATTCTTACACATCATGTATAAAGTCTGATTAAATCGTTGGCTATAGAACACACACACACACACACACACACACACACACACACACACACACACACACACACACACACAGGCGCACGCCCACACACATATACTACACACACATGCACGCGCGCGCACCTCCCACCTAAATAATAATAGGGTTAGGGAAGACTGACAACGGAAGAACAGACCTGGGTATTTCGCGGGGAGTTGACAAAATGCAGTGAATCGTGTAATGTGACATACATACGGCTGGTTTATTTACAAACAAACAAAAAAAAAAAGAGAGAGAATATGAAGACAATTGTGAACCTTGGTCTTTGGCCCAGTGTATTTTCCGTTTTAAGTTCTCTTTATCTTGCATCAGTATGTGGGTGAAACGTTACACTGGAGACTTTTTAGAGCGGCAGGAAGGAAACACCCGCACGATAACAAAGGATTGGGCAACAAACGTGATGCTCACTTCGATCAAGGCTGATTATAAAGGTCAGCAGTAGAACGTCGAGCAAAGACACGTTTATTGTACACAAACAAATGGGCCGTGCTGCTGTGGAATCTTTGTAAGGGTCTACATGGTATGCAATTTAAATATGACAGCAGTACAAAAGCTGTGGACATTTAGACTGAAAATAATGTGGTTAAAAAAGTCTTAAAGATATAACAGTAATACAAAGGCTGTGCATATTTAGATAGAAAATAGTGTGATTTAAAAAGGAAATCTTAAAAATATGACAGTAATGCGAAGGCTGTAGATATTAAGCAAAAAAAAAAAAAACGTGGTTAGAATATGTCTTTGACTTTCTTTTTTTAAGAAACGTTGACTACCGAGCCTTTTTTTCAGGCAATGTGTGTGTGTGTGTGTGTGTGTGTGTGTGTGGTGTGTGTGTTTGTGTGTGTGTGTGTGTGTGTGCGTGTTTGTGTGTGTGTGTGTGTGTGTGTGTGCGTGCGTGTGTGTGTGTGTGTGTGTGTGTGTGTGAGTGTGATTTTGCATGATTGTGTGTGTGTGTGTGTGTGTGTGTGTGTGATTTTGCACGTGTGTGTGTGTGTGTGTGCGTGCGCGGATGCATGTTTGTGTATGTGTGTGTGCATGCGTGTTTGTATGTGTGTGTGCGTGCGTGCGTGCATGTGCCCGCATGTGTGTGTGTTCTTTCTGTCCATCTCTTCCATGCTATGGTACCCTGCGATCGCTTGGATTATAAACATGAATAAAAATGTTCAGACTCGGTCCGCTTTGTTTTTCCATCTGTTTGCCTGCCTACACGGCTCTCTCATGGTGTCAGGCTGTCTACCCCTCTATTTCTGTGCAAGCAGGTGTGTGTGTGCGTGTCTGAGTATGTGTGTGCGTGTGTATGTGTGTGCGCATGCGCGTGTGTGTGCATGTGTATGCACACTTGAGGGTGTGCATGTATAAGCGCACACACGCGCACATGCATGCATCAGTTGTATTTGTGTGTGCATGTTTGAACCAGCAAATGTGAGTGCATTTGGAAGGCGGGGAGTAGAAGGGTTGATACAGGTAATTGTTAAGAGAACGAAGGATGGGGGAAAGGGTGGGGGTGGATGGAAAAGCGACTACAACACAGGTTCCCCCATTTTGTTATATTTGCTTTTCTTCTCACTTCAAGCATTCCAGTTTCGTGACCTTTCATGAAATCCATATTAAACAAATGCATTTTAGAGATAAAGCATTGATGTCCGAAGCCTTCTTGACATTTAATGTCTGCCACTGTTGCTCTCTGTAAAAATAAATGAATCATGCTGCTGTGAAATGTCTACGACGGCGTGTCATTGGCACGCCATTGTAAACATTGCAGCAACACAGTGCACTTTAATAGGTGTATTATAAGCAGTTGTTCTTTCTTAATATGTATTTCATGTAGGGGGAGGGCATGGGACCATATGTGTTCAATATAATGCTTTCGCCGGGGGCTGTTAATACCCGCAAGAAAAACATAACAAAAAAGGTACAAACAACAAAGGCATAAGCACGTGATAGGTGTTTTTCCCCTCATAGTCTTCCGTGACAGTTCATTGGCACTGCACCCACAACGTTTATTCTGCCCCCATCCACCCCTCTCCCCTGTCCATAGCCATAGCCTAGTCGGTCCCATTACAGCCCTGGCGCCTGCACTCCACAGGGATCAGTCAATGTAGTCATGAGGCAACCCACCAGAGGTGACACTGTACTGCGGTCAAATCATTTCGGTGGTGTTCAGTGGTGCCTATTTAGATCCATCATATACAGGACATCGCCTACTAAGCCAATTTCTGACAATAGTAATTGCTTAGTCACGGACCCAGCATGAGTGAGTGCTTCCTTCAGAGGGAGCCATCACCTCCATCCAAAGATAGTCGCCATGAATTTGCCAATACCAATGACCCTGACTGAACCAAACCAAGGGCCTAGACATGGAGAGGTAATAAAAACTGAGTTTACCATAAGAGCAGAACATGAAGGGCTACAGAATTTGACTTTTTTTTAATGCTGATCGATGAGAATGAAGATGATGATCGCATCAAAATATGTTGTACTGTGAATGCAAACATACTCTCTATGAGAGAATGAGCTAAAATAGCATGTCATAAAACAAGATTGTCAACACTTTTCTTTAACTCCAAACTGAAACAAATGCTTTTATTCGAACCTACCATTGCTTCTTTCTCTCCCTCGTTCACAAAAATATGCGCGCGCGCGCACACACACACACACAAACCTGTAAACCCACACACCGTGCGCAACACTGCGAACACAAATACACACAAGAAGACCAAGCTTGAATGTAATAAACTGTATTTTATTTTTTGTTAAAAACAGACACAAGTTTATGCTGGCAGCAGAAGCCTGGATATTCAAACTGCTAGTCCTGACCTGGCATGGATCTGCCTGTTGCAGGATTGGCTGCAACAGAACCGCCAGAGGCCAGGGTCTGGGGGCAGGGAAGCCTTCCAGCCTGAAGGCAGAAGAAGAACAACAACATAGTGTGTGCAAGTACTACGGTCAGGGCCCAGCTCGAGCTCAGCAGTCCCTGGGCTGCCACTTGCGCTCTTCTGGTGATATGAAAAACAATATTTCTCAACTGACACTAAACTCAGGAAACACAAGAGATATTAAACCGGTGGCGGATAAAAATCAAAAGGAAAAAAAGAAAAGCATCTTTGTTCTACTTCTTTCTTGTGTACACACATATACATAGTCCTCAGCTGTTAACTGAAGAGGGTGGAGGGAACTCTTCTATATGCAAGTGAACAGGATATACTCGCATACGTGGATACAAGCTGTTATCTATATTGGCTGCGCAGTGAAACAGACCATCAATTATCTGGGGAAAAAATAGTTAAGAGCAAAGAAAAAAAATGCTGGTGAGAAATATATAGTAAACTGTGAACCATTTTGCACTCCACCACCTCAATATCATGAAACCATCATACAGTAAACATGTGGAACATCTACAATGATACCCACATTCACTTAACACCAGACCTTGGTTCAACTTACATCCAAAACATAGTTTAGTTATTTGATCTTGGTGTACACTTCACTTCAAAATTTGAACTAAACAACTTCTTGCTCCTTAATTACACAACAGAAGATATATCCCTTTCATGCAATTATCCATTGCATCCTTTAGGTTTTCTTTTCACAAACACGGTTCACAGTTTGCAAAATTACACACCAAAACTGAATGAAACAAACAAACAAAAAAGTGATTTTATGCAGGAAAACATTAAGGAAATAATTTCCGGCACAGCTGCTAGTAAGGCTTTATAAAATAAAACAAAAAGGAAAGAAAAATCATAAAAGGTGACCAAAACTAAAAAAAAATAAGACAGGAGGTTCTTGGCCAGGTTTTGGAGAAAAGAGAAAGAGATAGGGGTTAGGGATAGGGTGGTGGGGGGGGGGGGGGGGGGGGAGGGGGGGGGGCATTTTGCATTAAAATGTAATGCAGCTAGACCCAGTATTCCTTGGGCCAGCCACAAACAATGCCAGATTTTTATTTTCATTATCAAAAAAAAAAAAAAAAAAAAAAAAAGAAGGTCCTATTTCATGTGTTGATTCATAATCTTTCTGAACCAACAGTTCCAGTATTCATTAAAACAGAAATCAGAAATGCTGAAAACAAATCTCACACAAGTGATTCTTACAGACACCTGCACAAATGCAACTCGGAAGGGAAAGGGGCTAAGAGCTCAATGGGTTTTGAACAAGATTGTTTCTGTTACACAGCATAGTTACCACATGCTGAGGATGACAGACAGTCCACAGCAGGTAAGAAAGAGTATTAAAACACATTTCCATCACATTCCAACCACTGCCAAAAGAACCAGTCTTCCTAAAAATTTCATCTTGAGTGAACTCAGTACATGCTGCAGGCATGATAAAATTACCCTTGGGACCAAAATACTGATGATTACTGGTGAACCATGGAGTCCACCTACCAGAAATGGCCAAATGAATTGAAGAACTAAACGAGAGATGAGACTGAATAAACAAAAACATTCTGGCATAGTTTGTGGCAAAGGGAAAACAAAAATCATTATGTTGCTGACAAAAATCAACTGAACTAAACCAAGCAGGAGGTGATATTAAAGCCTAAGAGGAACTACTGAGTTCTGTTAGCATTATCATAAAAGAAAGATATGTCAGGTCAGTCATGCCACATTATGGCAAAGCAAACAGTTACTTCCAAGAAAGACAGTCAGATTCCATGACCATCTCCTGTTTTTCAATCCACAAGTCAGCTCCAAGATGTACTTGCAGTACAGAAGTTAGTAGGAATACAAGTGTATATCTGTAGAGGTCACATCCGGGTAAAGCTACTACAAGAGCAGCGTGCTCATAAAGCCAAATCTACCAAGTGCTCTTGTAATTCAGCTTTTTTGCTGGCCTTATTAACAGACACAACAATGGCTGCAATGTAGAAGCTTCTCAGTCTCACTTCGTTCAGTTCCATCCTTTTCCAATGACAATGCTCATGGGGCAACAACCTTGCCTCGCAGCACAGATTGGAGGCAGCAAGGACCACTAACGATCATGTAATAAACATGACATCAGTGTTTTGCTAGCCTTTGACAAGTCAGAATCGGTAAAAGTCATTTCAGGGAAAACCTCAAGCACTTTGACAGTGAGGTTTATACATATCTTTATGAAGAACCAGATGTCAGTACTGACAGTCTGTACAAGAGACGACTGGAAGATAAGACAAAAATAAAATTGGGCAACAGGAAATTCCACAGATATTCCCAAGTTACCAATTTAACTGACAATGTCATGCCTGCACCATGTACATTCATGGGCATTTTGACATGAGGTTTGTCAACATGCAGTGCAAGCTGGCAAGCAGCTTTCAGCACCGTCATTCCTCACCACAGTTTACATCAAACAACATTACAGGAACAGAGTAAACCAACAATATCAGAGTTTGTTTAAAACTCCTCCAAATAGGCAAAAATGTTATAGGATAAGAATACGCATGCACTGGGTGTGCGTACAAGCATGTGTGCATAGAATGCATGGGTGTGCATGTGAGTGAATGTGAATATAAGCCTGTTCTTTCTTTTCCTGTTTGTTCAACTTGGAAACAGGTACCATACAACAAGTGATATCAGCACAATTCAAATCGAAACATTCAGAATGGGCGATCATCTGAGAGACTCTCTGGCATAATGTTCAACGCAGACACAAAACAACAAACATGTACAACATACATATCAGAACACCGCATGATAACACTTTTGTTTGTACAAGATGATGTCATACATACAATAATCATGAAGTTATGTGAATTTATGAAGCAAAAACGATGACAGCAGCTTGTAAAACTAAATGTTGATAAACAAAAAACCAACAAATGCACTATCCCTCTGTTAAGGTCTGTAATCAGCAAAAATGAGGGACACTTTGTAAATAACAGGTGGGACAGCATGGTTTTGAAACCAAAGCAAATCTGTAAAGTGGAACAAAAAACAACAAACAAAAAACAACACATAACCCAAAAAAAATATACATATATAGAATACACTCAGCCTTTAAACACACAAATAAAATCTTTTTCAATAAGGGCAGAGGAAGGTGCCAAAGGTTGTGAACAGAAAATGAATAATACTTTGAACAGTACCAAACTGGGAAGAGAAGGGCATAACATAACATGATTATGTTCAACCTTCAATATATCTTAAGCTGTTTAACTGTAAGCTGAATGGTGAATTACTACATTATCTCCTTTCCACTATACTGGATCTAGGTCCAAGTTTTGACATGCAGAACATCAAAAAATTGCACACACAGCGTTTTTTGTTTTGTTTTTTTCTTTTTTTTGTGTACAATACTTAACTGAACTGGAAGGAAAATTGCACACACCAAAAAAATTTTCATGATGAACCTTTATTAAAGTTTGTGTCAGTTAACTGCAAGCTGGATTGTGAATTACTGCATTATTCACCTTCCATTGTAATGTACCAGAGTTCAAAGCTTTAGCTAAAAAATCTTGGATATTGCATGTGCCATGTTGCTCGATCAACCCCTGTACTATTGCTGAACTGCACACTGTTGGAAAAGACAAAACAATGATGACAAAAGCATAATGCATCTATGAATAAACAATACTTTTTCCCTAGTCCAAAACAAAAACAAAAACAAAAAAACATCACAACTTCCAATTCTTTCCCAATTACAGAATAAAACTGATGCAGACGAGTATGTCTTTGTTTATGAATTACATGCATATTAACAGATTGCTACAGTAGTCTTCCCTCAAATTTGTTGAAATGCTTTTGATCATTCTTCTTCTCCTAAAATATATGACTTGGGTTTTTGCATTTATCTTCCTCTCAGGCTCTTTTTATATTCCAAGCTCTTTAAACATTTTTGAACAAAGTATCTTTTTCTTATTAAATATACAGTTCAAATTTGTCCATAATTCTCCTTTTCAGGCTCTCTTTTAACATTCTTGAACCAGTCAGCTCTTTTTTCCCCTTTAAATGTACGGTTTCTATTTCTAAATTAATCTCCCCCGTAAGGCTCTTTCACACTTTGGAAACATTCATCTTTTTCTTCAGAAACATACATAAAAATGAAAAAAAAAATCCAATTTTAGTGACATAAAGATACAAAGTGACTGATAATTTAGACTAACAGTGAAATAAGACAGCAGTGAAAACAATCTAAAAAAAAAAAGAAAAAAAAAAAAAAAAAATTCAAATACAACTACAAAAAAAATCCTTCTGCATCTAAGAGCATGGGAGAAAATGTCTGTGTCGACATGTTTGAATATTATACACACACACAGAGAGACACACACACACTAACACAGGCACACACCTGAAAGCGAACAGAAATTGATTTCCAACATCGCAGGCTCCCCTATTTCTTTGTTTAGGATTAATATGAACATTACAATAAATGTAACCGTTTTGAGTTACTAATGGTAATGAATGGTAATGTAAGGTAACGAACAGAAAATAAGACTGGGTGAATAGATGTCAATAACATAGGCCTAACCATAATATCCACAAATCTGTAAAGACAATACCAAAGAATAAAAGTTGCCTCTGGTTGGATTTTTAAAAATGTTTTTAAGAAACAGCACACAGTAATGACAATACATACAAGAATGGACTATGATACAACATCACAATCATAGAGACTAAATGCAAAAAGCCATCAAGCTTTTTAGAGTCCCATCTTCGCAATGTTTGAATCAAATATACGAGGTTAACAGCAATATGCCATGGTTATGGGATGCCTTTATTCATCATACTCCCATCTCGTATTATACCACTGATCCACAAGATTAATAATTTGTGCTCTTTTGATGTGACAGTATGTGCAGTTCTGTTAGTAAATAAGAATTTTCCTCTGTTAGTATGGCTACATTCAATAAATACTTTGAACAGTTTCCTATTGTATAACAATTCAGTGACTTGGAAGAAGTTCCATACATTTAAATCATCAATATCTTTCAAAATGATGCAAGTCTGAATCAGATCATCCCCGATTCTTCTTGCCTTTGAAGAGGACTGGATGCTCCAGCTTATCTTTACATGAACAATTCTGAATCTCTTTTACAAATTTTGTGCATTTCTTTACACCTTCTACAACAAGGCCAACTGCCTAATATGTGGACACTAAAACAAGGCCAACTGTTTTATTAAATGTGGATACCTATCAGTATTACCATATGCCATAATGGTCTCATAAATCCCATTGACAAATTCAGAAATGTGTCCCTGTTTAAAGAAGGAATGGTCCTTTTCATACCACCAAGCATTTTATTTGCTTTGTTAACTGCATTATGAATATGGTGAACGAAACTCTTTCATCAAACAAGCCCCCCCACCCCCACCCCCCCTGTGCATTTCTTAAAGATAGAATTAAAACTTAATAAAATCAAGTACTTAGGAAAGGAGCTGGAGGGAGTGGGGTAGTTGGGATGTGGAGTGGGAGGATAAAAATTGGTTCAATTACTATTTCTATGCAAGTTTCTTGCATGTCTTCTTAACATGTTTGTTCTCAGCATGGTTACAATGTGTTGCCAACAGACCCTACTTCAGCTCATAATGACACTAACTACACTTACATGCCACAATCAGCTTTCTGCAACTGCACCACAAGAAATATGGCACACCATTGCACTCCTCCTCAAAAAGCCATTCCCATTTGTTCATCATCCCTCTTTCTGGTCCACTTCAATGGCTTCCACAAGTCCTGTTTCAAAGAACAGCATCATGATCCACGAGAAGGAAGGCAGAACAGTTACACAAAAGTGAAAGTGACTGAATGGAGTGGCCTTCGTTTGCCAGACTTCAAGACTCAAATGGACAATAATTTCCATCAACTTGTGTTAACCAAGACCATGCTGCAACAACTTCTATACTGATTACCATCATTTTGATTTAATCATTCTTGGTTTTCTTGAGGTAAGGTGGAGGTAGGGGTGGGGGTGGTTGGTCGGTTAATAACTAAAAATAAGGAATCTTATTCATATTAATTTAAAATAGCAGAAATCTGAGGCAGGTAAGTTCACCAATACATAGACTACTTGTGCTAATCATACACACACACACAAACTTGTAGGAGTGTGGTGAGAATTCAGTGAGTGTGGTAAGCTTTTTTGCGATCTATCTCACTTTTTCTGTATACCTTGTCACTGGTCTTTAAGGAAGGAACCTACGCAGACAGTGCACACAAATTAACATGACACAGCGGCTGAGAAACATGGCCACTAGACGAAACTGCATGATTGGTTCTTTTCTTGTTCTACTATTCCTTTTTGATGAAAATCAACAATATCAGAGAGACAGAGACAGACAGACAGAGAGAGAGAGAGAGAGAGAGAGAGAGAGAGAGAGTGTGTGTGTGTGTGTGTGTGAGAGAGAGAGAGAGAGCACATGAGTGCATTTAGAAGAGAGTGATTCAAGGACAAATGCAGGGTGGAAAAGTAACCAATTTTGCCAGGTTAACTGCAATTCCACATTCAATCTAAAACATACCAAACAACACTAACACTTCTAGCACCGTAGCAGCTTCCTTTAGCTGTTGGAGAATTTCAAGCTGTGTGCAGCAGAGGAATCTCATACCTGGCTATGAGCTAGTTGATCAAGAGTATTAATCATCCATCCCTGAGGTCCAGGAGTAAAATCCTGGCAGAACCTGACAGCTTAATGAAAGGAAAGGTTCTCTAATCTCCTGGATCATCTATTATGTGTAACAATGCCAGCCTTAATTCTGAAGATATTCAAACATGAATTTGAAAGATCCCATGCAGTAAGCTTAAACACTCGGTTAACCAAATATAGACATGCCATACATGCATGAGAAAGATCCTTTACACATTATCCTTACACATTCCCTGGGTTATGGGAATACTGACATGCCCACTAATCCAGCATGCATCACTCCCCATGAAAACTGAACGCAGCTGCCAAAACTGCGGGGCCAAAGTGTCTTTCATGTATAAGCCCACATGAAGAAGCCAGTGAATGTGTGAGCTGCAGCACACAAGCGCAGCAGGAGGATATATAAATAAAGGTCTGACATTAGCAGACAGTGTCAAAATCAATCTGAAAATAGACAAACCAATGTTCATCCTGAAATACTGATGCCCATCTAACATCAGTGTAAGCATGTATGACTATATAGTAACAGTTGATTATTATGCAACTCACAATTTACATTATCATCTGTACATTCACATCAACAGTTATTTACAAATGAATAGTTCACAAATAACAACAAAAAAAGAAGAAAAATAACATGTTTATATAAACAGCAGTGATCTCTTTTCTATATGCCCGCACAAAACAATACAAAACACCAGTCAAAAAATGGAGCAAACAGGTAAAGAACACATAAAACAAACTTCCATTTTTTTTTTGTCTTCAGACCACAATGTTGACAAATAACTTGATCCATGTATGATTTCTTGTTATAGTTTACTAATGTGATATTGTCTGCAAAGAATCAGTCTGAACTGATGAGCCCCAAACACCGATAATCAGCAAAAAGAGAATTGTGTAACTTATATACTTCCAGTGAAATTTCACTGTTTAGAAACAGTTCTTTTCTAAAATCTAACTGTTTAGAAATAGTTCTTTTCTAAAGTCTAAATAATCAAACACAAACCACCTGGAGCAAACTTTACAAACACCGGCTATCCTTTAAGTTCCTCTTCATGCCTGAAAAATTTTCCATTCAAAAAGTGATGGGTATCTGAAATAAACATCCAAATATAGGTATGAATACGACAACAGACCAGTCTCATGTAAAATTTTACTATCAAATGGCTGAAATGATATCAGCAACGGAGAATCTTTAGCAAATAGATTTCAAATGCGAAAAGGTCAGTAACCCTTGAAAATTAAAAGAAAAGCAACCTGTGAGGATTTCAACATTCTTCTCAACTCAATGCAAAAACACAAAACTTGGTGCACAAAACAAAACCACCTGCTGTTTATTCAGTTTCATCTGTTTGTCACTGTCAAGAAACTAAGGAAAGGAGTTTTCAAGCCTTGCTTTCCACTTTGATCAAGGAATCTATTAAAGAAAATTCCATGTATAAAAAGAGAAAAGATGATCTACAGGGTGACATTAGAAATTCGGAAATGACAACACTTCACTGAACTGGTTTATAAGGGATTCTTTACAGCACTCACCATCTTCATTCCTGGTCATTGAGTATACACCTTGCTAAGACAGACTAGCATTCAAGTCTGCCCTTCCTCTATCCCACCTGATCAAAACATGAAGGTAAACACGCTTCTGCAACATGAAGGGGAAAAAAAAAACCCAGCCAGTGTACCTGTTTATCAAATTCAAAGCATCCTGGTTTATGTTTCTGCAAGACAAAATCTAAGCCAGTGTTTACAAAAAAACTGTTGATAATCGTGACAGTGTTGATATCTCAAAAAGCAGTCAAAGCATGTTTCACATATCCGAGATATGCCTGTCATTTCCTAATAAAGCCAGTACAGAAACAGTATGGTGTCACAAGGTACCCTTAGCCCTTACATGCCCTACAGCAACACAAAGCTCAACACTACTACTAACATATTAGTCTAAGAGTTGGATTTCAGCTCAGAGAAACAAGTATACTGCCATTTGTTGGGCTGAGGTTGTTCAGACACTCAAGCAGGATCAAACTGTGTTCATCAAAAGACTCTAAAAGAATATGCTGAAGACAAAAAATATATATACTGATGTTAATACTTGTGTGTGATACTGAATTAAACAAATGGGCCCAACACAGGTTTTTGTTTGCTTATTTGTTTTCAAAATTATTCTTTCCATTATGACTTTGTAACATATATTACAAACTGCTGAAAGCAGAAAAGAGCAGAGCACAGTGAGAGAGAGAGAGAGAGAGAGAGGCAGACAGACAGACAGAGAAGCTGAAAAGACAGAGAATGGATGATAGAAAGGTGAAGACAAAGAGAAAGAGACAGATCTGGTAAGAGAGAGTAATTAAGTACACTGTGCTTCAACTGAGCAAAAACCCTGAGATAAGTTATTTACAAAAATACATGATATGCACAAGCAGAAAAAAAAAAATCTTTAATTTTTACATTAAACTGAATGTTTCATTTTTATCCGCAGGCTTTTGATGTAGTCCAATAGGGCAAATCTCTTTTGTTAATTAATACATATATACATCAGCTATGGCAAGTGAACAGGAAGTTTATTTAAAAAAAAAAAAATCAATGGTCATTAGTCAATACATCCACAAAACCAAATCAAAATCCTTTCAAGAGACTTATCACTTTCAAATTAGTCTAGGAACTATTTACTACCAGCAAGTTCATCTTTATTATCAAAGAATTACACAAATTATTTTTTCACACATTGCAACAGAAGTTCCTCCCACCACTATATTAAAAAAAAAAAAAGAGAAATAATTTAACACAGGAAGAACAGACACACAACTGACAAGACTTTTGACAAGAGAAACAAACTGCTCACACACACACACAAACATACACAAAACAGAGCCAGAGGCAGATGTAAAATGCAGTCTCTCAGATGAAATCCTTGTGTCGTGTGAAGATGGAGGCTGGGCAGAGGACTATCAGGTTTATTTGTCGTCCTTGACTGGCGGGGGTAGGAACTGTCCCCAGGGGGTGTCCCCACAGTTGGACGTGGAGGCTGGCTTCCATATGTCCGCCATGGGCGTACTGAATGGGCTGAAGGTGTTGCTGCTGCTTACCTGTCGAACAGGTGCATTAAGATACATCAACATTGGAAGGATCATCCCACAAGCCTCATGGTTTGGTTTGAACCACTGTACTGAAACCCTTATTCTTTTTTTCTTTTCAATTGTTAAAATAAAATTCAATCTTTACTCTGACAAAAAATCAAAGCAGTAATATTTCACAAAACTAAAAAGACAACAGCAACATTAGGAGTTCATATGTAACTCTTGTGCTGGTAAGATTTGCCATGTCTAACTTACACATGCTTCAACCAATTTGCTGTTGGGCTGAATATTCATAGGTGCTTTACAGTGTGCCCTTGTTATTTTCTGTCCATTCCATGGCCAAAGTGAAATAAATCACCAGTGGACCACGCCAGTAAATGTGGGGAAGGACTGGTAGAAATGTGGTTAGACACTTAGGTATACTATCCGAACAGGAAGCCACATACAAACTCATTTTGTTGCCATCTAACGTTCAATGTTAAATTCATGCAGAATTTAAAGGAAGTGAAGCAGGGTATCCGCCCTGATGGACTGAAAGGGAATCCAAGGGACGGCAACGGCTGTTCAAGAAATTTCTCAGATACCATAAGCCCTGGCCATTTAAAAAATCTACGAAGTTTAAGTCTTCAAAAACAACAAGACAGATACTGAATGTCACTGGAAAAACACTTGATAACCACTGAATTTATTCTGACTTTAGTTAGCAGATACTGCATTTTAAATTAACATAGTCTTGTATTTCCTTTGATCTTAAAAAAAAAAAAAAAAATGCTGTATTTCATATTGCTCCCTCTTTACCGTCTTACCTGTGGTGGCTGGTTAGCGGCAGCTGCAGACACAGCAGCAGAGCTGACAAAGCCAGGCTGAGAGTCAGAGGCGGTGAAGGGCGGGGCTTCAGGACGCAGTGTGGAGTTGTGGGCCATGGCAGTGGTGACAGGGGGAGTGAGGGGGCTGGGGGGTGTAGGAGGGGACTGAGTGATGGGAGCAGGGGTGGAGGGACTCCAGATGTTGGCCAAGTTCTGCAGAGAGTTCCAGCCACTGGAGGCCGAGTTGGTCAGGGTGCTCCAAAAGCTTCCAGACTGTGTGGACAAGATCAGAACAGGTCACAACAATTACAGACACCAGTGCCAACTGCAGCAAAAAATTTTATACTTCTGATTTCTAACTTCACTGAAAATGGTAACAAAACTGGTGAGAGTTACTGCCACCAAGACAGACCATGTCTACTGATAACAATGAAAGGTGTTTTTTGTTTTGTTTTTCCGACTGGAGATGCTGATGAATGAATAGTTTGTGGCAGATTCAACACTACCAAATTCTCAAATGAACTTGTACCATGGTAAAGAGGACGGAAAAAAATGGGGAGTTTGTGTTATACTCCTGTTTGGCTAATATACTTACCATGTCAGACCATAGCATTCAACGGCAGTTAGCCAGCTCTGTCAGGCCGAATTTTTCCGTGGCCAATGCAGTCATAAGACAGTCACGTGCAGTCACGTGATGTCACCCCACTTCCGGCCCCGGAAGAAGCCAGTGTCAACTTCGTATACGTCATTCAGCGAGGCCTGTGTGTATGGTAACCCCGAGAACCTTGGCGCCAGAGGGGAAGGTAGGGAGGGAATTAGAGTCTGACATGGTAAGTATATTAGCCAAACAGGGAGTATAACACAAACTCCCCATTTTGGCGTCATATACTATACCATGTCAGACCATAGCAGAATTTAAAGGAATCGGAGGAGGGCGAGCGCCCTAATGGTTCTTGGGGTTGACCGATATGGCTGCATTGGTCGCCACAAAGGAAATCCCCTTAGACCCATCAGCTCTGGTCATGCGGATATCCCTCAGGTAAAAATTAATGAAGGGATTTTCCGAACGCCAGTAGGCTGCCTCCAGCAGGTGGCGCACGGGAACAGAGTACTGGAACGCTGTGGAAGTGGCCAGTGCTCTGACCTCGTGGGCCCTGGGTGATAGGACAGGGAGATCCTTGTACGCCTGAGCGTAGGTAGATCTCACCGTCTTGGAGAGCCATCTGGAGATAGTTCCCGCCGAGATATCTCTAGTATTGTTGGGGTTGAGGGAGATACGGAGTCGTCTCTGGGAGGAGCGCCTGGGGCGTGTGCGTTCCCAGTAGTACCTGAGACACCTGGAGGGGCAAAGGTCCATGTCTCCATCTTTTTCTCCCTTTCCCAAGATGTCCGTCAGGGAACGGATGACGAGGAAGGGAGAGGGGGTGCCCGGTTCCTGATTCTTGCCAAGAACTCCGGAAGGAACTTGAGAGAGACTGAGCCGTCCCTGTGGAAGGCGATATCTGTGGGGTCACCGCTGAGGGCGTGAATCTCACTTCGTCTTCTGGCCGAGGCCAGGGCGAGGAGAAAGGTGGTCTTAAAGGAGAGGAGGTCAAAAGGAATAGAAGCAATGGGTTCAAAAGGGGGTTTTCTGAGGGCATCGAGGACCGTAAAAAGGTCCCAGAGGGGAATGCGCCTAGGGGACTGAGCTTCCCGTAGAGCAACTCCTCTAGACACCTCTCTGAGGAGAAAGTCATTGTCAAAAGAAGGGCCCCCCAGTTGACGAATGGTGGTGCAGATAGCTGATCTGTAGCCCCGAATGGAGCCAGCCGACAGCTTAAGGGAAGAGGATAGGTGGGAGAGGAAATTTCCTATCTGGATGTTGGAGGGGCAGTCATGGGGAACAGAGTTATCTGAGCACCAGGTTATCCATCTCTCCCAACGGTAGTTGTAGAGGGATTCGGTGCTGGCTCTGCGAGATGCCGAGGCGAAGTCCCGTAATCCCTGAGAGGCCCCTGCCCCGGCTAGTGTGTCTAGGACGGACTGGGGTCTCTCCGAGTGGGGGGTAGATGCAGATGTTCGCAGTTGGGCTGGCATAGAAGCCACGCGTGTAGGCGAAGCATCTTGGGATTGGAGCGAGGAAGACCTGACCGGGGTTGTCTCAGCATGTCCCAGCGAGGGCTGAGCCGGAGGGGGGGAACGTGGGTGAGGGACTTGAGGTCCGGGAACCAAGACTGGGTCGGCCACCATGGCGTTACGAGGATCAGCCTGGGTCTTTCCAGCCTTGCCTTCCTGATCACCTTGTGTAGGATGGGGAAGGGGGGAAAGGCATACGTCAGTAGGCCCGTCCAGGGGAGGGATAGTGCGTCGACTGCATCCGCCTGGGGATCTGGAACGGGGGAGACGTACAGGGGCAGGTGATGGTTGAAGCTGGTGGCAAACAGGTCGATCATGGGCACAAACCAATGGTTGCGCGACACCAGCGAAGGAGGGCCTCTGTTCTGAGGGAGAGGCCTATGGAGCGGGACCCTCCCCCTTTGTTGACATAGCAAGCTACCGACGTATTGTCCGTGAGGAGGAGAACAAGTCGGTGCGCGACCTTGTGCTGGAGTTGGAGAAGGGCTAGCCTGACCGCTTCCAGCTCCCAGTCCCCCGAGGCGTGACTGTCCTCCACGTGGGCCCCCCAGCCCAAGTTGGAGGCGTCTGTATAAAGTTCCAGTGGTTGGGTTGGGTTGGGAGGGAGATGGGGACCCCGGTGGAGAGAGTGGCTGGAGTGAGCCGCTCCTCCGTCGCCGAAATGAACCAGTGTCCGAGGGGAATGACCTGGTCCCAGCGGTCGGAGGTCTGTGACAAACGTCGGCGGAACTCCCTCTGAAGTTGGCGTTTGGGGACCCGCCCCAGGGGAATGAGGGGAGACAGGGACTCCATCATTCCTAGGAGGGAGGACAGGGTTCTGGCCGAGGTGTGGGTGCCTGTGACAGGCAGGAGATGAGGTCCACTATGCGTGCAGGCCTCTCCGGGGTCTGCCAGACGAACCGTAGGAATCGTCTGTGGGCCGGGTGAATCAGGATCTGAAAATAGGCGTCCTTCAGGTCTATGGATGTGGCCCAGTCGCGATGATGGATGGAGTCTCGGATCTGGGTGGGGGTCTCCATCTTGAACTTGGTGGGCCTGAGGAACTTGTTGAGGGGCGAAAGATCTAGAATGGGCCTCCATCCTCCCGAGGCTTTTGGGATCACAAAGAGGTGAGCGTAGAAGCCGGGGTTTGGGTGGGAAACCTCCGAGATGGCCCCTCTTTTGAGGAGGTCTTGGACTTCCGTGCGAAGAGCTTCTGCTTTGGCGGGGGAGGGTTCGTTGGGGGAGGGAGGGGGAGATAGCATGAGGGGGGGGACGCTCGTGGGCCCAAGGAAGGCGAAACCCTTCCTGTAGCACCGCCACTATCCAGGGGTGAGGCGCATGCGTCTCCACTGGTGGGCATGCCGGGAGAGGCTGCCCGCCAGGGGGGGCGAGGGTCTGGGCTGGTGGGTGGGGGATAGGGCGAGGGGGGGTGCTACCTGATCTAAGTCCCCCTCGGGCTGTCTCCCTAGTCAGCTCCGGGAGCGTGACTGTTGGCCTAACCGAAAATTTTGCTGATGGGGTTTTGGCTTAGGCCTTGGGAGAAGATTAGGTCGCTTGGCGGGCCGTGCGGTGCGGGAAGGCGATTGTCTGGGATAGGGTCTGTGCCTGGGGAAGGAACGAAGTGGGGGTCTAGCAGGGCGTGGCGGTGGCCTGGGCGCAAAGGACACAGCCTGCTTGCGTTCCTCAACTGCTTGTGCTATGACGTCAGCCGAGTAGTCGCCAAAGAGCGACTGGTCCTGGCCCGGGATGCATCGCAGGGCTGCCTTAAGCGTCGGGGAGAGAGAGGTCCGCGCCAGCATGGCATCTCTCGCGACCAACAAGCAGTTGAAGTGGCTTCTGGCTGCGCTGTCCGCCGCAGCCGAAAGGTGATGCGAAATCCTGTTAACTAGGTGTCGCATGAAAGGATCGCTGAACAAGCGAGGGTCAGGCTCTTGGTGCGCCTCAGAGCCCGAGTCCCCCGGTACTGGGATGGCACCATCGTCCTCCGGCCATAGAGCCTCCGCTCGCTGAAGGGGCATGTCCAAGTAGGTGTGTCCCGCCGTGGTGTGGAGGAAGCCCATCCTGGCTACTCGGTCCCATTCCTTTAGGTTCTTAAAGGAGATGGTGCCGGAAGTAGGGGGGGCAGGTGGGGGATCAACCGACGGTCCGACTGGGAAATGCCCATCTCCCTGGTCACGGGATTGTCCGTAAACAAGGAGGCGACTGAGGGGTTCTTGGGTAGATTGGTCCAGATCTCTGGGCCGGGGGGGGACCGGCGAATTGGGAGAGGGAGAGAACTTCGTCAGCGGGTGCGGCCTCCCTCCTAACGAGGTCTGGTCGCCACCGTTCTATCGTGCGGACATCGTACAATGAGGTGGGGGCTAGCTCCTCGTATCGTCCGCCTCAGGGAGGTACTGGTCCTGAGAGGGTTCATAGCACCCGTCTTCAGGAGGTAAGTCGAGGGGTGCCTGTAGTGTGTCCCCGGTGGCCCTATAATCGGCGGCCGGGACATCGTCCTGCCGATCGGACGGCGCCCGAGGAGGGAGACCAAGGTCGACCCAGGCAAGTGAGGCCGGGTGCCACATTCGACCATGTAGCTGGTCGTGCTGGGTGTTGGCGTTAAGCCACTGGTCTCTCTCGGGGGCATAGAGCCACCGGTCCCCGGGGAGGTAAACGGGCTGTGGCGGCCCTGGGGTGTAGGCAGAAAGTCCCCGGGGACCCGGGTAACCTGAATCACTGTTGGGGGGGTCTTGAGAGGCCGTGGCCTGTCGTCCCCGTCCAGGTCCGTGCACTGCACCATACACGTCCTTGGAATGGGCCTGGGAGGGCCATAATGGTATGGAGGAGGATGCGGAAGTCGAGCCCCCAACCCGCGAAAGTGCGGATTGGTCAGGATGCGGTCCCGTGTTCCTCCCCCTGGAGGAATATGTCAGGTTACCCTTGGTCCCGCTGGTAGATCCTCCCCCCGGAGGAGCGGGACCGCGGACGTTGCCCAAATGGGGATCCGAAAAGGTCGGTTCCCCAACGTCCAATACCCCTAGGGAAGAAGGTGACGTTCGATCGGGGTAGGTCGACCGTCCTTGTGCATGGGCACGGCCGGGCCCATGGCGCGGCGTGCCCGCACGCCCAGGATTATGGACACCACCGAGGTCGTGCGTCGGGGTGACCATAAGGCTGCTTCCGGAGTCGAAGCGCTCCTCGAGCTCAGGTGTTGGCTGCACCTGTGCCCGGTGGGGCCGAGCGCTATGAGTGCACGTATCAATTTGGGGGGAAAAAGAGATACGTGACTCATCAAGGCGAGTGACGGATGGTGATTCCATCCCAGATCCGTCACCCGTGCTGGTCCGCGGCTCGGCAAGGTGCCCCGGGGGCCGAGATTCGCGTGACTCAGCATGATAGTTAGAAGTCTCCGAGC
The DNA here is from genome assembly GCA_033310375.1 of Conus canariensis. Lineage (NCBI taxonomy): Eukaryota > Metazoa > Mollusca > Gastropoda > Neogastropoda > Conidae > Conus > Conus canariensis. The sequence continues at coordinate 46,437,701 of CM065728.1, read as the reverse complement.
GAGTCCGTAGGCTAGAGGGCAAGCTGGCCGATGGAGAAGGGGTGGGGGAGGGCGAATTCCGTTGGCTAGTCTTTGCTCGGCCGGGCCCCTTGAGGGGAGCCTTGCCCTTAGACTTTCTGGGCAGCACCTTGAGGGGAGCTTTGCCCTTAGACTTTGCAGGCAGATCAAATGAAAGGCATTTTGAAATGGTGGCCGCTTGCCTATCAGCCTTGGGACGCCGCGGTCGTGCGTCCGTCGGTTTGGTAGACGAGGAAAGATCACGCGTCCCTTCCGCGGAGAAGTCGTCTCTGTCTACCCGAACCGTACGTTCATCAGTGCGAACGGATTGCTCCGAGATGGAATCGACCCGCGGGTTCTCCGGGAAATTGAGCGAACTCCGAGCAGTGGAGTGGCTCGACCCGGCGGTGTCCTTCACCATGTTGGGCACAGGTGGATAGAGCAAACCCGGAACACACGACCGCAAAGAGGAGACAAGGTGGCCGATCGAGAAAATCAATTAATCTCGATCGTCCGTGTGGTGTCGTGCAAAGTGCTCGAGAGATCGACTGAAAACTCGAACTACCCGTACACGCCACCGGTCGTGTGACTGGTATGGCTATTAATAGCAATCTCTACACGTGGAGTATCACTGTGTATAGGTGTGATAGTTCTTGGGCACTAAATCTTAATAAGCAGATCAGTGTCACGCACCCTTACTCGAACACGTTCTACCTGTGAAGGGTAAAGAGTACAGGTGTGATAGTTATTGAGCACTAAACCTTAATAAGCGGAACCAGCACAAAATGCGTGCTGAACCCGAGGCTCGGCAATATGGTGGGGGAACACGACCGGCGAGCGGTGCCGACGATCGCGAGTAACAAAGTCGCGAGAGTGCCGGTAAAAGAGACAAATCTTTTAATAAATACGCTCCCGAGAGTGCCGGTAAAAGAGACAAATCTTTTAATAAATACGCTCCCACCAAGAGCTTCACACGGCAAAATTACTCAGGGTCTAGTGCAAGCCGGAACCAGCACAAAATGCGTGCTGAACCCGAGGCTCGGCAATATGGTGGGGGAACACGACCGGCGAGCGGTGCCGACGATCGCGAGTAACAAAGTCGCGAGAGTGCCGGTAAAAGGGACAAATCTTTTAATAAATACGCTCCCACCAAGAGCCTCACACGGCAAAAAAACTCAGGGTCTAGTGCAAGCCACAACTGAATCAAGTATAGAAACAAAACACAGCAATGTTAACACAAAGGCAAGTATAGGCGAGACAGAGCACAAGACTTATCTTGCTTTGACGGCAGGCCGAAGATGAATGACGTATACGAAGTTGACACTGGCTTCTTCCGGGGCCGGAAGTGGGGTGACATCACGTGACTGCACGTGACTGTCTTATGACTGCATTGGCCACGGAAAAATTCGGCCTGACAGAGCTGGCTAACTGCCGTTGAATGCTATGGTCTGACATGGTATAGTATATGACGCCAAATAGGTGTGTGCTTGTCAGTTCAGGCTTTTATATGAATTCTCTTCTTTTTTAGAATTCTTAAGAACAAGAAACAGGCACACACACAGCACATATGCATACCAAGGCGCATATTCTCTATTCTTCCATTATTACAGGCAAACCAACCACACAAGGCCTCTTCAGAGCTGTCAGCATATACCGAAAAGAAAAGTTACTACTTTAGAAAGTAACAAACCACTGGAAATATGTGAATAATCTGCAACGGCAGAAAAACGCTACATGACAGTAAAGACAGAAAAGATAAGAAAAAGACAGAAAGTGAGTAAAAGAAATGAGGAAGTTACTGGCACAGAATTTCCAGATAGCAGGGGCAGCAATTGGCACTGAAATTGCCCCTGGCATCTCTACAAGGACCAGATGCATAATTCCAAACTTTGTTTCACAAAACAGCCTGAAAATGATTTTTTTCTCAACTTACCACAGCAATACATAAACATACTTAATTTCTGCGTCAGAGATGTTTGTGCCTAACAATGGGCTCTGACATTTCATAAATGAAGAACATTATCAACACCTACAATCTGCTATAATAGTTCTATGCAAAAACAGCCAGGCTACCAAGTGTAAAGACTGAGTAAAAACATACGGCTGCAAGTCGTTCAGTACTCACAGAAGAGGTGGCCGGAGGATCGCTGGGAGAAGTCCATGTCTTGTGTGGGTCCAGAGGGTTGTAATCAGTATCCCACAGACTGTCATTACGGATCGGCGGAACATCAAAGCCAGGCCAGTTTTCTGTTACCAACAAGAACACTACCTTGCCAAAGCACATAAAACATGTTTCCTTTCATGGCAAAATACAAGTTAAACGACTAACCATGCTACTTAACCAACGTTTTTAGTGATGAAATGCAAAACATTTAAACACCCGGATCATAAGGCAATAATACACTGATGCCCTTTTTGTCAGGTAAGAGTTAAGTGTTTCTGTGTTATTAAAGTAAGCTCTCTGAGTTCAAGAAAGAAGCAAAGGATGCCCATCCTCAGATATTATATAAAGTGTCCCCTTCTCCTGTAACACATACTTTGTACTCAAAAGAAGAATAAGTTCTTCTAGGAACAACACCGCAGACTGAAGACTACAGTGCACAGTAGTATACTTTGGTTTCAGCTTTACCTTTCTTGCGCTTTTGGAACTGGATGAAGCGCTGCCTTCTTTCAGCCTGCAACTGTTGCATCATGGTCAGGCTATGCTCGCTTCCGTCACTGTACTGCATGTAGCTGTGTCCTGAAGTGAGAAGGGACACTTATCTTATAACTGGCTCTGCTCTATGCAATTCATTCGATGGAGAAGGGAAAGAGACGAGGGAAGGGGAGCAAGGAAAGAGGGGATTAGAGAAGGGACTGGGTGGGCAAGAAAGGACGTGGGCGCTGGGTGATAGGGAGGGAGGGAGAATGTCAAATCAGTGAATGACTTCAAGCATCTGATTAATTACATTCAACGTCAATAATTCTGTTCTACAGCACAAAAATAGAAATCTAAAGACCACCACACACACACACACACACACACACACACACACACACTCGCACACACACACACATGCACCCGCGCACAGAGTAATCTTCTAAAACATCCGTAAAATTTTGCAACTGCAGAAAAGCTCAATGATAAATACTATTTACTTTTTCGCTCTCTTGATTTAGATAACATTTACCTGCTCCAAAGTAGTCAGGTTTAGCAAAACTGTCTGAGCTTGGAGGCTGCATGCCAAAAAATGGCGCTGCGTTTTCTTCAATCGTCTGCAGACCAAAGCCACTACCCCTGCAAATGAATACAAATCTCCAAGGTTGATTTTGCAGACTGAGGAGAAGACACAGACATAAAAAAACAAAAAACAAAAGCCAAAACCCAGAGAGAAGAAGCCTTGGGTGAATTATTGCCAGAGGCAGTTTAATCTAAAGCACAGAAAAAAACAACCAACCAACCAATAACAACCAAACATGCATTGCCATTGAATATGGACAATCTTTTTTAACACTGTATGATGAGGTAACCATATGCATGCACAATCTTTTCTTGTGGGCCGGCCAAGTGTTTAGTGTATAACACTGCACAGGACACAAGCAACTGTGTGCAAATTCACGGCCAGAAAGTGTGTATGGGGCAAGTAATGGACAGAAGCTTTCAGAGACACAAAACCAAGTAATTATTGACAGACTTTTTCATACCGAAAATGTTTCCATTCAATGTCTGTCTGCATGACCTTGTGTTTCAAATCGTCCAACTTTTAAACTGTATCTGCATAATCTTTATTCCACAGATGGGGACATTGTTTTGATCTGGATCTAATCGTCTGGATGTATAGCAAGGATGACCAACATTTCTAGTAAATTGTGTTATGTTTCTTTCACTTCAGCTTCATAACACCTGTCAACATCAATGGCAATGCAAACAACAGAATGCTATATACAAAATGTAAATGGTTCAGTAATCATAAAAAGCACTGACAATGTCTCCTTAGTGGTTACATACAGAAAATAAGACCTATGTTTTTCGACTACACCTACTGCATTCCATGATTCAGTAATCTACAGCATCAAAAGCATCCAGTATAAATGATCATAGTCTCAGAACTACTATTCGCTTGATATATGAAAATATTGTGTCATATCTGAGGAGTGAAAGCAAGCTGAAAGAAAAACACCATCATCACTGTTGATGCATTAGGCTATATAAAAAAAAAAAAAAAAAAAAAATTTTGCTAAAAAAAAACCGAAGCCAAACACCACCACCAGTAACACACACACACCAAAACAAATATGAGCAAAAGGCAACTTACAAAGGAGCACTTGGAGTGAGGTTGGTTCCCATACTGGTCCAACCATTAGGTCGTGGTCCACCAGCTAGCAAACCTGCATTTGTTTTGGGAGCAGAGAGACCTAAAACCAACAAATGAGAAAGAATAATCACTGAGTAGTTATTTCAAATGTCAGGCCAATTTTGAACAATGAGACCTTCATTTCAAGACTGTACATTTCTGATTTTGGACAAGTGCGCAATACCAAAATACACTAAAAAGAAAAGAGAGATGACATGGTTTGCAGAACGTTTCCAATTTGTTGCAACTGTCTCACATTGAGATCACTAATCCTGTGGTCACACATCTCCTTTTGCAGCCACTAAGTCTTCCGGTGTTTCACATATATTTTTCTTTTTCTTTTGTTGGGAGCAAACTCACTATGGGATTTTCACCTGATGCCATAAGTTAACAAATGACAGCGAAATAAAACAAAGAATTATTCAATCAGCAAAAAATTTCCAGTGAGGACATGATCGCAATATTGGCAATTTCTGATTATTTCCAAGCTTTTCTCTCCAATTTCTTCTGTGGAATCAATTTTTTAGGGCAGATATGTAGAGAAAAAAAAACAAAAACAAAAGTAGAGACAGTAAAAAAGTTTTCATGCCTGGCATCAGCAATAAATTTCCTATAATCAATCCAGTTTGGACAACAAAAACAGACTGGAGTGATGTTCCACCATCTGGCACATTCACCCAGAAAACAACAACAAAAAACCATGTCACCGAACTGTCTACCCACCTGACAAAGCAGGGTCCGAGTAGGGAGGGAACCCTGGTGGGAAGCGGCCTCCATCACCCAGGGGAGATGGGTGGGTCCTGCCAGCCAAGTGGGAGGTCATCACATTATCAATCTGCCCGGCACCTGTCGGCGAGCTCACAGTGGTAGCGCTCACGATACTGCTGTAGCTGGAAGACCGGTTCGATCCCAGGAGCTGCTCGGGGACAGACCTCCACCAGGGCGCACCCCAAAACCTCCCAGATCGCCAGCATTTCCTGCTTGCTGGGCAAAGCTTGCCGTCTGGATGGACAGCTCACTCAGGTCACCTAGGAAAATGAAGAACATTAAACGTCAAGGCATCTTTTATGTTAAAGCAAACAGCATCACTATCTGGTGGATACAAAATATGTTTTTTTCCTATCTGATTAAGCATAACTATTGAAACTAATTTAAATACCCAAAAGGCAAGAATTTACAGACTGCCACCGAAATGCTGTGAAGAACACTCAACATGACTGCTGGCAGTATCTGTAACAGTAATCTTTCAGCCAAATGACTAAGGGATGATGTGCATTATGATAATTCAATGCCATGACCCTCTTCCATAGGACCTATATTTATCTGGGGATAACAAAGAACGTTCTTTCCCCCAAGATCTTTTCTACACTTACACTTCTCGACAACTAAGTCAAATAATAAGAAACAAAGATTATCTTTGTGTAAAGGGTATGATTGTGCCCAACTTTTGAAAACAGAGAGTTTGCACTGGTTAATCCCGCAAACATGGGATAGGATCACAGTGAGGGGTAACCTAGCTGGTAGTTCGGAATGCCAGTTAAGAGGTTAAGAAACTGGTCACTCAGCAGACAATCTGCCTACGGCTGGTCTGGGCAGACTGGTTTTGAAAAGACAGCCACTGGACTTCAGCCACATCGTAATTGGTGTTGCTTTTGCTAAGGTCTTCAGCCTCTCTTTGACCATGGCTGGTCTGGGTGGCTTGGCCTGGAAGACTAAGTAATAGGCCGAGGAGACAGCTCTGGGAGACCGTGGAGCTGTGGTTGGTGTTGTCTTTGTTGAGGTGGACTTGAGATTGTAGAGAGGTAAATATCCTCAGGTTGGAGTTGTTGCTGGATTTTGCCCTAGGTACGGAATCTGAAGGGCCTGTTTCCTCTGCACTCCTCCAGATCAAGCCACTTGCATGACGGTTGGCCCTGTTGGTTGTCAGGCCCTGGGGGATAGAATGTCAGTTCAAGAGCAGCCCAGCGATGCCTGATCTTAGACACTTTAGACGCTTCTGGTGGTTCCATAGTGACTCAGGCCACAAAGGAGTTTCTCAGAAGATCTCACTGAAAGGGGCTGGAAGGCCTATATACTCCCAGCGTTCTGGCTCTGATACCGTTTCTTCACTGAGCAGAACTGGTGAAGGCTGTGACGCTGATTCCGTTATTCAGGTGTCTGTAAATGTAAAGGACTGAAAAGCAACAGCCATTATTGGGCCGGTGTGTAGGCCTAATGGGTGAAATGTGATGAGTCGTAGCCTGTAGCACACATTGTCCTGACGTTGGTATGGTTGGTTCAACCAAACTATGATTTGAAATAAAAGAGAGAGGAAACCAATGAGCTGGTGTTGGTGTGGAAGATGATGTGTCTACTAGCTCTCTTCCCCATCTCCTACTCCTCTTCCCTCCTTATCCACCACCTTACATTTGCACTTTGTGTATCATGGGATCTCCTGTTGGCTCAAGAAACTAGAAGAAACTTTAGTAGAAATGCTTACATTAAAGTGATGCAATTATACATTTATAACCCTTACAAGTTACAATACAGGAACTAACAGTTCCGCTGACAAATGAACAGGAGCAGATGGACCAGCAATTCATCTGGACCCATAAAGACAGCATACCAAGGTAGGTAGCTACTGCAGCACAGAGTCCATGTTCTCTACTGAGAAGTATGGACAACTACTGTCATGGCTACTGTCACCGATTCACTTTGGCCATCAATATCATGAACCAACTCACAAGACAACTAAACCAAGGAAATGATGAAATCTGTGATTTTCTCGACTCTTCTGGCTTTTCTTCCTGTTTACCTACACAATATTGTACAGTGGCTCTGAAACAGAAAACTACACTGATATGGAAAAGTTAACAAAATGATTCGAATAAAAAAAAAATTGATGCAGATTACACTGCTGCCCCCGAACAAAACAGCAAGGAATCTGAAAAATCTTACCCATTGCCTTGCTGTAACATACAAGAGACACAAAACAGTACAAGCAACATTTAATGTACCACAATAAAAGGTACGGCAGATCAAAATTGAGGGAAGAGGAAAGGCAAGTGGATGTATGAGGGCTATGGCAGAGAAACACACGTGAACTGATCAGGTTCATTTCAACCACTCACAGGCTGGCACATAAAAGAACAAGACAATGTAAGGGTCAGTAAATGTGCAGTACCACCGGAACAATGATCAGGCAGTGCATGCAGTGAAGAGGTAATAGATATGCACGATGCATTATCGATCACATGCTAATTTCACCAAAACAAACATTAACAAAATGAGCAAAAAAGAAACACTGAAGATCAACACAGCTCAAAAAAAGAGAATAAAAATAAAGAAAGAAATAAAGATCAATCTGCCCCCCCCCCCCCCCCCCCATCACCTGCACAGTAAACAGAAATAGAGAAAAAACACACTTAAGCAAAAGGAAAAGACATCTAATATATTCATCAAAACCAGGATGAAAAAATGTCTTCTAAAGCCTATCTTTCTTCTGGACTACCATAAATATTGTCTCGCAGAAAAAAAAGCCATGAATAAAAGATTCTGCCTTTATATAAACTACTAGTTTTGCACAAAATAATGAACACCAAATAAATGACATCACAGTTAGACATACATTTATATTATCACTAGCAATGATCTACATTGTCCCCCAAACCCAACAGGATACCATGGAAAGGCTTACTGTCTTGCTTTTGTTAATGATCTTCTATGTACATTTTCTTTTTTAATGAGATATGGAAAAGATCAATGCTCATCCAAGTATCTTTTTTCCACGAAGCATAAAGAAGATCAACTATAATTGTTGAGACTGTTTGTCGATATTTATAATAAAAGTTCAGATAAATGGGCCCACTAAAACATTCCCAGCAATTCTTAATGTGGAATGGCTTAATTTTGTATTAATCTACTGCACAAAATATTCAAGCACACCGCTACCCACAACTGTTATAATTTCTGGACTACAAGGCACTTTAGAATACTGGGCACAACCCAAAAATCAAAAACACTGCTCAAGTATGCGTAAGGCCCAGTGGAAGAAAAGACCACAAAAATCCATGAAAAAAAGATTGGACCTGCAGACACACCCTGTCAACATCCTGGAGGTGCGTGGGGGGTGGGGAGAAAAAAGAGGTGGAGAGGTGGGGGGGAGGGGTCCCACAATTTCATTGCAAGTCTAAGCAGAATCTTCTGAGAAATCTTTGTCCTCACCATTCAGATAAACACAGAGAGCATTTCTGGTTGAAGTGTGCCTTCTGGTTGAAGTGTACCTACATCATGACCTTCATGCTTATTTGGAAACACTTTATGAGGCTACTCGCCTGTCTTACCCCAGAGCCTGCAGATGGATGGACCATTTTAAAACAAGAGCACTGTCCTTGAAGATACTTACAAGAAGGGAAACCTGTGACAGTTTGGAATGAACATACTTTGCTTTTGGTGAAAAAAGTGGTAGAAGACCCATAAATTTCTACCCAAGAAGTGACGCCTGTCATCTCTCACATGAAATAGTTGAACGGAACCTGTGTGACACTGCCCCCCTGTCACAAGATGAGTGACCTATTCCTTGAAAAAGGATTGGACAGAGATCAGATCAGATAGCCCTTCATGTCTGGATAAGACAGCCCTTAAAAACTCTGCGACGTTATGACAGGTGATCAGATTTAAAGTTGTTTTGTGGTATCCTAAACAAGTACTCCGACCAGGTGTGTGTCCACTGATCCAGGAAAGCATTGATCTGCTGCCAGTATTTCAGAATAGGTAGAGTCATCACCAACTTGTTTTCAACACCAACAACCTGATCATTATTGTTATTCTCCATGAGAATCCACACTCACTGCACATTTACAAGTGTGGTCCACTTGGCACACGATCATAAGTCCAAACATGGGCAGAGCTCAGCAGATGGTGATAATAAACTCTTGCTAGTTCGTGATACTGCCTGTCTCTAGGACTTGCCTTAATGAGCAAGGCTTTGGAAGATTTTCCCAGCCCACTTTACACTTTTTACTTGGCACCACTCTGTTCAGGTACAAATTGGCTGGAAAGACATTTTTACACATTTTAAAAATAAAACTTCTCATTTTCAAATTGTGGCTTTCAACTGTGTGTGGCATGCGGAGGAAAGTACTTTTAAGGAAAGTACAAAGCAGCTAAATTCAACTGTTTATCATTCCAAAGACATGACACAATGAAGGACCCTTATACTCTTTTCTTGACTGGTGACTTCTCATCCACTATACCCCGAGTTGGGGCCAAAGGAATAAAGTATGTACTGAAGATTCAGTCCCTTATGCCAGAAATGAACAAGCAACTGCTGTCCCCTACAACTATTCTAAACCAAAATGACTGCAGGGAAGTCGTATACTACACTAACCAAACTAAATCACCAAGGTTATCACAAAGAGACAGCACAAACAAATAAAATAATGAAAAGTCTCATCAGAGAAACCAACAGAGTAAAAACATGTTCTCTATGTAAAGCATAAAAATTCAAGCACTACTGAACTTGGACGTTTTGAGTATGTGACCTTAAAATAGCTCTTGTGCTCCTAACATACACTTCATAACTTTTCAGGTTCAATGTGATCCACTGAAAGAACAAAATGTGAGAAATCTGCCACATTTCAGCAGATAATCCGATATCTTCATTCCACCCCCTTCCCCCAGCAAAATAAATCAAAAGCATTTTTTCATTTAAGATAAGACAATGCAAATATCCTTATTCCACCTCTTCTTCCATCATCCCTTTCCCCATTCCACTCCCCTCAGCCCAAATCTTCTTCCTTAAAATGAAAATCGGGTGGGGGGTGGGGACAAAAGCCAGCCAAATGATAGCAGTGGATGGGAAGCATTCAGGCAGTGGAAGCAGAAGAAGGGGAGAGCTGATGGGCAGAGAAAAGTGACAGTAGGAAAGCTGGACATATACAGTGCAGAACACCAACTGGGGGATGTTCCTAAGCCTTAGAAACCAAAGACAAAAGTCTCTGACCGGGTATGGGACTGCAGCTTGTGGGCTGATCCCAGTCTGGAGGGGGAGAGTCACGATCAGAATCGTCCCCATCTACAATGCACAACAACAGGTCACCTATACAACAGTCATAAAGGCACAACATAATCATGGCTACACTCACTACAGCCATGAGAAGGTCCACACCTTGCAAAGTTAAACAACTGGTCATGCAAAACGTTGCTCACAGTCATTCCAGACAGGCCAGGTACAGGCTTCTTCTAACCAATTTTTTTATTTATAACCCTAACAGTATGCTTTACTGTCAGTTTCATGACTACATGATCTGTTCCAGCCCAACCTATTTCCCCAATAAAAATACATATAATAACAGTGGAGATTAATTGACACAAATGCTGGGGCTCAAGAGAAATCTACTTTTACCTGCAATCATGCCAAACAAATAAGGTCTCAAGAAAAGTATCAAAGTTGCAAAAAATACAGCCAGGTTAAAAAGCAACTCATATGTTGTTCAAATCTTAATCTTTACTTCCATTCAAAGCCAAACTTGAAGACAAATCATCACACTAACTATCATGGAAACTCTAAAATGTCCATTATTAAATGACTCACCACTTTGTAAGATAGTGAAGTGCTCAATATCTGGTCTGCTTGTAATGGTTACTGTGGTGTGGAGATTACTGGCAGTACTTGAGACCAATTAAGTATCAGCCTATCTTCATGACTGGCAAGTGTTCTTTCCTCAACATTTTTTCTTTTTTATTAAATGAGATTACCATTTGCCTGATGGTTTTGAAATGCCGCAGCCTTTTTATGGAGAAGCCATGATTGCTGACCACAAAATCCACACCTAATCACAGAATACAACACTGCCGCCAATACTAAAAGAACCAATTGTGTTAAAAAAAAAAAAAAAAAAGGAAAGAGCAAGCAACTATGTGATTACAGCATTGAATAGTTCATCTTTTCCATAAAGAAACTGATTTATATAAAAAAAAAATTCTTGGAAGGTTTTAGTTTTTCTTTTAGTTGAAAAGGTCAATGATGGATCATGTTGCTTCTTCAGAACAAAAGCTGTACTCCTCATGTGCAAAGAATGAGATAAAACACTCATATTTAAGAAGGCTGGTTAGGAGAACGAAATTTGCTTGCTCATACTTAGGTAAGGTAATGTTTACTTGGTTACTGTGTTATTCAGCCTCATATGAAGTAGAAACCACACTAAATAGATGACAGACCCTCTCTATTTTGAGTGACAAGGTATATGGTAAATGATCATGAAGGGCAACAAGACTGAAATACCACAGTCATAGAACATCATGTATGATAATTTTTTTCCCTTCAACTATAAGAACTTGAGCTTGCACTCCACTAGATGCACAAACACTATGACTTGTCATGAATCTCTCTTCATTTACATTTTGATGTCACTAAAGATTTATTCAGCTGATGGAAAAAGAATCATCCAAAAATAGATAAACAGAAGTTTAAATTCATAAAAGCTGTCACGGATTTGTAGTCTTGTACAGACAAAATCTTCCAACATAAGTGCAAACAGGAACTAAGTTCCCAAGAACTTAAAACTGTGCAATAATAAACTTTGCATGACTCAAACCTTCTTTAATCAGCTCATTTCATCTGTTTGTTTTTTTTACCATATTTTTCTTTTTAGAAGAAGCCTGTACACTGTGCCTGTATTCAATATCAATGAATACACAAGAACACAAACAAAAAACGGAAAGCATTCACAACAGTTAGGATACAAAATTAATGAAGACAGCTCTACTCATGTGAAATGACACGTGGACAAGACATTCAAGATTGCATGGAAGAACAAGTACTGTTACAAGAGACCATAACTATTGTTACGACATACATATTTTGTAAACAGATATAACAACATGATGGCTTGTGCGGGTGAAATGGAAAATCCTTTGGAAGAGTAGCTTGAAAAATACAATAATTCTAACCTGTATAAAACAGATATTCAGTGTGTGTGGTGTTGTGTGTGTGTGTGTGTGTGTGTGTGTGTGTGTGTGTGTGTGTGTGTGTGTGTGTGTGTGTGTGTGTGCGCAGCGTGTGTCTGTGTGTGTGCACATGTGTGTGTATGCATGCAAACTTGAGCGTGTGTGTTGTGTGTTTGTGTGTGTGTGTGTTGTGTGTGTGTGTGTGTGTGTTGTGTCAGTGAGTGAGTGACCGTGTGAGCATGTGTGTGTGTGACTCTACTCCTTTTATTATGATTATTCTAAAAGCTGTCCCTATATTATTTTCAAGTTAAAATAAATCAGAGAAATAAATCTGTGTTTGTCATTGAAAACTTTCCAACTCCAAGAAATAACAAAATTCTGGAAAGAGAGAGAGAGAGAGAGAGAGAGAGAGAGAGAGAGAGGGAGAGAGACAGACAGACAGACAGACAGACAGGCAGAGACAGAGACTGAAAGAGAGAGAGAGGGGGAGAGGGAGAGGGAGAGAGAATCAAATTTCTCTTCAATTTGAGTATTAATAGAAATGCATTATGAATAGCAATGCTCCTCTTTAATACATTTTCTAAAACTGACTGTTCCAAACACATACTTTCTTCCAGTTTCGCACTGACCATTATATTTTTTATCAGGAATTCTATAATTATATGAAAAAAAAACAAACAAAAAAAAAGAAGAAAGAACTCTAAATTCATGCCTCATAAAGCCTCACATAGACTGCCAGAGTTCTCTCCCTTGACACACACAGGTTATATCCCAAGTGAATCGTCGGTCAGTTCCCATCCCTTTTGCAAGAAGAAGCCGGGAGGTAGCTCCCCTTAAACACAGGAGGCCAAGATTGTTTCACAAGACAGGTCTCTAAAACACTCCTAAAAGCCAGCGATATAGCACCACTAACTTCCATGGGCCCTAAGCTAAGAGATGTCTCCCTTTGCCCCTGCATGAGGAGAACTGAATAGTCTGAGCTCTCTCCTACAGAAGTACAGGAGTAAATCCGGCATAAATGCCTGGTAGACATGAATCACAATCAATGTGAATCACAAACGCAGCATAAAATGCAATAATGTCTCATAAAGAAAATATATATCAACCGTAAAATCAGGAAAGGCAGGGAACTAGCAACGCAACTCCACCAGAAAGCAGTGTGTATGTGTGAGGGAGAGAAAGACAGAGAGAGAGAGAGACAGAGAATGTTAGCATTCAGTGATGTCCTGAATGCCTTTTAATGGAATTGAAAAGGAAATTGAAAAGAAAAAGCAGCAGAAATGTGATAGTCACAAGCATTCAATCATAAAGTGTCAGTAGTGGTCCATTAAAATTTTGACCCGAGTCTCAGAACCTTTTAGAATTGCTTTGTTGCGGCTCCCAGGACCCCTCAAGTACAGCAGCCATGGGGAGCCCTGCCAGACATCAGCTACTTCACCCAAGACCGGAAGGCCAAGAGAAATGCCTGTGACATGGGAAGGGGAATAACCCACTTTGCTTCAGGCCTGGAACAATGCATCGCTGACAGGAGGGGATGCGATTGCTGGCAATTGGAGGAACCAACACCAACACCAAGGAGGTGTGGTCAATCATCAGCTGAATGCTGCATGGGGATGCCACATGAGACTGAACCTGGGACTAAGGAAAAAAAGAATGTATTTTTGGCCCCGTCTTTCTCTCAGTTGAACCACTCACAACTGAACTGCAAGTACTGTGGCTGGAGCACAGTTCAAAATTGGAGATGACTGGCAGAGATGCAGGACGGAATTATACATGGTAAGCAATTCAATGCAATGGGGCGTCTCCATTTGATTTGTACTGCTTCCTTCATTCTGTGTTTGAATACATGTAGTTCAAATAAGAGGACAGACGCTTCACAATGAAATGGTTCAGAGAACAAAGATGGTTGCAGACAGCTGAATGTTCTTGTTCCACGTTCTTGTTTCTTGTACCCAGGAGTAGGCGGTTTCTTGCATGTAGGTTTCAGTGCAGTCTTTGCTGGTGACCTCATAGATGACACCACATTTCTTTCTGTCCTCTGTTCTGTCTTTAATATTGGTAAGTCTGGATCTCACAGACTTGGATAGATTATGTAAAATCCTTTTTTTGTGTGTTTTTTGTTTTCATAACTCTCTACCAAGTCTTTCCAACACACCTATAACATTGGGGCTGCTTACACACATCTATCCTGTTGGCCAGCATCTGACAGTTGTGGAACTTAAGGGGCATCCCACATTTGCTTGGATATCTATTGATCTGAAGGGTTTGCTTCACATGTTCTTTCTCTGTCTTTTGGTCAGTTTCATGAGCACATCAGCATGGTGTTGTACCGGTAATGTCTGAACGTTTGTGTAGGACAGCAAGATTGGACTTGAAGTTCATGTACTGATCAGTGTGAGTATGCTTCCGAGAGCAACAGACAGGCTTGTTCTCTTGCTTGAAAAAAAAGGAAAGAAACTGATTTAACATATCACAAACAAAAAATGACGAGTGTGTGTCAAGGAAAATAATAAGGGTAGTCTTTGTGAAGGATTATGGGAAACTGATTCAGTTCCCTTCTCTCCCATTTTAAATTCAGGGATCCCTGATAAGAAGGCCAAGCAGGAATTAGGCATTTATTTGGACAGGCAAGTGTGGAAAAAAATTCTTATATAACACTGGTTTCAAATTTATGCCTTTATTGTCACTTTCATGTGCAAAAAAATATCCTAACTCATTATCCTGTTTTCTACTCAAAGCAAGTTAAAACAATACAGATGAGCTGGATGCTACCTCAGATACAGGTCTATCAATCTGGGGAAGTTATAAAAGGTCTAAAAATTGTAACACCGGAATATTCAAATGTGCCTGTATTTCTGATAATACTGACTACAATGATGCATGTACACAAAGACATCATTAACAAGGACAATGCACTTTTGTTTTCCCCCAAGTATCTCCATAAGCACTTCAAACTGCAAGCAGTGAGAACCCTGCTTTTTTATGCTGAAAGCCATAATCTTCCAATGGATTTTCCTGAAACATCTGTGACCAATGAACCAACTCAACATCAACATAAAAGAACTTCATGCACGATTGTGTGAGCAAATTGTTAGATTCTAACACTGGAATGAGATCTAAATAAATCAAATAGTTAAATCACTTACGTAACTAGTGACGATGAGTTACGCTCTTCATGGTTACCTGGTACTTCTTTTTCAGCTCATCTACATCTTGCAGTGTAAAGTTTCATGCAGCTGAAGCAAATATCCGCATATACAATGGAAACCTGTACATGCCATGACTGGAAGCAAATGCCTTACAGGACCTAAGACAAACAGGATTACACACTCGACAGCGTAACAGTGACATGACGACCAACATAAGGGATTTCATAGTTCAGAGTGACAGAATGACAAAAAAAGAAAGGACTTCAGGACTCACCTTTTGGCAGTGTGCGAGCTTTCTTGTTGCGCCTTGGAGGCTCAGCATTGCTGGCCGCTCCATTCTTTTCCTTTTCCTTGGGAAGAGTGTAGTCCAGCTCAAGTGTACTGTAAACCCAACAATCTCTGTTGTCACATACAGTCATAGGAAGTTACACCACATGCTCAAAACAACACTCAATGCACATAATTAAAAAAAAAACAAATGAATGACACATAATGCACAGATTTACTCATGCTATAGGGCTGTTTTTTGTTGCAATGCAAATCAACAAATACAAAGAAAATTAATACTTACTGTTGTTCATTTATCTTTGGTACTGTTGGTAATATAAGCAAATAAAACTAAAGGCGTTTAAAAAAAAAAGAGGCAATACAAAAGTTAAACTTGGGACCAAAAAAGCATTAGATGCTGCAGCTAATATTTCCTTTCATTTTTCCGTCTCTCTTTCTTTTCTATTTCAAAGAAGTACCACAGAGGTATCTCACCAAAAGATCAAGACACTGACCTTGGACGCATGATGTCGCCCCCATAAATCTTGGGATTGACCCGAATCTTGCGATGGGCTTTGGACTTGGATGTCAATTCGAAGTTGTTGTCATCATCGTTAACATCCCCATTTTGCACAGCAGCAACGATCTTGTCCTGTTTGTTTTTCTTGGACTTTTTGGAGCTAACCAGATTAACAGGAATGTAAGGTTCCGGGGTTGAATCTCTGGCATTGGAATTCTGCTGACAAAAGTGAATATTATCAGAAGTGATGATTAAAAACATAAAAAAGGAGGAGTGAGTGGAGGAGGGGGAAGAAGAGCACAAGGCTATGAAAAGGGACCAGCTAGTTATGGTCAGATTAATTAGAAGGTACAGTTTTCTTCTAGGTCTGTATGTCTGTCCCAAGATTCTGGAATTAGGCAGATCTTCATCTAGTTTCACAAGGTTCAATATCTGGTCAATACTTACAACTAAATTCAAATGTCTAAACATTAAAAACTTAGCAAAATCGTAATAGCTAAAACATGAGTAAATGAGAGCATGCATGCATGCACGCGCGCACACACGCTCGCACGCACACACAAACACACACTACCACCACCAAATGCATCCGAGATGGGATGCAAGTTCTGTTGTTGTTCTTGTGTTTTCTTCTTTCATTTGTTGCTAGAGAACAAGGGCCCCATCAGTTTTGTCTTTTTCAGACCCGCACTAACAATTAGATGATTCTCATTCTTTCTTTCTTTTTTTCCCCCTTTTTTTAAAATCAAAACTGAAAAGATGCCGGCAACTCACTTAAATTTAATAAACTTTCTCCATCTGCAAGGACACAAAAGCTGTAACTGGGGCAACTGCCAAAACTTCAGTCATGAATCTTTTAAAACTGGGACTCTGCTTAAGGTAGAGAGTAGCACACACTGAGTCAATCAATCTTTAGAACTTGATCATGTTAAAACACACACACACACACACACACACACACACACACACACATACACACAAGCAAAATGGGGAGTTTGTGTTATACTCCCTGTTTGGCTAGTATACTTACCATGTCAGACCATAGCATTCAACGGCAGTTAGCCAGCTCTGTCAGGCCGAATTTTTTCCGTGGCCAATGCAGTCATAAGACAGTCACGTGATGTCACCCCACTTCCGGCCCCGGAAGAAGCCAGTGTCAACTTCCTATAAGTCATTCAGCGAGGCCTGGTGTATGGTGACCCCGAGAACCTTGGCGCCAGAGGGGAAGGTAGGGAGGGAATTAGAGTCTGACATGGTAAGTATACTAGCCAAACAGGGAGTATAACACAAACTCCCCATTTTGGCGTCATATACTTTACCATGTCAGACCATAGCAGAATTTAAAGGAATCGGAGGAGGGCGAGCGCCCTAGTGGTTCTTGGGGTTGACCGATATGGCTGCATTGGCCGCCACAAAGGAAATCCCCTTAGACCCATCAGCTCTGGTCATGCGGATATCCCTCAGGTAAAAATTAATGAAAGGATTTTCCGAACGCCAGTAGGCTGCCTCCAGCAGGTGGCGCACGGGGACAGAGTACTGGAACGCTGTGGAAGTGGCCAGTGCTCTGACCTCGTGGGCCCTGGGTGATAGGACAGGGAGATCCTTGTACGCCTGAGCGTAGGTAGATCTCACCGTCTTGGAGAGCCACCTGGAGATAGTTCCCGCCGAGATATCTCTAGTATTGTTGGGGTTGAGGGAGATAAGGAGTCGTCTCTGGGAGGAGCGCCTGGGGCGTGTGCGTTCCCAGTAGTACCTGAGACACCTGGAGGGGCAAAGGTCCATGTCTCCATCTTTTTCTCCCTTTCCCAAGATGTCAGAACTCCGGAAGGAACTTGAGAGAGACTGAGCCGTCCCTGTGGAAGGCGATATCTGTGGGGTCACCGCTGAGGGCGTGAATCTCACTTCGTCTTCTGGCCGAGGCCAGGGCGAGGAGAAAGGTGGTCTTAAAGGAGAGGAGGTCAAAAGGAATAGAAGCAATGGGTTCAAAAGGGGTTTTTCTGAGGGCATCGAGGACCGTAAAAAGGTCCCAGAGGGGAATGCGCCTAGGGGACTGAGCTTCCCGTAGAGCAACTCCTCTAGACACCTCTCTGAGGAGAAAGTCATTGTCAAAAGAAGGGCCCCCCAGTTGACGAATGGTAGTGCAGATAGCTGATCTGTAGCCCCGAATGGAGCCAGCCGACAGCTTAAGGGAAGAGGATAGGTGGGAGAGGAAATTTCCTATTTGGATGTTGGAGGGGCAGTAATGGGGAACAGAGTTATCTGAGCACCAGGTTATCCATCTCTCCCAACGGTAGTTGTAGAGGGATTCGGTGCTGGCTCTGCGAGATGCCGAGGCGAAGTCCCGTAATCCCTGAGAGGCCCCTGCCCCGGCTAGTGTGTCTAGGACGGACTGGGGTCTCTCCGAGTGGGGGGTAGATGCAGATGTTCGCAGTTGGGCTGGCATAGAAGCCACGCGTGTAGGCGAAGCATCTTGGGATTGGAGTGAGGAAGACCTGACCGGGGTTGTCTCAGCATGTCCCAGCGAGGGCTGAGCCGGAGGGGGGGAACGTGGGTGAGGGACTTGGGGTCCGGGAACCAAGACTGGGTCGGCCACCATGGCGTTACGAGGATCAGCCTGGGTCTTTCCAGCCTTGCCTTCCTGATCACCTTGTGTAGGATGGGGAAGGGGGGAAAGGCATACGCCAGTAGGCCCGTCCCGGGGAGGGATAGTGCGTCGACTGCATCCGCCTGGGGATCTGGAACGGGAGAGACGTACAGGGGCAGGTGATGGTTGAAGCTGGTGGCAAACAGGTCGATCATGGGCACAAACCAATGGTTGCGCGACACCAGCGAAGGAGGGCCTCTGTTCTGAGGGAGAGGCCTATGGAGCGGGCCTCTCCCCCTTTGTTGACATAGCAAGCTACCGACGTATTGTCCGTGAGGAGGAGAACAAGTCGGTGCGCGACCTTGTGCTGGAGTTGGAGAAGGGCTAGCCTGACCGCTTCCAGCTCCCACTCCCCGAGGCGTGACTGTCCTCCACGTGGGCCCCCCAGCCCAAGTTGGAGGCGTCTGTATAAAGTTCCAGTGGTTGGGTTGGGTTGGGAGGGAGATGGGGACCCCGGTGGAGAGAGTGGCTGGAGTGAGCCGCTCCTCCGTCGCCGAAATGAACCAGTGTCCGAGGGGAATGACCTGGTCCCAGCGGTCGGAGGTCTGTGACAAACGTCGGCGGAACTCCCTCTGAAGTTGGCGTTTGGGGACCCGCCGCAGGGGAATGAGGGGAGACAGGGACTCCATCATTCCTAGGAGGGAGGACAGGGTTCTGGCCGAGGTGTGGGGTGCCTGTGACAGGCAGGAGATGAGGTCCACTATGCGTGCAGGCCTCTCCGGGGTCTGCCAGACGAACCGTAGGAATCGTCTGTGGGCCGGGTGAATCAGGATCTGAAAAATAGGCGTCCTTCAGGTCTACGGATGTGGCCCAGTCGCGATGATGGATGGAGTCTCGGATCTGGGTGGGGGTCTCCATCTTGAACTTGGTGGGCCTGAGGAACTTGTTGAGGGGCGAAAGATCTAGAATGGGCCTCCATCCTCCCGAGGCTTTTGGGATCACAAAGAGTAGAAGCCGGGGTTTGGGTGGGAAATCTCCGAGATGGCCCCTCTTTTGAGGAGGTCTTGGACTTCCGTGCGAAGAGCTTCTGCTTTGGCGGGGGAGGGTTCGTTGGGGGAGGGAGGGGGAGATAGCATGAGGGGGGGGACGCTCGTGGGCCCAAGGAAGGCGAAACCCTTCCTGTAGCACCGCCACTATCCAGGGGTGAGGCGTATGCGTCTCCACTGGTGGGCATGCCGGGAGAGGCTGCCCGCCAGGGGGGGCGAGGGTCTGGGCTGGTGGGTGGGGGATAGGGCGAGGGGGGGTGCTACCTGATCTAAGTCCCCCTCGGGCTGTCTCCCTAGTCAGCTCCGGGAGCGTGACTGTTGGCCTAACCGAAAATTTTGCTGATGGGGTTTTGGCTTAGGCCTTGGGAGAAGATTAGGTCGCTTGGCGGGCCGTGCGGTGCGGGAAGGCGATTGTCTGGGATAGGGTCTGTGCCTGGGGAAGGAACGAAGTGGGGGTCTAGCAGGGCGTGGCGGTGGCCTGGGCGCAAAGGACACAGCCTGCTTGCGTTCCTCAACTGCTTGTGCTATGACGTCAGCCGAGTAGTCGCCAAAGAGCGACTGGACCTGGCCCGGGATGCATCGCAGGGCTGCCTTAAGCGTCGGGGAGAGAGAGGTCCGCGCCAGCACGGCCTCTCTCGCGACCAACAAGCAGTTGA
Organism: Conus canariensis; assembly: GCA_033310375.1. NCBI lineage: Eukaryota > Metazoa > Mollusca > Gastropoda > Neogastropoda > Conidae > Conus > Conus canariensis. The sequence continues at coordinate 46,417,219 of CM065728.1, read as the reverse complement.
AGTGGCTTCTGGCTGCGCTGTCCGCCGCAGCCGAAAGGTGATGCGAAATCCTGTTAACTAGGTGTCGTATGAAAGGATCGCTGAACAAGCGAGGGTCAGGCTCTTGGTGCGCCTCAGAGCCCGGGTCCCCCGGTACTGGGATGGCACCATCGTCCTCCGGCCATAGAGCCTCCGCTCGCTGAAGGGGCATGTCCAAGTAGGTGTGTCCCGCCGTGGTGTGGAGGATGCCCATCCTGGCTACTCGGACCCATTCCTTTAGGTTCTTAAAGGAGATGGCGCCGGAAGTAGGGGGGGGCAGGTGGGGGATCAACCGACGGTCCGACTGGGAAATGCCCATCTCCCTGGTCACGGGATTGTCCGTAAACAAGGAGGCGACTGAGGGGTTCATGGGTAGATTGGTCTAGATCTCTGGGCCGGGGGAGAGGGAGAGAAATTCGTCAGCGGGTGCGGCCTCCCTCCTAACGAGGTCTGGTCGCCACCGTTCTATCGTGCGGACATCGTACAATGAGGTGGGGGCTAGCTCCTCGTCATCGTCCGCCTCAGGGAGGTACTGGTCCTGAGAGGGTTCATAGCACCCGTCTTCAGGAGGTAAGTCGAGGGGTGCCTGTAGTGTGTCCCCGGTGGCCCTATAATCGGCGGCCGGGACATCGTCCTGCCGATAGGACAGCGCCCGAGGAGGGAGACCAAGGTCGACCCAGGTAAGTGAGGCCGGGTGCCACATTCGACCATGTAGCTGGTCGTGCTGGGTGTTGGCGTTAAGCCACTGGTCTCTCTCGGGGGCATAGAGCCACCGGTCCCCGGGGAGGTAAACGGGCTGTGGCGGCCCTGGGGAAAAACCATGGTAGGTAGGCCGCACTCAAGGTCTGACCAGCGCGTTGGGCGAATGCGTAGGTCAGACATCCGCCGAGTCGTAGCCACGAGACCCTCTTCTTCTTGTAGGCAGAAAGTCCCCGGGGACCCGGGTAACCTGAATCACTGTTGGGGGGGGGCTTGAGAGGCCGTGGCCTGTCGTCCCCGTCCAGGTCCGTGCACTGCACCATACACGTCCTTGGAATGGGCCTGGGAGGGCCATAATGGTATGGAGGAGGATGCGGAAGTCGAGCCCCCAACCCGCGAAAGTGCGGATTGGTCAGGATGCGGTCCCGTGTTCCTCCCCCTGGAGGAATATGTCAGGTTACCCTTGGTCCCGCTGGTAGATCCTCCCCCCGGAGGAGCGGGACCGCGGACGTTGCCCAAATGGGGATCCGAAAGGTCGGTTCCCCAACGTCCAATACCCCTAGGGAAGAAGGTGACGTTCGATCGGGGTAGGTCGACCGTCCTTGTGCATGGGCACGGCCGGGCCCATGGCGCGGCGTGCCCGCACGCCCAGGATTATGGACACCACCGAGGTCGTGCGTCGGGGTGACCATAAGGCTGCTTCCGGAGTCGAAGCGCTCCTCGAGCTCAGGTGTTGGCTGCACCTGTGCCGGTGGGGCCGAGCGCTATGAGTGCACGTATCAATTTGGGGGGAAAAAGAGATACGTGACTCATCAAGGCGAGTGACGGATGGTGATTCCATCCCAGATCCGTCACCCGTGCTGGTCCGCGGCTCGGCAAGGTGCCCCGGGGGCCGAGATTCGCGTGACTCAGCATGATAGTTAGAAGTCTCCGAGCGAGTCCGTAGGCTAGAGGGCAAGCTGGCCGATGGAGAAGGGGTGGGGGAGGGCGAATTCCGTTGGCTAGTCTTTGCTCGGCCGGGCCCCTTGAGGGGAGCCTTGCCATTAGACTTTCTGGGCAGCACCTTGAGGGGAGCTTTGCCCTTAGACTAGCAGGCAGATCAAATGAAAGGCATTTTGAAATGGTGGCCGCTTGCCTATCAGCCTTGGGACGCCGCGGTCGTGCGTCCGTCGGTTTGGTAGACGAGGAAGATCACGCGTCCCTTCCGCGGAGAAGTCGTCTCTGTCTACCCGAACCGTACGTTCATCAGTGCGAACGGATTGCTCCGAGATGGAATCGACCCGCGGGTTCTCCGGGAAATTGAGCGAACTCCGAGCAGTGGAGTGGCTCGACCCGGCGGTGTCCTTCACCATGTTGGGCACAGGTGGATAGAGCAAACCCGGAACACACGACCGCAAAGAGGAGACAAGGTGGCCGATCGAGAAAATCAATTAATCTCGATCGTCCGTGTGGTGTCGTGCAAAGTGCTCGAGAGATCGACTGAAAACTCGAACTACCCGTACACGCCACCGGTCGTGTGACTGGTATGGCTATTAATAGCAATCTCTACACGTGGAGTATCACTGTGTATAGGTGTGATAGTTCTTGGGCACTAAATCTTAATAAGCAGATCAGTGTCACACACCCTTACTCGAACACGTTCTACCTGTGAAGGGTAAAGAGTACAGGTGTGATAGTTATTGAGCCCTAAACCTTAATAAGCGGAACCAGCACAAAATGCGTGCTGAACCCGAGGCTCGGCAATATGGTGGGGGAACACGACCGGCGAGCGGTGCCGACGATCGCGAGTAACAAAGTCGCGAGAGTGCCGGTAAAAGAGACAAATCTTTAATAAATACGCTCCCGAGAGTGCCGGTAAAAGAGACAAATCTTTTAATAAATACGCTCCCACCAAGAGCCTCACACGGCAAAAATACTCAGGGTCTAGTGCAAGCCGGAACCAGCACAAAATGCGTGCTGAACCCGAGGCTCGGCAATATGGTGGGGGAACACGACCGGCGAGCGGTGCCGACGATCGCGAGTAACAAAGTCGCGGGAGTGCCGGTAAAAGAGACAAATCTTTTAATAAATACGCTCCCGAGAGTGCCGGTAAAAGAGACAAATCTTTTGATAAATACGCTCCCACCAAGAGCCTCACATTTGTAAGCCACAACTGAATCAAGTATAGAACAAAACACAGCAAAGTTAACACAAAGGCAAGTATAGGCGAGACAGAGCACAAGACTTATCTTGCTTTGACGGCAGGCCGAAGATGAATGACTTATAGGAAGTTGACACTGGCTTCTTCCGGGGCCGGAAGTGGGGTGACATCACGTGACTGTCTTATGACTGCATTGGCCACGGAAAAAATTCGGCCTGACAGAGCTGGCTAACTGCCGTTGAATGCTATGGTCTGACATGGTAAAGTATATGACGCCAAACTCCAAAATATGCACCAGTGATTCTGATAGACCTGTGAACATTTTGATATTTAGGTGTGTTCGTTTCCATACAACTGAATCAAATAAGCAAACAAATAAACAAAAATAACAACAAAAAAGAAGAATTAAACTTTCCAATGACAGGAATAGGAAAGAGCGCATACAACAATAACATATGATTTAAACTGCATGCACTGGAGACAGAAGTATCTTTACTAAATATAAGTGTAGTATCATCGGCACCATCAATAAAATTGTACTAAAGTTGAATGACATGTGTTCAAACAAAACATGGTAATTTCAGCATCGTCACAATTTAAAACCCTGCCAATCTTGTTCTGAGTTAAAAACGATCCCTAAGCCACATGTCCACACAAAAGGCTAATCACCTTGTCATCCTGTTCTCCTCCAGCAGAGGAGTCTGTTGTAGTGGAGGACGTCTCATCCTTATCATCCGGAATGGAATTGTCTCTGCGGATGAGCTTCTCCTTCAGCAAGTCTCGCTCACCTCGAGTTTTTCCTCGAAGCTTTTTGCCTTTGAGTTTACCAGCTGAAAGGAATCAACAAACATCTGTCTAAAGATTAACTGTACAGCACTTAGCTTTCACACAGACATAATCATTTTCTTTGAAAACAAACAAAAATGTGCAGAGGTGAAATCCTGAAATGCTAAATTCATGATGCCATGTTACTATTGAACACTGTTTGTCATCAGAACTTCTCACCTGTCATCCTATTGCATGGACAGTTAAATTTATTTTGCCAGAATGAGATATACTTTAAGCTGCATACTGCGCTGATGTTGTTACAAATTAATGTAATTCTGCAGTAACTGATCAACTGCACAAATTCATCTGGCATCTGCCTGAATACTGAGACTTTATGTATGTGGCTTGGCATGTTAGAAAATTACAACTGCCCAATATACAGACCAAACATTATATCACGGTATAAATGTTACACATAACTTATAATCAATCAATACTCCACCCTGAAACAAGTAGTCAGGTTTACCACACATCACACAAACTGAAATGTCTGATTTGACAACTCACCCGATAATCTTGCAGAAAGGCTGGAGTCCATCTTGGGGCTGATGTCCTCTTCCAGGTAATCATCTACAGCTTCTGTGACTCCATCTCTTTGATCCTCTTCAGCCTCTGCCATTTTTTTGGCACAGCTTGGAATGTGTGTGTCCTTGGTCAACTTGAAGTCTGCACCATCCTCCAGTTGGGAGCTGCTGGGGAGACTCATACCCTCCACCAGATGGCGCTTACTGGGCTTCAGCTTTTTGGCTGACTTGACATGATTGGTGTACGTTTTGTCTAAGACAAGTGGGTCCGGCTGACCGGAAAGTCGAGTTTCTGGTGCTTTACAGCTGTTGCTTCTGACCAGGGGTGTGTCAGACTCTTTACTGCTGCTGTTCTCTGCCACTTTCTGAGCTGATTTGGGCACAGGCATTTTGCTAGGATAATGGAAAAGTCTTTTGGGATTGAGCAACTGCAAGAGGTTGATGAGACTGCCCAAAAATGGCCTGTGACCGTTACTTTGATGAAACTCCACATGGCCATTGACATGAATCATGGATTTTGCTGCTGCTGGGCGTAAATCATGACCTACCGTGGTTGATGACAAGGATGACATGGCTGGTGGAGACTTAGGAGGGGATGCATTCAACCCTGCAGCATTCCTCAAATCAAACACTTTGCCCTTGTCAAAGGTCTGAGTAGAATTACTGACTTTCAGCTTACGATGGATTATGTCTGCCATGATAATACGGTCTCCTTCAAAGTAGGCTGCCAAACATATGCAGAAGAAGAGAAAGGACATGATGCAGATGATTGAGTAGTAAAGGACAGGCTCCCAGTGAGGGCGCGGTAGGGCTGAAGAGCATTTGGACAGCAAATGAGGCGGTACAGTGGCCTGAAGCGTGTAGTTGGCTGGTGGACCCAGGCTGGTGTGCACTGTCAGGACACGTCTTATCCGGGACATGGTAAAATCTGGGGTAAACCTGAAAAGCATAATTAACTGTGTCATCAGCATTACCTCACGAGTGTAAGAATTGCACATCATTTTTGCTTTCATTCTGCCACTGGCAAATAAAAAAACAAAATCACTGCTTACATGTTTTGGGTCTTCCTGTTGTCTTCATCAGGTCTGGAATATTTGTTGTTCTGTGTCATTCAAGATAAAAGTTCCCACATAGTAATACGCAGTGGTGTTTATATGTACTCAGCCAGTCAAATCCAAAATCTGTGTCTAGTGACAGCTTTCCTTTGGTGATCTTTTATCCCTACCTGACTTTCCTGGAAACAAAAGTCTGCATGGTTATTTTTTGTCCATAAAATCATCTTTCCAATATCTTTGTCAGATGCTCATCCTGTTATCACATACAAATCACACATGTTTGTCTTGAGCTGAACAGAATAAGATACAAATCACACTTCAGCAAACTCAAATGATGCCTCAAAGTAAGCAGCCTTCCAAGTCCCATCCTCCCCTCCACCTACCTCCCCCCTCCCCAAAAGACACCTTAGGAAACATCTTCTCCTTTTAGAGAGCAAGAAAATGCCAGAGATGCCAAAGAAGATCTAGGTTTCAGGAGGAATTTCCTCTCCCTTTACTCTTTACTTCCTCAAGCTCTGAGAAAAGAAAAGCAGTCTCCAACGTGAAAAAAAACTCAGTAAAATTGCTGTTTTAAAGGGAAAAAGGATACTTTTATTCTAGGAACAGGAAGGTTTCAAATGAACTAAGATTCCATGATGGTGTTAATCAGGTTTGGGAATAGAAAACATTCTAGTTTATTTGTTGGTTGATTTCATTTCTGATTTCAACAATGACGACGACGACAAAAGAAAGAAAAGAGGACTAGGAAGGAAACAGGAAACTTACTTTTCAATTTCTATATTTTCTGATTTCACTGTTGCTGTTTTTCTGGTCTTTTTCTTTGTTGATACAGGCGGTTGTAAGAGAACTTAATGGTGGTTAATCCTAGCAGCTTCCACTCACATCCTCTCTTATTTTCAACATTTGAAGGAAGTAACATTAACCTTTCTTATCCTCTGTAGATATCAGTAGGGCAAGGGAAACATATAATTAGCGATGATTTTACAAATCACGTAATGCCCTGAGAGACACTGCACTTTCTACTGCCCAAAAACAAAAAAGTAAAACACAACTAACAACTAATAATACAGCTTTTATCAAGCACAAGACTCCTCTCAAATTGGCAAATCAAACACAATGCACAAAACATAAGTACATTCACACTCAACTACAGAGCATTGCTTACGCTATGTCCACTTTTCTGCTGGTATTTGGCAACATCTCAAATCCTTCACAATCAAGGACTTTAAATCCGTAGCCTTCACAAGGAGAGTCATTGATGCTGAAGCCTTGCACATAAAATGAAAGCAGTCCAGTGTTGCGTATGGTGAACTGCCTACGCACTGTGAAATGGGGAACATTCAGCTTGTTGGACTTTTTGTCTGATGCTGCACACAAAACAAAAAAAGGCACATTTCAAAATTGTACTTTCCAGTCTGACAGTCTTTTGTAAACGTGTCTTTAATGAATGAATGAATGAATGAATGAATGTGTGTGTGCGTGTGTGCATGCATGCATGCGTGCGTGTGTGTGTGCGTGTGTTGGGGGGGTTGTGTGTGTGCCCACGCACATTTGTGACCAACTCTCACAAAATGATAGATAAGTCGGACTTTGAACTTATTAAGATATGTATATCAACAGGGAGAGGAGGAAAAAAAAGATCTTTCCAATGATATATAAAGAATTTCTGTATGTCAAAAAATGAAAAAGTTATGACCCTTCAAAGAGCCCCGTTAACATGCTAGCCATTTTAAGAAAAATGGCTTTAAAGTTTCCCTGCTTTCTCCAACCATTTTTCCTTAGCAACCAAGGTTTAATTTTGCTGTAAACTTATGAAAATGTGGGAAACCATCAAAATAATCATTGCAAAGACTTTAATAATTGAATGTTATCCCCAGTCAAATATATATTGGTGTATTTAATGGCTGTTCAGGGCGCTGGAAAATGAAAAAAATCTGATTTTCTTATGTAACAGATACTTTTGTTTTTAATGTTATCTTAGCACACATACATTAATCACAGTTGATTGAAGTAACATGTATTTTCTAGTTTCTTCTGTTTTTAATGTTATCTTAGCACAGATACACTAATCACAATTGATTGAATTAACATGTATTTTCTAGTTTCATTTTGCCCAGCGTTTAAAAAAAAAAGTTGGTTCTTGGAGGGAAAAAAGGTAGCTCTCTTGCACTGTGCGTTAACACATACCGGACTCACAATTCATGACATCCTATGATAAAAACAGCATATGCTCATAATTAACAAACATACCTTATCAGAAAACAAATGCTTGTGCATTATTCTTTCTTCTTCCTTTTCAGTTGCCATGGGTGGAATCTCTCTTGTCCTCTCGCACACGCACTCGCACGCACGCATCAAAACCTGTGCTCCCTCTCCTCTCCACAAACATGCACACACACATAATATGCTGGCCATCAGCAGCTGGAATGCATTAAATGATCATTTTGATCTGCATGCAGTTACAGGAAAACTGTTCTGCCATTTGCAGATCTGGCAGAGGCTGCCCATTGCAGTTCATACCTGTATCTGGTGCATACATCGCTGTCACCAAATTTTTGGCATTATCACGACAGCATTATACCTGACAGATCTGCACTTTCTTCAATTCATACAACTGGCTCCTTCATCTTCGAATTTCGAGTCGAACAGGCTGAGACTGACATACGCCGGTCGAAGTCGATGGGGAAATCCCATCGTCAGCTTCGCTGTCAGTTTCTTCGTTGGAATCGAAATCAAAATATTCCTTTTCATTGCTATTGCTGGTGGCGAAATATTCATTTATAAGGCCACTAATTCCCTGGCCTTCATAATCGAAAATATTTCCTGATTTTGATGAATTTAACAGCGTTACAATACGTCGATCCATGATGGTGATTTTTCAAGTGAAGCGACGACAAAGGCAAAACGCAATAGATTCCATTGAGCTGTGACCAATGAAAGGCAGCGTCTCTGCTGTTAACAGCTGAGTTACTAAGGCCATTTAGGTATTTGACTGCTGATTGGTTGGAAGGCTTTCTTTTGTGTACGACTTTGAATGCCTTGTAGAGGCCTTCTGATTGGTTTATTTTTAAAAAATTGTGTACAGATTCTTAAAATAGACACACTGAGCTTTCGAATGATGTGCGGCATGCCAGTGGCTCTGCGAGGGATGTGCACTCGCTTATCCGTTGAAAATGAGTAACTTTTCACAATCAGTGCTGCTTAAAATTGATGACATGGAGTGAAAAAAATTCATTTAATCACATTTCTAGCTTAATTTAGGTAAAATCAGTGAAACATGATATGCTTTAATGGTTTTCCTATGTGTTGGTGCAAAAATCTCATTTTACCCCAAAATGACCCTCACCACTCTTGGTTGCCCACAGCGGCGATCAGCCCTGCGCGACTTATCTATCATTTTGTGGGAGGCTGTCACATTTGTGTGCATGCACACGAGTGTGTGTAAACTGACTTGACTCTGATGCATTTTCCCATTCCCCCAATTCTGTTGCCATCAGAGCCATATGCCATGGCAGTCATCACAGAACCTAATAACCACTGTTCCTTCCTTACATGCTATGTGAGGTCTGTGATACGTTGTTAAAATAGCTTCAACTAGTTTTCTCCTGAAACAGTTTTCAAATTGATAATTAGTTGTTGTTGTTGTCGTACCCTGGCTAAAAGACTCCAGGGATCATCTGAACAGCCGAAGCACTTGAACACTATGGTACAAATGCGTCAGCTAGGGATGAGAACATTACGTGTGTGACTGTTTTTGATTACCCTGCCACGTAGGCAGCCACACTCCGACTTCAAGGGATTTTGGAGACTGATAATGTTATGCTAGGAGCTTGTCAAGACTAAAGACAAACCCCGCATAACTATGCAGAGCTTAACAACATTTTGATGTAGCCTTGGTGTTCTAGCCTATGTCAATTGATCTGACACAGCCTTAAAGGCGGGATAATTAGTGATTTAAGGGGGTGGGGGGAAGCCTGCAAGTGTTACAAATACAACTATGAGAGACAAAGAGAAAGAGAAACAGGCAGACACAGACACAGACACCCAGGTAAAACATACAAGGTGATGGAAGGGTGAAGACAGAAAGAGGGGTAACAAAAAACAGACTGTACTGCCATGCTGTCACTTACTTTCACAATTCTTTAAATGTTTCTCAGTCATTTCAAAGGTAAGTGGCGAAGCAGAACTCGGTTTACGGTTGCTGAACTTCATCTCTCCATAGCACCCCTGGCCCGTCACCACCACTGTGTCCATGATGGTCAGATTATTTCTGGAGACAAAACCACCATTGCAGATCAAAGAACCTCTTTGTTGTGCATGCCAACAGATAAAACAACCTTATGTGTGTGCACAAATGCATTTAATCCTTACCCCAACATACACACACACGAGTAAACAGAATCTATCAATATATTAAGCAACATTCCTTCTTTTTCTATTACTTTCTTTCTGCTATATCATTTTCTGTGCCCCCTCAATGGCATTATCCACACGCTGCTCATTTCAATTCCCTCAGTTCTGGACGCATCCATGAAGTGGATGAAACATGACTCTTCCCAACTGAGCCCTAAACTCTGAGCATCAGCTGTTCATGGAGTGAAATTCCCAGAAATATGAAGGGCTCTGATGGGAATCAAACCCATGACTTCCAACCCAGCAATCCACGATGCTAACCGCTGCACCACCGCAGCTATTTTTTCAGGGACAACTTGATTACAAAGGCTCACACTGTTTCAGATGCGAGTCACAAAATAAACAAGATATACATTTTTTTCAACAAAATTTTGAAATTATGGATTTTTCCATGAGATTTGATTTTTCTGGAATAATTTTGAAGTTAAGGAAATTCCTGAAATTTTCGGGAGAATTGGCAGCTACGCTCATAGTTCAGGAGGACAGACAGCTCTAACACGATGGCAAACAGATTGGTTGCCACCACAGCCACATGTTTGAAATGGTTGAGGCTTTACACTAAACTTCTACTTTAATTTATCACACATACACACACAGAGAGCAAAAACAATAATGTATACTCCAAACAGATCCAACAGGCATCGATTTCATGCCCATGACTTTTGATCAAAATATGAATAACATCCCGAATGTAAATCATAATAAGAATTTTGCTCCAAAGCTTGAACATCAAAGTAGTTTTACATGACAATGATACCTTGAATAGTATTTATCAGAAAAAAAAAGAAAATCAACAACAACAAAAATCAAACAAAAAGCTAAAATTAAAAAAGACCAATATGCATCCTCACACTGTAAGTAACTCTTTAAGTTTTGCCTGCATTTATATGACAATATCTTGAATAATATTCACTGAAAAAAAGATACAAACAAACTAAAAGCTGGAAAAAAAAAAAAAAACCAACAATATACATTCTCAAACTGTAACTAACTCACACGTTTTGTCTGCACTGTGAGGTAGACAGTATGTTTTAAGTGGACAGGTCTGATCTCATGTGGTTCAAAATTCTCCCCGGTCATGCAGCTTGGACAGTTCACACAGCTCTACCTTCAGAATTACACTTTTACCAAAACTCCTCTCAATGAATTCTAACACGTGACATATCAAAGACAGAGGGGATAGTCATTTTCAGCTACAAACAAATGAAAGAGAAGGAAAAAAAAAAGAAGAAAGAAGGGGGGGGATTATATCCATACCTTATGAGAATCAGCGAGGACCTTGCCAGGTCATCTCTGGGCTGGAATCCGATTTTAATTTTGAGTTTCTGGGCTGGCTGCAGAATGGCAGCAATGGAGTTTTGTGTGGGGTGTCACCCCCAGGGAATTCTCCACATTTTTGATGTGATCAAACACAGGATTTGCTGTACCAGGCTAAGGGACACACACAAAACACAATCCAACATTACTAGTTTTAAAGCAAACCAACATAAACACATTTTCATCATAGTATCCAAAGACACAATCATTTGTTCATAATTGAAAAGAAATATCCAATCCTGTAGGAGGAACCTCTTGGGAAGGACTTGACAGCAAAAGCCATCCAGCCTGGAACTCTTTACACTCTTATGAGGTGGGGGATGGGGAGCTCCAGACTCCTAGATGCCCTTCATCCATAAGAAGTATCTTTAGTGCTGTCAGGATTCAAATGAACCTACTGGATGGTTAGGTGTCTCATGATATCACCTTTTTGATGGATGTCTTACCCACATAGCTATCTGACAATTGTGCCAAGCTGGGGAAATTTAAGCCTTATGAAGTTTACTTGCGTTTCTCAACCAAATCCAGCTGGAATTCCTTTTAGCTATCTCTGCCATTGCCTCTCTGGTTGTGGTTCTAATCTTCCCAGAAGTTCCAAGCTGTTTCATAAGATCATAGACTGATGGACCTACAAAATCCCTTACTTCAACCTCTAAGGTAAGGACTTTGGCTCGAAAGCCAGATTCCTTCATGGTGCTGGCTAAAATGACATACTTCTCAGTCTTGTACGTGTGAGCTTCCTGTGTTCTTTCCTATGGAACAGTTATTCAATTAGAATCATTTGACTTGATAAACACTCTGCCATCATCATGATGATCTTGGGTGGCTATCTCATTCTGGTCAGCGCTGTTTTTCATTCACTCAGGACATGTTCCATTGTTTGCATTAGAGCAAGCATGCTAGGTCATCTGATATTCCAAATTTCTCTGGTTTGAATTTGAAGACAGAGGGTCATATGCAGATCCTAATAAGAGCATATGTCATATTTCATACCAGCTGAGACTTCTCTGGAGTACATTTATTTTCCTACACTCTGGAGTACATTTATTCTCCTACCTAGTCTATTGCCCCTGTTAGCTTTGCTGGACTGCCTTCTGGATTCTCTAGTCATCCTTTTCCTTCTTCAAATCCTGAATTATCATGTTTCTTCTTGTCTTCCCTTTTACCTTTGACAAACACTTCATATCTGTTGACCCCAGTCCTGCCTGTTGGTTTGTGTGTGTCCTCTCATTTCCCTTTGTTTATAAATGCCAAGTGTTTTACCCATGCAACAGACAAGCTCATAATAAAATTGAGCACTAACAAACTTGCCACCACATGAATGAATAACAAAAGAACACTTGCCTTCACGCAAAACTAGGGTGACAGGCATGCAGCCTTTCATTGAAAAAAAAGAAAAGAAAACAAATCATAACAGACACAAAATGGGTCAGCAACATTACACATCTATAGCATTACATTTAAATTATAGAGTGACAACTGTCTTTTATCAATTTTTAATCACATGTATATAGAAAAAAAGAATACCTTTGTATATTCCAAATCAAACAGACGAAAAGTTTCCAGGTCTTCTGTTTCTATGAAGTCTGTGAGATCAGAAGATAATCTGCAAATGAAGAAGCAAATATCAAATAACAGTAGGACAGAATAGAGAAATAAGTGTGTGTGTGTGTGTGTGTGTGTGTGTGTGTGTGTGTGTGTGTGTGTGTGTGTGTGTGCGTGCGCGCGCGCGCGCGTATGTGTGGGTGCGTGTGTGTGCATGCTTCTGTGAGTGTCCCTCTGTGTGTCTATCCGAGTCTGCCCAAATCTCTTAAATAACTGTGTGTGTGGTTGCATGTGCCTGTGGTAAAAGTGCTTTGTATGTGTGTGTATACAAGTGTGTATGTGTGTGATACACATGTGCGTGCAATTGGCTGCGAATATAAATATTTAATTGTGTAAGGATGCTACATAATAATACAGCTTACACTGGTTTATGTCAACAATTTAGTTCATTACACCCAAGGACAACAAACCCCGGAAGAGTTTGTTTGTGGTGTTCAACAAAAAAAAAAGATATAAATACATACATCTATATATATATACGTACTGAGAGAGAGAGAGAGAGAGGGGAGAGATGGCTAACCATCCACTGTTCCTTCAGCATGCCATACTCAGAAACCCAAACACACAGTAACACCACTACTTCCCAACATAGCTATTAGACCCAGCCCAACAAACACTGACCCATGACTGGTGAGATCAATGATGGTGCCGGGGTTGGGATACAGCGACAGCGGCAACACCTGCACTAGCAGAGGGGTGTCTGCTGTATTCTCCACAATGAAGTCAGATACCTGCAACACAAGCCATCTCACCAACTTACATAACACTCCTTGTGTCTTTTGTCAATATTCCCCACCACCCATGAAAAAAAAAACAGGAATGGGAATTAAAAACCTCCACTCCTACTGAAGCTTTTTCCCTAGTTTTCAACACCTATTTATACTTTGGGGAAAAAAATGGTTTATTTGGTCATTTCAAAACTGCTAAACGTTGATGTCACACAGAAAATATGGAACAGGAGGTGGTAACGAAAGGCCTAGAGACAGACTGTGAGAATGAAAGCTGGAGACAGAGAACCACACGGACAGAAAACAGACAGTAATACGGACAGACTGACAAAAGTCTGCATTGTGAAACCAATGCAAGGTGTACTCTGAAAAAGTGAAAGAAATGCTAAAGTCAACTGCATTTCTGATTGTGAGGCTAAGTGACGTAATGATGGTGGGGGAAAGGCAGGTAAAATATGCGTGCATGGGGGTAAGCATTTATGTTTGTGTGTGAGAGAGAGAGACAGACAGACAGAACGAAAGAGGCAAAGACACATACACACACAAACATAAGCACAGAGAGAGAGAGAAAGAAGGAGAGAGAGAAAGCAACAGCAAGACCAAAGCGTTTGGAAGAATGAGGCAGAAGAGTGGAAGAGAGATACAAGCAGGGAGCACAAGATAAAATACGTACCGTGATGTTCCCAATCTGTGTCAGTGGAAACTTCAATTTTGATTTTCTGACTAAAGAAGGCCAGTGAAGATGGGCCTGAGCTGAAAAGAGGAATCCTCGCACCTGGTTGGTATCAAGTTCTATTGTCACATTGGCGCTGAAACAGAAAAATCAGAATCCAATGAAAACCAAGCATTTTCATCAACACAAATGTATTACGCTAAGTAAGAAGGGAAGGGAAAGATCTTTCTAGCAAAAACGGTCTTTCAAAATCAGTCAATGTAATAGTATCAAACAGATTTTCTTTTTTTCAGCCAAACAATACTGAGAACATACAAAGAGACGCATAGGAATCAACATTTTCCTTTAAAATCACATTCATTTTCTCATGCTCCAATACCTGGGAAAGTACCTCCCCATCTTCTATAAACATTTTGTATATGTTACCAAAAAAAAAGGAAGGTGGAAGAGGGACAGATGTAAACTGCTTGTCTTACAACAAAATTTTTGTCTGACCAAGATGTAAATTGCTTGTCTACAAAATTTTTGTTTGACCAAGACAATCTATATGCACTGAGGACATACGATTTGTTTTAAAATGCACATAACAAGTTGACACGAACAGGTTTATAACTATGGACTGAAAATGAAAAGAGAGAGAGGGGGCAATATAAGGAAAAGAAACATTTAATGTGGACTGCGACTGGGCCTTACGTGTTTTGTCCGGTACGCTCCAGGCGGTGCCACTTCTGCTGGAGGCGTGTATACAGGTACTGGTCAGTGTCGGCCACATCCTTGTCCAGGGTAAGGCCAAGTAACCACTGATGACCAGCTGCACACACAACACACACACACACACAACACACACACACACACACACACACACATACACACTCATATAACTCACCATCATTCTGATTCTTTTCTAAGTTTTGTTGACACACCACTCTCTCAACCAAAACCCATAACTGAAATTTATCAAGTAATTCTGGATGATTAAAACTCTGCTGATGCCTTAAGACTGGATGACATTCAACAAACTGGAGATCTTAAATGAACGCAATGTGAAGTTTTTCAAATTTGAAAAAGATCATGCTCTTCCAGACACAATCTGTATAAACAATAAAGATAAGGGACTCTCTTTCAATGCTTGCCATCTTGGTATCATTGTTGATGCAATGTTTCTTTTAAAAAAAAACACACACATCTGTAGAGCTAAGGAGAAAATGCACCATCTGAGATTATTGATCTACAGACACAACCAGAACTTTTGTTTGCCCTTTTGTTCTCTCCAGCTTTGACTACAACAATAATGCCTCTCTCCAAAATCATGCTTCAAAAGGTCTTAGAATAATGCTGAAAGGTTGATTTTCTAACATCATGAACAGGAACATACCACACCTCTTTTGAAACTATTACATTAACTTCCTATTCAGTCTAGAATTTCCTACAAACTTTCATTTCTCTGCTTCTCACATATCATCCTGCTTCTCATTAATTACTGGTGCTGATCCTGAATATTCATACAATCTTTCTACTTTCGATGACTGCATTGTCCATATTCTGATAGAACAAACCTGACACTATTTCTCTTTCCTTTCAGGGTCCAGTAGCCTGGACTGCACTTCAATTCACCATACACTCCATTTCCAGAGCCTTTTACAAATCTTATTTGAAAATCCCATTTGTTTAAATGATTCTGAACTCTTTTACTCTAACTTCTTATGTCATAATCAATATTTCAAATGGAATTTGATGTTCCAGTTCTTATAATAATGAGTTTGCATTTTAGCTACCAAGACAAGTAAATATATTACTGCTCCATATGCACAAATGAATTTTGTATGCTGTGTTTAGATTGTAAGATTTACACACGCACGTTTGTTTTTGTCGTTAACGCTAATAGATATTTTCAAATAAGTTACAAAATGCCTGGAATCTCACCTGGGGTAACTGTTGGTAAACCCACGTAACAGTCATCTTTGCACTCCCTTTTGGAATCAAAAAAGATTTTTCCAACCTGCAAGATCAAACCATTTGGGTATAATACTGTCCAACAGCAAAAAGTACTTTTGTCATAAATATGCAAAAGAAAGAACTTCTCTTTGGTGTTCTTTTTATGCAGAAGCTTGTTAAACTGGGTATTCACAACTTTCCTGTACATCATAACTGAAAATTATCTGACATTATGCAATGCATTTTTTTTTTTACAGCAAATATAATTCTGGAATTCCAAACTGATTTTCTGTATAACCTGAATATAAAAATGCCAAAGTTAATGTGCAAAAAAATGAGCAAAACTGAGTATACAAATTTCCAGTCAATGTGTGAGACATATATGCACTGCGTCCCTATACACAGTTTTGAAAAGGGGGCCAAAATTATGTCCCCAACAAACCCATGCACATGTTTACAGCGGCACATTACACACCTTAACTTACCAATATAAACATGTACACATGCACACATACAAATCATTATGACATACCACGCTAGGTTGCTGAGGTTGGAGTAAAACAGCATCTGTATTATGCGGCTGAAAGAAAAATCTGGTGTCCTGAGGCTGAAAGGTGACCTGGGTGACCTCCATGAAGTCGTGGAAAGTGCTGTGGATCTGAAGCACTTTGTATGGCAACTTGCCCTGTAAGCGAAAAACACAGCAGCTTTGGGTCAGATATTCCGACATAATTGCTGAAGAAGAAAAAACATGGAACACACTTTTAAAAAAAGTAGAACTGTCAACCCTGAGGTGATCTACCAAAGTCTAGTGCCAAAGACAACTAGCACAGCTTATTGTAAACATCAATATTCAAAAATAAAAAGTGACAAGCCACAATGGTACTGTGATTAGCGCTGCAAGCTGAGGACAGTAAGCGTGGGTTCAAGTCCCATCAGAAGCATTTTTTTGCGAGATTTTGCGGCCTCCAGTCACAGCTGCAGGTACTCATTTGTGAGATTTTTTGTTAGGGGGAGGGGGGGGGGGGGGCGCTCATCAGAGGCTACCCGCAGCTTAGAGTGCTACCAGCTCAAAAAGAAAACTGGAACCACACAGTTGCAGTCAAGTTTTATCTGCTTTATGGATGCATCTCTGAAAGCACTCCTCAACTTTCCTGGAGCAAAAAATTTCCACACCAAAACTGCCAGCACCTGTATCTCAAGCCTGCAAAATGCCAAGACATATTATGAAAGTATAAGGTACAGCCCTACATGTAGTCTCAGACCCTAATCAAAATCCATGATGTTTACTGATCATAAAAAAATAGCAAAGTATGAAGCTACAGAAAATGCATCCTTCTGGTTTACATCTGATTACATAACTTGGAAGTAGAACAAAACTCAAGGCAATTTAAAGATACAGATTCCAATCCGATTTCCTTCACATCCTGGTCTTCATGAAACATTGAATACTGGAGAACTTCCTACAATAGACTTTTCACGCCTGTTCTCTCCCACACAACCATTCATGCAAAAGCACCGTCACATGGACTCACACAAGCACTCAGGCAAAACATGACAAATTTCAGACATTTAAGACAGTTCAGACATCAGAGATGTAATACTTGGAGCAAATTTATTGGCTACTTACAGGAAATACTTTCTCAAAGAGGAATTTTTCTGGAATGGCATGAAGACTGCCTTCAGCAGTCCGAAAAGTAATGGGGATGAAAAGGTCCTGGAAAAAGAAAAAACCGAAAAGAATGTTAAAAAAATAAAAGCAAAGCTTCACAATGTACAAACAATTGAGAAAAGGGTCAGACTGGAACTGACGTGCTTACAGTAAAAGATATGGAGCAAAAAAAATAAACGACAGAGTATGGATCAGGAGTGAAGAAGTGAAAGGAGGGAAAGACAGAAAAGAAAGAAAAATGAACAAGGGAAAGAGAGACACCAAACAATTATTTTAAACTGTTTGTGTTTAATGTACTGTCTGCAAGACAATGCAACCAAAATTGTAGAGATAGTAACTGACTGTTAACATGTTATTTGGAATATTATAACCAATTACTGAGAAAGTTGGAAAAATTGTCGTCAAAATGTGAAACACGCACACGTTTCATCCTGGAATACAGGGACTGACAGACAGTGGCAGAGAGAGCGAGAGACAGTGACTGATACAAAGACTGATGGGGCAAGATTTACTTTTGTTCTAACTGGTGCATACTGCTTCAGTGTGACGAAGAACTTCAGTGAAGAGCTAAGACGATGGCTTAGAAAAAGACTAGTTCAGTACATGTTGCGAAAGGATATAAATCCCCTTCTCTATTATTTTTCTGCCATATACTGGAACCACAAGTTCAAGTCCTAGCTGATGCCATCAATTTGGACAGGGACTACCGAGTTTCAATGAAATTGTGGAAGTTCTGAATTTCAAAATGTTGGCAGGTACCTTTCAATCCATTAGTAATCATTCTGAAAATAAAACGTGTTCGAAGATCATTTAACTGATCTGAATCATTATACATGACATCCTATATCAATAAAACCCAGCAGTGTCAAACATTCTGCATGGTGTACAATGCTGTGGAAGCTCTTTAGGACTTAAAGAAAATGTTTCCTCACTTCAAACTGTGTGAACATCCAGACTTCTGCTGCATAGGCCCCCTCCTCTTGGGGAGCCACAATATTGACAGTGAACACTGCATAGTGGTAAGGCTTGATGATGAGCTGCCAAACAAACAACAATCACTCCATGTAAACACTCTAATACTTCACAATGGGAACTTTGGTCATTCAAGTAAAAACAAAAAAACAGGAACTGGCACTGAATGAAGGAAAAAAATCAAGAAATTCTGGGGTGATATTGTACATTTCTTGAGAACACCCACATCCTGACACTCTGGGCAGGGATACTATGATAAGGCTCAAAGCTGAAGTCATACATTAGACTTATTAATTTAAAAAAAAAAAAAAAAAAAAGGTTCAAGTTGTTAAGGCTGTCATAAAATCTGTTGAGGCTGTCATAAACTCAACATTTATTTTTCGTTATTAAAAATATCTTGAGCCAAAGAGAACGGATTCAAAGTTTTACAGATCTGATTAGTTGACATATATTATTGTCTATTAAATTGCTAGAGATACTGTAAGACAAAACCTATCATTATGGTATTTCTGTTTGGCAATTCCTGTCCTTCATGTCTTGAATAGTGGTTATCAAATTAAAAAATGGAAGAAATGTCAATACTTACAGGATCTGTGTCTATATCTGATGTATTATGTATGCGAGTGAGTGTTGTTCCATTGCCTTTCTCCACTCCCAACAGTTCAATTTTCGCCCAACTCATGTTGGTCTCAAACCTTGCAATCACCAACTGCAAAACAAACACCAAATATGACGGCAACAATCTCAGTTTCTTTCCTGGTATGAAGCTGTCCTAAGTATAGCAAAAACTACTGTTTTATTCAAGGGGCGATCCAAAAGTATTGCCAGCTGTTATACAGAAAGTTAAAAGAAAATGTATAGGTCTATTGGCTAATGGTCATTTAGGACGTAAAATGTTAGTATTTTCAGCATGTCTGGGCATGGCGTTATGGAAGGTGGAGCTGATCCCTCTCTCTCCACTGCCTTAACATTTCCTGAGGAGAGGAGAGGAATTTCAAGCTACCAAAATTAAACCCCATGAGAGGTTCAACCTTGCAACCCTTTATCACAAAGGCAAATGGTGTAACTATTTGCCAACAGGCCCCTCTCTACCAGTCCCAATCATAGACTTATTGACTCCATGCCACTCACTGTATGGAGAAGCTACTGAGGCACAAAGGAGGCCAACACTACTCTCTTTGCAACATGTTCATTAGTGCAAACCATCACACTGTCTCTGAATATTCAATAAACTTCTTTGTTTTATTTTTAAAGACCATTTCCTGGTGATCAAATATATACTGCAGGACTCTCAATGCACGAATAAGCTACTGAGGCAGAGTAGGGGCCAACATGTTCACTTTCGCAAACCATTACACCATCAAAGGATATTCAACACATTTTGTTGGTTTTATTTTTGATGAGTATTTGCATTGTGATCAATTGTAGACTGCAAGACCTACAATGCATAGATAAGCTACTGAGGCAGAATGGTATCCAAAACTAGTGTCTTTCCAACATGTTCACTTCTGCAAACCACCGCACCATCTTAAGATATTCAATACGCTTCATTGGTTTTATTTTTGAATATTACTTCCTGGGATATGTTGCAAGGACCTCAGCGCATATATCAGCCACTGAGGCTGAGTGGGGGCCAACATTAGCATCTTTGCAACATGTTCATTTTCTGTCTCAAGATATTCTTTCCAACATGTTCACTTCTGCAAACCACCACACCATCTTAAGATATTCAATACGCTTCATTGGTTTTATTTTTGAATATTACTTCCTGGGATATGTTGCAAGGACCTCAGCGCATATATCAGCCACTGAGGCTGAGTAGGGGCCAACATTAGCATCTTTGCAACATGTTCATTTTCTGTCTCAAGATATTCAACACACTTTGTTGGTTTTATTTTTGAAGACTGAGTATTTGCTGGTGATCAATTGTAGCTTGCAAGACCCTCAAAGTATGGATAAGCTACAGAGGCAGAATGGAGAGCCAACACGAAAGTCACTGCAACATGTTCATTTTCACAAACCACCACACCTCATTTCCCAAACTGTGCAGCACTGAACTATCCACAACATTCTATCAATGCAAAAACTGCACTTGCAATGTTAAACACAGTACATATGTAATTCAAATATTTATTAAACAAATAATTCTACAGTTGTAAGATTCTACAGCACATGGGTTAACATCACAGATTCCTGACCTTCGGTACCCATTTAAGGAGAGGAATTTCAAGCTACCAAAATCCAACCCCATGAGAGGTTCAAACTTGCAACCCTTTATCGCACAGGCAAATGGTGTAACTATTTGCCAACAGGCCCCTCTGTACCAGTCCCAATGTTAAACAAACATTTTAACGTCTAATTCATTTCATTCCTTCAAAGCTACAGACAATACTCCTTACTCACACACACAAACTTCATATATTAAGTTTCAGCTAGCTCGGTGTCTTCTTGTGCTCTGATTCAAGCATGATGCCGAGCTATGATATCACAGCTTTTCCCATGTCCTGGACTGGTAAAAACTTCTTCTCAGGCAATCTGCGAATCAGAATAAGGAACAGCTACTAATCACAATATTTTAAGTCAGGGTTGTAGGTTAGGAGGGGGAAGAACTTGATCGGTTGCTTCTCCAGATAGGCCACAGTGGCAATTTTACATTTTAAGTGCTGTTCCATTCAATATCATCCATCTACTATTAGCAAGTAAGTACTGTTCCATCCTGTAACACCACATGGGCATGACCCTATACTTCATTCCAACAAGAAATCTGGCAAGTTTGAAGTTGTATGCAAACAGTTTATGGTTAGAGAGTTTGCATCATAAGTGGTAATTGATAGTGAATTACTTTAAAAACATATCTTCAAGAAATCGAGATTTCAGTACTTACATCGACAGGATTGTCATTGCGTATGGTGAAGATCATACTGCGTTTTTCTCCAACCCCCATGGTACCAAAATCCATCTGTCCTTTTGACTTCTCTGGTCTGTGATGAATAACCTGGTAAACAAAGCTCTTCATTGAAAACAAATACTCCTATTTTTTTAAGTAAACCAAATGTGTGTGTGTGTGTGTGTGTGTGTGTGTGTGTGTGTGTGTGTGTGTGTGTGTGTGTGTGTGTGTGTGCATGCATGCACGTGTGTGTGTGTGTGTGTGTGTGTGTGTGTGTGTGTGTGTGTGTGTGTGTGTGCGCCTGTTTGCTTGTCTGGGCCTACCTGTCTGAACAGACATGCATGACTGAGTGCATGTGTGTATGATGTTGTGTGTCCATGTGCACATAGGTATGCATGTGCATATTGCTTCTCCACATCAGTCTCCTGAAGGCTTATTATGTATTCTTCTCAACGATACCTCCCTTGATCAAAGTGAACTTTACCACCAATATGTCTAGCAATCAACTTCACAGTTACATACAAATGTCGACCTGCGTAAACTTTCAGGTCATGTTCTTTTTATGGTTTCATTTTTACCAGCAGCAATCTTCATATATGTGTTGCACACATATTCACTTGTAGTGAGACAACAAGGAAAAAAAAGTCACCAAAGTGTGTCTGAACTTGTCCAACTACAATCAATACACCATTACTTAGCTCACTAAACATGCACCAACACCAACATACGTATGAAACGTCACACATAGACCTGCATATATGAACAAGGCATATGCTGCGCAAAGATACACATGCCCATACACATATGCTCATACATATGCACACATATACACTCATGCACAAATATGTATGTGCACATACACAGACGCAGGGAGAGACACACATGCATTGGCACAAACATACAAAATCACTTTCATGTGCACAAATGTCCAATGAGGCACCTGTGCCGAACTGACACTGACCTTGAGAAGGCCATTGTAAACAATGATAGGAATGAGGAAAGTGGAGGCATTGGTGTGTAAGGTGAGGGTGGTGCTCAAGTGGAGCTGAGTGGCGTTTGGGTGGAACAGCAGCGACAGTGCCGTCACTGTCTGCTGCGGACCCACTATCACAGGTGTGGAAAAGTTTAACACCTGCAAAGAGACATATCTTGTTAGAACCAAAATACACAGAGGCACACACACACACCGAGATTATCTTATGTTACACACCATTTCATCATGTGAACAGAGAGAGAAAAATCTCATTATGAGAAACAAAAAAGTAAAGTTAACACATATCGTGTCTAAAAACAATTGTTGTCATTGTAATGAATGTATGTAACCATTGTTGGTTTTCTTTTCTGAAGACTGATTGCGGTCAATCATAGACTTATTGACTCCGTGCCACTCACTGTATGGAGAAGCTACTGAGGCACAAAGGAGGCCAACACTACTCTCTTTGCAATATGTGCATTAGTGCAAACCATCACACTGTCTCTGAATATTCAACAAACTTCTTTGTTTTATTTTTAAAGACCATTTCCTGGTGATCAAATATATATTGCAGGACTCTCAATGCACAAATAAGCTACTGAGGCAGAGCAGAGGCCAACACTAGTGTCTTTGAAACATGTTCACTTTCGCAAACCATTACACCATCAAAGGATATTCAACACATTTTGTTTCGGTTTCATTTTTTATGAGTATCTGCATTGTGATCAATTGTAGACTGCAAGACCTACAATGCATAGATAAGCTACTGAGGCAGAATGGTATCCAAAACTAGTGTCTTTCCAACATGTTCACTTCTGCAAACCACCGCACCATCTTAAGATATTTGATACACTCCATTGGTTTTATTTTTGAATATTACTTCCTGGGATATGTTGCAAGGGCCTCAGCGCATGGATCAGCCACTGAGGCCGAGTGGGGGCCAACATTAGCATCTTTGCAACATGTTCATTTTCTGTCTCAAGATATTCAACACACTTTGTTGGTTTTATTTTTGAAGACTATTTAAGTATCTGCTGGTGATCAATTTGCAAGACCCTCAATGCATGGATAAGCTACAGCGACCAAATGGAGGGCCAGCACGAAAGTCACTGCAACATGTTCAATTTCACAATCCACCACACCTCATTTCCCAAACTGTGCAGCACTGAACTATCCACAACATTCTATCAATGCAAAACCTGTACTTGCAATGTTACACACAGTACATATGTAATTCAAATATTTATTAAACAAATAATTCTACAGTTGTAAGATTCTACAGCACATGGGTTCACATCACAGATTCCTGAGAGGCCATGGGGTTCACTGCCATCAGAATGAAGTATTCGTGGGACTTTTCAGCCCCAGTTCAAACCAGAGTTGAGAGTACTGAGGACTTCATAAGTATGACTGGGACCATTCAGAACACCTAATCCACTTCACGCAAGAAAATTTCCTAACACAGTTGTACTGTGCCTCTCTGAGACCTGACTGAATCCAGGATAAATCATACGGGGAAAAAACAGGCAGTACAGCCTTGTAACTGGATTTCCAAAGTATCATCACTATCACTTTCTAACTCATCAATTATCATGTAATAAAAGATGAATTTTCGCAAATTTCTTCCTTGCACATTCATAAGAATGACCTCGAGACCCTCCCTCCGGTATGCTCACTCAGTCTAGCTCTGCCACTTCACATTTACTGTCATCAATCGGTTCAGGATTTGGTGTCATGTGTGGGTGGCTTCATCACAACCTGACAGTCCGATAGCTCCCACTCAAATTCCCTTATTGTGGCTATGTTTGGTCAAGGCAGGATGAGTAGGCAAAGTAATGCTATTGAGAACGCACAGAAGACACGCCAGGAGAACACCCACAGCCAGCCAGCCATCCGTCCATCCATCCACCTATCCATTCATCCATCCATCTATCTATCTATCAACTTCTTGTCAACCTTAAAGACCTGTAATTATATACACACCCACACGCACTCACACACACACACACATACACACACACACACACACACACACACACACACACACACACATGCACACACACACATTAACTCACAGAAAAAAAAGGAGCTGCCTCACGAGGGAGGCTGATGTTGAAAATGACCACAGAAAAATTGAAGGTGTTTGTGAGTGTCAAGGGGCGGGTGAAATTTTTCAAGGCCTTGGCACTGAAAAACTTGGTGGTATTGGCATTGTAGACCAACGATCTGCAACACATGGAACCTTTCATGTCAAACGCCAGATTCACAGAGGACAACAAACAGCAAAGTTATGAAAAGAGAACAGACCTCTTTATACTGATTAAAAACATGGACACACCTTCTGTCACAACCAATCGATGGACACAACTTTTGTGGTAACCAATCCATCTCACTGTCAAAAGTGATTGATATTTCATGATATATGCTTAATGTTTGGCCTTAATTTGTCCTCTGTAACAAGACGGTACTGTTCAGAAACCATCCTGATCACCTCCTCAGGGAAGATAAAACTCTAAACATCACATATATCATCCTCTTGCATGAATGTGAGAGCAGGGCAATGACATTAGATCTTGTGGGAAAAATTTTTCATCTGTCATTAGCCAGTTGCTTCAAATAAGACTTACTAAAATCCCTAACTGCTTGAGCATCTACAATGGAACTCTCTGGATCTACATTGTTCAAGACCATGAAAAGAATCAACGTCCAATCCAATCAGAAAGTATTGCATGTTAAATGCTTAAAGAAATGTGTGTGTGTGTGTGTGTGTGTGTGTGTGTGTGTGTGTGTGTGTGTGTGTGTGTGTGTGTTGTGAAGGGGGACAGGGAAGAAAAAGTGGGGTGAGGGTCAATTTTTGAATTAGCAAAGTGCTATTTGTGATCACTAGCTCCTTAACAGATCAGAGTGTGAATTTTGGCTCCACTGACAAAACTGGGACACCAGTAACAGCAATTCACTTACTGCTTATTTTGGCACACAATCAATTTTGTTTGTTGTCAGGCTTTTAAAACTGATTCAGTGTTAAGTAAAATACCTTTTCACAATAACAGTGAAACGATACAAAGATGAGATACAAGTTCAGTAATAATAAATGTTGATTTGGTAGACACTTATGTCTGTCTTTTTTCTTCTTTTTAAAAAAATTTTTTTTTTATTTTGTTTTGATTTCATGATTCAGTGTTAAGAAGCCGAAAAGAACAAGTCCGCAATCAAAGTAAAACATCAAGAAGAAAATTTTAATTTTTTATCATTAAACTGACCACAACTGGACTTTCTTTATTGTCGCAATTTTTAAGCCCATCAAAAACAGATTTGGCCAACAGCAGGTTTTAGCACACTTACCCATGTAGTACGCTGGCTTGATATGGTATGACCAGCCTCTGTTGATTGTTTTTGGTCTTCACAAGGATTTTGCCTGACCACTGCTTGGAATGCAATGCTTTCACCGCTGAGGACATACAATTAACAGCCTGTAAATATAACATCTTTTTTTTAAGATACTTCTGTAGCCTACATATGCATGTTTTCTTGTTTTTCTCAAGACATATACACCTGAAATAATACATTTTGTGAACATCTAGGGGGGTGTGGGGGGGGGGGGGGGGGGGGGGGAATTCTCCTTTTGGTCCAAGGAGATGGAGTAGTAAGGGACAGACGGAGGATGGTGAGGGAAGTTATATGCAGTTCATGGAGCTGCATTACATTTTTTTTTTTAATTGGAAAAACAAACCTTTATTTTCCTCATTTTTCATCCTTTTTGAGGTAATTCAAAAACTAATACTGTGCAGCTTGTGAAGTTGATCTTCAATGTTCCATAATATTATCAATTCTTACTGGGGAATAAACTCACTAACATTTTCTGAATTTGTACGATACTTACCTAGCTGTGTTTAAAACAAGCAGGAATTGTGCCTGCTTAACATTCTTCTTCCTTTTGAATTTCATCTTTCTATAACATGGCACAATACAAATCAATAGCATTAACAAGCAGGCAGATCAACTCCAATAGCTGACAATTACCTCAATCCTCTATCTCACCAATGCACTACTAAGCCCCTTCCTCTTCACTTCCTTCCATCCGCTCCAGCTCCCAAACCTCTCTGCCCCTTCCCTCTTCCAAAGACAACGTGCTGAGTTATAACTTGCCTCGAAAGGTGATGTGGGCCACTGTGTACTGTCTGCTGCTGTCTGGCTGCAGTTTTAAAGGCCTGAAGTCAATGCTGATTGCATCGTTGGGCGGAGAGACAGACACGCTCTGAAAGCAAAACATCATTGTCTATGAATATTTCATGAGCACATGAACACAGCAATTCACAGTGGACATAGGGGACTACAAACATCACTGACACAGGAGTTGCTGGGAAAGGTGAGAGGAGGAACAGGCAGATGAGGGATGGGACACAGAGTGAGAGAAGAAAGGAAGAGGGGATGGGTGAAGAAAAGAGGTCCAGGGAAATGGAAGGAGTGGAGGTAGGTTGGGGGAAAGGAGAGAGAGACTGTTATACATGAGAGAGAGAGACAGAGACAGAGAAGGGGGTGGGGGGAAAGGAGAGAGAGACTGTTATACATGAGAGAGAGAGAGACAGAGACAGAGAAGGGGGTGGGGGGAAAGGAGAGAGAGACTGTTATACATGAGAGAGAGAGACAGAGAGAGAGAGGGGGGTGGGGGGAAGAGAGAGAGATTCCATAAAAAATAAAGCATTCATGTTCTTATGATAAAGAACAGAAAAATGACTGAAACACAGAAGCACATTTTAGGGTAAAGTTACTGCTTGAAAATATTTGACCAATCATGCTGTCTCAGTAGAAGCTGATATGAAATGTGTGCATGCGTGCATGCATGTGTGTGTGTGTGTGTGTGTGTCTCTCTCTCTGTGTCTCTCTGTTTCTATCTGTGTCTGTGTGTGTCTCTGTCTGTGTGTCTCTGTGTGCGTGTGTGTGTGTGTGGTGTGTGTGGTGTACGCGCGCTTGTGTGTGTGTGTATGAATGTGCATGTATCAGTACACTGGTTTTTGCAAATCTATGTGTGGTCAAGGGGCAAGGTGAATGTTGGTGATAAGTTCAAGTGTGTGTCCATGTCAGTGAGTGTGTGAACAGCTGTTTACATGTGATAAGAATGAAAGTAGATGGGTTTTTAAACTTGAATATTTCTGTTTGCTTGTTCGCTGTTAAAAACACTAAGAGTTGATACTGAGAGTAGGTGCCCAAGAACCTGAAGAAGGAATGGAACTGAGGATCAATTTTTCCCCATGCCTGTTGTGACTAACTTCACCCTTATTTGACAAGACAACCCAACTGAAATGGATGGGCAGGTGATCCATCATCAGGCATCAAAGAAGAGCTGCTTGAGAGAAATTAAAGTTAAAGGTAAGTCTGAACTGTTTAAGCGCAACAGTGCAAATCCGTAGGCTGTTAGTGGAACAACTCTACGTAGCATGTCCAACAAAGTGAGGGCAAGATAAATCAAAAAGCTGAAAGGACATCTTTGAACAATCATTGCCCAAAGAATATAAGCAAAAGTATACAACGTCATGCTTTGCTTGGAAATGGAAGACATTTTTCAGAGATGTTTCAGAGTGTTATTAGCCAAGAAACTTGGCCAAACAAAACGAGCAAACTGGTCATAACTTGCAAGTTTAACATGGCCAAATATAAAGCCAAATTTTAGCTCACAAACCCAGTTCTGACATTCCTGCAACAAACATTCTTTGTTCTGAATTGAACGATATTTTAGATCATAACACAGGATCACTGAATTGCAAGTAAACCAACAGTCACTCACAATGCTTTGGGAACTCTGCATTTATGCTTAAAAAACAAACTAAAGATATAAAAGTTCTCCTATGGTTCATCTAAGGGTCTTGCGTAGGTGTTAAGTACTAATAAAAATTTGAACTCTGAATGTGGAAATCTATAAACATTTCATTTAGTATGATAATAAAATCCAAAGTTCAAAGTACTTTACAAATAAACTGAATTTAGAACAATACCAATGAATGGAATTTAGAACATACAGATAGCTTAATTCGATTTCAAATTCAATTAAGAAAAAAAAGTGTCAAGCTCAACAACCCCAACTCAGTCAAGCACATACCTTCACACACACATTGTGTGGAACTTGATTCATTTTTCATCAGCTCATGCAGTCAACAGACTGTGTCCCAAGGCATATGAAAATATAGTGTATGTCTGAATAACAATCAGTCATCTTCGAGCAACTATACGCTTCTGTTGCATTTCACTAAATTAAACAAGCAATATTTTGTTCAGCATGAGGATGTATTCTCTCTCTTGAGAAGAGATCACTCATCTGAAAACGAACTATTTACATTACAAACTGTGTGAACAAGATATGTATTAAATGAGTTCAACGCAAAGACAAGGTAGGATTTTTGTTCAGGCAGAAAGCTTGTTACATGACCTGATTATCTATATCATATATTTTCTATATTATCTATTTAACTGAGAACCCATGCGCAGACAAAATAAAATTTGTGGTAAGTCCGCAGACTTAATAAGTGAACTGCTTATCTTTTCAACTAAAAACAGCCTTAAAGAGAATGATGTATTCCCAGTCCCCTAAGGATGATGTTATCTCTGTGAGCTATCATAACCTGAGGTATACATGAACATCAAACTGTATGCAATACAAACAGCAGAGTAAACGAGACCACAACACGAATAATGACTCACGGTGATGTGTGCAGCCTTAGCCCCTGTATTCATGAGGTTGAGGCGTAAGGTTTTGGGGTCATCCAGCGTACGCAGAATGCCAAAATCTAACAACTCTATGGGTGAGTAGATTCCTGGTTCTGTTGCAAGATAAAGAAACAAACAGAAAATGTAGGACTGCTGTGGTTGTTCTTTTTTCTTATTTCAGTATAAATGACATTTCATAATTTTACAGAGACTGTACTTGATTTAATATATGGTGAAAGAATCTGTGCTTCAGGTGGAAAATTAATGTCTTAATAACTTCATTTGAAAAACAAAACAAAATACACACACACACACAAAAACTAGCCATCCACTGACCTCTTCTCATTTCATCGTATACATTTGTAAAAAAAAAAAAAAAATTAATAATAATGAAAACAAAATTTTCAAAAATCTATTTTTAAAAAAAAAGAAAAAAAGAACTACATATTATACTGGTAGATAGACAGATATGGATAAATACAGACAGACAGACAAGGAGATGGATAATTTGTCAGAAAATATTAACATAAAGAGGTAAACTCGAACCATCTGGCGGAACTGTCGCTGATATTAGTCAATCACTTCATGTCAGCAGCTGAGCTGTTCCACTTCCTATTTACAGAGTAACATCTGACCAAAAGCCAGCAGAGAGTCATCTCTCTGATTAAAAGCTCTTCCAAACACACTCTTACACCCTCACCGACACCACCTCCATTCCACACACACACACACACACACACACACACACACACACACACACACACACACACCACAGAGACTAGAGAGAGAGACTGAGAGAAAGACTTCACTGGGTCCCTGCAGAGATTATTCAAATGATAGTGGTGTCTGGTGACTATTCTCTGGTGCCCAGCCTCTCAAACATAAACTAACTTATCCCTTTCCCAGAAACAATCCACATGCCGAGTGTCTGGAAATTTGAAGGCTCTAAGTAAGCAATGATAAACCTGTCTGTGAAGCAAAAGAAGGTATGGTTAGATGGATAGCCGACCAATCATCGGCTGTGATTTTAAATGGAAACACTGTGATTTTCCACTGCACTTATGTGGGCCTTTGAATGTACCACCTCTAAAATGAAGTCAGGTCAAGCCACAGATCATATAACTTCCTAAACAATGTAAAAGGAGTCAACTCTCGCGCACCAATCACAGTCACACCACCTCTCACACACTAATCACAGACTTACCTGCTGAAAACTCCACCTCTACAGGCAGGATCAAGAACTGTTCACTGCTATCCTGGTCTGTTTTTATGCGAATGAACGCTGTGTGGTTGCTTTCCACCCGCCCCACAAAATTTGCCCTCATGACACTCTTTGTCTCATATGGTCTAATCTCCTGAAAGGTCAAACATACACTAATCACTGGATCTGTTTACTTTAAATGAAGTTAAGTTGTTCTGGATAATGAATCATAATCAAATCATACTAACATGAAGACTTCATGTGGTAATGATTGACACAGATAATACAGATGTACACTTTTGAACTTATATTATCAAAGCTGCACCTGAAGCGTCTACACAAGCAATAAATAATTTGGACAAAAGCTCAATTATAAAAAATAAAAAAAAACCCAGCAACAACAAAAGAGAAAAAAATTAAACAGATATCCATCAACCAACCATAATTTACAAAACAATAACTGGGAAAAAAAAAAAGGAAAAAAGAATAAAGAAAAGTGGACAACAAGAGAATGAAGCACCTGCTGTCTGACTGGAAAAGAAAGGCATTTCTTTCTATGAACAACGTAAGGTTTACTCCCGAAAGACAAAAGATACTCACAAATCACTTGACCGCCATAAAATACACAATTTTTGAGAGGAGATGGTATCAGGGATGCAAACGGGAAAGGATCCCCAATCTTGAAACTAGGAATATGACCATCCTATCCATCCCACCAATCCTGAAATTTCTTTCGATGTGAGATAAGATTCTGAAACTTTTCTGGCACTCTCCCTCCCTCCCTGCATCTATATAGTGAGAGACAGAGACAGACAAAGACAGAGAAATTTCTCAAGTATGCATACTAAAGAAATCTGAAACAAAAAGTTCACAAAAAAGATAACATTTTTAAAACCAGATAGTGATACACTGATCAGGAAACCCTTCCCTCTGTCATACCATCCATCACCATCTGCGCACAGAAATCCTAATGCAATGCAGCAACATGTGACTTCCACATGCATGGTTGATATAAAGGAGAACACTGTGGGAGAATAAAAGTCATCTGCTGGGCTAAACTGACACAACAGACAGTGACAGTCCACAAATCAAACTATCTTCAGCGTACAATTTTCAAAGCTTTGTAGAAAAATACTTTTTCTTGGAAGAAATAAATCACTTGTCACTATACATTTGCAACAGATTCTGGGAAATTCCAGGACTTTTCCAGATTCAGCTTAACAAAATCAACTTTTCCATGATTTTTCCGGCACTGGAAATGAGGAGGCACTGAACACCAATGCACTAGACAAACCATATACGAGTGACAGAACATACAATTCCTTTGAGATGAAGAATACCAATCTATAATGCGAAACATACATCACTGCAGTAAGATATCCACAATTTCTGTGGGGGATAGCATCTTCACCAGAATACTGAGCAAAGCATACAGGCGACTGACTAATACAATTTCTGTATGGGCATGTAATTTGTGTACTGTGCAAGTCTTGAGTGGATCACTGTGTCGATAAAGCACTTCTCGTAAGTTATCAGGTCAGTCTTTTCAGTCTCACACCACCACCACCCCTCCCCCTTCTTCTGAATCTCTAG
The DNA here is from genome assembly GCA_033310375.1 of Conus canariensis. NCBI lineage: Eukaryota > Metazoa > Mollusca > Gastropoda > Neogastropoda > Conidae > Conus > Conus canariensis. The sequence goes on along the minus strand of CM065728.1, from coordinate 46,385,287 downwards.
TTGGCCTAAAGTAGTTATCTGAGAACTCATCCATGGGATGAGGCAATAAACCGAGGTCTTGTCTTCTGTATACACTTCATATATAAGCAAGTACCCACATCAACACATGAGTTGTCCACACCAACATTCTGTGGCAAAATCCAATCCACTCTGATAAGAAACGAAAACATATAACAATACAAAACATAATCCAAATGATGCAACTTACCCACAAATCCTGTGTTGCATCCCTTTCCCCTGATGGCAGCTCCAAATGTAAATCCCCCTCACTGGAAAACATTTCCAGCACCTGCAACGCCAGAAAAAGATGGGCAGGGTGGGGAATGGAAAGAGGGAGAAGTGGAGGAATAATGTTTAAAACCAAACGTTCATCACATTTGTTTATGCTTATACCCTGATAACAGAGCTAAATGCCAGCATTTTCAGCACTGTCTTCTGATCATGTTCATCTAGTTTTCATCATTTGATTTTACAAACTGTTTTTCACAAACAAGTAGCATGAAAGGGTATTGAATCATCTGAATGGGACCACAGAACAGTTTTGTTCCTGGTTTTAAAAATTTCACCTTCACAATTGCAATCATGTATTGTCTGATGGATCTACTGCTTTATCTGTTCATCTATTTACATTTATCAGGTGATGTGTTGGTGAAAGGCCAAGAAAGAAACACATAATGGGTACCTCACAGATCCATGGAGACTTCAGCTTGGTAACTGTGAGCATTTAATGCCTGTGGGTGTACAGATGTGGATTCGCTTGTGCAAAATCAAAAGCCACATGTGCTTATGTGGGAAGGAGGCGGTGGTGGCAGTAGATGGTATGTGTGGTTCTGTGTGTCATGTGTTCCATGTGCTGTCATGGAGGGTATGAGGATGTGGGGATGGAAGTAAATAGTTGAGGTAAGTCTGTCCACTGTTTATCTGACTAATATTCTTATGTACTATGCTTTCTAATGATACTATCTTTCACAGCTATCATCATCATTATCATCATAATTATCATCCTTATTATTATACTTCTTTTTCACCACCATCATCATTATTATTTTTATTATCATTACTGTTGTTCTTTTTCACCACCATTATTATCATTACTGTTGTCATTATTATCATTATCATTATCTTTAATAGAATTTCATCTCAGTTAGAATTATTTTCATTATTATCATCTTGATTTTCACCACAATCATCATTATCACCATCAATGTTGCTGTTGCAATTGTTGTTTTTGTTGTTGTTCTTATTACTGATTAGAAATTACTGTCATCTTCTAAAATCTTCGTTCCCCACATACAATCAAATGCATACAGATGCATGCGCATGCAAGCAAGCATACACGCACGCATGCATGCACGCACACACACACAAACTCATCAATTATAACAGTGTGCAGACGATGTTTATGTAGGTACCCAAGGTATGACCAGCATGTTGGGCTAATGCCTACGCTCTCATCTTTGTCATCTATCCATTTATCAATCAAATCCTGCGCAGTGTAGACTTAAACCTAGCAGATGTGGTGTAGTGTATATGGACCAGTCTGTACACAGTGACACCTCCTTGATGAAACGGAAACCGAAACTCACAATCACAAGCTGTCAACAGTTTTGATGAAAGTGAGAATGTTGTCATCAGTTGAGTGGATGCTTAATCAAAACTAGCCATTTCATACCTTCATCTTCAGTTCACACTAAACAAACAATACAGTACTGATGAATGTCGATTACTACCAGGGATGAAAACACTTATTTAATTTTGTTATCCCCAATGTGTGAAGGAAATAGTTTTAGGTGCTCAGCCCCTTGACCGTCCATACGAAACATGTATCTCATACATGAACTATTTTGATCAAACAGCTTCTCAGCACACTAACAGCGGAAATGTTCCAACCCACTTCAGTCAGTGCTAGCTGATTTATTTGCATCAATTATTCATGGCCAATGAGACTACACTGCAGAGCAATGGAATCCTATTGGCATTTGAGTCCCCCACCTCCCTGATAACTCATAGCGAAACACTGGCTATGACCTAATGGCTGCCTGATCACAAGTCTCATTACAGTCTCATACTTGAAGTGGGTGTTTCTAACAATCATTTTGAGGATGAAAACCTTTCAGTGATAAATTCAATCTGTTCTCGCAAACGATGAAAACTATGCGTATAGTTACTTTGATATTGTTATCACTTATGACGGAAACACTTTTGGATGCTTTCACTAAATCTGTCATCATTGATGGAAATACTTTAGTTAGTTCAATTTTTTTTGTTAACAGTGAGAAAAAGGCTTTGTGTGCTTAACTAAAATTCATCATCACCAAAGGGGCAAAGTTTTCTGTGCTAAAAATAGTTATCACCGATAACAATTTCATTCTTTAATAACATGAGGATCATTACTGCTGACACTGTGGACTTTGTCCCTTCTCTGTCTGATTGTGAGCAAATGAAAATATTAACAGCACTTGCGTCAGCATATATGCATACAAGAATATAACCAGTCAGATACAATGTATTTACAGGAACTGCCCTAAAAATAAAAATAAAAAACGAAACAAAGTGAAAATTATTCCACAAGCAAAAATAGATCAGAAAATAGTTACCTACATCACCTAGGCTACTTTATGACTATTCAGTAACCAATCTGTGAGAAAGTGGATAACATCTCAATCATGTAGCACAGTCCAGAATCTTCCATCATGTGATACTTTTACACTATATAATCTGACATCCACATACTGTATTCAACTAACAATGACAGAGCCCACCAGATTCTGTTTACCAATCCAGCATGGGACTTTGATTAAAAAAAAATGTGTGCCAGAAATTTCATAATTTCTTAAAAAGTAATAGGAATTTGTACACATGTAGGTTTTTCTTATTCCTTCATTGTATATGGGAATGCATCCAACTGACCAGTGTACCCTGTGAGGTCAACTTACTGAAAATGAACTGGTTTAAATTATTGTAAGTTCACCAGCAAAGTGCAATACTTGTACTGATTTTCACATTTTCTATTCTGAATTGGTATTTCGGTCATGTCAGGCAAACATTAATGAAAATGAACCTACAAGTACAACATCTGTACTGAATTCAGATAACACAAAACACTGTATGCATAACCGTCTTTGTCCAGTTTACAAGTGCTTCCTGTACATGAATCATCCAGTTTCTTTCTGGTCATTCCTGCTTCCTGGCATTCAATTTCTTTCTGTCGGGTTTAATCTTATCACAGCCCCTCTCTCACTGAACACAATCATTTCACACCCCCTTGGCCTCAGAACAAATGGAAAGTAGTTTCGGAAAGCCATAAGTGACAATTTCACTTGCCTCTACAATGGACAACACAATTTCTAAAAAGCAATCAAACTGATTTTTTTTCTCTCGTGATGGTGGTGAAATGGAAAAAACAAAAATTCTGCGAAAACTGTCTTTAGGATGGCAGGAATCCACAAATTTTCTTAAAATCCAATGACTGCCATTATAGTTTCTGTCTGGTATCATATTCAAACGTCAATTTCTTCCCCATCTTTTGGAAGTACTGTTAAATAATCACATTAATGTAACATATTCATGTACAAAAAAATGACACTTTTACAATTAAATATGTACTGAATACAGGTTTTGAGATTTTCAGTGTATTCCTTTTTTCTACAAACAAGTCTCATGAATCCTGTTTTCAAGCAAACATACAAAAGTGGAGTTCAGACCGGTAACATGGGGTATTCATGGAAGGATGAATGATGGATGCTTCATATAAAGGAAACAAAATGACATACAAATCTCAGAGGACAAGGAGGAAAAAAATGAATCAAACTATGAAAGAACACTGGAGCAAAAAAGAGACACTTGTGAACCAACCTGAATTTTAGAGCTGTGAGGATTATGCATCTGTATGACAGGTGCAAAACTATTGTTGATGGGCACCCGAGCTCCAAGATATGGCCTCAGGCGATACGGATTTGGAACCCCCACCCCAAAAACCTGCAAGCACAAAACACCCTGGCTGATAAATTCATCAGCACCAAAATTGATAGCAAAGCATGGCCATGGTGACATGTTGCAAAACTAAGAACATTTCATGAAAACAAACAGGGATAGAGTTCCTAGACTGAAAGCCCTTATCATCCAGAAAGTCAATCAAAATTGTGTCCATTAGTAACTGAACACATATTCTTGCACACATGCACATGCATACACACACACACACACACACACAAACACACACACACACACACACACACACACACACACACAGGCACATATACACTTAAAAATTCTGTTGATATCAACCGTAAAACAGGGCATTCACTCTTGCTTCGTTTTTTTAATTTGGCAGTTTTGTGATGTTCTTTATCTCGCGATCAGTCTGTCTGTATTACAGTCAGAACTGACCTGCAAGATACTGACTGAATATGATCATCTGGTATGGCATCATGTCTTCACGTCAAATCATGTAAATAAGCTAGCTGACAAGTGACACCGTAATTCATGTTCCTTTATATATTCTCATCTACATGCAAAGCTGCATTTAAAATTGATGTAGATTGTTGTCACCTATGACAATGCTCAAACCAAGAAAATCTATTTCTTTAGTACGAGTATGTGTGTGTGTGTGTGTGTGTGTGTGTGTGTGTGTGTGTGTGTGTGTGTGTGTGTGTGTGATGTGCATATCCATACACTTGCACACAAATGTGAGAACACATACATCAATGAAGCGAAGTACTAGAGAGAGAGAGAAAGAGAGAGAGAGAGAAAGAGAGAGAGTGTGGTGTGTGTGTGTGTGTGTATGTGTATGTGTATGTGTATGTGTGTGTGTGTGTGTGTGTACGCGTGCATGCCCACGCACACGTGTTCAAACCTGCATTCCCATGTATGACCAGTTAAAGAGCATTAGTCTATAGGTATTTGTCTTTTTACTCAGAAGCCAGCTTGAATGTGAAGCTGCTACATAATACAGTTTATTCAACAATGATCGCTAGTTTTCTGATAAATGTGGTGGAGAGATGAACATTTAGAAATTTAAAAAATATAACGACTTTTCTGGTTATGATGCTTCTTCCTTTGTTTTTGGTTTTATTTGTTTGTTTTTATTTTGTACTCCCAGTTCTTATAGAACAGGGAGTACTTTAGAATGGGAACGAAGAAATGCTCTGTGTGCGTGCGTGTGTGTGTGTGTGTGTGTGTGTGTGTGTGTGTGTGTGTGTGTGTGTGTGTGTGTGTGTGTGTGTGTATGTGTGTTTGTGTGTGTGTGTGTCCACGTCCATCTGTGGTCAAAATGTGTTCCACTCACTCCAGACAAAACTACTGGGCCGATCTTTCTGAAAATTTGTAGGTATGTACATTATGGGTCACAGATGATGTCTGATGTTTTAGTTTACTGTGATAGCCGTTACTAACGGCTATAACGGCCCATAACGGTTTTTGTTCTTTATGGAATATCTCAGAAAGTACTTGGCCGATCTTTCTGAAAATTTGTAGGTATGTTCATTATGGGTCACAGATGATGCCCCTTGTTTTATTTTTACCCTTATAGCCGTTACTAATGGCTATAACAGCCCATAATGGTTTTTGTTCTTTATGGAATATCTCAGAAAGTACTTGGCAGAGCTTTCTGAAAATTTGTAGGTATGTTCATTATGGGTCACAGATGATGCCCGGTGTTTTAGTTTATTGTGATAGCCGTTACTAAAGGCTATAGTGACCCATAATGGTTTTTCTTTTTTATGGAACGTCTCAGAAAGTACGTGGCTGATCTTTCTGAAAATGTGTAGGTATGTTCATTATGGGTCACGGATGATGTCCCTTGCTTATTTTACTATTATAACTGTTACTAACGGCTAAAACGGCCCATAACGGTTTTCTTCTTTATGGAAAATCTCAGAAAGTACTTGCCCAATCTTTCTGAAAATTTGTAGGTATGTTCATTATGGGTCACAGATGATGGCCGATGTTTACCAGAATAGCCGCTACAACGGCTATAATGGCCCAAAACATTTTTTCCTCTTTATGGAATATCTCACGCGTAATCAAGATAAACTGGGAGTACATTTATATGCTTTGCATCTTGTTTTTTGTTGGGTTTTTTTTGGTTGTTTTTTTTTGGGGGGGAGGGTTACAGCATCTACTGATGAAAACAAAACAACAGCTGGTTTTGTCTGTACAGTGGACAAGTAAATTCACACAGACACAAAAACAAGGTGGAGAACAGCTGGCTTGAAAAATCTCTGAAAAAGGCTGGGGTTCAGGGACCGCCTAAGCCCTGGTGGAGTACGTGGGGCAACACCCTGGTGGAGGGCTCAGGCGGGTCAAGTCTCCCAGCCGAAATGGAATCTAAGCAGTTTTTAAGACCCTTTTGTGGTCTCTCGTGACAGTGAATTTACTATGCAGGTAGCAAAGAACGCACACACACACACACACACACACACACACACACACACACACACACACACCACACACACAGAGGCATGCACAAATTTCTATTTAAAAAAAAATGGTTTGTTTTAACAATCATGCATATAATCTGTTAATGAAAGAACAATATCTTTTACTATGGACAACATCACTGTGATTTTGTGCGTATCATTTCGAGCTGTTTATAACCAAACCCATCACAGGGATACATATGACTTATCACTTGTCAAGACCCTGAGGGTAAAATCCATTGATATTTGTTATAAAAGAAACAAACAAACAAACAAAAAAACAAAAGGTTGGGGGGGGGGGGGGGGGGCTAAACACTGATCGATTAAGAAATTCAGCCTGCTCTGATCAGCATCAACATGCTTCTTGCAGCACACGTGTTCAAAGAGCGCTGTTAAACCACAACTGGTGTAGTTCAGCTCTATTTAACAGAGCAAATTAACAACAATCTGGCTATCCTTGGCTTGTTCACTTTTGAAAAAAAAAGTAAAAAACCCCTCATCAAAATTGCTCTTTTTTGTAGTCTTTTCAGTCCACTCTAATCTCCAACAGCTGACAATCTGCCTTCCTCAAAAGCCTCACCTTGATTTACGATTTGTGACATGCAAGACATGGTATTTCCTCCCAAAAGCCGAAGCCTACATTTGATGCACAACCAGAAAACAAATAGCTAAACAAACAGTTTCATCCGCATATTTGCCTGCCTCTGCACTGGTCTGATTAATGCACACACACATGCTGCAGTATGCCGTAACATGTGTGGGTGGCATTGCATTGAATGTAAAATCACGGAAAGCTGAATTAGCAAAACTGAATACAGTACAACACTGGGACTGATTTCTTTTATAGTTTCATGATTTTTTTTTTGTCAGAGGACTTTTTTTTCCTCAGGTGTTCTCTTTTCCTGCCTCTGAAAATCAAGCGATTTTCTCGAAAATCCTCGGATCCAAAAAAGAAACAAAAATTGCGCATGAGATAAAAATGAGCCTTTGGATACAAAGCTGCAACCTTTCTATTCAATCCAACCTGAACATATAAAATCCAAGGAAGTCTTTACAAGGACAGAGTTGTGTTGGAGAGCATGCTCATGTTTAATCAAATGCTATCCCTCAGGGCAAGTTTATCTTACAGCTTTGTTGGCAAGGGTTAATAGACCTCTGCGGAACTTAAGCTACTGATACATAAATCATGTCTTTTATGAATTACGTCTTTTGAGTTTGAGCTGTCATTTTGAAGCAGTGAGAGACATCAAAAGAGGAAGACGAAGAGGAATGAAAAGATGGGACATATAGAACAAAGCAGCCACAGATGGAGTGGGAGGAGTTGGATGGGGATTGGGGGAGGTGGAGGGAGATGTAAGTTATGCCTCAGTGACTTTAAAATAAAGAAGACAAGGATCTATATGTGGTAACACGTACTTAAATAGATGATTTCGGTTGCTCATGACAACTGTTAGTGAGTGCAAAGACAGTTTACTGAGAGACACCAAGTTAATTATGTTCTCATTCCAAATATAGGTCTCGGCTTTTTTTTTCTCCTTAATTTCTTTCCAGCGTCATTTTTCTTTCTTAACTTTTCTTTTCTTCTTTGATCTTATCTTCTTGTTACCAATTCATCCAAGTGCTTCTGTGGTATTCTTTTCCATGACAATAAACTCGTCCCAATTTTCCTGTACATAGACCAACCACTTTACAATATGATCAAATCAGGGAAGAGCTTAAACAGTTAAAAAAAAAATTCTTTAGACTTTCCCATTTTCAAAAATGAAATGAGTTTCGTAGGTTTTGGTCTTGATCTAAATGCAGTACTGGTAATTGTTATCTGCTTAAGGATCTGCAAAGTTTACATTACTATACCTAATATGCCAGTGCTTTTCTCTTATCTTAAAAAGATTATACTGCAAGTGATCAAGGTTTCAAAAATAGAACCTGCAGTTTTAACACAAATCGTGCCCATTTGGGCTGTTCTTAGTCAAAATCACTGGGCTAAACGTTTGCCTGTTTTCCCTCAGTTTGAAAAGATGCCCCATGACAACAGAAGTACCAATCTGAAAAGTACTTTTGTAGTGTCCTTGATGTTATATTTTGCCAGTTTGTGATGAAGCCTCTAAGACTAGAACTGAAGTGATGTTTAGGATGGTTGTGAGCAACATTAGATGCTACAAGCAGCAAATGCTATAATCATAACTATATATCATTTTGCTTTTTACACACTAATATCACGCTTCAGAAGAACAATTTATTGCTTTAACAAAACAAGCTTTAGAAGAGGTGGCTTGCAAGATTTTTACTAACTATAAAAATCTGAAAAAACCCATGACTTAGCACCAAGTAAGCGCTATCAGACAAGTACAGTAACTTGATTTACACTGTGTGACATACATGCCTGCTGAGACACATCAGAATAGTCCATTGCCACACACATACAAAAGCATATGTACACACACACACACACACACACACACACACACACACACACACAACTTATAAAAGAAATGTCCTGTGAGCTACAAAGACTGAGTTGTTAACACACCCTAAAAAGTTGATTATCCTTAAATTTTTTTTGTTAATGTACCTATCTAACTGTCTACATATTAAACAGACTATTTCTAGGAAAGGCAGCCTGCTCGTGATATGTGGTACATGAAGCAGTGATCATGCTAGCAATCTTAAAAACCTTTACAGCTGAGCAGGCAAACTGGTCAAACAAAATAGGTATAGTGGTCAATCAGTAAAGTCCAGAGTTATACACCCAACGCAGGAGGGAGGGTTTCTCAATAATTAAGCAACATAGTCAATCAAACATGACACCGACAAAAAAAAAAAGAGAAAAAAAAAAATTCATAAATGAAGAAAGTAAACCTGGACAATCTTTATTCAACCACTAGAAGCATTCTTTGATTACAATTTCAAGCAAAATTTTTGTCCAAACAATTGATATGTTCCAAGATTTTTAACATCCTGGATAGAACCCTTCATTCAAACTATACAACTACTTTTCAATTTTGAATGTACTTTGACTACGTTCTTTTTCTGAATGACTGAATTGCTATAATTTCCCCCTTGTGATCTCACTATTTTTTTTTTTCATTTCTTTCACAAAAAGGCATGACTGCAAAGATCATGTTATACAGAAAAGCTAATATGCACTTAAAAGTGCATATACACACACATATGGATACCGAAGCAAATACCTATACCCACACCAGACTGTTAAGGCATGCATCTCCACACGCATGCACACATAAACAAAGACATACAAACAAACAAAAAGAAAAAAAAGCAAAGACACACAAAAATACAAAATGAAAAAAAGAAAAAAAAAGGGCAAAAAGGCAAAGACATACAAACAAACAAAAAAGAAGAAATAGGAACTGACCTGATATCTGACAGAACCTATTGAAGTATGGATGTACAATGTGTTCTCTACGTTGCCCACCTGGCGAGCTAAAAAGATGACATCAAATGTTGTGTTGCCACCAGGTGGGACAGTCTGGAACCAAAAAATACAGGCATGTATTTCATGGAATGAAACTGACTAACAGATAACAAAAAAGTTTCTAATACATACGATGTTTCTATGATATAATTCATTACAAAGAAAACTAGACGTGCACAAACAGAAGCCTGCACACGTGTAAGCAAGCACACGTGCTCGCGCACGCACGCACGCACACACACACACACACACACACACACACACACACACACACACACACACACACACACTACACACTCACACACACCAAACTCATTGAAGAATGTTAAAGACAATCAGCTGATCAGTGCCCAAGGACTGTTTCAACAATTTCTAGGCTGAATGACTCACACCATTTACAACTCATTAGCATATCTGATAAGTGTACTCACTACTGATTACCAAGTAAACTTAAACCAGTTACTCTGATAATACTGCTTACTATATCCGTAGACTGCTTCTATTACTAGCAATATGAGACTAAGTCTGTCCTACCAGAAAATTTAATGAAATCTGACAATAAAACAACAAACATACTTCCTTTTATATCCAATAAGCCTGAGGAGTAAAAAGTGAATGCCTTACAAATGAATCGGTCTGACCCTTCATCTGAGCAATCTCAAGTCAAGACATTAAAAACTATGAATAATCAAGGACTGTGCTTTACATAAACATATATGTAAGCAAAAGGACTTCTTGGGTTATGTTGCTTCAAACTGATCCTTTTGTTTTCTCCTAGTCCATAAAATCTTCAACATGCTTGATCCCTCAGCTGTAACAATCTGCTCCTTGTTCTTAAAGCTGAATCAGGCAAATTCTTATTCACTTTCACTTGAATATTCATTTGAATGAATTACACATTCACTGCAGATTTCTTGTGGCTGCCTTTTTTTCATCTCTTGGAGGGACTGGGGACGGGGAGGGGAAGGGGAAGGAGGGGGGGGGGGGGGGGGGGGAATGTGTTAGCTTGTAAGTTCTCAGGATTTTATCACAAACTAATACAGAATCCCCCAAATGAAGTCTTAGACAAACAAGGGGTAAATTACAAGTCCCATGTTTTATTTCCTTTTCCTGTTGTAACTTGTAATAAGCTTAAGGGCAAATTTAAACTGGGATATGGCTAAAATAAAAGAAGTAATCAAATTATCAAAATAACAAAGCAAGATACTCTAAACGTAACATTTTCAACTTAAAAAATAAGAAACCAATCAACCAAACAAATAAAAATCACCAAAACCTGAAAAACATCATATCTTAATATGGTTGCCTGTTGGTAAGAAGCAGAGCATTCTTCTTTTACCTCAGTTTAAAGATTTAATTTAAAATGAAAATAAATAAAAATTGAAGTACACATTCCCTTTTCAAGATTAAAACTACCAAGCATGTAATGTGCAAAAATCTAACACTCCTTTTTTATACAAGCTGAAATTGTACTTGATTAAATTCTCTTCATCAGCTCTTTAGCTCTATTAACACCACAAAAGTTGCTCAAACAGAAGCATGTGCAAGAACCCAAAACATTATCATCTATGACATAACAGTGTGTCCTGTGTGTGGAAGCATAGATGATTAACCTCTCTCCCCCCTCCTCCCAACTCATGACACTGTGTTATGTCTGTAACTAATTATGTAACAATGCTTTATCAGCAGGCCGTTTTGTAATTAGTCATTGTAATACTAACACTAGATTGTTGTGTCAGTGATAGATATCCCAGCAAAGAGACCATGATTGATTTGAGTCCCAGAGTCCCTTTCGCACACAGAACAGCCTGCCGGGGTCAAAACTCATCTCTGCAATGGAGACCAACTTGTGTTCAAGTCACAGACTGAAGTGCTGTACAGTAATAGAGCAACTGCTGTTGCCAGGCTTCTAACATCCTGTTTTGGCTCCGGAAATTGACAGTAACACCCACGGTGAGGGAATACACCAACTACAGCCAGCGTTCCCCATCTGTCATATCACACTCTGCAGAGGGATGTGGTCCCCTCCTCTCTCCACCCCCCCCCCCCTTCCTGCGGATGTGTTACATACATGCAGGACTGAAAGCAGCACTAAGAGGATGTCAGCCCATCAACTATTATCTCAGCACCACTTTTTTCATCTCTGGGGTGTTTTTTGTGTAAAAAAAAAAAAAAAATTCAGCAGAGCGGTACTGTACTTTTCTATTAAAAATCTGAGAATATAGTATTGTGCTCTCCGAGCTGTATCACCCCTTTCATTCCACCTGCTCTCCCCTTTTATTTTTGTAAACTCTTAACTTTGATACAAAGCGCTCATAATCAAATGAACTGTGTACTCTTCCATCAATGTCCTGTTATGTTGGCTCTGTGTGTGTGTGAGTGCATTTGTGTGTGTCTGTTCATGTTGTGTTTGTGCGTGTAAGTATGTGTATAATTGCAAGTGTTTTTGTTTCTTTTATGTTTGTTTGTTGTGTTTTTTCCCTTTTTTTTTGTAAACACTTGACAAGACTACAGAAAAAAATGTTTCAAACAGTATTTTTTTGTCATGACAAATCTGTTTTGATAATGGCCAATAGAAGATCGGAAAAATAGAGAAAAGTACTGGAATGAAACATAATGAGCATTCCTTCAACTTAAACTAAACAATGGCACAGCTAATCTGATATTTCAAGCAATTCATCGTGGCTCAAGATCTTCTTTTGTTTCTGGTATTGTGTGTGTGTGTGTATGTATTGTGCGTGTGTGTGTGTGTGTGTGTGTGTGTGTGTGTGTGTGTGTGTGTGTGTTGTGTTGTGTGTTGTGTGTGTGTGTTTGTATGTGTGTGTGCACATGCATGTGCATGTGTGTGCACATGTGCATGCATGGGTGTGTATCTGTGTGTGTGTGCACACGTACAAGCATGTGTGCGAGTGAGTGAGTGAGGTGAGTGTGTGTGTGTGTGTGTGTGTGTGTGTGTGTGTGTGTGTGTGTGTGTGTGTGTGTGTGTGTGTGTGTGAGACACAGACAGAGAGAGAGAGTATCATTTTATATCAATAAAGACTAATAAGAATGACAAATGATAGTACATAATTAAAAGCACTCACTTTGTCTTGAAAAAATGAACAATGAAAATGTACAGTGCTGCCTGAAATGGACAGCAGATGTAAACTATTTTTCAAATCTGTGTTTTGTACAATCACTTTCTCCAAGCGGGGCATCCCGACTGGCCTGAAAGCAAAAAATATAAAAAGACAGGGTTACACTATAACATATAAACGTTGTTCACTAAACTATTACATAATGACACAATGAAAAAAAATTACATGTCACTTCTTAATACCCCTGCACTGTATTATTGCCGACCACCTTCATGTAATGTTGCAGTCAAAGGTTTCTTCCTCCCCCCCCCCCCCTCCCCCTCCCGCCACAACCCTCTCATAAATAGCAGATCATAAAGTCAAGTTAAGCAAAGCAGGTTTATTTACAGCTGTTAATTTCAAAGGCTACAGTTCATTACTCCTTTGAGGTGACATATGAATGACAGAGAACACTGAGACTTCATTCTAAAGTTTTGTTATTTTTGTTCTGTGCAGACAAGATTAATTTTGAAAGAAATGCTTTCCAAGTTAACTTCTGCTTATTTCCTTCCCCTCCTTACGCTCTTCCACCCCTAACACCATTTCCCATGCAAACTTAATTTTAGTACATCAAAATCTGCATATTTTGTAACATTCACACAATATATAATGCATAACTTGTGACTATGGATGATCACACTCTTAATTACTGTCATTCACAGTGCATAGAAAGGTAGCTGACTGGGGAAGGAGGTTCCTGAGGAGAGGGAGACGGGACAATGACTAACAGAGAAACAATGAGCGTGACATCTGTTAATAGCAATTAACAACCGAAAATGAAACTGAATTACACACTTCCAGCAGACGCATGGAAGTGCTTGGCGGCAGGAAGGGGAGAGGAAGGGGGAAGAGGGGTGTGAACCTTTGGGAAGCAAAATTAGTAATCCTGCTGAAGAGAGGTTTCTGAGGAAGAGCACTCTGCCTAGATTAATGCAGTAGTAAGAAGGCACAGTCTCTGAAGCTCAGCAAGATTAGTTTAAGGGAAGCATGGCAGAGCGCACACATGTATCGACAGATTACTACACCCAGATCAGGGTGTGTTTGGAGCAGGTCTAAGCTTGAACATCTTTCTCTTATTTTCTTTTTCCTGTTTGTTTGTTGTTTTGCATTTAAAAATCAAGCCATGATTTTTTTTTTCAAACACTGAAGAAACTACCCATAATAAAAATCATAGCTTAAAAATCTAATTAATGCTGTTAGCAACTGTAATATATGTATTGGCTAAAATCCACATCAACTTCTCCAACTGACAACACAGAATTAACCAAAACCAAAAGACATTGACAAAAGTTCAAAAGATTAAAGAAACACACTGTTACATTATTGTCTTAAAAGGATCACACCAGTCTTAGAAATGAAGCTACAGATTATTTTGAGAGTTGAATTTGCATTAAAAAAAAAGCCTGTGATACATATCTCAGAACAACCCAAACACAGCAAACAAAAGCGCTGGCTTTTATCCTCAAATCTCTCATCATATTACAAACCTTTGTTGCTCAGGCATAAGATAAGATAATGTTGCTTCTAGCCCAGCCGATCACAAAGGGCCACATCAGGGCTGTCACCACGCATAAAGTATCCGTTTCTTTCATGGAGGTGGTGTCTTTTGCTCTGTTGTTTGTTTGTTTGCTTTTTCTTGTTTTTTAATGTCAGTGTGTGCGTGTGTGTTTCTGAGTGTTTGCATGTGGTGTGTTTGAGTGTTGTGTGTGTGTGTGTGTGTGTGTGTGTGTGTGTGTGTGTGTTGTGTGGTGTGGTATGCGTGCTGTGCGAGCGTGTGTGCGTGCGTGCGTGCGTGTGTATGCATGTGCACGTGCATGGGCACACATGCATGCATGCGTGTGCATGTGCGTGTGTGTGTGTGAGGTGAGAGGGATGATGTGAGGGATAGAGCTGGGGGAGGATATAGAAACAGATGGAAGTTGGTCGTTTATTGGTGTTTCACAGCCACTGAACAGTTATCATTGTAATAAACTTGAATACCCGCCTGATACATTATTGTCGATGCAGCAGCTGCTTCTCAAATTCCTGGCAGTTTAGTCATGTTCCCAGGACCATCAATCATTCTTAATGTTTTCAATGTGATTGTCATATTCCTGGGACCAGGAACCTTTCTCCCTGATTTCAAGGCTTTAGTCATGTTCTTGGGACTCAGAAACTTTCTTGCTAATTTCAGTACTTAAGTTATACTCTAGAGATCAGTGATCTTTCTTGCCATTTTCCAACATGGCAGTCATATTCCTATGGTGTCTTCAGCACTGCGGCTATATTTGTGGAACCTAGGCGACCTTTCTTTCATATTTATAGAACCAAAAACCTTTCTCTTTTTCAATGCTGTAGCTATATTCCTGAGATCTGGGACCTAGCTTGCTGTTTTCAACGACGCAGTCACATTCCCGAGATCAAGGACTTTAGTAGCCGTTTTGGATGCTGCAGTTATAATCCAAATGCTGTGGAGCCTTCTTCCTGTTTTTACTGCTGTGGTCATATGTATGGTCTCACAGACCATGCTTGCTGTTCTCAACTATTAAATTCACACCTCTTCCATAAAAAGCTAAAACTGAGAAGCAGTCTTCTTATCCTTTAGTACCTGTACGATGTACACGCGCTCAGCTCCTGTCACTAGGCATAGCCAACATACAAAATACGTGCTGAGCAAATGCTCTCTTGACCCACATACCACATACATACAGCTGGTTCATCATGAGAGTTGCTTTACACTGAAGCTCTCTTCCATGTGAATCTGAGAACCCATAACTTTTGCCATGTGCATGAAATAGCAGATTCAACAGCATGTTTTTAAAGTCCAGTTTGGTCTCCAAGATCAAAATTTGCTGTCATATCACATCAGATTCATGCTTGGCACCTTCCACGAAAACAGCTGCATGATCAAGACAGTGAGGATGAAGACCCTGGCTTAGGAGGTGACACTGAATTAACAGAGGTGGTTGCAAATGATCCCAGTTTGGCAAATCTGTACAATTCAGATGAACATGAAAACCATCTTTTGCAGGCTAAATTCTAGGCAACTCAGATGTTTTTATTTTCTTTGATAATACATACTTTTATGGATCTAGGAGAAACAGACTGAAAACTGTGAGTGAGGAAAACAGCACATATGAATTTCTGAATCAGGTTAAAGTGTTTGTCAGCATACAGACAGGATATTCCTTCCATAGGCGTAGGGTTGATGGATAAATAAATCAGTAAACTTTCTAACAATCATTCTTTCAGTTTCTCTCTCTCACTAGTAACTCATCCTTTCTATTCTTCCATCAAACTTGTGTAGGTTTGGGACAACTGAACAATATATATGAATATAGGTCCATCTATCCGTCCATAGCGCATGCGCGCACGTGCATGCGTGTGTGTGTGTGTGTGTGTGTGTGTGTGTGTGTGTGTGTGTGTGTGTGTGTGTGTGTGTGTGTGTGTGTGTGTGTGCATGCGCGCAGGGATGGGAAAAAGGGCGATGGGAAGCAAAGAGGCTGCCATATGACTGTAAAGTACAAAACCATTTTAGGACCTGCGCAATAATGCATCATTATTATCATCATTATAATGCACCTCTCGGTGCGCATTGTGCCAAGAAATCTGATTATATTAGTCATAGGGGCAAACAAACCAACTTACTGCTCTTCAAAATCAAGCATGGGAGGATCCAGTCGTATCCCACTTGAGTAAAAATTCTCATCTTGCAAGCTGAAAGCAAGCAAAACACAATAAATTTTCCAACATGTGTGTATATATGTGTGTACACATGTTCAATCAGCACACATTTTAAAAGTATTTGGGGACACCTTAACTGTCAGTTGTAAACTTTGATGTCATATAATCCTTGTAATGGTGGATGGGGTCAAATAAAATTGTTATTTTCCAAATCAGTAGTTCTTGCATGAGATGGTGCTGGTATCATAAATGCTCTAAGCTGACCATAAAAAAACATGATTGCATGTTATTTTGATTTTC
Organism: Conus canariensis; assembly: GCA_033310375.1. Classification (NCBI taxonomy): domain Eukaryota; kingdom Metazoa; phylum Mollusca; class Gastropoda; order Neogastropoda; family Conidae; genus Conus; species Conus canariensis. The sequence goes on along the minus strand of CM065728.1, from coordinate 46,368,353 downwards.
CACAATTAAATTATAACACTGATGACTTTGTTAGTATTTCACGCAAGAACACAGTTATTAGTATTTCACGCAAGAATACAGTTAAAATGTCATGTTTATTTCATCTCATCCATCATGATTGAAGATAAATGACTTCAAATCTCACAATTTTGATCATAACTGGTGTATCCAAATACTGTGAAATAGTTTATGTCCATGCATGCATGAATAAATTGCATATGGTGCACTGTTGCAAGTTGCATTCATATGTTTGTGTGTGAAGGTGTGTAGTGTGTTTTCCTGTTTATGCAGAAAGGAAAGAGAAACAATGAGAGAAGCACATGAACCCATGATATATATCATATGCAGATGATCTCAGCAGAGAGAAGCACATGAGTCATAAACATTAGTGGAATCAAGTCACAGTGAAAGGTGGTTGATCCTCCCCCAAGTCTCACAGTACAGCCAACTTAAGAGAAAAATCATAAAAGATCAACAACTCTATGCACAGACATAAAACAGTCAGCAGGAAAAATGTCTGAAAATTAAAATTATTCTGGTCCGATCTCAGTAAAGTTAATAAGATTCTTCATATATGATTAAAAAATGGTATTGTGATGACATGCCCTCAAGCCCAGTAGAAGTGTGGGGTTACCATTTCTTAACAGCACAGCTTAACTGAGTTTATCTTTGACAGACACATGAAACTTTAGCTATAACACATCTTCATATGCAACCAACAGTAAAACACAATTACAATGTTCACTAATGCAGCTCCAGGTGGATCACACAGACTCCAAAGTTTTGTGCAAAAACTGATTTCATCTTCCAGGACAGGCACATATGTCAGTCCCTTTTTTTCCCCTTTTAACTTTTTTCTTACAACGGCACACCAACTTTGAAGCGAAAAAGGAAGTCAGGTACCTGAGATGTACTAGTACTACTGACAGACACACAACAGCCAAGAGGAGACAATACAGTATGAAACAGTCCAACTCCCCCCACTTTTGATGAAAGGATCAGTTATACCTCTGTGTGCCAAATCACGCCAAATGGTATCAGTGTAAACATTGTAAAATCACATGAAAAGGTTGACAAATAAGCCCTCATAAATACAAAGACTGACAGAAAGAAGAAGTCATGGTTTTTTGCAGGCACCAGAAAGAGGCAGGAAATCACAGTGCCTTGTAGTGATCATTTGCTGGATTTTGACCATAACCAGCTGGTGTCTCTCTCTCTCTCTCTCTCTCACTCTCACTCGCTCTCTCACTCAGCACATATGGCAACATCACAGAAGTTCGGTGTGACCTGGCATTCACATATCCACACAAACAAGTACAATAGTTTTCTCTCCTCACGTTACACCGTTGCAATTTTTCGGAATTTGTTTTCACAGTTGTTTGCGCAACACCCAGTGACACAAATGGGTGGAACAGGCTGACAAAAATCTGTAGCATGATTGTTTTTATTCTGTTATTGTAAAACATTTGCTTCATCCCCATAAATGATCAGTCATATCCCCAATCAAATCTGCGAACCCTTTTTCAATCAAGCAGCATCAGAGCTACATGTTTAAAACACACACACACACACACTTTCCGCAAACTACCATGGGAAAAGACTTTTTTCTTGACTAGTTTTTAGCTGTCCTCAATGGAAGTTTCAAGGGAATATTTAACATCATTTTCCCAAACAATCCTTAGAAGATACGTCTTCCCGCAGAAATATCATCAGAAGGGACTAATGCAGTATCATAGTCCAACAGAACTGGTCGTATGTGTTTACAACCTGTGACTATATTTTTGCCACAATAGAAAGTGTGTTCCTTCTATGGTGGAGAATTTCAACATGTGTTCGCAGTTGCACTGTTTATTAGGGTCATTAGGCAGGCACTAGAAGGACAAACAGAAAGACACAGGCCGCAAGCAGGAACAATAACAGGCAACTGCTTCAGCAGCTTCACGACCAACACAAGTGACTGGATGACAATATAAGATGATGCATGACCAAGTCTTGGAACACTACCAGCCAGTAACGAGTATGGTAAAGTGGTTAACGGCACAGACTTCCGGCTGGAAGGTCATAGGTTCAATCCTCATCAGAGCCATTTATATTTTCTACCCCGACAGCTCCTACCCAGAGCTGAGATTGCTATATGTTCAATTTGGAAGACTGGGACCACACAGTCGAGTTTCATCCCCATTACAGATCTGTCTCTAACAGTGTTGCTCAAATTTCCTGACCAACACTGAAAGTGTTTTTCTCTCAGGCCTAGTTGATGCTGGGATATATTAAGAAAGTAAGCACAGAGTACAGTTCTGTTACACAGTCTCACACCAAAACAGCAATCAACAGCAATCCACATCATCATCTTCATTACCTCATCCTCATCAAAATCAGCGTTTAAAAAGGAAAAAAGGCATATTCCATGGCCCTTTTTGCTCTGATAGTGACATCAGTTTTGATTGCCTTTCCATGTCTGTGGACTTGTTTTGATTCTGTAAGGGTCACCATTATTAGCAAATCTATGGGGACTGACAAGGACAGACATGATGGTGCCCTCTGGAGAGGTCACTCATGCACGCTCCATGACTTAGCACTTATTGTTGTCAGTAAAGGGCTCAGTATGTGGTGTCCTGCTTATGTTGGATCAGAACAGGCACCAGTGAACACCATCTAAGAAACCAGACAGTGGTGCAGTATTTCCTCTGGTGGGTTGCCCCATGACGACTTGACACTGACTGCTCCCTGTAAATTGCTGGTGCCAGGGATGTCGTTTTAGATGAGGGGTCGGAATGAGCAGCATGGGTGCAATGTCACTGAGGTGGCACAGAAGATGGGACGGGGTAAAAAAAAAAAAGACTTGGAAGTTATGGAACCCTTTAAAAATCACTAAACAGTACCAAGTCATAGACAGATGAACGCAATTCCAAAGGACATAGCCCAAAACCAGCTGTAAGACATAATTACAAATACAAGATAATTAAATTATCTTTCACTTGCATTTCTACTAAACTGATATCACAGCCAGAGAACACACTGAGCCATGACAAGGATGGATAAAGGGTTCAAAGTTCACAGACTTCACTGACACTAAAGTATTTACATAGATTCAAATAATCCTTTTCCATGTATATGAATACATAAAGACAGATAGATAAGACAGACTGATCGATTAACAGAGAAGACAGACAGAGACAGACAGACAGACAGATAGGTTGATAGACACATAAGACAGACTGATAGATTAACACAGAGACAGAGAGAGAGAGAGCGAGAAAGAGAGAGAGAGAGAGAACTGGGGAAGGGATAGGAGCTCTCCTTATAGCAATGGATATCATCTAAATATTTACTCTCGTCTTCAAACTTAATTGAAACTATGAATAACACTGATTCAAGTAATCGGTGAAGTGGCATCAAATTCTTACCATCTTTTTCCTTTGTTTTTCTTTTTAAATGGCTGGTCAAAACAGAGCTATCTCCTCTACCTTATTTTACTTTTCTACTGTAAAACCTGAATAGATGTAGCTCACTTACTGGCAGGCAGGAGAAAACATACACCATGTACAAGTGTGCCTATGTGTGCATATTTGTGCGCGCATGTGTGCATGCATGCATATGCGTGAGTATGTGTGTGTTGTGTGTGTGTTGTGTGTGTGTGTGTGTGTGTGTGTGTGTGTGTGTGTGTGCGTGTGTGTGTAGTATGTATATATAAATATAACAGAGATAAAGAGGTGTGTGAGTGTGTGTGTGTGTGTGTGTGTGTGTGTGTGTGTGTGTGTGTGTGTGTGTTGTGTGTGTGCGCGTATGGCATGTGTGTGTGTGAGAAAAGAAAAGAGAAGGGGAAGGTGGAGAGGGTGGAGAAAGGGTTATTAATGTATACATGTATGCATGCAAGAATGCACACATGTATACAAGTATGAAGTATGTATACGTTTTTGTGCATATGTCTGCCTAACTGTGCGTTCTACGGGTATAAGTTCCGAACACTGCTCCCACCTCTACCTCTTATCTATGTAACAAGGCAGCAGTTAAAAAAAAAAAAAAAAGATGAAATGAACATAAAAGATGCAGCTGTTTCACAAGATGGCTATCTGTTATCAACATTACCATTTTCATACAAGTCTCCCCTCAGAAAGCACTTGTTATCTATCCTAGAAATGACCTTGTTTTCAGTGATACTATGTGTGTGGATGGAAAAGGACTGTGGACTGGGGCCCACATTTTATTTCCAATCCTCTGTGATCCTGATTCAACTGGCATATAATTTCTGCATGCTTTGTTGTTTCACAGATCAACAAAATACTGGCAATATAATCTGTTAGGCAGGCTAATCTAAGAAGAAACAAACATTCATCTAAATCGACTGAATAAGGTGCGAAAGCCTAAAATTGTAAGACCCACATGTGACAATGAATCCCATTTTACATCAATATCGCTAAAAGAAAACTGACCCTATGAGATATATGCACTAGCACTGGCTACATCTGGTCAGAATACATATATGCACTGGCACTGTCTGCACCTATTCCAAATCGCATGCACTGGCACAGGCCAAGTATGCTCTACCAAGAACTACATCTATTCAGAAAGCACTAGCACTGGCAACATCTATTTGCTCATTTAGAATACATGCGCAATAAGATTCCAAACATCCATTCATAATATCTGAGCTGGTAATTACGGCGAATCTGAAAGTGTGCATGCCACTGAAAGAAGGAGAATACAGCCGTTTTCATGCACACATATATGCATGCATGCATGCATTCAAGCACACACATGTACACGCACACTCTGATCTCTGATCTCAACCTCTGATCTTTCTCACATAAAAATAGTTTTGTTTATTTCATTTGATTCACCTCTCCAGTATTCTCACAACACAAATTCTCAGTCCTCTGTGAAAATCCAAAAGTGCACATATACCCCTGACCAGGCCCAAAGCTTTGGTTTTGTTTTTAACTAGCACTTTCTTTAGAACTACCATTCCCTTGTAACTTCGCAGGTCACAGGAAGTCTGGAAATATGTCAGCCAGTCAGGTGTGGGAAGAAAAACAATCTAAATCTGACAATGGAAGCCACTAAAGCCCTACAACTCCAAGACCAGAGTGTGAAAGTGAATCCACTTTAAATACCATACTAACACTGTAACATGAAGACTGTATATACTGTATGCACTCACACTAGTCACATTAATTCAGCTTGTATATGCAGGGCTCAAATCCACACCTTCCAACTGTCTGAGACAATTGTCCAACACAACTGAATCTTCAACCATGTAAGTGAATATCATTTCTTTAATCGTCTGCTCAGAAAACATTTCTAACTGTGTCAGTGAAAGGGTGACTGAGCAGTAAGCTTCAGGCAGAATGGTTGCACTTCCTTCCAAATCCAATCTTTTTCACTTTCACATCCAACCATCCCACTGCCACAATGTTTCTACTCATAACAAAATCCCAGCAGAGTGCTGTCTCAGTGAGACATGGCTTGTTCTTACTCAGAACAAAATCCCAGCAGAGTGCTGTCTCAATGAGACAAAGCTTGTTCTATAAACAAAATCTGTCAGCAGCAAGCACATATTCTTCTTGATCAGCATGGAAATGAGCAATAAGTGTACAGAGCATGCCATCACTGACACGTTCTGACTGATTTCAGCCATTATTTTTGTTAACTGTCTCTTTAGTTAGGAATAACAAGCAGAAATTGGAGGGAGAGAAGGGGGAGACAAATAGATTTACTTGTCCCTAAGAACTACTGCAAATTATCTGGGAATTTCCAGGTCTGGAATGTGGATTGGCATTGGCTATGTCTGTTCAGAATACAGGTACACTGGCAATGGCTACATATATATTCAGAATAATGCACTAACAAGAGCTAACCCTATTCAGAATATGCACTGGCACTGGCTACATCTATT
>CM065728.1:46249957-46357457 GCA_033310375.1 Conus canariensis | reverse complement strand
AGAAAAGATGCATAACATACAGAAGAAAAATAAGAATCTTAAAAACATATATATGCAATTTCTCAGTTACTTTTAGTGTCGGTAATAGAAGTCATCTTGAAAGTAGCCATGGACGACAAACCAGTCCTTTCCACCAAGGAAGATGAAAGACACAAAATACTAAAGCAGTTAGACAAGTAAGTTGCCTCTCCCCGAAAAGAAAATCACTTGAAATAGTTATATTCACTGTAGCTAACCAGGCTCTTTCAACCATGACAGAAGAACCAGTCAAGACCATTGACGGTGGAATAATGGCTCCTTGAAAGGCTCAACGATGGGAATAGAAACCAAACATATGGCAGAAAAAAGCCTGCAACAACAGGCCAGTATGTCCTCCCTAATAATACAAGTGGTGTCATTAGTTCATGCTGGTCCCCTAAGTCCCTCAAGCCTTTGCTGATATATGATTTTAACACCAGCAGAGAGGAATCAACATAGGCCAAAACCATAAACCGTAAAATACACAAGCAAATGGCAGAATGCTCCACCACGGTTTTAAGGTCAGACAGCTGAAATTGTATAAATAAACGAAGGTAATGTAAAGTTATCGTATCTCTAACAGAACATGTTTTGCTTCCAAATCACATGAAGCAAACTCAGTTTTAAACTTATTCCCTTTCTCTTTCTTTAAGGCAAAAACCTTTCTTTTTTTTTCAAAACAGGAATTCTGTCTTGTATCCACACTGTTCTCTCCATCAGGTCAATAACCTGCACACTATGTCAAAACAATCAAGTTTTGTTTCCAAATGATTTGAAGACATTTCTTTATAAATCTAATCCCTCTGGTTTTGTTTGTTTGTGTGTTTTGTTTGTTTATTTTGCTTTCTTTTTGAGACAAACACTTTTTCAAACACAGAAATTCAAACTCTCCACTGAACACTGTTCTAGCCATCAGCCCAACTTACACTATTTCAAAACGAACACTTTTGTCTCCAAATAATCTGAAGCAAAGCATTACCTTATCTCTTTTTTTTTTTCTTTTAAAGGCAAAAACTGTTTCCAGTGCAGGAATTCTAGCCGTTTCCTGATCACTTCTCTCTCCACCCTGTCAAGTTATGTGTTTCCAAGCAAGCAAGTTTTGTTCACTTTCAAAATGATCCAAAGAAATTCCTTTTTAAACCTAATCTCTTTAGTTTTTTTAAGGCAACAACTTTTTCCCAAGACAGAAATGAAGCTCATCACTAAAAACTGTCCTCCCTACAAAGAAAGTTTTAAGAGAACTATAAAAAAAAAAAAAAAGTTCTTTTTTACCCCTATAAAAAGAAAAATGTATCACAATACCATCACAAACCATCAGAAAACATTATACTGGCTAAGCTGGGTACCACTGCATCTCCTTACCACAAACGCCCAAATCACATTCAAAAATAAAACTAGCTATAAGCCAAGATCATTTCTTTTTTTTAATTTTTCTAACATATCTATGAAACAATAAACTAAAAAAAAATAAAATAGGCTGAACAGAATTATTGAACGCTTTCTATCCACTCTACTCCTCCCCTTTCTAAATCTTGCCTTCTAAAAGAATAAAAGCTCTTGCTACCCACAAAATTTGCTTCAATACCAATCTAACAAGACTTGCCATTTCCAAACATGGTGGTAAAGCATGCTGCCTCCAGTCAATTATATGGTCTAACCAGATTCTGATGCAATCGCAGCAATGGCACAAGTTTCAAGCTGTCGGCCAATATTTCTGGCACTGAGAGAGAGGGGACAAGGAAGACAGCAGAAACACAGAAAGTGCATCTAAAACAGACGCAAAAACATGTACACACCATGCCACACACGCATGCGCACACACGCGCACACACACACACACACACACACAGATATTCAATGATGTCGATTCCAGTAAAAGAGGGCTTACAAGCCTTGCAGAGTGTGGACCCATATGTTTTCCATTCTGGATATTGATTGATGGGCCCATCAGGTAGGCAGGCCAATCAACACACAAAAGTATGCCGGAGCACTGTTTTGCTTGCAACTACATGGGGTAGTAGCAATGAAAGCCATGCAAACCTTTTCAGGCCTGGTGATTTCCATTCTTCAGTCAATGAAAAAGTCATGCATGCTCATCTGAGTCCGGCTTCAGCGGGTTTGTTACCTGCTATTCAAATTCAAAAGAGGCAACAATGGGTCTCTCTTTATCACTGGAACTACGTTAGAAATTCAACGGTGTCTCCACATCAATGTTTTTAACTGTTATCACTCCGAATGCTCTTTCTTATCATCTTTTTACATCATTTGCTAATTCTATGGTTATATTTTTTCCATTGCATAGCTTTGTACGTTGTTCTTTGCTACTGGTGACAAATGAGGGCAACCTCAAACAAAAAAAATATTTTCTGAAGAAAAAAGTTATCAGTCTGCTATAACAATGTAGAAAATATAAAATCATAAATCCTATGTAAATCCACACGCATCTATTTAACATGAAACAAAATTTTTAAAAACCAGAGTGGCAAAAATGGCACCTGAAAACAGGTATGCCAATAGACGACCATAACTATCTGAATACTTGTTATTAATACCAAACAAGTCAGCTGTGTTAGTATGAAGGGAGTATGAAGTAAGTTATGCAAAATTCAATATCTTCTTTCATTTTCATTCTTACTAGAGCCAGAATGAACTAAGTGTAACCTCCATACAAAGCACACACCCATTTCTATCACTGTGATGCCCAAGTCAAAAATGTCAAGATTTAGATGAAGCACTGTTAGCTTGTGCATCTATCAATGCCATCATTTGTCCGGATCATTACTAAAATTAATTTCATTTTTCATTTCATGTTATTTATAGCCTAAATGCCTACTACTGCCCACATCAGGTATGCTATCATGTCAAAATCAATCCCATCTCAAAAAATATAACCGAGAAACACACATAGGCAACCGCTTAATGCATGAAAACAATCACTCGAGACAGGGTTTTGTTCGCTTTATTTTAATATTTAATGTATAAAATACACAAGTTAAATGACATAGCATACATTCTGTCTTAATAGTTGATAACATATAATTAGCAGTGAAGAACAGCCTTTGGTCTGTACACGATTAACAAAGTTCTTACGTTAAAACTTCTTTCAAAAACAATTCTTTATCATGATAAACTACCAATGACAATCAATGCCAAGTTTCTTTCAATATAAATATATGCTTTTACTTCTTAATTCTGAGACACAGAGAGAGAGAGAGAAAGAGAAATCTGACAAGAAAAGGAGGATGCTATAAGTATAACATAAGCTGAACTTTATTATTACTGATACTGTCTTACAAAACAAAGAAACAAACAAGCAAACAAACAAAGAGTAAATTAAGTATAAGCTAGAGTTTTCATACCCAGAATGAATTATAAGTGCATGCAGACTTTGTGCATTATATTGTTGTCAATATGACTCTTGCCCCTAAAACTGTCCTTACGTTGTTCAGCACAACATGGAGATTAGGGGAATTTTCTACCCTCGACCCTTCCCTTTCCCACCAAACATGTATCTCCCATACCCATCCCCTTGGTCTCCTGTGTCCATCCCCTGAAAATATGTTTACTGTAATTTCATTTATAACGTCATTTAGTTACTGATAACAAAAAAGAGTGTAATATAGTAGCAATTGCCACTGTTGGGGAATGTACACCAAGTTAAAGGAATCTTTTGTGATGCTGCTCCCACACACCAGTCCACTCAGAGCACAGGAGTGAGGGCAAGCAAGAGCCTGAAAGAGAAAGTGTGTCTGTATGGCAGAATGTGAGTGTCTGAGACAGAAAAAGAGAGAGGGAGCGAGGGAGAGACAGACAGACTGACAGACAGACAAAAATCAACAGAGATGGACAGAGTGACAAAAGACAGGAGATGGATAGAGAGAGAAAACACTGAGAGACAGATACACAGCGAGAGAGACAGAGACAAACAAACAGAGGCAGAGAAAGAAAGTATTGAGAGAGAGAGAGAGAGAGAGAGAGGAGAGAGAGAGGGAGAGAGAGGGAGAGAGAGGAGAGAGAGAGAAACAGTGAGACAGAAAGAAAAAGAGACTGACAGACGGACTGACACAGAGACAGAGGGACACCGAGAAAGATCAGTTCTTGAGGGACTGGTGACAATGCTCATGGTTGATCTCTCACTGTAACAATATCACAGGATGGGGCAAAAATATACTTCAGTACCAGCCAACCCTGCCAAATCCAACCTGTGATCAGTTCCAGCAGCTCAATTTTTTTTTCTTTCTTTCTTTTTATTTAGACATCTTAAAATCATCCAGTTACTGCACAAACAGTACAACACAAACATTACACATAACATGCACTAGTACCGATACTAACACCTCACACACGAACACACACACACACCCACGCCTATGGTATCATACCCCAGCACCATCAACACTAAAAACAACAGCAGCAGCAAATGCTTTGTACATAAACACAAAGATCACGACTTTGGTTTAAAATACAAGAAAATAAGACACTTTTCACTCACAGTGGATCTGTAAAAACTGTTTGTCCTGGACTTATCTGCAAATCAAAAGGGGAACATTTTGAAATAAAAACAATTCCATGCTAAATATCCCAGGACATGGACAGCCTGTTACAGAGCTACAAGATTATGATTTCACACCAGACATGATGATTATGTGATTTCACGCTAGACATGACTGAAAAAACCTGTAATATTCTCTGCCTCAATTCCAAAACTACAGAAGTTGAAACCTTTAAGTTATGACAGGTTCATTCATGTGCACAGCAAATATTCTGGGAGAGACTGACATCAAAATGAAAAATTATGTACACAATAATGATCAAAACAGGCTTTCTTGTCTGCAGTGCAAGAACTCAAGACAGAATGTTTAAGTCAAATGTTCGCCTTACGTCAAGAGGCTTGATCTGCATATCAGCGGCTACTGCTGTGCAACTATTTTACATAAGTGGTAAACAAAATAACACACACACAAGAAAAAAAACAGCTGCATGAATGTTATCCATAAATGTTCACTATCAAAATATCTTACTCAAACATTAGAAACGCACTATAAGTAAAATCATTCGCAAATAATATTTTTGGTTTAAATAAAGGTCCATCCCAAAACAGTAAACTGAAAGTAGGATTTATCAGTTCTTTGTAACAAGTGCAGATGGCATATTGTACATGCGTCAAGTGTGTGTGGGTGCTAGTGTATACATTTGTATGTTTTCACTACGATTCATTATGAGTGTTTGTAACTGGAGCTCTAAGGTTTCAAAAATAAGCTATAAGAGCCTTCTTGTATAGTCCGATACAACAGTTCACCACATGATATGTTTCAAGAACTGTGCTATCAATGCTCCTACTGAGTGCTATAATTTATTTTGGGATGAATACACTGACATTTCCTGTGCACTGCTACAGTTCTACTTTTGTTTATGCTCTCTCTCTCTTACACACACACATACGCACGCACTGCATGCACCACACACACATGCAGACACACAAACACACCACACACACACTCACATGGTGCATGTGCAAGTGTACACACATGCACATGCACACACAGACACACTTTGCAAAATAAAGGCTTGAAAAGCATAAAACCATAACATCCCTGTCAATCATTCACCAATCTTTTTTCTTCTTCTTCTTTTTGTAAACTAGCCAGTATTTCGGTATTGTTTATGTAATGACCTGCAGTTAGCTAGAAGATATAACTACTACTACATTACAATCATGATTTGCTCTAAAACAGAGAAAAAAGACTGATCTGCTTACTTCCAATGGTACTCCACTCAGGTCCCCATCAATGTATGTGAGATGCTTGTCTGTCTGGATGAATGCTGCAACAACAACAAAATCAATGGATTAAAATCATAAACACAATTCATGGGTCACACAGGAGTTATGAGGAGGAGATGGGAGAGAAGGAGATTGTATATATAATATACTAGCCGGTGTACCCGGCTTCGCTCGGGTATATCTGTACAATAATTTTCTGGCCACCCCTCTCTTCACCACTTAAAAGACAATACAATAAAATTCAGCTTGGGTTTGTTTCGTTTTTCCCATGCTGAACCAATTGCCCCAGCCTCCTCCTATCTACTTCACCCAATGTCTTCGGACGCCCACTCCCTTCTTGCCTCTCAATCTGTTTTCCCTCACAAATTTTTTTCGTAATACGATACACAGTCCATAGAGGGATTCCTGTACTTTGTGAACTTACTGATGCATTCTCAATTCCTTGATTGAAGTGCTCCAAAATGACAACTCTGTAGGGGCCACCATAACCTAGTGGATAAGGCGCTGGACTCATGATCCAAAGGTCGTGGTTTCGAATCCCGGCTTGGTCTTGGAAAGTTTAACGTGGAATGTTTCCAGCTAAAATGACCGTAGTTCACCCCGATGTCCACCCTGGCCCTGCAGGTGTCAGGCTAATGTGACGGACCAGCCACCTGCATATCCTTGATTTTGGGCATGAACGTTAAATCCAACTCAAACATGACAACTCTGTGAAAAGATTGCATTTTCACGATGTATCATGTCTATTGGAGGGCCTCTGGGTAGATAACATTTCTGGTCTCCCTGTTTGGCGCAGCTATAGTCAGTGTTTCTGCGTTTCCAGTTCGTGATGCTGCAACGTAGAACATTCCATGTGTAAAACACGGAACGGTCAGGTCTGCCCCAAGGGATGAAAATGTCGGACCCTGGCTCTTGATGATTGTCAGAGCGAAAGCTGGTTTCATGGGAAACTGAAGCCATCAGAACTGGAATGGCAGGGGTGAGTCCATGGGTTCCAGAGGAATTCTGGGGAGCAGCACCGGTTAACCTTTGTGGGGGCCACATGATATTTTCGCTTCTACAACGTTCCTGTGCAGTCTGGTGAAGACACATCGGGTGCCATTGATCACCTTTGGCGGGTCCAGTGAGCGGAGAATGATAATAGGGACTCCAGATTTCAGCAACAGTTCATGTGGTGGAAGTCCAGAAATCTCAATGGAGTTCAGGAGTTCTTGTGGGTAAAGGACTGCTTCATCATCATTCTTGGCCGTGTCAACAGATCTGTACAGAGTTTCCTCTCCAGGGAAGTCAGCTACGATTTTTTAACGGTCAATTTTAAGTTTCGGTGCGTTTAAGTTGTATATCATTGTTCAGCATTGAAAACTACACCTGTATACCAAATTTCATCAAAGAAAGGTCTAAATTTAGAAAATAACGCTTTTTAACGGTGATACCATCTCTAAATTTAGAAATTAACGGTTTTTAACGGTCAATTTTAAGTTTCTGTTCATATTAGTTGTCTATCATTGATCAGCGTGTAAAACTGCACCTGTATACCAAATTTCATCAAGAAAGGTCTAAATTTAGAAAATAACGGATCTTAACGGTTTTTAACGCTCAATTTTAAGTTTCCGTTCGTGTAAGTTGTATATCATTGTTCAGCGTGTAAAACTGCATCTGTATACCAAATTTCATCAAGAACGGTCTAAATTTATATAATAACGGTTTTTAACGGTCAATTTTAAGTTTCGGTTCGTGTAAGTTGTATATCATTGTTCAGCATTGAAAACTACACCTGTATACCTAATTTCATCAAGAAAGGTCTAAATTTAGAAAATAACGCTTTTTAACGGTGATACCATCTCTAAATTTAGAAATTAACGGTTTTTAACGGTCAATTTTAAGTTTCTGTTCATATTAGTTGTCTATCATTGATCAGCGTGTAAAACTGCACCTGTATGCCAAATTTCATCAAGAAAGGTCTAAATTTAGAAAATAACGACCTGCGAAGATCCCTTTCTTCCATTAAGAAAGGGTGAACACCGTAGTCGCACCTTCTCGCCACGTTAATGTGGGTGTTTCCTCAGGGGGACATGGGGCAGGTTGTTTTCACTAACGCGGCACGGGAGCGGAATACTGGCGCTATATCAAAACTAGATCCCGGCCTCTCCAATCAAGGAAAGCCGCAGGCTAGACCAGTCCAGATGGAGGAGTAAGGCCCCCACCAAAATGGAAGGAACTGAGTGAAGGCCCACCGGCGTGTGGATACGCCCTGACACTGCTCCAAGCCTTACCCCAGCCATGGGTTAAATGGCAAAAGCATCCAGCCTGCCGAAGACGGAGTGTGTCAGCTACGGCGCAGGTCCTGGGGATAAATTAGGACACACACGCATCAACGATTATGGTCATGCGTCAGACTACCTTGTTGTCATGGCGTCGTCCCTATCAGCGACAACCGGGGAGGGACGGAGCCGGGCCCTTAGCCTCAAAGGGGCCCACCCAAGCGACCGGTGCCTCTGTTAACCTGACGGTCGGGGGAAGACAAAACCTGGCCGGGGGGAGCGGAGTTGCAGGCGCAGCTTTGGGGAGCCCGTTCTGACCTGGAGAAGACCGCGGGCTTCATCATGGCGGCCGGGTTACAAGTCTGACGCATCCAGCTTCAATTGAACGCAGAAGAAGAAGAAGAAAATAACGGATCTTAACGGTTTTTAACGCTCAATTTTAAGTTTCCGTTCGTGTAAGTTGTATATCATTGTTCAGCGTGTAAAACTGCATCTGTATACCGAATTTCATCAGAAACGGTCTAAATTTATATAATAACGGTTTTTAACGGTCAATTTTTAAGTTTCCGTTCGTGTAAGTTGTATATCATTGTTCAGCGTGTAAAATTGCATCTGTATACCGAATTTCATCAAGAACGGTCTAAATTTATATAATAACGGTTTTTAACAGTCAATTTTAAGTTTCGGTTCGTGTAAGTTGTATATCATTGTTCAGCATTTAAAACTACACCTGTATACCAAATTTCATCAAGAAAGGTCTAAATTTAGAAAATAACGCTTTTTAACGGTGATAAATAACGGTCATAAAAACTATCGAATGACCCAATGTTATTCACAGTATGTCCTTCTAGACTCATGCCAAGTTTGGTGGCGATCCGAGGACTCCCTTTGCCGCCAACATCAGAAAAGATTGTATTTTTGATCGTTTTTAGGGGGGTACGTGTTGTTAACGGTTTTTAACGGTCATAAATAACTGTCGTAGAAACTGTCCAATGACCCTATGTTACTCGGGAGATGTCCCTCTAGGTTCGATGTACCTGTGCAATGTCACAACGGCCATTTGATGAAAAGCAGACGAAAAAGATGTCTTTGAAACCGTTATAACAGTTTTTTAACGGTTTTTAACGGTTTTATTTCTTTAAAGATTAGCCCAAAACCATCCTCGGGTCACAACAGACATACCTGCTAAATTTCAAGAAGATCGGGTTTTAAACAGTTTCTTTTATAGGGTTTGGTGTTTTTAACGGTTTTTAACTGTTATAAATAACGTTTTTTAACTGCCAAATAACGGCTCTCATTTTAGAGAAGTAGTCCTGTACCTGTGCAATGTCACAACGGCTATTTGAAGAAAAGCAGAGGAAAAAGATGTCTTTGAAACCGTTATAACAGTTTTTTAACGGTTTTATTTTTTTAGAGATTAGCCCAAAACCATCCTCGGGTCACAACAGACGTACCTGCCAAATTTCATTTCAATCGGTTGAGCCGTTTTTGAGTCTATAGCGTACACACACACACACACACAGACAGAATTTGCCATTTATATATTAGATTCACACTAAAAAACAATAGTTGGCCACCCCACTTCATGTAAATACAATTATAGCCAAGCTGACCACAGAAAGTCATGTAATGCAGTCACATTTAGTTCCATGCATGGCTTTTACCCTCTTTTTTTTGGGGGGGGGGGACACATGCGCACACACGCACGCACACACACGCACACACACACACACACACACACACACACACACACACACACACACACACACACCAGTTGCTTTCAGACTCAAAAATGCCTTTTTAAAACAAATCTTGGATCAAACCAAAACCTTACATACCCAAAAATCATAATGGGAGATGCACCCCAGAATAAGGTCTTCATGGATTCTGCAGAAAAGTCTTTATATCAAAGGCAATGCAAAGCACAAGCACACATTTCAGAGTGAAGGGTTTATCAGACAACATGCACCACAGAACCTTCTCACCTTTTCAAACAAGAGGATACAGAATTTGTGTAAAAAGAATGGCTTGTGTGCTATCTGAACTAATAACTGTTTTCTCTTTACAGCCACCACCGGCAAAGCTCTGGTAGGAATTCTTTCAAGTTTAAACAGATCTGAAAATGTGTAGGCTATTATCTGTGTGTTCCACACTTGTCTGAGGTCTCTGAGGTAATTATGAACTTTTGGATTCAGACCTGCGTAGGTGATAGTCTGGACAGATCTGTGGCATTCTGGCCACATGGTCAGCCATCTCACCATCTTGATTGCCAACATGACCAGGAACCATGGCAAGAACAATGTTTTAACCAGATTTAAAGAGATCTACAGTTTAAAAAAAATTCAAGTCAGGATAGTGAATTTTTAAAGCCAGCTATGGTCTTCCAAACAGAAAGGGAATCATAACATTTGACAAAATCTATATGTTTGGATTGATAGATCATTCTGAGTGCCAGGACCACAGCTGTGAATTCAGCAACTTCTATGAAATTGTCAGAGAGGAAATGGTTTGAAAATTCCTAACCAGGTACAGCTGAGCAATAAGTAGCACAAAAGACTCCTTCTTCAGACTTGGAACCATCAGTAGATGTTCTCTGGAAGAATGAAATTTTGAACAGAATTCTGAGGGGGCAAAAAAAAGTCTTGTATGCCAGGCAGCTGTTGGGAATTATGAAACAGGCATGATTAAAGCGAATCTCTGGTGTTAAAAAAAAAGTCCATGATGGACTCAAGAGAATTTTTGGAAAAATCACAAACAACTCCATGATCAATATATGCATTCTTCAGATTAGCATTTTAACCTGCCTTCACCAAATCCATAACCTCCCTCACTGTATCCTCCCTTGCCCCTTTTTCATGTCTCTCTCTCTTTCTATGTCTGTAGCAATCCACAACTCTGCCAAAGACCATACTAATGACCAGAAGTGGGAGGTGGAGGTGAAAAAAGGAAAGGTGGGGTGATCCATGCAGGACCTGATCAGAGAGAGAGAGAGAGAGAGAAAGATCATGCTGGACTGTGTTGGCTGTTACAGGGACAAATATCTTACTTAGGCTAGTCTATGACTCAGAGACACAGCACAGAGACAGAGAGAAAAGTAGGAGATTGTGTGACCCAGGGGAGAGTTGGGGATGATAGGAGTGGGGGTGCTTTGGGGATGATAGGAGTGGGGGTGCTTCATGTGTAAGAAGCCCAGCATGGCTACAACCTGTCCACATACCCCCCCTCCCCCCCCCTCCCCCACCCACCCACCCCTTTCCTCGCCTCTCCTTCTACCCCAATCTTCTACCCCAACGGGCCTCTCCTTCTACCCCAACCCAATGTCATTTGCAGAAATAAAATAATATGACTAATCAAGACACATTACTCTAATCATGTGTCATGTGATCAATAATAGAAAGGTCATTTCTGACCAGAAGTTAGGGGCTTAAGAAGAAGTGTACTTAGTTGCAAGTCAATAACCACAGCCATTGTGACGTCATGCTGTCACAAAAATTACCCTTAATAAATAGTATTAACAAGAACAGCATTTAAGTAGAAGATGACGAAGAGAATATATGTATTCCCAGGGCTCAAAGCAAACAGAACTGGAATTGTGTATACATTTTTTTATATCTGAGGTGAAACAAACACACATGCACACACGCGCACGTGCGTGCGCACACACACACACACACACACACCACACACACACACACACACACACACACACGCTCAAAAACATAGACACACTACATACATTCTTCTGTGTTAATGATAACCCTCAGACCACAACTTTAAAATATCATTTTCACCTTAATGATGAAAAAAAAAATGCTTTTGATACCTCCGATGAAATGAGAGGTAAGTATATCACATATGTGTGAATGTACGTAAAAATCACATTTGTGTCGAAGTGACAGAAAGTTCTGTTTTCAGCATTTGTGTAGGCAACAACAACAAAAAAATGAAAAAATGAAATATCCAACTGACACTGAAACTCTGACTGACAGTAAACAAACTAGTCTTGATTCGGTTGCGGAGTCTGTCCTATCTGACATTAGTGACACCCTATCTGGATGAAATTCATAAGCTGCTCTTCAAAGTCTTTGAAACTCTGATTTAGGAGAGTAATGTCACCTGTCAGTTTGGTCCTCCAGATTTTTCATGATGGAACACAGTACAGTGCGTGCCTGTGTGCTGGTAATTCTTGTGAAAAAAAAAATCTTCTTTTCATGTTGCCACAGATTTGTGACATACTTTTCATTATATGTACATAATTATATTCAGATTACTGATGAATTGAATAAATTATATTCTTCACTCTCTTTTAACTTTGATTACATTGGCATCCAGTCATATATACCGCAAGTGGAGCACTCTAAATCATACGAAGACTCCCTAAAAATCACCAAATGATCCCAGGGATTCCATAAGCTGACAGAAAGACTTGCATCGGTGGCAGTAAGTTTTATGGGAACTGTTGCTGGATAGATGAGGTGGGATTTCCTGAGAAGAAACGCACACTCACACTTGCTCCACAGTTTAGCAGTTATTTTTGTCTGAAGGGAACTTAGCAGGTAAAGTACTGTATATGTTGGGTCAGAACAAGCATCACTGAATTGCAATAATGACAAGGCAGCAGCGCAGCATTTCCTCTTGAGAGCTGCTTCAAATCAATCTCACCAATGAAAATTCCTGTGAGTTAGTTTAAACACTACCTAAGGACAAAATATGAATAAGTGTGTACAGGAAAGAAGGAATAAGTGGTGTGGAAGTAATGTCACGGAAAGGACTTGGAAGATCAGTGGGAAAAGAAATAAAGAAAGAACAAAAAAAGCACTGTCACGCAAACATGAAAGAGGTTCCGATCTCTGGTCATAAAACAGCAATCAAAAGTACAAAAGCAGGAGGATTGGGTATCTTGCAGGAGAACTGGGTATCTGGATATTAAACAATTTATCCATGACTTCAAGCTGTTTTGGATAAGAAAGCTTAAAATAAAGTACCCATAAATGGAAAAACATAATTTCTGCACTGATTCAATATAAACAAGTAACTTCAAAATGTATGGTGTATATCTTCCAGTAAGCCGAAAAGTAAACAAATTTTGAAAGCACACATTACAGACTTACAAAGTTTTACTCATAAAATATCTATTACAAAACCTGAACAAGTGATTGCAGAACCTTAATTTTACAATAACATAAATGTGGATAACAATGCCGCCTTCTATAAAATGTGGACTGATAAAGATGTCTATCGCATACACACCTTTCACAGGAAAATAGTACTTTAATGACTTTTCATGAATTTAAAGATAGATTTAATGTAAATATCACTTTTCTGACACTTTTCTCTAACATAGATGTCGTAAGGCTGTTAAGAAATAACTGAAAATTCACAAAATTTCAGTTCAAAACAACGCATTGAAGAAAAACTCACTCATTTGATTTAATTCTTTCAGTGTGTAAGAGTACAAGATTATTCTATGATATTTTGATTGATGATAAACGGATGCCAAAATCTTGTAAAACATGGAATGACACAATGCCTACCAACCCGAACTGGAAGCTTGTATTTTATAGACTAAATGAGGTTAAGGAAATATAACAGTTTCAGATCAAGATATTCTACAGATTAATTGCAACAAACAGCTCACAAACAAACAAAAAAATCATGCATAATGAAAACTGCAGTTTTTGCGGAAGAGAAAAGGAATCCACCTTACTTTTTGTTTTGTCAATGTAATAACATAGCTGAACATTTTTGGGCAAACTTGCAGCACACAATAAGTCAAATATGTTTTAATGCTCATAACGTAAAAACAGATAGCTGGAATCTGTAATCTTAGGACACACCAGTAACTGTAAGACGTGTTTGATCTCTTTATAATACTTGCCATGTTTTACTCGAACAGATGCAGACTCAGCAAATCACAGCCAAACCTTTCCAAATTTTATAATCACCTCTCCTTCAACTACAAAAAAATGAAAAATATGTCAACTGTAAATATGGAACAACACTTGTTCTTTCAAAAACAGTCATGTTACGAACCACTTATTCAACAAACATATTAAAATTTTCATAAATAAAATCAGATTGAAATACAATGCACTGTAACCATAAAATGTACTTGCAACAGTAAAATGAATGCCTCTTGCACAAATCTATTTTCTTGCAAATTTGATTCATATAAATTTGTTTTAACAAACAATTTACTGAATCATATATCATGTAATGGATGGAATGTCTCACATAGATATAGCTCTATGAGCATATGAAGGCGTTTATGTAATGGTGTAAATGTCTATGTAACATATGTATGTATACATCGGATGTGTGTGAGACAGACAGACAGACAGAGAGAGAGAGAGAGAGAGAGAGAGAGAGAGAGAGGAGAGAGAGAGGAGTGAGTGAGTGTGTGTGTGTGTGTGTGTGTGTGTGTGTGTGTGTGTGTGTGTGTGTGTTTGCTTGTGTACATACATGTATTGTAATATGTATGCTTGTATGAATGTTTTTCCTTTTTTTTTTTTTTTGCTGTCCCAACCTCTGCGCCACCTCAGAGGCAGTGCATCCACGCCGCTCATTCCAACACCCCGTCCACAGCCACAGCCCGGTCAGCCCCGCCGCAGCCCCGGCACCGGCAATCCACAGGGAGCAGTCAATGTCAAGTCGTCAAGAGGCAACCCACCGGAGGAGACACTGCACTGCTGCCGAGTCACTTCGGTGGTGTTCATTGGCGCCTGTTCTGATCTAACATACGCAGGACACCACCTACTAAGCCCCCTACTGACGACAATAATTGCTTAGTCGCGGAGCCGGCGTGAGTGAGCTCTCCCTCCGGAGGGCGCCACCACGTCCGTCCAACGACAGCCCCCATGGACTCGCCGATACCAGTGACCCCGATGGAACCAAACCAAGGCCACAGACATGGAGAGGACATCGAAACTGAGGTCACCATGAAAGCAGGGCATGAAGGGCCACAGAATTTGAGACTTTTTTTTTTTTTAATGCTGATCGATGAGAATGAGGATGATTAAGATGATGCTACGGATTTCCATTTCGGTCTGAGACTACATGACAGGGCTGTACTCTACGCTTCCTTTCATAATATATATCCCAGCGTCAACCAGGCCCGAGTGATACAGGCACCTGCAGTGTTGGTCAAGGAATTTGAGCAACACTCTCAGAAACGCATCCATTAAGTGGATGAAACTCGACTGTGTGGTCCCAGTCTTCCCAACTGAGTCCGCAGCAAACTCAACTCTGGGTAGGAGCCAGTCGGGGCAGAAAAACCCACATGACTCTGATGGGATTCGAACCCACGACCTCCCAGCCAGAAGTCTGCGACGCTAACCACTTCGCCACGGCGGCTGGTGTTTTTCCTTCTTTTAATGTTTCTTTTATTGGATTATTTGTTTATGTTGTTAGATTATCTTGTATCATTATATTATGTTTGTATGTGATGTATAACACAAATGCAATTAAATCAAAAAGTGTTCTTTTTAAATATGAAAAAGGCTTAAAAAGGTTTCAACAAAAAAAAGGAGCCAGCTGTATCATGGGCTCAGCAATACCATACTACCAGGAAGTATACTATTACTACACTTGGTCATGACGCAGGCAAATATCTAGAAACATGTAATCAGAAGTGAATCTCAATCTTTGTAATGCAGATTCTTTTTGTTTATGATGAAAATGGGTCTACTGACTGGCTAAATGTTCTCACATTTTTGTTTTGTGACCACTTATTCGTTTATCTAAAACAAAAATGATAGAGTTTTTCTCAGTCATAGTCCCTATTCAGCTAATTATG
This sequence comes from Conus canariensis, assembly GCA_033310375.1. Classification (NCBI taxonomy): domain Eukaryota; kingdom Metazoa; phylum Mollusca; class Gastropoda; order Neogastropoda; family Conidae; genus Conus; species Conus canariensis. The sequence continues at coordinate 46,341,601 of CM065728.1, read as the reverse complement.
CTTACCTTATGCCAAATACTTGCAAGCTATGGCAAATATTTCTAATTCTATGCTCTTTTAAGCTAAATTTTCATGGGCAACGCATTAACATTGGTGAAAGTCTAAATGACCCTCTGCTAGTCAAAATGAAGAATCAATACTGACAAGCCATTACTCACTACAGCCAATGAAACAGGATGCAAAGTGCTTCCCTTAAAGAGTTTCTTCTTTGTAAGAGCAATCTGACTGAATTAATACTGACTGTGAATTGCCACAATGGCCTCACATTGATTGGTCGATGCACATGATGATCACTTATGTCGATGGACTCACCGGGTCAAACTGCCACCTGTCATTTCAACAATCTCAAGAACTGTCTAAGCTATCTTACTGGAGCAGATGTAACAGAAAACTGATTCAGTGTCTATTCAGAGTGCGGACACTGACTTATGCTTTTTCTCCCTATCATTGTAAGGTTGCAACTATAAAGCATGTTTTTCCTGGTTGCAAAAGCCGTACAACATATTTCAATATTATCTGATATCATCTTTAATTCCAGACAAAAATTCTTGAGGTTTTTCTTTCCCCTGAAGCCTGTTTGATATTCAACAAAAAAAAACTCAAAACCAAATGGAGATCCTGCTTGATTTAAAAAAGAAAAGATAAAAAAAAGAAAAAAGATAAGCCCTAGATTTACTGAAATTACTCATTGTGTGAAACTGAAAGACGATGTGTTGACGGGCTTCGCGCGTTTTTAAAAAACTGCATCAAACTATCAGAATCATGTCAATAAGGATACAATTTTCTAATCTACTAATGAATAATTCAACAAACAACTTTCATAGGAATTCAGTGGCTCTGTCAACTCTAATATTCTAGAACAACAGAATCTGGCTCTGTGGTTGATTAAGGCTCGACGTTTGATGATGAAACTATTGAAAGGCTCGACGTTTGATGATGAACTTCCTCATGAATGCTTGACCGTCATTACTTCGTGATTTTGTCGAACCATTTATTAGAAGCACTCTACTGGAATTAAAATATCCGGCTCTGAAATGCTATTCATCGATCTTGTAAGTTATTGTCAGACTGTCGGGAAGCTGAAACTATGAGCTTTTCGTCTGATCAATTGAGGATCATGACAACGGTTCGTGGGGTGACCCAAAATAATATCGGGAAGTGACCGTTTATAACACTCTCAAATCTAAACCACAAAAACCTGTACATTTCTTTACTAAGACATTAACAGACCGTTTGCAGGTATTATATTAGATGATTACAATGCATGCCTCAAACCACGCTATAGAGAAAAGTAGGACTCACAAAAATATTTTGCATCCGCGTTGCGACCCGAAACCATGGCCGTGTTTGGACGTTTGTAAACACAACGTTCTTACTTCTGATAAAAATGATATACTTCTTCGTAAATAACGAGTAAATAGTAATACATACCTTGGTTGTGACTTTCTGCTACACACATGCATGTCAGACAGTAGTGTAGTGTCTGTGCAATGAGGACAAAACGTAAAATATCTAGGACACCGTCTGTCGTGTGTAAGTCCGATCGCGCCATCTTTCCCATGCTGCTAAGGTCAAGTCTGCTAATCTTCTCCAATATAATTCGTCATGCAATTGGGGTATTTGTATCTCAGAACAGTACGTTTTAATATATAAAAGCCTGGGTGAACACAAAGACTGGGCAAAGATTTGTTAAACCACAGAACGGCGATGAGAATTTTATGCACAATAAATACGAAACTAACTACATAATTACAAACAGCTCTGTGTAGAACGCCATGATTCGGTCTTTGGTTGGTTGTTCTCTTGGTAACTCGGTTCAGGCAGTTTCTTCCATCGCGGTCTGCAGTTGGTCGAAAAGCTAAGACTATTGTCATTATCTTTCTGACGATCGAACTTGCTCTTATGAACCTACCTTAGGTTTCGGGAAGAATCACGCACACGTTTACCCACGATCGACTTTATGTTTAAAACATTTGAAAATACCGAATGAAAGCTATATCTGGTGTTCAGATAATGATCTAAATGAAAGAAAAGGAGAACAAAGCCAAGAACACTTTCATAAACAATTCGAAATTATTGTCTCACTGTAGACCAGACAGGGAAATGGCCGTAAGTTTAATGTGTGTGTAAGTGGGGGTGTGCGTGGCCGCTGAAAACAAGATCATTTATCGTTACTGTAATCATTACTTCTGCTGTGTGTTTAATTCCATGATAACGACATGTACGGAAGGAATCACCCAGAGGGTGGGTGTGAAAGACAGCTCTCTCGTAAGCGGTGTGTGTGTGTATGTGTGTGTGTGCGCGCGCGCGTGCGCGAGTCGGCGCCCGTGCGGTGCGTGCGTGAGATCTTGTGTGTGTGTGTGTGTGTGTGTGTGTGTGTGTGTGTGTGTGTGTGTGTGTGTTATGAACAACCTGTTAATTGTTATTGGGGATATCGATAAAAAAAAAAAAAAACACCTTAATAATCATAACTCTGTTTCCAAGCAAGCTGCATTCAACATTGCAAAAAAGACTGCTCAATCTGAGCTGCATAAACGCGTATGCATGGCTGAATGAGAAGGCTGAAGAGCTCCAGTCTTTCGTCGAATTCGATGATATGGAGAACTTATACAGCGCGCTTAAGACTATCTATGGTCCCACATCGTCAGAATAGTCCCCTCTCCGCAGTGGGAATAGACTGATTACTGACAAAGAGAAGATTCTTGAGCGCTGGGCCGAACACTTTAATAGTGTCCTCAACCGCCCATCTACAATTAATGACGAAGTGATCGCAAGACTGCCTCAGTCCCATTTGATTACACCCTAGATTATCTCCCAACCAAAACTGAAATGGAGAAAGCTGTGAAGCTTATGTCCAGTGGTAAAGCATCTGGTGCTGACTCTATTCCAGCAGAAATATGCGCCTCTGGTGGCCCGCAACGGATCTGGAAACTCACTGAATTATTTCAGTCCATGTCGAGCCAAGACAGCTTCCGTAAGAATTCAAAGACGCTTTTATTGTTCACCTCTACAAGTTGAAAGGGAACGAAAATATGTGACAACCATCATAGTATCTCACTGTTCTCCATCACTGGAAAGATTCTAGCCAGTGTCCCACACAACCATCCCAATCAGCATCTGGAGTGAGGCTTGTTACCTGAGAGCCATTGCCGGTTCAGGAGGGGTCGCAGCACTGTGAACATGATTATCGCTGCACGGCAACTATAAGAGAATTGTCAGGAGCCTCTACACCACATTTGTGGACCTGACCGAGGCATTCGATAGTGTCTGCCGTGAAGGGTTGTGGAAGATCATAACCAAGTTTGGATGCCCCTCAAAGTTCATCTCATTGGTCAAGCAGTTTCATGACGGTATGCAAGCAAGACTGCAGGACGATGGAGAGTACTCACAGCCATTCCCCGTTTTAAATGGCGTCAAGCAGGCTTGATGCCAGCCCCCCACCCTCTTCAGTATGATGTTTTCTTCCAAGTTTGGATGCCCCTCAAAGTTCATCTCATTGATCAAGCAGTTTCATGACGGTATGCAAGCAAGACTGCAGGACGATGGAGAGTACTCACAGCCATTCCCCGTTTTAAATGGCGTCAAGCAGGCTTGATGCTAGCCCCCCACCCTCTTCAGTATGATGTTTTCTTTCATGCTGACGGATGCTGTCCAAGATGGTGACATCGGAGTTAGCTTTGAATATTGGACTGATGGAAAGCTCTTCAACTTGAGGAGGCTACAATCCAAAACCAAAGTCCAGGAAGACCCTGCCTGTCACTTTCTCTTCGCCGATGATTGAGCATTGAAGCATTGAATGCTGCCGTCCAGGAAGACACTGCCCTGACTTTCTGTTCACCGATGATTGCGCATTGAATGCTGTCACATAGTCTGACATGCAAGAGAGTATGGACCAGTTTGCCAAAGCCTGTGACGACTTCAGTATCACAGTCAGCACAACGAAGACTGAAGTACTGCATCAACAACCTCCTGCTATCCCCTCCGTAGAGCCAAACATCACAGTCAATGGCCAGAAACTTACAATAGAAGATAAGTTTGTCTACCTATATAAAGTACGTTATCACGAACTGCCAACATCGACGAGGAACTTGCATATGGGATTGCTAGAGCAAGTGCATCCTTCGGCAATCTCCAAGACAAGGTGTAGGACAAGGACAGACAAGGAATAAACCTGCAGACCAAGCTCAAAGTGTATTGCACAGTTGTATTGCTATCTCTTTTGTATACCTGTTGAAACTTGGACGGTGTACAGTCGACATGCCAGGCAGCTGAACTCTTTCCCATGATATGCCTCAGAATCTTGTTGCACATCAAATGGCAGGACAAAGTACCAGTTACGGACGTGCTTCAGAGGGCCCATATGGAAAGCATTTATGCAATGCTAATACGATCTCAACTCAAGTTGGCAAGACATGTAAGCTTACACCATATGGATGAAAATCGCCACCCAAAGAGACTGTTCTAGGGCGAGCTGCTGGAAGGCAAGCGTTCCCATGGAGGACAATAGAAGCGCTGCAACGACAACTGAAGACCTTACTGAAGTGCTGTAACATCGCCCCTGCCTCCTGGGAAGAAGCTGCGCAAGATCGCTCAACCTGGCGCTCCGTAATCAACTCCGGAGTGAAAGACTTTGAAATGAAACGAGTGGAGGTACAGGAGCAAAATTGTCAGTTTCGGAGAAAAAAAAAAAAGAAAAAAAAAAGAAAAGCAAGCACCACCTTACGGGCTGGCTCATCTCCAGGTTTGCCTTGTCCACACTGCAACAGACTGTTCAATGCAAGGGTTGACCTGATCAGCCATCTTCGTTCACACACTACCAACAATGTGTGTGTGTATGTGTGTGTGTGTGTGTGTGTGTGTGTGTGTGTGTGTGTGTGTGTGTGTTGTCTGTCTGTCTGTCTGTCTGTCTGTCTGTCTGTCTGTCTGTCTGTCTGTCTGTGTCTATGTCTGTGTGTCTGTGTGTGTTCATAAACAAGCCCTTTCATCGTAGTTGCGGATATCAGTTTATGTGAATGTATTTGGAAAGTGGTTTCTATAGCGATGATTACCTTAAAGGAACAGAAAAATCCTCCTTCCGAGTGTTCCGCATCAGTACAATCGAAAATAATCAATAATTGAACAGAAAGAGAGAGAGGGGGGGGGGGGGGGGGGGATGGTGGCGGTTGAAACGGTGTTACAAGTGTCACAAACATGAGTACCAGCAGCATGAAAACAAGATTGAGACTTGTTCTACGTGCATTGAGAAATCATATTTGTTATTCAGAATGCATGGCGAGTGCTTGTCCCTGCCTAAAATGTAGGGTGAGCATGCAACATGCTACTACAACTGCCCATATTGAAATGTGCTGGCGTTGATTGACAAAATGAGAGCAGAAAGTAATATGCGCTGAACTCTTGTTTTCAACGACCTATTAAACTGTCCATCATTAGCAAAAGCCAGGAAGCAATGGCAGGTCAATAGATTATAGCGCCCTCCCAGCATGAGTCTGGAAATACGTGGAGACCAAATGATCTACTTAATGGCAGCTACACTTTGAACGTAGCAAATGGCTAAGTATACTTACAAGCAGGTACACAGGTGAAAACTGGGGACAAAGGCTACTCGTAGCAAACAGGCAGCAACCAAGGAACATACTCCTCATGCAGTCTTTTCTGCGAAGGATAAGATAAGATAAGATAATGTTGCTTATAGCCCAGCCGACCGCAAAGGGCCACATCAGGGCTGTCACAACGTTAAAATCAACTCACAAGTCATTCATTCACACAATTCTTTAAAATACATCGAAAAACCATCCGAAAGTTTGTTAAAAAATCTTTCCACTGAAAAACCTCAGATCCGACGAAAAATGTTAATCTCTTTCAAGAACTCAAAGATGGCATCAGGTGGGACATCTCTGAACAAGGTTTTCATAGAATCTGCCGTAAAATGTTTGTGTCTCACATCGTGCAAGTCCCAACACTCTAAAAGAATATGCTTCATTGTGAGTGGCACATGACATGGAATGCACCACGGAGCTTCTTCACTCTTTAAAAGGTACGAATGGGTAAAATACGAATGGCCGGTGTGCAGCCGGCAAAGAACTGTTTCTTCTTTACGACCACCAGACGCAGATAGGAGGAAGTCCTTAAGGTTTGGACGGATCTGAAAGAGTTTGTTATCCGTCTGTATATTCCAATCCTCCTGCCAGAGGTCTCTCACATAATCGTTAATTTTGGGTTTCAGATCTGAGCAGGGGATATATATTTGGACAGTTTCTCTCTTGTGGCATTCTTGGCTAAACGATCAACCATTTCGTTCCCTCCAATGCCAACATGACCAGGAATCCAAGCCAAAATAATGTTGTAACCATCCGCTTTCAACTTGGTCAAAAGTTCAGAAAAGTGTAAAAGTTCTGGGTGCTGAAGGTTGCGGCCAGCTATGGCCTCCAATGCTGACAGTGAATCTGACAGAACCAGAAAGTCCCTCTTCTTAGATTGTGAGATTATCTTCAATGCCAGAACCAGAGCAGTAAGTTCAGCGGAATAGACAGAAGCATCTGGAGGTATATGTTCTAACAAGGGAATTAATATTGGGAAGAGGAAGAAAAGTAAACGTGTGGGTTTTTATGCATTCGTGTCTTGACCCAGCATAATCCTCCATCCTTTCCTACAAACCCACCTATTCATGATCGTTTTGCAAAAGTTCCTATGATGTCCAGGACAACGTTCTGTTGTGTCATACCTCCCTATTTCCCTCTTTTCTCAAGAGATGCAAAATTTTCAGATGTCCAGAAGACTACATGATTATGTTCCTCTAGTATTGATATTTGGTCGTGGCCACAACGACGGATTCAGGATTGGCCAGTAAAGGTAGTATTGCCTGAACTACTTTCCATGGGTTGCACGAACCTATATCGTGCTTCAACTACAACAAAACTGCTGGTCTTACGTGCAGACTGGTCCGAGAATGCTTAGGTTACATGGACCTTTCACACAGAAGTGTCGTGCATCAATTATAAAACTGCTGGTCTTAAGCGCAGATGGGTTAGGATATGCTTAAAGTTACATTTGAACATTCGGGGTTGTCACATTTTCTGCTGAAAGGTTGACCAGTAGCTCAGATTTCTGGGTGTGTGTCTATGCTATTATTGTTAGTTAAACTATTAGCTATAATTATGAAGATGAAGATCCAAGACACCGCTCTCTTCTGGGTCTGTATCAACGTGTTACTGTCAGGTGCACATTCTGAATTAGCTAACACACTGACATCCAGATTTGAAGGTGACAGACAGGAACCAGCAAAGGAGAGAGAAGAGAGAGAGAGAGAGAGAGAGAGAGAGAGAGAGAGAAGACAGACAGACAGACAGACAGACAGACAGACAGACAGACAGACAGAGACAGTCAGACAGACAGAGACAGAGAGAGAGAGCATTCATATGTGGTCTCGGCCACAACAACGGCTTCAGGACTGACCAACAAAGGTGGCGTTGCCTGAACTGGTTTCACTGGATTCCATGCACTTATCACACACAAAAAAATGCCAAATCAAAAGTAAAACATATTGTGTTAAGTATATACAAAAGCGTGAGATGAAGTCACAGTTATCTACACACATTCACAAAAAGACACACATACACACAAAATGGATAGTACTATACAGAATGCAATCTGACAATAAACGGAGACAAGCAAATCCAAATATGGATTTGTTTTGACTATGCATGGCACAGATTACTCTGACAGATATCTAAGTTTTGCCTGAGGCTTTTATTATCTAGACTCTGATGTAATATACAGAGCAAGAGTATTACTCATATTTTCCAGACCCAAAGGCCAAACCCTAATGGGCCCTGAAGAAAGGGCAGAGGGGCATGACTCGGGTGTCAGAGCGTCTGTGAGTAATTAGACAAAGAAGGAGAAAATTGTTATTCTTGGTTTATGTAACTTTTGAATGGGTTTATGTTGAAAAAACACATCGGGTGGCCCAGTTTGCCTTGTCAGTCATAATCTTTGTGCTAGGTGGGTTTTGTTTCTCACACTAGGCCATCATTGTATTATCAGATAACTGATTTTAGGTAGCTAGTGTTGATCATTGTTCTAATGTCTGTGGACTGGCTTGTAACTTTTGGAACTTTGAAGTTCATTAACTCCAGTGCCAGTCAAGTTGTTTGTCGCAGATCTTTGTATTATATCACCATTGTATTATTAAATAACTGTCCACAGACAACCGATGTTGTTCTTTGAACTTTGAAGTTCATTGACTCCAGTGCCAATCAAGTCCTTTGACGCAGATCTTCATAATTACATCACCGTTTTATCATCAAATAACTGTCCATAGATAACTGATGTTGTTCTTTACTGTGTTTGGTCTAACCTGATTGGTGGGGCATAAGGCAATAACGTCACTTCTGCATCCTTCACAACACTGCTCTAAAATCCAAGAATTTGTCAATCAAATATCCTACAAAATCAGTCTGTGATAGGGCAAAGAGTAGAAGAGGGGAACTGAATAATTTCCAAACTAAGGGTAAACTGACAAGAGTAGTTCTGTGTAGTAGACTTCCCTCCTGATACAACCGTTAGTCTACAGCCTCTGAAACACAACTAATTTTCTTGACCTCATCTGTGAACAACTCGCAACACCAGCGTAAATCAGACTCCACTTATGAACATACGCCGACAGGAAGACCCCATAGGGAATCAGGTTTTATCAAGAGTATCTAGATAATTCGACGTTAAGCTCTCCATTGATAAGGCTGGCATGCAGACCCAAATTTCTGAAGTCACATGCGCAACTAGATCCAACTGAATCGGTGGAGTTGAGTTTCAGTTTCCCAGGTTCAGTGGTACGATGAAAAAGAGATAAGAAATGAGAACTGTTCACGTCTGATTCGGCTGAACCAGCCACCCTACCATTAGTCACGGCAGACAGGTGTTTACATATCTTATAAGGTTTGTAATCATCGTCCAAACCGGCAAAAAGAACGTACCATCAGTCGCTGTAGACGCGTGTTTATTCATTTGAGTCGTCTGATCCATTTGCAGGAACACACCATCAGTCATATCTGATAAGTCTGAACCGTTCACCAGAACACACGATCATTCATTACGGACACGTCTTTCATTAATCTGATTTGTCAGAACCAGTTAATATTGACATGCGTTTGATGATCTGAAGTGTTTGCACCAGCTATCAGAACATATTGTCAGTCACTGCCAGTATATATAGGTATCTAATAGCAAGAAGACGAAGAAGAACAGCAGCAGCAGCAGCAACAACAACAACAATAATAATAATAATAATAATAATAATAATAATAATAATAATGCGCACCTGTGTAGTGTTAAATTCATAGTAGAGGATTCTATGCTCTTTAAAACAATATAACTCCCCATAGATTATATGCATTTATTCAGAGTGCGGCAAAGTAAAGTTGGTACGACTTCCTATACGATCGCCCTCGCTCCATCATCATCATCCACGACCACAATCACCATCCAGTTCCCCCATGCCCACATCCACCAACATCCGACTAATCCAGTCAAATCCAATGATGAATTTATCAGACTACAGAACACGCAGGATGCCACGTATTCATGCACACAAAGGCATCCAATGGCATGCAGACATCCAATGACGAACGCGTGCGCGCGCACGTGTGTGTGTGTGTGTGTGTGTGTGTGTGTGTGTGTGTGTGTGTGTGTGTGTGTCTGTGTGAGAGAGAGAGAGAGAGAGAGAGAGAGAGAGTGTGTGTGTGTGTGTGATTGGATGGTGTGTGTTTTGTGTGCATGTGTTTGGGGGGGGGGGGGGGCTTTCCTTTTTTTTTTATGGTGTTCTGAGAGAGAGAGAGAGAGAGAGAGAGAGAGAGAGAGAGAGAGAGAGAGAGAGAGAGAGAGAGAGATTGTTGATTTTCAGTACAGTTAAGATGTAATTTGCTTTATTGTTACAATTTCTGAATTTTTATTATGTTACTTAGAAATGTGAAATGTTTCCTGTTAATTTTCCTTTATGATTTTTATGTCATTCAGATGTTATTTGTATTATTTTCGTTACCTCATTATTCATTAAGGTTTTTCTTTTTAAAATGTCAGTACAACACTATGTTAATCTGACAGTAAATGGTTTCAGTCAGTCAGTCAGTGTGTGTGTGTGTGTGTGTGTGTGTGTGTGTGTGTGTGTGTGTGTGTGTGTGTGTGTGTGTTGTTGTTGTTGTTGTTGTGTTTGTCGGTACTTGCGTGAGTGTGTACAAGTGTTTAAAATCTAATTATTGCATAGTGTGTTGTGTGTGTGTGTGTGTGTGTGTGTGTGTGTGGTGTGTGTTTGTGTGTGTGAGAGAGAGAGAGAGAGAGAGAGAGAGAGAGAGACAGACAGACAGACAGATAGACAGAGAGACACTGACACTAACACAGTTTTTATTACCAATAGCAAAAAGGCTAGATGGCAAGGGGTTTACACTTACTGCACTATAATAGACTGTGTTAAAGACATGTAATCCAAAAAAAAAAGAGGAGAGAGAGAGAATTCGAACAGTTTAACAAATAATTCAGATCTACTGTGGACAACACACACACACACACACGCGCGCGCACACACACACACACACACACACACAAGCACGCGCACGAGAGAGAGAGAGAGAGAGAGAGAGAGAGAGAGAGAGAGAGAGAGAGAGAGAGAGATTGACAAACAATGTTACAATGAAAATAAGAACAACTTCAAACTGAGAATGTGTGGTTTTAAGCCTACGCTGGAATCTAGACGTGTTTGTGTGGATGTTGTTTGCATTGTTTCGTGAAGTAGGCTAGCATCTGTGTGTTTGCGGGTGTTCATGTCACAGATTTCTTTTTACCGGCATACAGGTTACTCTATGCTTTCGTATATATTTCAAACACACAAGTTCCCCAGAACATGATTCGCTAACCCCCTTCTTACACACGGACAGAGGCATACACACACGCAAACACACACCTCACGCATGAACGCACATTCAAACGCACACAGAGACAGACAGACACGCACACATACACACACACACACGCACACACACACACACACGCGCGCGCGCGCGCGCGCGCGCGCGCACACTGGGTATCTTACACGTTAACCCATTATGCGAGTGAGTGTGTGGATGCGTGCACTTACGTGGCGCATTCGCGTGTACATTTTCCGTTTAGGTGTGTGTGTGTGTGTGTGTGTGTGTGTGTGTGTGTGTGTGTGTGTGTGTGTGTGTGTGTGTGAGTGAGCGCTCACCCCTCAAATTGTTGCTATACAACACACACACACACACACACACACACACACACACACAATCTGGAACAAGAAGTTTTTCAGGGAGTGTACAGGGAGTGTACGCAAACACACGCAGCGTAGCCTACTTCGGTTTAAAACTGTCCTACGGTGTGACAAACTGCACCGTGATCCTCCTCTCTGTTTTTGATATATTTATTCTAGTAAAAGGTATTCACCTCTGTTTGTGAAGCTACATAGTAAAAAAAAAAATCTTAACAGATTTTGAGGAGTACGTATCTAAAACGTTGGGCACTGGGAACCGCTATCAACCGTCAGTAAACGCGAAACTAAATGAACCAGGCGCTTCCGGTAACAGACCATTCCTCTGCCAACTTGTCAACATTCACATCATCCGAGGAACACATAACTTTCTATTAATGGGTACTTTCGTCTTATTCTTTGACCTGTTTCTAACGCTTATTTTTGTATGTATCAGATGATAAACTAAGAACTGAGATAGACTACTTGTGCGAACTTGATGAGCCACCTGCTGAGTGACAAATCGTCCCAGTTCCAGTCACTCGAGTCAATGTTTTGTTAACCGCAACACCCGAAAACAGCGCCTTGTTCATTGTTGATTGCGTTTACTCTCGCAACGAAAGTAGAGAGAGCGTACAGAGGGACACTGTTTTTATTGAAGGAGCTCTAATTATGAAGCTTTTTAAAAGTGACATTTGTTTGGATAATGATGCTGATGAAACATTTACAGTCTCTTTTTAGCACCACTATTTACAGGACTATTTTCAAGACTAGCTATGAATTAAAATAAGGGCAAAATCCAAGATTAGAGACCCCCCCCCCCCCACTCATCCCCAATGTGCTAATACAGAGATTCCACACCCTAGGCACTGGATAATGATTGTGTAGTTACGATCACAACTCCAGAGTGTTTACAGACAGTGACTGGTTTTTCAGAACTTATTCTGGCATAGGCTTAGCCTTTCGCCTGCTCTATAGAACAGATCCATTTTTATCTATTGTTATTACTGCTTATTGAGTCCTTGTGCAGTCCGTTGTTGGCAAGCTTGTAGTCATGGGCTTTGGAACCAAACCCAGGCCCAGTTGTCAGCAACAGCACAATGGCCACATTCACATGCCCATTCCTAATTTTGGCCCCAGCCCCATTCATCATGGTTGTATGGAGTAATGCAATCTCTCAGTGCAGTGGTGAGAAAGTGTGGACGGTAGTTTAACGGACAATGCCAGAGCATTGACACTGCATATTATCACCGCTTTGGCGACAACATCAAGATTCCATGGTACTGTGCCTTTTGTTGAAGACCAAACAACCTGTTTTCTGTTTGCATGGGGGTAAGTGGGTGGCCTCCTTTCCTGATGTCTGACTCTAACCGCTGCCAACCCAAAAGACTTCCATGTCCAGCCTCAACACACCTATACTCCCACTCCAGTCTACAGGGCATATAGAAGAGCAGACTTCTTTGGGTGTTAAATGTGAATTCCCAGTCAGCATATGGAAAGAAGACAGATGTTCCAAATCTGGTTTACAGCCTGAATTCGGATGTTATCCTGGGCACGAATACCTGCCTAGACCCAGCTGTGATGAATCGAGGTGGAAGGAATTGGAATAGTCCTCTAGGGCTAAGACTCATGGAGAGTCCCCATTTTGAACATGAGTTATTGGGTTCAGGTAGACAGATCAAAGATGATATCACATCACTGTGCTGGTCGCTAGATCATTGACAAGTTTTCAGAGAAAGAGACAATCTATTCAGAATGAAAGGGGGATGGTGTGTGTGTGGAGTTAATCATGTGAGTTTGACAGGAGAGCAGCAAGTTTGTGTATAAAGGTGTCCTCACTGGGACTGAGGTGAATCTAAGTGTTATCAAGGAGTGCAAAGGTCTCCCAGAACTCTGGTAGATGTTGGGAGAGATGAAAAGCACAAAATCCCAGGGCTCTTCACCAGATATCCAGACTTGAAGGACACCTGTGCTGAGAAGATGCGACAGATGACCTTTGATGTGCATACGCTGTGTGGGTTGGGGGTGGGAGTGAGGGTGGAGGGATCTCATAGGGCCAGTTCACCTGGAGGTTCTGTAGGGCCTGTTCATCTGGTTTACCCAACCTGAGGGAGGAAGGGAATCAAGCAGTGAGGAGAGGGTCGCTGGGATGGTTACCGATTCGGCACATTCAAGTGTATTTAATGTAGTTTTCACTGTGGTGGCTGTCCTTATAAGGGAAGGTGGGAGAGGAGTTGGGGGTGCGTATTTGTGTGGCTAGTGTAAATCTCACAGTGGCTACTAATCCGAGCAGTTGCTTATGATAAAGAAAGAGGGCTGGGAGGGTAGGGGTTGGTAGTGGTAAGAGGGGTAAGAGTATGGTGTAGTAATAACAATTTTGTCACACCAACCATTCAATCTGTAGAAATCCATCCAGACCCCAGTAAAGTATTCTGGAGGGATAAATCGAGGGACCAATGTGCAGCAAGATAGACTGCTGTCTGTTCCGGCTCTTGAAGTTGATGACTGTGAGCTGCTGTTGGTGAGATTAAAGCTGAAAGAGCATCACACTTTACCTGTGTGTGTACTACAGACACGACATGGCAGATAAAACTAGTCTGTGAAAGTTTGAAACATCAATGCAGAAAGCTACACAGTTTAGAAATGCCCGTCTTCTTATTGGATGAGATTTCAACTTTGCAGACTGAGACTGGCAGACAACATTCAACACAAATCACCAAGTCCTGACCTCCACTATGACTTTCTGAACATTGTCAACATGCAGCTAGTCAGGGAGCCATCAAGAGGAGACAACAGTCTGGACTTGTTTCCGACCAGTTCCCCAAAACTCTAAGATGGAGGTTGTTTGTGGCCCCTCAGACCACAGTATCCCATAGACCAGAAGGCCACCAATATTGGTGTTGCTCCACTCACTCACTGCTTGACTTCTGATCTAAAGGAACAGGTGTAAGACCTAAATCAACAGTTCCAGTGAGTCTTTGGATAGCAAGAAATCTTCATGAACACAGAATTTTTTTGCAAAAGACAGGAATGTCAGACAAAGACCTCACAGCTATGGGCAAAATAGTTGTCACAGAAACATGGGTGTAACAATGCACTTCAAAAACTCAGTCCCCACATGGCATGCAGCCCTGATGGTATACTACATCGCATCCTTAGGGAACTAACTGCTGAGATTAGAGATCAGTACATTTTACACCAATCGACAAGAAGGGCAAGCAGTATGACTCCACCAGCTGTAAGCTAGACTTCTTCACCAGCATCATGAGCAAGTCTTAGAGCATATTGTGTGTACATTGATGCAGCAGTTTGCAAATCACAGCATTCTCAATGGAAACCAACATTGCTCCAGAAAGGGGAGATCTGCAAGCCCCAACTCTTGGAGTTAACAGGACTGACTTGGAAAGCAGCAAGGAGATGGATGGTCCTGATCATGGATTTTTTTTTAATCCAAGGGATCCGACTAAGTGAACCATAGCTTGCTGCTACAAGCTCCAAAGCTATGGTGTCAGTTGTGCTATATCTGCATATTTCTCCAACTTTCTCAGAGATCGGTGCCAGGCTGTCATGGTGGATGGCTTTTCCTCCTCATTTGTCATATCAAGGGTACCTCAAGGATCTGTGCTGGGACCGTTTTGTTCCTGACTTACCAGACAACAAAACTGTTTAGGATGACAAGGGTTTTTTTTCATAAAAGAGTTTCTTAAAAGAAAATAAGCAGATTTTTTTTATTAACATGATCTTGAATATTAAGTCTGAACAAAGTTGGAAATACACAATTGAGTTAAATACAAGAAGTGAATATGCATTAGATACTATAAATGAATTGAATTAAGATGACACTATCAGCACTACTCAAAGCAGTTCTGCAGAGTGCATGCAGTGCCAGCAATTTTCATTCATGTCAAAAACTATCTGAAAAAGAAATGACCTGCTGCAGGAAGTCATCGAGGCCAAGACCATGGACACACTTTTGTGTCTAGGGCTTACAATCTGTAAAGATTCAAACTTTTTTTCCCCGCTTCAGAACCTTCTTCAAGTAAGGATTATGACAGATTGGTGGGAAAAAATAGATTCTTTGCTTGTTGAAAAATCTCCTAATTGTAAATTCACAAAGATACAGACCTATTGGTGTTTACATCCACTTGTATAATGCATACAAATTAAAATGTACACTATAGAGTTTGCATAATCCATGTCGGCAGTCAGCACAAAGTGGCAACATAGGAACAGCAGAAAATGCTCCAGGATTGTCAGAGAGAAAACTGGCTCTCCTTCCTCTTCGCCTTCTCATCACCCCTTTTGCTTCTTCTCCCAATCCTCTTTGGCCATCTAAATGCTATGATGGACACACAGACAGGTTCTTGTGGCATGTGACTGAGGATGATGGTTATCATGGGACCTTTTGAACAAGTGCACATGAGATTATAATTATGTTGATTGGAAGAGCTATTGAAAATTTTAGTTAATGTTTTCATTTTACTAGGTAAAACGCAGGGATAATATGTTGATGAGTTATTGATAATTTTGTTTAATGTTATTTTTTTATTTCACCAAATAAGACCATGTACAGTGAACATGCACATAGATGGTTTGTTCAGAAAATGTCTTATATATGAACATGTAAATGGAATGTTTCACAGATGAGATACGAGAAAATTCAGTGTTCCACTAACACAGTAATAATGCAGTTTATGTGTGATGGTCATTATGCCTGTGGTGAAGTAGTCTTATATTTGCATTTGTGTGCAGTGTTCACAGAGCTGTTATCAACCCTATGGACCCAGTTTCTTGTGTTTGCCAGACCCATGTTTAAGTGGCTGCTACATAAGGTTTCTGGCAGATGTGAGCTGTTACGCATCACTTATGAAGAGCAGCCGGGCGTCATCCAGACAAAAAGGATAGGTCAGAAAGGAATTTTATTCTTATGTTATATCCATCTTTCACACATGTATATGGATACTTGAGTAGTAAGTCAGGTAATTGTAGTCGTAGTGTTGAACAGAAGTGTTGATTCATATAATTTCAACAGCTTCACTCCCCCGTGGGGATACCGGAGGGTCTTTTGTACAAATAGTTCCCCCTCCTTCTGGACATTCTGTGCTAGTAACGTCCCCTTTTCATTTCATTCTCAGTAACTCTGTCTCCTCCTTTGCTGTACTGTCGTCTATGTACCATATCTTTTATCTGTCTTTTTCCACAACCTCTTCCCACAAATTTCTGCACTCAACAAGTCGGAGTGAACTGACTATACTCTCGAGTATAGTGTGAGTATCCCAACTGGATAAAATGAGTTCACACACTACCAGATACTGGAATGCTGAAGAAGAAGAAGAAGAACAGCTTCACTTTTCATCTTGCCTTTGACTGGTGTTAATCATACAAGAAAATAAAATAAAGAAAACCAAAACAAAACACATGCACATAAACACACAAATCCTAATGGCAGAAATAATGTGACAAAGTTTACTCTCCAAATTCTATGTTACCTCTGTAAGCAACAACTTTTATCTGATCTCTAAGTGCAATTTTTTTTTTTTCTGTTTCTTAAGGCACTCTGTGCCATTACCACAGTGATCATGCAGTGCTAACACAGTAAGTCATTTCAGTTCACTAAATGTAAAAATGCAGAGAACTTGTGATTAAAATCACGTTTGTCTTTATGCATAGAACAGTTAGATTCTTCTTCAGACCACCTGTGACAAGGATCAGATGTCATGCTGCATACAATTATGGAAAAAAGCAATTCAGTCTCACAAGATCGCAAAATCACATTCAACAAGAAAACAAAAAATTGTCTGAAGCGACTGTCAGATTAAGTTGGAAGTTAGAGGGGTTTCAAGTTATTAAAGAACAATGTCAAGAGGCTGATTCTGGCAATTATTTTAGACAATTTAGTGACAGGTATGTTATGTCAAAATTTTATCTTGTTTGTGCATTATTTTGTTGATGATGCACATTCAGGATATGTAGGAGACCTGTTTGTCAAGAAAAAGGAAACTGAGTTTTACTTAACTAGATCTCTAGCATGACCTTTTCACCCAAGGAGGAAGGTGCAGGTGTTCATCGAGTAATAGCCAAAGAGAGTAGAGTTGATCATGGTCTGGACATTTAAGCCTGCTGCTGTTAAAACTAGTAAGCTGGGGTAACAGAAGAGAAAGCAGAGGGGGTACAGGAAGGTTTTGGTGAATGGGAAAATGGAATGACAGATGAGGAGGAGGTTGAGGAAGAGGAAAGGGAAAGGAAAGGGTGGAAGGATTAGGGAGGTTGGGTGTTGTAAGTGGTGGAAAGGCATTTGAGAAATAACTGGTCATTAGTGTATTTTCAGAAGTGAGAACTTGCGGTGTTGTCTGTTAGTGATAGTTGTGACTGCCACATGGGCGTTCTGTACTTGTTACCAGGAGGATTACCAAGAACAGCCATAGTAACAAGATCAGTCAAAGTGGATATGTAAACTCCCTCGAGGGCGAAAGGGGCAGGGAGGGAGGGCACTAGCTGCTTCTCTCTCTTTTTCTCTGTCTCTGTCTCTAGCTCCCTCTCTCTCTGTCTCACTCTATCTGCTCTCTCTCTCTCTCTCTCTCTCCCCTCTCTCTTTTTTAATCTCCTTTTGGAATAACCCCTAAAGTGGCATGCTTCACCAGCAGCTTGATATTGATTGTCCTACAGGAGCCTGTTGGTCAAGAACTTGATTTTGTTTGAATTGTATTCACACTTCTCTGTCCTTCCCCATCTGTCACTCCCACATCTAGCCCTTCATTCATGACATGTATTAATTATATTTTAGTGAAATGGACAAAAAAATTGCTTCTTTTGTTGGTCGTTGGGAGGAAATTGTAACACACAGTGGGTTGTTAACCTTTATTTCACTGAATGTCATTACTGGTTTAAGAACAAAGTTATGGAAAAGGATAATGCAGATCATGATTTCTACAGGTGTTTTTTTTTTTCAGCAGTTATTCTGGAATTCCTGGCTTTTGATAAAAATGACAACATGTAATGCATGCAAGTTCTAACATTCCTGTATATCCAGTGTTGAACCTCCCCAAGTGTGAAAATTAGTCTCTCATTGACTTTACTGGGTAACTTGTAGGCCAGTAGTCTAGAACCCCCCACCCCCTCACCCCCTAAAAAAAAGGATCAGGTGTTGAAAATTAACTATAAACATGTCTGATTTCCTTACAGAGAAGTCACTTCAGAGATCAAGATTATCAAGCCTGAAACAACTGTCTTGTGCTGAGAGGGTGGATGTCGAACAATCCGTCAAAGAAGTTATCCAGCTGAAACAGATTGTTACTGATGTGCATGTGAAGTGAGTTCTTCTATATTTCCTCTACAAATCTATAAAATGGAAAGAAAAAAAAATAGGAACATAACAGAGAAAGAGAAATAAAAGTCAAACTGCCCCATCCGAAAATCTTTTAAGGTTTCATAATTGAAAAGGCTTTGATGGCATGGGAAAAAGAAAAGAGATGTGTGTGTGTGTGTGTGTGTGTGTGTGTGTGAGTGTGTGTGTGTGTGTGTGTGTGTGTGTGTGTGTGTGTGTGTGTGTGTGTATGATTAATCTGTCAGTTTTGTTATACAAAACTTCTGTGTATTGGCATTACTGATCTGTCTGTATGCTGTTACTTCTTTTATGAGCTGACGGTTGTAATTCATAGTTACAAAGATCATGCAACCATAACAACGACCAAGAGGATCCAGACATTCATCAACAATTGCCTGAGACAAATCCTTCAGATACGGTGGCCTGACAAGATCAGCAGTGAAGAACTATGGCAGCAGAGGAGACCGAAGCCGGCGGTAGCTGATATCCAACAACGCCACTGGAGGTGGATAGGCAACACACTGTGTAAGCCAGCCACCAACACCATGAGACAAGCCCTCAGGTGGAACCCCCAGGGTAGAAGGAAGAGAGGCGGGTCGAGGAACACATTGTGACGTGACATGGACGCAGATGCCAAGAAGATAGACCACACATGGGGGCAGCTGGAGAGACTGGCCCAGGACAGAGACAGCTGGAGGGACCTTGTCAGCGGCCTATGTCCCAGTGGGAGTGATGAGCAAAATTGAATTGAAATTGAAAGATCATGCAACATAGATTTTATTTTTCATGGTTAATACATTCTAATTATAGCGATGTCTATAATTTTTATGTATATTTCATGATATAATTTTTTTTTCAACATTAGAGTTTTTACAAAATCACTGCCAGTGTTGTAAATTGATTAGCATTCAAGTGTGTTCTTTGTAGTGTTCAGATCAATATGTGTAAACAGTTTTGCTAAGTTGATGTTTGGTTTGTCTGACACATGCTTAGTTTGCTCTGTACAGCTGAATTGTTGTGATCTTGCAGGTTTGAAGAAAATCTTCGTCGATGTGTGTCCTACATTTGTGGATATAATCATTTACTAGCCCAAGTGGAAGATCGTCGCAAGATCAAATACTCCTCAGAAAACCCTGAACATGAAGCGAAGCTCATGAAGGTATAGTGGTTTATTTTGTTTCTAATGAACATGCTCACATACACACACAGGTACACAAACAGGTACACACACACACACACACACACACACACACACACACATATACACACACACACACAGAGTAGTCCACACACACAGGCACACACACGCACACATACACATACACACACACTCACACACACACACACACACACACACACACACACACACACACACACACACACACAGGCACACACTCAAACATGTACATGCGCTTGCAATCACACACACACACACACACACACACACACACACACACACACACACACACACACACACACACACAGCTATTATCATGAAATAAAAAAAAACCCTGCTAAAGCATAAATGAAAAATGAAGTTAATTACAGAGGTAAAGCAAATACAACAATAATTTATCTGAATACTTATTGCTTTTATTTGATGTCTGTAAGCATTTAAAACCACTACAAGCCTTTTTAATCTGGTGACTGGTGCTGATAAGCATGCTTGACAGTAAGAGACTGTCACAATCACTATGATAGGTTGACTAACAGATAAGGTATCACTGTGTGTATGATTTTTTGCATAGAAAGGTGTGAGTTTATCCTGGCAGAGCTACTACATCTTAGTCCACCCAAAGCATAGATAGATACGTTCAAATATCTGCATGTGATCTATTTTCAGCAGAGTACAGGAGTCGGTGGGTAATCCCATGTATGTTACAGGCAAGTAAGGTAGAGGCCAGCATTCTAGTAATGGGCAAGGGCAGATGCATCACAGATTATCAGGGGCCAATGTTTCTCATGACTTATCTAATTTCACAAAGAATTGTTTCAGTTTGTTGTGCCATGTACACTTTTACACACTACCCAACCCACAGCTTGTGTCCTTCAATTCCATACACACAGGTCTGCTTTCAGTGAGGCTTATCATGCATGGGTTCTTTCATGTTCTCGTATCTTTGATGTAGATTGAAAAAAAAAATGACTGAAAGAAATAGTGCCTTTGGTCTAAATTTGAAGGGCTTTGCAAAAAGTATCTCGGGGATAATGTGCCTGTTTTAATATCCAGCTATAGCAGCCAGTGCCTTTGATCCAAATTTGAAAGGGTTTGCAAATAGTACCTCAGAGATGATATGCTTGTTGTAATGTCCAGCTATGGCAGCTGTACAAACCAGACTGTCCGCTAGAGTCCAGGATCACTGAACAATGGGCAGATGTGGGTTTCCAAGGACATGACCCAGCCACAGACTTCCGAGGCATGGGTATTCTGGGTCTTGACCAGCTGATGTGAGTCACATACATTGTCTGCATTGAAGACTTATTGCACTTTGTCATGGGAATGTTCCTTTTTTTGAAAACATACAAGCAAGGATGTAAAGTTATCATCTGTTTACTCCTGAGATTTGTTTCTAATACTGGGTTTTTGTTGATATAAAGTAGATTATGTATATTCTCAGAAAGGACCAACTTTGTCTCAAATAGAGGTAGAACAGCTTGGCTTGGTTATTTTGTATTTAATGTTAAAGGTCTACACTTAAAATTGGCCTTAATTTCTTGAAAAATGGTATGTACGTTATGTAATTATGGTATGGGGTTCATTCCGCGAAAAAGTTTGCTGTATAAAGTTAATGAATAAAATGCTTTTACTTATGCATTCAAATCCAGAGCGGTGGACAGAAAACTGACATCATTTGATGAGCTGCCTGCATTCTGATGTCTGCTGTTTAAGCCTGTGATTACTATTCAGTATGTCACTAGGGATACTTCAGTTACAGATGGTTGCTAGAAATTAATGTTAGATCTGGGATTGTTGAGAATGTGTGTTGTTGAAAGAAAGAGAGAAACCACAAGCAACAGCATAATGTGTGGGTAATGTAGGATGTTTTGTTTTCACTGAGATCTCTTCGTTGACTCAGTCCTAGGATTACTGCTGTTAATATGTGCACTTAATAATCACAATAAGATTGAGTGGAGAACTACGTCAGATGGATTCATCTGACTCATATCAAACAGCCAACTCATTTGAACACATCAACTGATCTCATATTCAAGATGAATTAAGGAGTGGTGATATTTTATTGATTACTTCCTTTATCCATGATTACAGGTGAAAGTAATCACTTTGAGGATTATTATGGCTTGATTGGATGATTCAAATGTTCATTTTCACTTACTGCCAAACATTTGATTTATCCTGTCAAGGTGACAAATTATTGTCCGCCTCAAGAGTAGACCTTTGAAGGATCTGTGTTATGAAACCTAGGGAAATGTTTTCAGTTTCTGCCTACACAAAAGATATTTGTTGCTGATTCAGAATCTTTTAAAAGTGTATGATTAGTTTAGCTGTCACAAGAACACATATAAGTACACACACACACACACACACACACACACACACACACACACACACACACACACACACACACTCAAATATATGCAGATAGATGTGTACTGACAAAAATGATGCACTCATGCATAGAAACATAATAATAATAAAATAATGTATAATACTTATATAGCGCATTCTTGTTACACAACTCAATGCTTTACACCACCATTTGCACTTATTCATCAACACTCGTTACACAACGGGCTGCTACCTGGGTAGTGCGACTGAAGAGCTGCAGCTGCGCTTCATTCAGTCGTTTCCCGTGTCATCCTTAAATTACTAATGCATGTGTATTCTCATACAAGAGTGTGCATGTGCTAGCATGCACACACGTGCATGCACACATGTGCATGCACACACAAACACACACTCTCTCTCTTCTCTCTTACTATTTCTCTTTCTCTCTCTCTCTCTCTCTCTCTCACACACACACACACACACACACACACACACACACACACACACACACACACACACACACACACACACACACACAGAGCATTGGTGAACAACAGACTATGCGTGTGCAAGCACATATAGTTTGTCAATCATGAAAGTTGGTCACCAGCAGCTAAGATGTTGGAAACCCAAATAAGAGTACATGTCAAACTTGGACATGTAGAAGGGATTTCACACAGACAGCTCTTGCAAGATCAAGCTTTGTCAAGTCATTCGCTGCCTTCTTAAAATAGAATTACAGCTGCGTTCATGTTAAAGCCAATCTTAATTGGTAATGACATCAGCTTTTAACTATTAGCCTTTTTTTTTTTTTTAAACTTAGGTGCTGGGTATTCTTTCTCTACACACATTTTGACTGATCGTGGCCTTATGTGATTTATTCACTGGATATGTTTTTAAGAGAGAGATGCTGATGAGTGTGAAAGCATCATAAAGATGTGATTGTTGGATAAACAGCAGCGTGAGTGATACGTTTGTTTCTGTGCAGGTACTTTGCTGAAAAGTACAGCCAAGAAGCCCACAATGTTCTGTCAAAGTCACGACATCCCAAATACTGGTGAGCACTGTTTCTGATACTTTTGCTTTTGGTTTTCCAGGCTTTAAAAATACGTTGTCTGCTTTTAAAAGAGGATGTATTAAAAATGCTGAGATAAGGAAAGCTATATATGTGAGTGAGTGAGTGGTGTGTGTGTGTGTGTGTGTGTGTGTGTGTGTTGGGGGGGGGGGGATGGGGAGGGAAAGGGGGATATTTACTGGTTAGCAGATTGATTTTAATACCCACAGGGCCTATGGATAAATCTTTTTGAATATCTGTGAAAATATTGATAATTTTGGAAGAAGGCAGTTTGCTAGGTAATAATTTTACAATAAAATCAGGTCTGGGGAAAAAGAGGTGGGTGGGTAGTTTGCGAGGGGGCACATCATTTTTTGTGTTTATGCATGTGTTCACATTGGCAGATAAGTTTTTTCAAAGAACATATTTGAATGAATATTTACAGATGTATCTCTTTCAGCTGATTATCATTTCTCAAAAGCTAAATGGGTATCTTTTCCAACTGCTGTCATTTGGTGTTATCTTTTCAAAAGCAAACATGTGTGTAAAATGTATTTGCTCATAGAGTAGGTATCTGATTCCTGCTAGTCACCATTTGCAGGTTTTCTTTTGCCATTGTGGGAATCAACATCTCCCAGCTGCAACATCACTTGCTGATGAAGCGCAAACTACGCACTCACTTTTACAACATGTCCAACCCTCAGCCAACCATGGACGACTACCATGAACTCTACTGTAAGCAAATGTGGTGACATATGAGAATTTGTGATGTTTGTTAAACATCAGTTTGTTGTAAATCTGTTTTCAATTCCCAGAAGTTTTTAAGTTTTTTTTTTTTTTGTTGTTTCTTTTTTAGGAAACAAAAATGAGCGTTCCTTTCTTTGAGGAAAATGACAGTTTTGTTAAGAGCTTTTTTTTTTAACAGGAAGATGTTAATATAATTGCACATTTTTACCCCAAAGATTTTTTTTGGATAGAAAGTGTGTGTGTGTGTGTGTGTGTGTGTGTGTGTGTGTGTGTGTGTGTGTGTGTGTGTGTGTGTTTTCAGCAGTCCTGATAAGAAAACATTCTGAAATCTTGCATTCTATTCAGATTTGTAACATGACAAAGATAGATGTATTCAGTGATAGAACAGTGTTTTTGGTGATTTTCTTTGTCATGGATAGGATATGTAACTTGACAGGGTCATCTGTGAATGGTATGCTTTGTTCTTACCTGTTCTGTTTACATATGCGTGCAGGCTATCTCATGTTCGAGTTCACCAAGTTCTGGTTCAAAGAGAAACCCAAAGACGTCATGGAGTTTAACCGTATCCGAGACAAGTTCCAACGTCACATTTTGAGCTTTCTGAAGAACCCGGAAACTGTCCTGACAGCTGACTTTCAGCATAAATGATGACAACACATCTTTTTTCTTGCAGCTGTTGTCTCCACCACAGCAGACAATGTTGTCTGATGTCTGTTTTTTGGCTTCCTCTTCACCGTCTGTCTTCACAGCAGTTCTGTCTTCAGTCAGTGCAATCTATGTTTTCTCACAAAATTTTCATTGATTGAGTCTGTATTCAACATAGTCACATCTGGAACAAATCTCTGTTATTGGCATATAGCTGACAGGAAGAAAAAGGCTCTTGCACATGCACTGATACATCCACAGAAACATGCAAATCACTTCTATTAATATTTTGAAGTTTTCTGTTTTCCTGTACAAACACTGCATTCAAGCAGAAGAACATTTATACGTCCTCAATCATATATATACCCAAAGACATAGAAATATTTCAACTGGTATTTAGAAGAAGAGGTCTGTTTCAAAGTACATGCATGTTCAGTGGTCTGTTTCAAAGTACATGCATGTTCAGTTGGAATAAGAATATTGTCATTCAGACACACACGAATGTAGACACACATACACACACAACATTCATTCTCTGTCTGTCTGTCTCTGTGTGTCTGTCTGTCTTGTCTCTTTCTCTGTCTCTGTCTCTGTCTCTCTCTCACACACACACACACACACACACACACACACACACACACACACACACACACACTAATAGACATATACAAAGACCATGACATGCTCACATGAACACAATCTATCCCATACACATAACACATACACACACACACACACTCACTCAAGCACACACACACACATATGTACATGGATGTTTTCAAACAAGAATCTATACTTACAGATGTTCACAGAGACACAAAATGTATGCATATCTATACAGAAACAAATACGCAGAATCCAAACAGGTAAACATGCACATGTACATAATGTGCTTGCCATTTCTGTTGCAATAGCTGTAGACATTTTCTAGTCATTTATCATTCAAGGCATATTTGTAATGCCTTAAACATAAATGCCTGAAATTTTAGATTATCAATTCTGTTACAAGCTACAATTTTGACAGCTTGATCACATTTTGTTTTTATGTTTGGAATGACTTCTACTGCACTGAGACAAGATAGGACCATGTGTTTTTCTCACTTTGTATGGTGTGTTGACGGATGAATCTGAGGAGGGAGGAGAGAAAGGAAAGTGTTTTCAGTTCACACTTTTATTTCTTGTACAGCATTCTTTGATTTAGTTGTACTCGACCTCCTGCAGTTGGTTGGTTTTGCCACCTTACTCCCTCTGTCATATTCTCCATCTTCCTTTTCTGCCACACCTTTATTAATCCATCCACATCCACTCCCACTTTAACTCCCCCTCCCCCCCCCCCCCCCCCCCCCCCCATGTCAGTTTAACAGGTTTCAGGTCTTTCAGATTTGCTGGATCTCCCACACTTCCTCTGCCCTTGAGGATTTCACTCCAAAGATTGACCAGAGACACTGGCAAGTTGCCTTTATGTCTAATTCATCACCATTTTCGTTTTTCTAAATCATGCATAGTGAAGCTGTCTGCTGGTGTGTTGTTTGCGTTTGTCTTGCTGTGAAACCACTTAAAATACATCATCGTTTTGAGCTATCTGAATGCTAAGTGGACTAACAGAGTGTGTTCTGACTGCTCTGTCAGTGAGGGGAACAAAAGACAGGGAGAGTTGATTGGTTAAGGAAGGTTGGTGGGGGGGGGGGGGGGGGGGGGAATAAAGGAGAGTCCTGAATTTGTGATACTTGAAGTTCCTCAAATGACTTTCTCAAACATGATGCCTTCTGCTTGGCAAGTTTAGTCAGAAATGTGAGAATGGCAGTTACTTTGACTAAAGGAGTCTGAATCTTCTTAACATAAGGACAATGATTTATTAGCTGTAAGTTCATGGATTTGGTCATTCTGACTTGGACCATGAGCAAGCATCACAAGCATAAACTTTGTTGTATCGTGTCTTCTTTCTGTGGATCACAGTGACTGCAAATATAAAAGCGTTTCAGCAAGGATTTCTTGCGGTGCGTTGAACTGCAGCGAGGTAAGTTGTAGCTTTGTGAAATGAAAAAACTTTTATTTTCTTTTTTATTTCTTAGTTTTTGAAAAATCGTTATTATTTGTTATTTACACATTGATAAAACAAATTGATATATGTTCAGTCACTGTTTTTAAAATTGACTGTCCATGACTGACTTTATTTACTGCAATAATTGTTGTTACATTTGTGTGCTATCAGGTAATGACAGCATGTAATTTATTTTTCCAGATATCTCATACAGGGTTTGTTCAGTGCTGGGTTGTATTTGCATAGTTGTAATGAAATGTGAATTTAATGCGATGGTGGTGTCATTTTGCCTATAAAAGGCCTGGAGCAATGGAAAACTTTGCTTTATACAGCTTGTGGTCTGCATCAATTATGATGAAAAACTTTCTGTTAAATTTCAGTTGTATTTTTCCATGTTAGAAAAAAAAATCAGAAGTTGAATTTTATTTTAAAGTTGTGCTGTATTCTAGTTATAGAAGTTAATCTTTTCTTTTCAGTTTTTTACTCCATGTTTGACCACTGCCAGACAGGGCTCTTTTTCTTCTTTTTTTTCTTTTAATAATGATGACAGCTTAAATGAAAATGCAACTATTGGATGATTATCATTACCAACTGAAGATGAGAGGACAAGGGCAAATTGTACATTTGATTTGTTCAAGATGTGTAGATTGTTCATTATAGATTGCTCATTGTTCTCTTCTGGATAATCTTGTATTAATAGAATAGGAAAAAAAAACATATCCACCTCCTGATTTGAGAACTAGTATTATAACCAAGGTGTAAAAAAGGCCTACACAGATATTGAAAGGTGTGTATGTTGTATGGTTGGTGGATATAGAGGAGGGTGGGGTGTTTGACATTATGCCCAAGGAGATTGTATTTTGTGTTTTCTTGCCTGCATTCCCATTTTTTGCTGGCCTGATGCTGTGTACTCTGTCTATGTTCAAAATTCCACTGTCTCCCTGTCACTCTCCACTTACTTTTGAAAAGATTTCGAAGTGGAGAATTGTCTGCCTGTTGTTATATCAGACTGCATGAAGGCATGTTAGATTTACAGTCATTGTTGAGTTACTGGTTTTGAAGTGCTGAGTTTTTATCCAAGATCAGGATTCTGTTAGAAGATGAATCATATGGGTGACCATTTACTGCTTGTAAGTATTGCTCATAACCTGGTGGCTGAAGAAGACATTAAAAGAATTATATATGACTTATCTGTGTCTGTTCCCATATATTCTTATCATTCCAGAAACTGTCCACTGGCATTGTCAGTTTGGCGTCAACATCCCATCTAAACAGAAGAGAGAAAACCATTTTTTATGAGACTGGAAGTCTCTGTTGACTACACATGCCTGATATTGCTGATTTCCCAATGCCCATACATTTGACATAGGCTTTTCTGTTTGTTGTGTTTTGTTTTGTTTCTACTGTATTTATCCCTCTTTAAATCTTTGGGGTCCTGGAGGACCCATATTCATCAAAGTGTTCACAAGTGTTTATACTTTAACCTACAGAGCAGTCCACCAGGAACCATAGATGCACTGCAGTATTGAATTACTACTGAAGCTAAGGGTCCACATCAGAAGTACACGGCTCAAATGACACAACTGATTGTTTTTTTCCATTTTGATGTACAGACACCAACATTTACTGACACTGAGAAAATGACTTTTTTTTTTTTTTTTTTTTTTTTTTAAGATACTTAAACTTTTTTAGGATAGTTCTGATGGTCCCAGAGATATAAGACTTTTGTGTGCCTGAGTACTGGAGGACCCAGGAAGGATGGTAAAGGTGAATGTGTCCCCTCAACTTCTTTGATTGAACGTGGCATTGTCTTAGGAGGAATTGATTGATCACAAAACACCACCATCTTTCTACCAGTCAGACGGCATGAAATGTGTTTTACCTGCTGCAGTGATGAATGTGTGTACCCTTTGTTGATTTTGTTGAATCTGAAAACTACTTAAGAAAGTTCTTTTTCATAGTCTCAGACAGGTGAAAGTTCACAATATTCACACCCATCAGGCACTTTCTGGGAAGGAAAATGGATCAGATGAAGCAAGTCAAAATGCGTAGCTTTATATTTTGGTGCAATTCCACCTGAAAGTACTTCCCTTTTTGAATTAAAAAATTTTGTTAATGCATAATGCTTGAAGTGATGAGTGGATTAAAAAAAATCATCTTCTATCAAGAGTCAGGCTCTTTGTATTGTAATGTGAGTGTTTTGTGAGTTCAGTTACACCTTGAAGTTTGTGTTTTGTGAGTCTAATTGCAGCTTAAAGAAACCATTAATAAGAAGTGGAAGTTAGCAGGTGAGAATATGTAAACCTGAATATGAAGCTGCGCAGCATGTCTTTTTCCCATTCTGTCTGTCTCACTGTCTCTCTCAAGGACAAGGTTTGATGATTCTGGGTATGCATGCACTTTCAACAATTAATCCACATACATTATGCATTATTTTTTTTTATCACACCAGTCATTACGATGAGAGCATCATCAACAACAAATTTGATTTTAATGGCTTCCGGCAATTTGATTGATTAATGCTCATTTTGACAAGTTATTGAAAATGTTTGAAAAGACTTTTGGTTAGGAAATAGTGTATATTTTTCAAAGCAATGTATAATTATTGCCTTATTCTTTATGTGTGTTTGTGTGTGTTTTTACCTTGTTAAGATAATGTTGGTTTGAAGAAAGAAGGAGAAAAAAAAACCTGTAGTTCATGACCACAGTGGGTTGTTTATTGTGGTTATGGTAAGCTTGATTTTCATTCAAGGTGTTTGGATCTGCTGTGAAAAGTGAAGATCTTATTGATTCATGACAACAATAAATTGAATCTGCAGTTCTACTATTTTGCTGTGTTTATTTTCATTCTAGACTATGATACAAAAGAAAAAAAAACGTTTTCTGTCTGACTTTTTGTTTGCCAGTTTTCAACAAACTTTTTTTTTTTTTTTAATCTCATTTCTCCTGCTCTTTTGTCTGGCAGTAAATAATCATAAACTAATATTTTTATGCTCATGTGTGCAGTCACATGCATGCTCCACGTGTTGTATTCCAGGTGCTGACTATCCACATGCAGCTGCTAATTTTCATTCGTTTTATGACCAGCCCAGATTACTGATCTTTCCTAGTTCTCCTGTCTTGAAGGTCTGGATGGAAGGTTCATTGAGGTCTGTCCAGAACATCCTCCAAAACTTCTTCAAACATTTCTGAAATGGGAAAAAGTCTTAATTTGGAAGCACACTTCATACATGCAGAGATGGATGTAAAAAAAAAAAAAGGGTCTTAAATGGGAGAGAAAATTAAAGCATATATACTTGGGGGATTCACTTTATTTTTGTTATCCAGTGTTCCAGACTTCTATGATGTGGACTGTCACTTGTATAAGTGAATGTCTACAACATTTTTTTTTTCCTGTACTTAATTGTCCAGATGGTTCTAGGAATATGCTGAGTGTGAACTACACTGGAGAGGATTTGGGCTGAGCAATCCCCAAAATGTAAGATCTAAAACTATGAGTTCCCACGTCACTGGTGTGCTGCACTTGTCAATGTACCATTCCAGCTGATAAAAAAGAAAGAGGAATCTATGATTTTAGCCATGATGGCATTAGAACAATTGAATTTGTTGACAACTGTATAGTAACTAGAAATGTGCAAATTTTAAAGAACTTTTTCATAGAAAGGTAATGTTCATTTTATATGATGCTGAACATGCGAATGCTATACGGCATTCCTACACTGACATACCAACTTCTAATATCAAGAAGATCCAATGAAGAGCAGACAAATAAGTCCTGAAAAGACTGGAATACTTAGGTGTTGACAATATGCTTGAGCAGCTGCAGTTGCCTTTGCTTCTGGAGCAATGGTGCATCCCAAGACTCACCATGTTTTATAAAATCCATTCTAGATTGGCATGTGTGAGGAGTGTCAACTTCAGAGCCCAGTTCTCCTGTAGCAGAAGAAGCAACCACAACCAGCAATATCAACGGAATCCCTACCACACCGACTACAGCGAAATCTCCTTTCCCAGAACTATCAGAGACTGGAACAACCTTCCTGTGGATGCTGTTGTCTCCTTCCCTCAGCACGATCAGACTAGGAGGGCTGAATCAAACCCAGTAAATCTTTTTGTTCCCATGCTGTGCAATTCTAGATCCCTAAATGTCAATAATTGTTGATGCCGACAGCTCAGCATAAGCGGATAAAGAAGAATGCTGTAATGAACAATCAGTAACAAACCAGCCGCCGTGGCGAAGTGGTTAGCGTCGCGGACTCCCGGCTGGGAGGTCGTGGGTTCGAATCCCATCAGAGTCATGTGGGTTTTTCTTCCCCGACCAGCTCCTACCCAGAGTTGAGTTTGCTGCGGACTCAGTTGGGAAGACTGGGACCACACAGTCGAGTTTCATCCACTTAATGGATGCGTTTCTGAGAGTGTTGCTCAAATTTCCTGACCAACACTGCAGGTGCCTGTATCTCTCGGGCCTGGTTGACGCCGGGATATATTATGAAAGGAAGCGTAGAGTACAGCCCTGTCATGTAGTCTCAGACCAAAACGGAAATCCATAGCATCATCTTAACCATCCTCATTCTCATCGATCAGCATGAAAAAAAAAGATGTCTCAAATTCTGTGGCCCTTCATGCCCTGCTCTCATGGTGACCTCAATTTCGATGTCCTCTCCACGTCTGTGGCCTTGGTTTGGTTCCGTCGGGGCCACCGGTGTCGGCGAGTCCATGGGGGCTGTCGTTGGACGGACGTGGTGGCGCCCTCCGGAGGGAGAGCTCACCCACGCCGGCTCCGCGACTAAGCAATTATTGTCGTCAGTAGGGGGCTTAGTAGGTGGTGTCCTGCGTATGTTAGATCAGAACAGGCGCCACTGAACACCACTGAAGTGACTCGGCAGCAGTGCAGTGCCTCTTCCGGTGGGTTGCCTCTTGACAACTTGACATTGACTGCTCCCTGTGGATTGCCAGTGCCGGGGCTGCGGCGGGGCCGACCGGGCTGTGGCTGTGGACGGGGTGTCGGAATGAGCGGCGTGGGTGCACTGTCTCTGAGGTAGCGCAGAGGTTGGGACAGAAAAAAAAAAAACAAAAAACAATCAGTAACAATCAGCCCTCTTGTTTGTGTCAGAGGATGGTCATAGCACACCTACAACAATGCTTGTGATGAAAAAAATCAGGAACAATCAACCCACTTGCTTATGTCGTATATTGTCATGGCACCCCTTTGCCCTGTCTCGTTTTGTTCTTTCTTTTTTTCTTACTTGTTTCAATGTCTATGATCACTCAGTAGAAAGACTGAAAAGTAAAGGCAACACACATGAGGCATCCTGAATATGTGAAAACACTCGGCAGCAATCATCTCTACTGGTTAGTTATGGCATCTCTACAAGAATGCTTAAAAAGGATAACATGCAACAATCAACCCTGCTAGTCAGCGATAGAAAATCATCATGGCAAACCTCCAACAATGCTCTGAACAATCCTATGACAAAGCTGTTGTGAACAATCAGCCACAATCATACAAGAGTACTGTCATGGCACTAAGGCAACAATCTTGTCATGGACGATCAGCAACAATCATGATGGAGGACAGTCATGACACCCCAAAAACAATGCTGTGAGGGATCCTAAAACAATGCTGTGAAAACTCCCGCAACAATGTAAACAATCCTACAACAAAGCTGTGATTGATGATTGCCAACAATCACCCTTGTTGATTGTCATTGAGGAGTTATGGCCGACTGCTTACAACCATAGATGATGGACAATCAGCAACAATCATCCCTGTTGATTGTGAATGAGGAGCCATGGCCTGGCCCTCTATGAAACTGGGCGATGAACGATCAGCAACGATCACCCTTGATGGTCAGAGTCATGGCATGGCCCCATACCACAATGGGTGATGAACAGTTAGCATCAGTCAACTCTGTTGGTCATGAGTGACGAAAGAGCGTCATATCAGTGCTGGCTGTGTCAGCTTGTGTCACTGCACATGACACTAGAAAGGTCGGCAGTGCTGTCATCAACAGTAACTAGCAGCCTTGGTGATCAACCTGCATGACATACACACACGCAAACACACACACGCACACACACACATGCGCATGTGCACACATGCATGCACATACACACTCATACACACGCACATACACACAGGCACCTATACACATATGATGCACCGATGTAAAATACACCAATACACATACTACCTCGAATGGAAATGCAGGAAGGCCATCAGGAGACACCTCTCTCAAACACACACACACACACACACGCACATACTTTGCACACTATTAAGTACACACACACACATACATGCGTGTGCACTCACATGTGTGTGCGTGCACCAGTGTAACACACCACTTGCATGTGCACACATGCGTATACACACACACACACACACGCGCGCGCATGCACGCACGCACCCCCCCTCCCCTCACCCACCCACACACAACACGTGTGTGTGTGTGTGTGTGTGTGTGTAACCTTACCCCTTCTTTTTAGGCTAGCATATCTGTGGGGAAAATGAACGATTGCGTAATACTAATCATTCCTCGAGATCAGAAGATCACGTGATTCTATTTACACCTTTGCAGAAGGAAGATGGCGGCCGTCTGCTGCTGCCATTCCTCCCTCGCTCCAGGATAAACACTCCTGGAAAACTGTATCTTTGCACTGAAACCTGGGCAGAACCGATGAATCATGTGGAGATTTTGGAACTGCGTCCCTCGATGTAAGTTTTTGTGCCAACTAAATACTGTCTTGTGAATAACTGGCGAATCAAAAGATTTCCACAGTTTGTGGAAGTTCTACCAGAAGTTGACCTCTATAAAGGGCAGTGCCTTGCGAGTTGTTTTGGTGTAGATTTTACGGTGCTGAACCTATCTAAGGATTTTGAACTAATACAATACTGCGTAATTTTACCAAACCAAAGTAAAATAACTACTTGGTGATGGTATCTGTCACTGTCAACTGAATTTGACCAAACCGAAGATGATGTTTGTAGTTTAGAATGACGCAATATTCTATTTTTAACTCTTCGGGATTGCCCCGTTTTTCAGCCAGGGAGGGGGAAGGGGTTGTTAGGTTATCGACCTCTTCACGTTATAACCACCGGACAATGGCTTAATGATGATTGCCTTTTAGATATTTACAAAATATAACCTGATCTTGATTTTCAATATCATATATGGGTAAATTATATATGTACTTACCAGTGAAATAACGTAGTTTTAGAGAGAAAAGCAGTCCCCAACAAAATGAAAAATAAAAGAATGGTATTTTGATTAATTCTTCTTTGCCCCTATCTCAGATCTACCAGAAGGACATCCTGTTGGGCAAACTGTTTATTTTTTCTTGTTTTAGTGTGAAGAATTTTTCTTCAGTTTTTGAGCACATCAAAGTTAAACTGCATTTGACAAAACAAGCAACTTGCATTCACAGTTTGAAAACATTTTCTTGGAAGTGATAGAAAAATTTCCAATTTGCTTGCATACTTTGATTTTCTGTCTGGAAATGATTAAGGAAAAGATATAAATCATGTACGCCTTGGAGTCCAGCTGCAGGAACTATAGAAAACACTCCTTCTTTCCCCGCACCACCAAGGAGTTTAATAAGCTCCCACCTGAGGCAATTCAATCAGCCTCGGTGGTGGACTTTCAGTCCTACCTCTGATCCCCTCCCCACTCCCCCCCCCCACTCCCCACCCCCATCTCCCTGACCCATCCCCTCCCACCCCATGCCTAGAGTAAAAACCCTCCCCACCCACTCCAAAGTAGGGCCTGCCAAAGTATGGTTAGAGGTCTGAAATAGTGAGTGTGGTGGCCACCACTTCCCCTGCCCACTGTCCATGCAGCTAGGTAGTGAGCACTGACTGCATAAATTGACCCAAACTCCCACAGCAAACTGGAACCCCTTTGTAGATGCCAGGATCTTCAGCTTGATGAAGGCGGGCAGATAACAAAGAAGAAGAAGAAGGTGATGGGATTTTCTGTTAAAGGGTGTTGCAGCCCATAAGGAGAGGTGGATAGAGAAATCTGGATTAAATGGATGAAATAGGATGTAAGGGTATTTGAAGAAAAAATGTTTATCTAATTATGAACAGCAACAAAAACAAAATCTCTGGCTGTTTTAAAATGAATAATGTGCAGCTATAATTTTTATTAGGCTGGTTTATACATTAATCACCAGATTTGTTGACATTGATATCTTGCTGTCATTTTCAGTTGTACGTCAGCAATTCCATGGACCCCGAGCATCAGCAGGTGTCTATGTGGAGGAAGAGAAAGCTGATTATGATGTTGAGAAGTTGGTCCTGAATGAGAGTGTTCAGGAACATAATGATACCGGACAGGAGCAGCATGGTGTGTTAGACGAGAAATCAGAGGTCTTTGGATGTAGAAGGAAGCAGCAGAAAAAGCAGTATACCTGCCGGTCAGTTGTATTCTTTTGTTAATTGTGTTAGTATCCACCCTTCTCTTGTTGTCTTGACTTCCCACCTTTTTTCAACACAAAAGTAACAAGAGACTTAGGTAGACTTCAAATCGTTAAAATCGTGCATGCTCACACACACACACACACACACACACACACACACACACACACACACACACACTCTCTCTCTCTCTCCCCTTCTCTCTCTCGCTCTCTCTCTCTCTCTCTCTCTCTCTCTCTCTCTCTCTCCGTCTGTCTGTCTGTCTCCCTCTCTCTCTCTGTCTCTCACACACATACCACACACACACACACACACACACACACACACACACACACACACACACACACACATATATACCATAAACACACATACACACACACACACACACACATACTCACACACACAATGTAGTGTGCTCAAATTGCATACACTTTATGTACAAGTTCCATACACACACATATAGGGGTATGCACTCACACACTTGCGTTTGTGCGTGCACCAATCACTGATATAAGTCCCTTTTCCTTGCATATTCAGTGTGAATTTAAAACAAAACAAAAAAAATAGTATACGAAAATCACTTTGTAATTTAGAGTTGAAATCAAGAAGACTAAGCCCAGAGAGGGCTTTCCTAAAATGTTTTTTTTTTTTGTTTGTTTGTTTTTTTTTGTATTTTAGTCTGTACAAGTATGGCAGACAATGGTGCTCCATGTTTTAATTATGTATAATGCACATATTTTTGCAGATTCCGATCACACTGTAGAGAGAATCTACCAGAGACAGGCCCCAAACATGAAGCCTCGAATGAGCGGTCAGAAGAGTGGAAAGAAGATTGCCACAGACAGTTTTGGTCTCGTTTTCATGGCCATGGTGGTACCTCTGAACGTGGACGCCATCACCAGTGGAAGCAGCGCTACCATGGACATTTCCACTATCATTTGTGGGGCCAGGAGCGCTCCTTGGAGGCAGTTACTTGGGTCAGTTGGATGCATAATGAATTATAGTGTTGATGATGGTGAAAAAAAACATGACTGATTTACACTTTCTCACAGTTTTGCCTGTATCTTTTTTCCCCTTAAGATCAGTAAAATAAATAAATGAAAGAAGAAATGTTGTATTTATAAATTATAATCACAGTAGATAATGTGCCATATATAGCCAGAGAATTTGAATATTTGCTTTAACATATAAGCAAGTAATCTGTGTTTCATTGCCAGGAATCCAGTTTCAATGATTTATGTACAGACACAATTTCTTTTCATGTCAGTTGTAGTTGAACTGACATTGTAGCACTATCACCAACACTTTACTCAGTCTTGGCCATACTCATTTGCTATTCTTATTCTGGTTGCGTTAATTGTTTCCTCGTTTTTACTGCTTCCAACTGATTCATGCTTCAGGTTGGTTTCTTTATTTTTTTTTTTTTTTTTTTTTTTTTTTGTTTGATCTGTTATTTGATTAAAATCAGTTTGGAAATGGAAAAGGCAGTTCTTTATCTAGGAATAAATCTTTTGCCAGGGAGCTGCAATGGTCTTTGGCCTTCAGTTATCACGGAAACCACAGCTGCAGACCTTCTTTGAAGCATGGAAGGACCCGGACAAGCGTCAGCAGTGGTGGAATTTGCTCCTTCGGGTGGCTTTCTCCAGGCCACCTGACGCAGTGTTGTCAGCAAGCCGTTCAATAGTCCAAGGGCCCCTTCCACGGCAACATGACGCTGAAGATGAAGTTGTGGAGCGTAAGAAGAAACCACAGCAGACTGTTTCTGAGACAGAGGTGCCAGACTCGGAGGTATTGTTGTGGTTTTAATTCTGTGTTTAGTATTTGGCAATGAAAGTATGTTTTTGTGGATGTGTATTGTCCATGTGTTGTTCAAGTGTGTGTGTGTGTGTGTGTGTGTGTGTGGTAGAAGTAGTAGAAGTAGTACTAAGTTAGTAGTTCTACTATTAAGTACTATACTACTACTACTACTACTACTATTATTACTTTCCTTTAACATCTTCTACAAAAGAATTATATTAGACGAGTGTGTCTGTTTGTGCGTATGTGTGCTCTAAGTTTAATCTGAAAATAAACTGGTTTTAGTTGGTGTATGTGTGTGTGTGTGTTGTGTGTTAATGTGGAGTTTTTTTTTTTTTTTTGTGTGTGTATGAATCATTGTATGTGTGTTTTATTTCAAAGCATAAGGTCTAATGCTGTCTTAGGGAAGATGATTATTTGTCCAACATTTATGTCGGCAACCATCAAATAAATGATGAATTCGTGACTCACACAAAGAGATATATACAACACCCTTGTGGGCATGCACACATGTACACATGCATGCATGCACACACAGACACATACAGACACACACACACACACACACACACACACACACACACACACACACACACACACACACACACACATGCATGCACACACACACACACACACACCTCACACACACACTTTATTGTTTTGATTCTGTGTTTGTTCATTGTGCAACTGTTTTTGAGAGTATGTTTGTGGGAATGTAAAGTATGTGAATGTGTTGTATGTATGCACGTGTATTAGTTAAGAATAATAGATTTATTGCCACCTTTGAGAGGATTGACTGCCGAATGTGAATAACTGCAGTCATCAAGTAAACAATTAATTTGCCACACACTTGCTTACTCACACACATGGACACAGACATACTTGCACCAATACAGTCATGCATATATGTCCCCCGGAATATATTGTGTATTTATGTAATCACTTTTACACAAAAATATATGTATATATACTTTTTTTCCCAATAAGTCATAGAAACACATGTTTGTAAGCATAACCAAAAAGCAAAAGCTATTTGAAAAGATAACCTATATATTTTTATCAGAAGGTACATTATAAATGCACCATGGCCCACACTGTACTCACAGTTCATAGCTTCCAATTTAGGCAACCGATTTCCTTCCAACCAGGACAAGAAAACGCTGAGCGATGTCATGCGGGAGTTTGAGTCATCGTGTCAAAAGTACACTGCTGTCGCCAGCTCCGTGTCAGGCTTGTTGGCAGCGGAGCAAGGACAGCTGACATCTGCCGTGGAGCATCTTCAGCTGGCCTCCCGACTCGGTCATGCTCCAGCCTACTTCAACCTGGCTGTTTGTTACGAGACAGGATTGGGTGTGAAGAAAGATCAGAAACAGGTACACTGAAATACTTAACCTAGAAAAGTCGTGCTCCATGTTTAGTGTTTGTAAAGATGATGCTATTTAGGCATTCTAGCAGCTAAATTATTAATTAGAATGAAGGGGTATGTAGATCTATTGAAAAACAAACTAGAAAAAGGAAGCTTACTGGTCTATATAAAAGTGCAAAAGACGAGAAACAAATTCTTTTTCCTTTCTCTCATATCTGTGCCATTCCAGTAGCATTACCCCACTCTACTTGTTCTGGCTGGCTGGGTGCAGTCAAATCCTGGCTTGTTGCTTGGTAGCCCTGGCACCAACAATCCACTGGAAGAATTGGTGGCAGACTGTCATGATGCACCCCACCAGAGGAAACACTGCACTGTTCAAGTACCCCATCCCTTCTCTTTCCTGCCTCTGATTTTTGAGATTTTGTGGATTCTATGTTGGACATTTTAAGACAGGATTTTTGCCTAACCAGTAATGTGAACCTATGAAATGGGTGTTGTCAGCATGTATCTGTGTATATGTATTTATGTTGTCAGTTTAGTGCTTGAATGAGTGACCCACCTGATAAGTAGAGACTGTGATTGCAGGCAGCCTTCTATTACCAGCTTGCCGCAGAACTGGGCCATGCTCAGTCCATTTTTAATCTGGCCCTGATGACCATGAGAGGTGAAGGAGGTCTAAACAAGGACAGGGCCAAGGCTATTCAGCTGCTCAACAAGGCTGCAAAGCAGGGACTGGCACAGGTGTGTTGTCATGACATGTGACAGAATCTACATGGTCTGGAATATCTTTATGTTGCTGGGTGTTCATGGCAACAAAAATACATAGCAAATACATGGAATCAGGAAAAAAAAACTTCTAAAAGTAGTTTTATGGTATACTTAACTGTCCAAACAAATGCCATATGCCCACTTGGTGTGGAACAGTGCCATATCATCAGGATTCCCCACAAAACAAAGATTGGGAGAGCAGGGAGGTAACTTCGCCTCATTCTCCAGGTAGGCCAGCCAGAGTGATCACTTTTTCGCCTCATTCTCCAGGTAGGCCAGCCAGAGTGATCACTTTAATGAATTAAGGGGATTGAAGCGAAGTGCACCCTGCTGTCCCAGTTTTGTTTTTTGGGGGGATCCTGATGATTGGGATTGAGGCGAAGTTAGGCATCATGATGATATGATGTTGTTTCATGCCAAGTGGGGACAAGGCATTTGCTTGGACAGGTAGGCTTCTTGGACGATGAGGTTTTATTTTATTTAGAAGCGCCCGTGTTTTGATTTACTGATATCAAACACATACACATGCACACACATGCACACACTCACACAAAACTATGCATAAAAACATCTATTAACATGTATAACAACCGCAGAAATATCTGTCTGTCTGTCTATCTCTCAGTCAGTCTCTCTCTCTATCTATCTATCTAAAAAAAACAAATCAGTTGTTGGAGTCACAGTAATTAAATTCTCACACATCTCTTTATTCAGACACACAATGCACCAGTGATGTGGGTGGCGATGCAGTTGGGCTGATCAAGCTATTTTGTTTATAGTCCAGTCAACCATAAAAGCTACAGAGCCCGTGTTGATGTAGCACTGAAGCAGTCAACACCTTTTCAGAATTAGAAATATGTGCTGGTACCAGAGCACATCACAATGTAGAATAGTTAAGCATCATTTAACATATGCATAAAGACTCATACACAATGGTATGGGTAACTTGACTGTTTCATTTATGATTTCAGGCTCAGACCTACCTTGGTGTGTACTATACGGAAGATGATGATAATCAGCAAGACCTTGAACAGGCTGCAACCTTCTTCAAGATGGCTGCCAGTCAGGATGTAAGGCATTTACTTGTATTTTTGCCATAAACAGTAATAACAGATTATGTATATGGCTGAAGGTTTAAGATTTCGCGCTGCTGTGTTTTGAGGGCTTCTGCTTCTTCACCACTTGCCCAACATAGTGGTCACCTGCCACAGGCAGCTGGGCAACAGTTTCTGTCTTGCCTTGTCAATATTTTCATGTGAGAAAAAGCCACTGTCACAACAAGCAAACAATGGCTATGACAGGATGGACTAGGAGCATGCTTGTCGACATAAATTACCAAAATATGCTGCAAAAAAAAAAAGCTGATAATTTGTTGACCATAGTGTCTGGATACATGAAGAACACATAACCCTGCAGGTAATCTCTGATAAACATCAGGAACTGATGTGATTGATGCTGATGTGTTTCAGGATGCTGAAGCTCAGTATTTCCTTGGAATCTGCTGTGAGAATGGCTGGGGGGTAGAGAGCAGCGACGAGGAAGCTGCCAGACTTTATTCCACCGCAGCAGAGCTGGGACATGATGGAGCTTTGTACAACCTAGCTGCCTTCTATGAGTATGGACTGGGAGGTACAGATACAGATGTATTATTTTCCCTTCTTTTAAAGAAAACTATTGCCTTATGGTCAGACCAGATCACTAAACTGGCTTTTTCTGTCTTGAATATCCTGTCAGGACACTTCATTGAAGGAACAAAGACTTTTGTAATAGCGACAAGGTGTTCGTGGATCATATGGGAAAAGTGCTAGTTGAACTAAAGCTTCTAAACAGCAGAACCTGTCTTGTATTTTCCGTGGATAGCTGGCATGGAACTGTTCTGTGTCTTACTCTTCATGCTTTGCCTTTTCTCATTTTTTTTTTTCTTTGTGTGTCTCTTATGGCGTTCATGGTTTGCTCCAATCCGTTCAGCAAAATGCTTGATGTGAATAATGAATGTACGTATATTGCTAGTTGTGAAGCTGTAGAACGAGACTTCATTGTTTTTCTTTTTTGAAACTGTGACTTCTTCGTGAACCTGCCAACAATGAAATCCTGAACAAAGTCATCATACCTACATACAAGTGGCACGATAATCAAAATTGTTAATATTTAACAGTATGAAGAGGCTTGTCTTGCCAGTCTTCTGGTGTAAGTTTGTTGCACAATTCATCAAGTCATAATGAATCTGCAATGATATATCTCTCTTTCTGTTACCTCACACACACACACATGTTTGTACACACACACAAACACATGCACACGCACGCACGCGCGCACACACACACACACACACACACACACACACACACACCACACACACACACACACACACCACACACAGATCTCTAGTTAATCTGTCAACTCCACCTATAACTTGAAATCTGTTGCTACCATCTTTTTTTCTTTGTTCATTTTTGCTTATTTGGTTATTGATTTAAAACGGAATGGGTAAGGAAAGATACAAAGTTGGATATCATTTTATATCCTTTTCAGAACTATTGTCTTTTTTTCTTGTTGCAAAAAGTACTGAGCTCTTGTAAGTGAACTTATATGCAAAAATTCATTTTTGGGCGTGACCCAATGGATGATATACATGAAAAATAAACTGTAGTGAAAACCACAAAATAAGCATTTCATAGAGCAGTAAACAAAGTACAGTTTATTGTGATCATGAACAAGAACCAAACCACAAAATGGGCAATGCATGTAGCAATAAACAGTGTATTGTTTGTTGTAATCATGAGTAAGAGCCTGAACTGCGAAATGTGGAGAGTGAATGGCAGTATTGGTAGAATTCTTTTCACTCAAAAAGTAGCGTAGTAATCTGTAGAATCAACACATTTTTTTGTTGAAAATATACATATTCAAAATAATAGCTGACTGTTCTGTAGTTGAATGGGCAGAATTTGAGAAGATAAGTGATCGCTCATTCTTTGTTTTTATTGTCCTGAATATTGTTTATCTTGCCTGAAGAAGACCTAGGAGGTCGAAACGCGTCATGTTTTGTCTTGTAATTTGTTTCTCCTTGTTAATTGGCAGAGTAGCATAAAATTCCTTTTAAAATTTGTTTTGATAGACAAGTCAGTAATGTTATTGTTTTGGTTGAGGATGTTCTCTTTTATAAGCTTATATCATCTT
Organism: Conus canariensis; assembly: GCA_033310375.1. Classification (NCBI taxonomy): domain Eukaryota; kingdom Metazoa; phylum Mollusca; class Gastropoda; order Neogastropoda; family Conidae; genus Conus; species Conus canariensis. The sequence continues at coordinate 46,299,507 of CM065728.1, read as the reverse complement.
AAATGACAAGCAGTGACTGTGGTGGACTGTGGTCAAAACCAAGCAATGATTCAAACTAATTGCAGTTCAGGAACCGACATTAAAAAATCCAAGAAGTTCACTTAAAGATTTCAACGCGAAAGACATATATTCATGGCGTGTTCATTCCGATTTAGCACTTCATGCATATGTATGACGTAATGATATATTTGGAACATTGTTACAGGAATAGAGTGTGATAAGGAGGAAGCGATGGCTCTGTACAAACGTGCAGCTAACCAGGGCAATGAGAGCGCCAAGTTTCGACTGGAGGAGGAGGAGGCCAGAGAAGCTGTCGGCTTGTGGTCAGGTAATAACAACTACGGTCCAGTCTCTTTGTTTTTAACGGTGTCATACAAGTGGTAATGTCAGGTACACATTCAGCACATATAGTTTGTAAGTTATATAATGTGATGAATCCTTTACACCATTGTTGTATTTTATTGCATTTGACCATGAAAACATACCAACCTTTTGGAGGCCTGTGCTGACATTGCAAGTGGCTCTTGCCAGCTTTCATTCTGGCAATACAGTTGCAATTTTTTTTTAAGTCGGTTTTGATATAATTGTTTAGTGTATGGAATACTAAAAAAAAAGTGTGTTTGATATATGCCTTAAATCTGGTAACAAAAACTTTGATGATGTTTTTCTGACACAAAGTTTTGCTGCCTCCAAAAATGTTGAACAATGCCCTTTTTTTCTCCTAGTGCACACTTGTAGACTTCAGGATGGTCAGTTGTTGTTGTGTTTTTAATTGTGTGTGCGTGCATGTGTGTGAGTGCATGTGTCTGTCCATCTCTCTCTCTCCCAAAGGACATAAATGACTTAAAATCTGAGGGGCAGATTATCAGTTTGGTACAGATCATTTCTAGGATTAACACCTACAACTGACATCATTGTGAGAGCTCAAGGTTCAACATTGATGAAATGCTTGCAGGAAAAATGTTAGTGCTTAAGTGTATTTGAGAACATTCATTGGTGAAAACAAAGAAAGAAAGAAACAAAAAACAGTCTAAAATGATGACAGTTTTTTTCTTCTTTTTTTGTGTATGTGTAAGGTGTGTGTGCATGCATTTTTTTCATTTTTGAGAAGGAAGCATCTCGAGCATTCTTCTCTCAGATCCTGTCTTTTGTCTGTTTGAGTTGTTTTCTGTTATTATTTTTAGTAGGACATATTTAAGGTGTTATACAGTACTGATTCTTCTGTTCCCAGAACAAAACAGTAAAACTGGATTTGAACAGTCGCCAGGTTTGCGTCAGAATCCTCACTCCTCCTCCCCAGTCCTCACCGACTATGTACGTGAAAGCATCACTGGTCTCTGGAGCGGAGAGCTGAGCGCCTGGTTTTCATCGCAGTCACTGACTTCATCATCCAAGCTAGCTAATAACCAGAGACCCGCATTTGTCCTGGGAGATTATGACAGTCTGTCATCCCTGGAAGCGTCCAATATAGAGACAGACAAATCAGTAGTGGACTTTCCGCAGCATCTCACAATGGACCAGGGTTGTTTTGCTGGCCTGCATCGTACTTCCACCATGCCGGAGCTGAGATTAGTATCTTGTCAGTGAGAATCCACCAGCGAAGAGGCTGTTACCTGCCTTGTTTCCCGATTTACCTTATTTTTGCCATAAGACTATTTTTTCCTGCTGTGCAGAAGAAAACCAGATTGACGAAACCTTTCATGATCTTTGTAATTCTGCATTAATGGTACTATGGAGTCAGCAGAGTCTGAGACTGGATGTAACTTACTTGTTGGCGAAAGCATATTGGAGGTTTTCAGGGTGTGGTGGGAAAACTGCAGATGCTGTTTGTGAAAGGTGTTTTTATGTCTCAAAGTTTGAAGTATGCATGTCTGTCAATACAGACATCCTTTCAATGTGTTTGTAGTGTATAATATTGCAATTTTTTTTGCACTTTTTTTCTCTTACTGGGTTTCATGAAAATGGTAAGATAACACAAACTGTCCATGTTTGTCTTGCTCAGTTTGTATCAGTGAATATCAAATTTGAGGGTAACATGGTTTCAGACATTATGTGATGATCATTTTGGCTTATAGATCTGGACTGTCAGGAGTTTTTTCACCTTGAATCGGATTGTGTTCATAGTACACACACACACACACACACACACACACACACACACACACACGTGCACACAAAAACATACATATACACACAACACAAGCACATATTCATATATGCAAATGCACGCACAGGCACATATACACACTTATAGACACACTCACATGTGCAGATACATTAGCAAATAAATATACTACCAGTATTAATCTGGCATTATTTTATGGGAAAAAAGTACCAAAGTTAGTTTAAACATGATGATTTTAAATGAGTTTACTTGCATGTTAACTTTAAATGAATATAACAAATGGCTTCTTTTTTATAGTCTCAGTATTAATCTAATGCAAAGATGACTACAGTGTACTATGAATAGAATTAACTCTCATCTAATGGCAAATACTCTCTTTTGTTGTTCCCACCACTTTAACATTAATCAAGGCTGTGCTTTAGGTTTCGGGAAGGTAAGGTCAAGGCTTGGTTGGGGTGGGGGGTTGTATGTATGTATGTGTGGAATTCACTTGGTTTTATTTTGAATTTCTACAAGTGCCTTATCACCAAATCATGAAACTTCATTGGTTGCCCAAAATCCATATCTCATTATGAACCTTCTTTGGTATCTCAAAGTCCATAAGAATTCAGTTGCATTTCATGTATGTGAAATTCTAATGATCTCAGTCACTTGTAAAACAAACTTTTTTTCATCAGTAGGTACTGTGTTTCCATTTCATTTTCGAAAGTTGAATGAATTCTGTTCACGTTATATTTCAAGAAGAAAAAAAAACACCCTTCAGTGATGGGGAAAAAAGTAACTTTGAAGATTTAGCAAAATGAAATGCTACACAAAAGTCCCTCAAGAATGCCATACCATTATTTCATCATAATGACCTGTTCCAGAAATCTAAAATAATTTGTTGTTCCTGTCGGTAAATCTGTATATTTCATGCACCTCCACCATGCCTCATTTGCTTCCTCCCTCCTCCCTCCCCCTGCTTCCCCTCCCACCTCCCCACATCTTGTTTATCCTTCCGATACGTTTACACTGATCCTTGAGAGAGAAATCATGAAAATGAGAGAGAAGTGGAATGGGGATGGCCGGTAGTCTTATAATTTGGATGTAGTTATTTTCTTGTCAATAATATTAGGTTGTTTGCTTGTATTTGAAGAAAATATGTGAATATTTTAATTGACCTTGTTTTTGTTGCTCACAGAGGTTTTTTTCATCTCTTTGAACATTGAAACCAGGTTTTTTTAATACTTCAGTTTTTTTTTTCCAGTTGATGTTGCTGATGTTTGATGTAAAGCATAATCAGTATGAATAGTAAATATTTCCAATATGACTGTATGAGAACTTGGCTAACAGTCATCAAGTTAATGGTGAAGAAAAATTTATATAAATAATCAGAATTCTAGACAAATAATTCTACCTTGTTTATATTGCTGTTCCTTTTCTGGCAGCCTGTCCCTTCTATTACTCTTTATCTCTTCCTCCAAAGTTTTGTCCCCTATTCTTCCATCCTCCATCCTGTCCCTCTCCAGCTTAGGAAGGATATGTTTGTTGTTGCTTTTCACTTCAAATGACATTCAGTTTTGAGCTTGTAAGTAAGTATGATGATCACACATTGAAGGTTGAACATATTTTCTTTATGTTTTACATTTGAGCTGGCTTTGTTGTTTGAAGTATTTTTTGTTGTTGTTTTTTTTCATTTTCAGTGGTGTGTTTGAAACAAATGAACTTAATTCCTTCATGTTACAATTGTTCATATTCATACATATCATGGTTGTACAGTCATTAAAACAATTTTTAAGAAATGTAAGTTAGTTCTAGATCTGGAATTCAATTTTGTGAGAACGAGAACCAAAACAACCAAGAATGAATGAAAGAAATGAGAGAGAAAAGCCTCCAAATTTCAAATATACCCACTATGTCTTCTGTTTTAATAGAAATGTTACAGTAAAATATGTGCTGCGAGAGAGCATACAGAGAGACAGACACACACTCACACACACACACACACACACACACACACACACACACACACACACACACACACACACACACACACACACACACACACACACACACACACACACACACACACACACACCCACACACTTACCTTAGATCACACGTACATACTGTCTTGGACTTGGGGGAAAAAAAAGAAAAATACCTCTTCTCCTTTCTCTCCAGTTTCACTCATTTACCTGCAGCACAAATATTTACAGTACTATTATTTGCATCATAATTATGGATTTGAGCCCATTGGTGTTGAATCATCACATCATAGGCCCTTATCTTTTTAAAGTCTCTTTGTGACATAGTGTTTTGATGTTTGTGACCTAATATTTTGTTTTTAATGAACTGAATAGTTAGTTGACAGGCAGAGGGTGAAATAAGCATGCATGCACATACATGTATGTGTTGTGTGCACATGTATGCACGCACACGTGCACACACACACACACACATAAACACACATGCACTCTCAATATGCACTATTTCACACAATTGCCATGTGTGCATGCACACACACTCACACACACACACACACACACACACACACACACTCACAACATGAACACACATACTTGAGATGCACCATTTCACATAACTGCCAGCGGAATAGTTTATTTACACCATCAATAGCACTTACAAATGAATCGGTCAGAATTTCCATTCACAGATGTAATTTTTGTCATTTCCTTTCAATAAATTCATCTAGTAAAGATCTGCCTTTCAGAAATGTAATTTCTTGTGCGTTCCTTTCAATTCATACATTTTCTATGGCAAATTATAAAGGATTATTTTCAATGATATTTCATTTCTCTAAACAATTCCAATATACATTCTGGTTCTTGTATACACACACACACATGCTTCAGTAACACACTGTACCTTCCCTGGCACACTTTCCAGGAGCACAAAATGCTATAAATCTGTAAAAGTTTATGTAATAAATCTGTCAAACATGAATAAATGAATCACAAGACAAAACATGACACGTTTTGACCTCTCATGTCTTCTTCAGGCAAGACAAACAACACTCAGGACAACGAAAATGAGGAATGAGCAATGCTTATATTGTCAAATTTGTCCTGAGTGTTGTTTATCTTGCCTGAACTAAGTGGTCAAAACGCGTCATCTTTTGTCTTGTGATTCGTTTCTTCATGTTTAGCGGATTTATTATATAAACTTTGAAAGATTTGTTCAGATTTCTGCCTTCAGTCACTTCACTTGCAACTAACAAAGTACTATAGTTCAAATTTGTCAGTCATTCAGTCCTGTCACTTCAATTAAAGTAAAGAGAGTCAAATTGTTAGCATTATATCATTAATATTATCATACAGAGTACTTAGGTAGTGCCTATCCTGGTGAGAGACCAAGCTCAAAGTGCTTACAGTCTATGCTTTTGCTTATACAACAAGAAGCCTACCTGAGTAGAGCTCACTGAAGTGCTGCCTGCTGGAAATACATTCAGTCCTGTCAGGCAGTTGAATATCAGTCACTTGGACTTTAACTTAATTTTTTTAATTTTTCATGGAGGATGCGCACTATGTGTGTACATGTCATGCATAAACAACGGTAGATCTGGCCCTCTCTTCCAGATGTTGGTGATGGGATTTTACCTGTGTGCACAAAAAAGTTGTGCATGCGTTCACACAGGGAACTCTTGGTTAATAGGCTCATCTGAAGGATTTTTTGGGAAACGGAGTCAGAACAAGAGTTAATTCTGAAGGAAGAATACAAAATGATAGAGTGAAAAAAAAAATTTAAAAAAATAATCCAGAAATAAAGTAAAAACGATGAAATAAAACTTTGCTTGTACCCAGGAAAGAGCACAAAAGGTAGTCATAGAGCTAATGAAAAAAAAAATCATTTGCATAGCAGCATGCATTCCCATCTGCCACCCCCTACCCCCACAACCGTGTTCACCTGTTCCAATGATTCTGTCTGTCCTCCCCCATCCCCTCCTCTTGTGTCTCCCCCTTTATCTCCCTCTCTTTTATTCTAACATCTTGTTTCCATCATCTCTCACCCCCACTGTTTCCGGTCTCATGTCTTCCCCCACCCCCATCCTGTCTTACCTACTGTGTTAACATTTGGAAAATGAATGGAGTGAGATGACCTTTGCCATGAATCTGACCACAGTTATTTCCTGTTAATATGCTAAGACTCCTGTCATCTCTTTGCTTCATGATATTGTTGTGCTGTGTAGCACGAAAGTGATTCACTCTTCATGTACCTTGTATGCTTAGGGGTCACCATGTCAGATAGGGAGGAGATAAGAAAATGGTGGACTTTTATATGAGGCAGGAATACAGACATAGACATATTCACACAAATGCACATGATGTATAACTGCAATTAGGCCTTTTTTTTTCTTTTTTTTTTTTTTTACTACATTTTCCTTGAAAAGGTGAGACATTAATTGAATTTGTCTTGATTTTAAATTGAACTAATTTGTCTTACTTTTGGGCTTTAAAAGAAGACATGAAAATATCAGTTTTAAACACTGCCTTGCTATTCTTACGTTTAAGAAAATTTACATCTCGTTCTTGTATATAGTTTAATATCTGAGCTGTTTTTGTTTTGTTTTGTTTTTTAATGAAAAGTCATCCCAAAACATGCACATCTATCTGAACTTTTTTATCGTAAAAATCTCTCTTTCCTCCCACCCACCTCTCTCTCTCTCTCTCTCACGCACAAACGCACACACTCTCTCCTTCTCTCTCTCTCTCTCTCTCTCTCTCTCTCTCTCTCTCTCTCACACACACACACACACACACACACACACACACATGCGCCATCGGCCAAACCTACAATATTTCTTGAATTCACAAAAGTGTGACAAAAACTCTAGAATCCAAAAATGTATATTAAAAGTAAAGTGCATAAGCTCTAATTTCATTTATCACATACCTAGGATATTCTCTGCACAAGCTTGTGACTATACGAAATGACTGACGGTGCCAACCTATCTTGAACAGTCACCTTCTTCATTCCACTCTGTCATTAAGTTTCTTGTTTCTTTTTCTTTTTTCTTCTTCTTTTCCCTTGTTACATTGCCATTCTACGAAATTCAGACTTCCCGATAGAAATCTAGTTAATGATTCCATTTCTATGACAAATACAATTGAAAATGTATAAAAATTATTACCCAGTAGTCCATTTTAACAGAATATTTTTTAATAAAAAATCTATCAAAAGCTCATGTCCACAAGCAGCCAGGCGAGGAAGAAAGCCGGTTGTGTTTTGTACTAATTTTCAAAGACAAAGTTCTCCGCTTAGACATAGTCTTGGATAATCAAATTCTATGTATGAAAAGAGTGAAATGCGACAAAGTTCTCCGCTTAGACACAGTCTTGGATAATCAAGTTTATATGTGTGAAAAGAGTGAAATTATTTCATGTTGTCTGGTATTTATTATCACAACAGAGAAAAACAAGACACTAACTCGTTAAAAGTGGGTTCACTCTCCGACTTTAATCATCAATAATGTAATACAGCTACAAAATTATCAAATGTGACATGCTTCATTTTATTCTTGGGTTCTGAGGTTTTCATTAATAGTAAATTTGTTTGAATACTTTGAACAGATGGTGAGCCAGACAGCATGGAAGCTGCAACAAATAGAGCAAATTTCTGACAGTTCTGCCTCAAGGCCTGTTTCGTCTGCGGCATCATGTTGCTGCCTTTGCGGTCCGGTTCTCCGCTATATATTTGAAGCTCTGTTTCTCAAATGTACACAGTGGCAGTGGCGGCTCAGCCGCTGCAGCTACTCACACCTGCTGGGAGGTGGCAGTGACCGGCAGAAGACACCTAGGTGGTAGATAGGTGTGGGGCAGCACCGATTTCCTTCCTCACACCAGGAGTGACGACGGGACTAGCCTGTGTCGCTGGGGGGGCAGCTCTTGAGGCAGCAGAGCACTTTGACAACTAGGCGCTGCCGCTCTGCGACTTACCCAGTGGCTTGCAGGACCAGCAGGGCTCTCTCTTTGGTGGTGGGGGGAGGGTGGGAACATCCCCCATGGTGGCAGAGTGGACATGGATCTACGAGCAGTGGCTCGGCAACTTGTGTCCCGTACGTCTCCCAAGTCAGCCTCACACGGCACAGGACCATCGCCACTCAGCATGAAGATGGCTGCCTGGTAGCCCTGACGACGGTTTTGGAGGAACCGCCATGATGATGATGACCACAACAACATCGACCATCGCCGAAGAACAACATGCAGACGACCACTTGACGGTCCTAATGACTCATCATCAACTTCACCCAGGCTCCTGCCCCGGGTCCCTCTGCCTGATCACAAACACCAACCTCGTCCAAATCTGCCAGCCTACAAAAGTCTTGCCAAGGTGACCAACCCCATGCCACACCTTGCAGGGGCTGGAATAGATCAGTGGTAGAGCACCGGACTCGTAATCCTGGGGTTGCTGGTTTGAATCTCCGCTGGGCCATTTCAGTATAGAGGGAGTTTTCCCTCAGAGTTAACATTGGCTTTGACTCCATCTCCCATACAGTCCTTCGAATGAGACTATAAACCGAGGTTCCGTGTGTGAACGCACGCTGACATCTTACACGCACGTAATCCCATCAACAACTTTTGGAAGAGAAGGCCAGTTTGGCCGTTGGTATGGATGATACGTTACACATAGCATGTACCTTCCCCAAAGTTGGAGTATGGCTGCCTTAATGGCGGGATAAAAAATGGTCACACATACAAAACTCCACTCCCTTTGTTGGGCAGACGGGATTAATACTTGCCTGTCTGTACAGGAAGTGTCCGCAGGAGTATCAGCCTGTGTACGCAGAAGAAGAAGCCACAGCTTGCTGCGACGAGAAACTTGTCCCTAAAAGCTTATGCTGTTAGGACGTAAAACTCATCCAATCCTATCAAACGTAGTGGTGAGCCACGGCTGGGTGGTTTTCATTCCTATGAGACTTTCACATGTACTACTCATTCCTGCTGGGAGGTGGCAGCGACCGGCAGAAGACACCTAGGTGGTAGATAGGTGTAGAGCGGCACCGATTTCCTTCCATGCACCAGGAGTGACAGCGGGACTAGCCTGTGTCGCCGGGGAACGGCTCTCGAGGCGGCGGGGCACTTTGACGATGAGTCGCTGCCACTCTGCGACTTCTCCAGTTGCCTGCACGACCAGCAGGGCCCTCCCTTTGGTGGTGGGGGGAGGGTGGGAACGTCCCTCATGGGCGCAGAGTGGACATGGATCTATCAGCAGTGGCTCGGCGACTTGTGTCCCGCACGTCTCCCAAGTCGGCCTCACGCGGCACAGGACCGTCGCCACTCAGCATGTAGACAGCCGCCCGGTAGCCCTGACGACAGCTTTGGAGGAACCGCCACGACGATGAGGACCACAACAACATCAACCATTGCCGAGGAACAACATGCAGACGACTGCTTGGTGGTCCTAACGACTCATCATCAACTTCACCCAGGCTCCTGCCTGACGACGCCGTCTATCTCGGGTCCCTCTGCCCGACCGCAAACACCAACCTCAACCTAACCTGCCAGCCTACAAAGTCTTGCCAAGATGATTGACTCCATGCCGCAGCTTGCTGCGGCAACAGACTTGTCCCTAAAAGCTTTTGCTGTGAGGACATAAAACTCATCCAATCCTATCAAACGTAAAAAAAAAAAAAAAAAAAGCCTGTGGGTGTATGTTCTTGGCTTGGAAGCGAAAGAAAAGGAAGGAAACCCCACTTCGTTCTCTCTGCGTTCTGTCTGAATGGCTCTTGTCTTTTGTTTTGTTTTTGGTGGTTTTTGCTTGTTTGTTTGTTTGTTTGTGTAATCCCAAAAAACGTTGCACACCCAAAGTATGACAGTAATGATTGGTGTTTCGATCGATGGTCATTATCAGAAGAAGAAGAAGAAACTACCATCATCTGCCTGTCTTCGCCTGCAGCCCCTACCTCTTCACACCATCACAAGAAGGAGGAGAAAACAACAGATGAAGGTAATGATAGTAAGGTAAGGTAAGCTAATGTTGCTTATAGCCCAGCCGACCACAACACCCTTTAAAACACCTCTTCTAAAGACGCACCCTAAATGTTGTTAAAAATCTTTCCACTGTAAAATCTCAGATCAGATGAAAAATGTTAATCTCCCTCAGAAATTCAGAGACCCCATCAGACGGAATGTCTGTGAACAAGGTTTTCATGGAATCTGCTGTAAAATGTTTAAGTCTCATGTCATGCAAGTCCCAACACTCGAAAAGAGTATGTTTCATTAGGTAATAATAGTAACCGTAGAGCCTCAAAACACATCTATATCATCCATATATCATCGTCACCAGATTCCAAGTCACAAGTGGGTCGAGCAGAGAAAATGAAGATGCTGCTGCTGATGCTAGTAGCCCCTTCCACCCCCACCCTGCGGAAAAAAAAGATATTCCATCCATACAATACCACTACAAAGTCAGAATCGCAAAAGTGTGTAAGGTAGGTCACTGGGTCAGGAAATCGCCAAGGATCAGAAGAGGTCAACATAGATCAGCACAGGTCAGTAAAAGTGGACAGAGGCCATCAAAAGTCAGTATAGGGTCACTGTGAATTAATGGACTCCATTCCTCCAACTGGCAAACGTGCCCATCCGCACACATTCCTTGTAAAAACGACAGGAAACTGTGAATGTGTTGAACATCTGTATAATAATCCCCAACAGTTTTCCATCCATTTTATTCGCTTTTAGTCGATTAATCCCTCTCTCGTCCCCTTCCTTTGTAGTAGAATCCTCTCTCTCTCTCTCTCTCTCTCTCTCTCTCTCTCTCTCTCTCTCTCTCTCTCTCTCTCTCTCTCTCTCTCATAAGGTCTTGTTTTCTACCATAAAAAAGACCATGAACCCATATATTTGGAAAGATCTTTTTGAGACTGAGAAAAGTGATTGCTGGCTGAAGAGTCGGTTTCTCCGACCTTTCAGAAAATAACGTTTCCGATGTGATGATGCTACTTCCAGAAGCAGAGATATGTTATAGATAAAGTCGCCCAGCCAAGTTCTGATCAGTGATGTAGGGACACCTTTTTAAAAAGATTTGCCAACACGTTAAACGGAAATCTGCGACTCCGTCGTGATCCGAGACTCTTCCCTCCTCTTCCCAACCAGTTCCTTACAGAACTCCCTGTTAAGTCATTTTTATAGAGGGTAAAAAGGTTAGTGCAGGTGATGTTCTAAGCTAGATACTATCGTTGGACTGCCTCTACCGCTGAAGACCGCGATTGCTGCTGAAGAGTTCTCATCCAGGAGAGTTGTTGTTGTCATTGTCGTACCCTGGCTTAAAGACTCCAGGGATAATCGGAACAGCCGAAGTAAGCTTACTTGAACACTATGGTACAAATGCATCAGCTAGGGATGAGAACATTACGCGTGTGACCGTTTTTGATTACCCCGCCACGTGGGCAGCCACAGTCCGACTTCGAGAGATTTTGGAGACTGATCTTCTTCTTCTTCTTCTTTCTTCTTCCATAGAGTGACCACATTCAACTCTCTGATTCTGTCGCTATATTGAAAGGGGCCCCATCAGTCAGCGTTTAAAAAAAAAAATTCCATTAGCCTACGTGCATTGCCAGTCTTGCTGCCACCAAGACACACAATCCAGTCCTCAGTGGGGTCTCCTCTTCTTCTTCTTTCCTTTGGTGCCCACGATCTTGAGGATGATCATTCTGGCATATAAAAGGGGGGGGGGGGGGGGGGGGGGGGGGTTGTTGTAGGCAGTCCATTTGTACGCTCTGATCATTGTGATTACGTTCACTGTGATTCTCATTGTCCATAAACCATAGCCAGTCCGTTACAGTAAGGGTATCAGTACACTGTCACTGTTAGGCAGAGGTTCGCGACACAAAAGCATCGACTGTTGCTGCCTCTACTGTCTCACTGGGAAGATGGTTCCAGTCCCTAACAGTCCTCTCACAAGATCCCTCCACAAACATCGCCAGTCTTGCTGCCACCAAGACACACCACTCAGACTTTTGCCTTGTAAAGTCCCCTCTCACAGGATCCACTCGGTTTCATTTGAGATCTTGCTTTTCTTCCCCCCGCCCCCTTTTTTCTCCTCCTTTTTTTTCTCCCCTGAGATGGTGCTGTGCTAGGAGACAATCCCCGCATAACTATGCTGAGGACAACATCTTGATGTAGCCTTGGTTTGGTGTTCTAGCCTATGTCAATTGGTCTGACACAGCCAAGGCGAATCCAGGGGAGGAAAGTCAACTCTGGTTGGGCAGAAGCCTCACCGTTGTATTAATATTGCAAATCGTTCTGTTCAGAATACCAAATTCAGCGATCCCCATTGCTGTCACCGAAGAAGGTCGTACTCTTATTTTAACTTCGCCCTTTTTTAATTCCACCTCTCCTGTTCCCCTCCCCCGCTACACCCATATCCCCACCCCATCCTCCAAAGCCCCACCCTCAGTGTGAAATCCCTGTTACGTCATTTTCAGAGTTACTGAGAACTTACTCATCGGGTTTTATTTCTTGTCACACTGCATGGTTGACCAGGCTGTGGTGAGTTCTGTCACTATCGACCACACCCTCCCGTCTGACCATGTCTGCCTCGTAGCTGATCTCCACCTTTTCCGCCCTCCACCTCGCAAAACGTACGTTCAAGCCAGAAACCTCTCCGCAGTCGACATGACTCTCTTCAACGCTGTCCTCCATTCTCACCTGTCTACTTCATCGCCGACCACTCCAGATGACCTCAACTCCCTTCTCCTTCGGCTCCTGGACCAGTACGCTCCTGCCTGTGGCCGTCTTGTCTCCAAGAGGCCACCATCACCTTGGTTCTCCTCCGTTGCGCCTCAGCTGCAAGAAGCCAAGCGTGAAAGACGCAGAGCCGAGAGACAGTGGCTCAAGTCCAGTCTGACAGTTCACAAGCAAATTTTCCAAACTGCCAACAAAATTGTTAACAGCCTTGTTCACGCTACAAAATCTGCCTATTACAATGCCAAAATTCTTGCATGCTCCACATCCAAACAGCTGTATAACATTACTAACACTCTTCTTGGTAAAGCTGACTCCTCTCCTCTTCCTTCCAATCTCCCACCTTCTGACCTTCCACAGGCTTTCTCTGACTACTTTGTCAACAAGATCACTAATCTTAGGCTTTCACTGGACTCCCTGATTAATACTCATGCACCATTTCCCGATCCCCCTTTCTCGGGAACTGTCCTCACTTCCTTCCATCCTGTTTCTGAGGTCTTTGTAAAGAAAATCATCATGAAATCTGGCATTAAAACCTGTGAACTTGACCCCTACCAGCTTCTTTCCTCACCCATTGCCTTGACACTCTACTCCCTCATATTACCATCATCATCAACCACTCCCTCTCAACTGGCTTCTTTCCTTCTTCTTTCAAATCTGCAATTGTAAGACCTCTTTTGAAAAAGACTACTCTTGACCCTGACAATTTGAAAAACTACAGACCTGTGTCAAATCTTCCGTTTCTTTCAAAAATTTTAGAGAAAGTTGTTCTTGACCAACTGTTAGACCACCTTCATTCCAACAGCCTTGTCTATCCCCTTCAGTCTGCTTACCGCTCTGGACATAGTACTGAGACTGCTCTTCTCAAAATCTGTAACGACATTCTGACTGCCCTTGACTGTAACAATGTATCACTTTTGACTCTCTTGGACCTATCCGCTGCCTTTGACACTATTGACCACTCTATCCTCGTTTCCCGCCTACATCACTCTTTTGGGCTTGATGACACAGTCTTGAGTTGGTTTCATTCCTACATCACTGATCGTCAACAAGTAGTTTCTGTCAACGGCCTTTCTTCTAATCCCTCTTGTCTGACCTACGGCGTGCCACAAGGATCTGTCTTGGGCCCTCTACTCTTCATTCTCTACTCTTATCCTGTCTCTTCTATCGTCCAAGAACACCTACTTCAGCATCATTCCTTCTCTGATGACAATCAGCTGTATGCCTCTCTCTGAACTTCCTCTCATGATCCAAAACACCCAGTCTTGTGTAGCCAACCTTAAGGACTGGATGACCCGAAACAAACTAAAACTAAATGAAGATAAGTCTGAACTGATCCTGATCACCCCACCAAAACTTCAAAACCACCCTTCTGTTCCGACTTCCATCAAACTTGTTGATTCACCTATCACTCTCTCTCATTCTGCCCGCAACCTCGGTGTAACTCTTGATCAAACCCTGTCCTTCCAACAGCATGTCAGCAATGTCTGTCGCACTTGCTTTCTTGAACTCCGCCGAATTGCTTCTATTCGCCATCTTCTCTCAGAAAACACAACAAAAGCTCTTGTCTGCGCATTTGTTCTATTGCGCCTGGATTACTGTAACGCTCTTTTGTCTGGCTCTCCCTCTCATCTCATCAACAAACTTCAAAGAGTTCAGAATCATGCTGCCCGTCTCATCTTCCGCACTTCTAAATATAACCATGTTACCCCATTGCTCCGCTCTCTCCACTGGCTCCCTGTTCAGCTAAGAATATCCTACAAGATTGCCTCTCTCTGCTTCAAATCTATCGAGTCTTCCTGTCCTGAGTATCTCACCCACCTGTTACATCTTTACACCCCATCTCGAGCTTTACGTTCCTCATGTGACACTCGTATCTACAGTATCCCCACTGTTCGCACTAAAACCTTTGGTCAACGTTCCTTTGCCTATCAAGCTCCAACTACCTGGAATCAATTGCCTCGCTCTCTCAGATACTCACCCTCACTGCCCACATTCAAGCGCCTTCTCAAAACTCATCTGTTTCCTAGGTAACTTCGTCTTCCCTGTGACCCGACGTTTGCAATGTGTGATGCGAGTGTCTGCTTTGTGTGCGTTCGTGTCTGTGTGAGTGTGTGTTTGCGTGTATGCATGCTTGTGAGTTTGTGTCCTTGCTTTGGATTTTGATGCCTTTTTCTCATGTATGATTGTTATGTATTGTGTGATTTGATGTCTGTTGTGATATTGTAAACGCCTAGGGCATTCAATTGATTAGGCGTCATAAATGTTCATAATAATAATAATAATGTTTATTTTCGTTGTTAGTTTTGTTTGTTCTTTTCCTGTCAGAAGAAGAACAAAAGATCGATGCATGTTCCTTCTGTATTTGTTGTGCTCATCCACTTGAACATTTATTTTCGAGTTTCGGTATCGCTTACAGGGAGACCACTCAATTGTGAATTCCGCACATGCGCATAGAGTCAACCAGGAAGTGTCGAATTGAAATGCAGGCGTACAGTTAGACAACAAGTTTGGCTCTCGGGCGAAATATTGAACTGTTTTTAATGATTTTGTCGTGTGGATTACTTTTCAGAGTGAGACACAGAGAAAATCACAGCATGTTGCTATTTATGTGTGTAGTGACCTGCCTGGTAGCTACAGGTAAGTGACTCGCTGACTGTCAATCTGACAAGCGTCTCTCAGTTTCTTGCTACCTGTACACTGTGTATACTGTGTAGTGACTGTCATGTCGATTGTTCTGTCGCTATATTAACTGGGAATGGTCAAAAGCACTTAAAAATTGCAGTCTGGGGAACCTTGACACAAAAGTGCCCCTCTTTTCTGCCGATGTCACATATCGGCGCCCTTAACAGACAGAATCAGTGAGAAGGCCTTCTTTCCGTTAAGAGTGTTGATCGGTTAGATTGACCACAAAAGAATAAATGAATAAATAAATTAATTACAAAAATATGAAAAAGGTTAAAAAGAAAAAGGGTAAGGTTTGTTAACTAGGAAGTACATAAAAGCAAAACGGTGGGGTTTGTTAGCTAGGAAGTACATAAAAGCAGTTTTCTCAAAGTAGCATACCAATACTTGGTTATTGCTGCAGGAAGTTGCTGTTACCAACTTCAAGGAGAGATTTCATGGGGATAAATGTGAATATCACCTTTTGACCTGTCTTTCTGTACAATTGTGTAGGTATGTGACCAGAGAAAATCTGTTAGCATATCAAAACAAATAAGCAAACAAACACCACCATCAAAAAGCAGAAAAAGCCCACTAAGAAATGGTGGAAAAAATTGATCTGAATGAAACATTTGAGAAGAAATTAATTCTTATGAAAACAACTAAATTTTGCCTTTTGAAAAACAAAACACAACAATAACAAAACGCTTGAATGTTGACTACCGGTGTGTGATTATGAAGTGAAGTTAGGCATGCCAAAGAACGAGGTCATGAAACTGAAAGCTGATAAGAGACCTGTTGTATCACAGATATTTAATATTACCAAGGGTTATACTGGCAACACTTTAAATCTTCATGAAATTAGGGTGTAAATTAGTAAATTACTGATTGAATAGATTTGCATAAAACTTGGCAGATGCTCACAAAAATGTTACATAAAAAATGGCCATAAATCACGTGAGTTAGTTGGACTGTAGAGGTGAAGACAAGCTTAGGAACTATAAAAAATTATAATTGAGGGCATGAAATTCCATTTTAGCGGGCATTAATGCAGGAAAATTGCTGAACAATATTAATTGTGGTGTTGTGGATGGCCATCAACTTGGTCTCCTCAGTGCTGATTTCCATGCCATATTTTGTTCAGTTGTTGATGTTTCATCCAGTTGTTCAACAGGCTTGGTGAGTTCTTGTTTACTTTTCGACCTGCCAGGCCATCAGTGTCACAGATCAACAAACCAAAGATTTGGTTCCAGAGCTGATTGCACTGACATGATCTTCCATCAGTGTGTTTCAGCAATAATCGGAATATGTGGAAAAGTGAGGGAAATAGAATTAGAAGGGAGCTCTGACAAACTCCGTCTGAAGTATGGAACCATTTTCTAACAGCATCCTGTGTGAGCACCGCACTAGTCACTTTGGAGTACAGTTTTTGGGTAGTGTTGATAAGCTTCTGCTGAATGTTGAATTTCTTCATTGTAGCCCCAAGTGCCTCTTGTCAGTAATTGTCGCATGCCTTTTTAAAGTCTATGAAGATGTGGTAGAACTCCCTGTTTGCAATTGGTACCATGGTAAAAAATCTGCTCATTGGTATTTATGGCCTGTGAAATCTAGTATCTGCCTGTGGTTGCAATAAGTCAGAATGAGTATGACCATTACTTTGCTGGCATGGATGATCAAGGTTATATTATAAGCTATGTATAAGCTTATAAGTTATAACATGACAGTAGTTCTAGCAGCATTGGAAAATTCCTTTCTTGGGAAAAGTAATGATTAAAGATAGAGTCCAGGGCATGGGCAACTGTCCAGTGTGCCAGATCCTGTAGATGGCAGTCAGAATACCAGTTACTGCATCTCTGCCTTGTTTCACGAGTTCAGTTTTGAAGGGATGCTGTCGATACCTGCAGCCTTCCCATATTTCAGCAATGTCACTGCAGCTGTGAGTTCTTCATGGAGCGTTTGAAAGTCATCTTCATGTGATGAATCCTGTGCTGTTAACACATTTGGATCTTCTGTGCTCTAATTGATGTGTAGTTCAGAGCAGTATATTTAAGGCTGTCTTCTTCTCTTGTTTGACTTTGAGACAAATGATGTCTTTGTTCTGAATGGTGCTGACTTGACTTTGCTTTTGTTTGGTCAGGTCCTTCACAATCTTAAAAGATGTCCTTGTTTTCTTGTTTTTTCCCCAATGTCCTCACACTGTTGTTTGTTCCAGCTTTCCTTAGTGTTCTTAATTTCTTTACTTATTCTCTTTTTTGATAGTCCTCTACTTCACAGTCGCTGTCTTGAGTGATTTTAAGGTCTTTCTAGTGACACACATCCCCAAGATGTTGCTTGAGATCCATTATTTTGATTTCCATCTGCTTATTCTTAAAACCTCTGTTATTGTTTCAGTCACTAGTTGGTTGAAACTGTGTAGTGTTTGTGAGGGCTGCAAGATCTGCTAAGAGTTAAGGCAAGTAGTGGGTCAACTTTGTCGCCTGTGGCTGCTTAGAATTGTTCAGCAATGTCAAGGTCTTTCAATTTCTCAAGATTGATTTTGAGGTGGCTAGTTTTAAAGTTGGGTGACTGCAGGCGGAAATTATGAAAAAAAAAAACAAAAAACAAAGAAAAAATTTAAAAGGAGTTTAAAGTAACTCTGCTGGTTAACATGGCCAAACAAATTACAAGACAAAACATGATGCATTTTTGCCTCTTAGGTCTTCTTCATGCAAGATAAACAACATTCAGGACAATGAAAATGAAGAACAAGCAATCATCCAATTCGGCGCTAGATGGGCGTTGGTTTGTGTCTTAACTTGTAGTACATCCGTTAAGACTATGTAAATTATATTTGGCATTTGTGGAACATTTCAGGTGTTTTCTGGGAAATGTAGATTAAAAGAAAATTTGAATGCTTTCACTTGTCATACTTTTGAGTTAAAAGCCTTTTGTCTCATTTGCTGAACATGGTGCTTTGCAGCGCATTTATGAACTTACATTGATGGTGGCTAAATCTGGCATTTCCAGAGTAGTGGTTGATGATAACTAATTCATATGTGTATGACATTTTTTTTCCAGTTAAAACATGCTGTTTCAATTTAATTGTGCATATGGTGTGTGTGTGTGTGTGTGTGTGTGTGCATGTGTGTGTGTGTGTGTGTGTGTGTGTGTGTGTGTGTGTGTGGGTGCATGAATATGTTCTTTGTGTGTGTGTACCCATTTGCCTGTTATGACTTGTGTATATACTATTACGCTTGTGATTGTATTTGTTGTTAAGTGAATGACTATGTTCATTGTATCACTATGCATTTTACATGCATGTGTAACCAAATAGGTGAAGAAAATGAATGTTTCATTGTTTCTTCTGAATGAATAAAAATTATTTGAATTCAAACTTTTAAAATTATTTAATGGTGTACCGATAGTGGTGATAATATATTAGTGTAACATCAGTTATATTTTGATAAAGCATAAAGCCTTTCTAAATCTTGACCTAAATTGTTGATTCAGAAAATTGAAATAAAAATCGGCTTTGAAATAATCTTTGCTTTGGTGTGAATCTGTTGTCTCTCTTGTTTTAGCTGGAAAAAGTATGACATAGCTGAATGGAGTAATGCTAACAATAAAGTTTGTTTTCGTCACTTTCTCATTTGCAGTGGTTGCTGATGACCCCATTGTCAGAATCATCGAGACCAATCCTGTGCTTGACCCTGTAGAAGGGAAAATCATTTCGGAAAAAGACAAAGATGTGCAGCTGACCTGTGTTGTAGAAAACAAACCTAGAGACAAAGAGGTGGGTCAGCTCTTCTTTGCCACAGATACAGTAATGCTTGGTACAGTAGTCATCAGTGTTTTAGTGAGTGTCATTACTGTCAAGTTCTTTGTGGTTTGGGCCTCCTATTGTAAAGATGAAACTGTCAAGTGTCATTTTTTCCTATTTTGTTTTTAATTCTTTTGAAATGATGGTAATAATGTACAGTGAATATGAAGCCATTCACATGCTTTGTTGATTATAAATGGATAGATAAATGTACTTGATTATAGCAGGACTAACATGTGGCTATAATATGAAGGCATTCAGATTGTGAGCAGTGCTAAAATCAACAGTAGAACATAAATTTATGTGAAAGATGAATTGTTCTAAAGAAACTTTGGCTTTCATATGCACAAACATATACTCACACATGACACAGGCATATGCAAGAGCCCTTGACATGATAAACAGCATTTTTTTTTTTTTTATTGGTGTTGCATGTGTGTGTCTGTGTGGTGTGTGTGTGTGTGTGTGTGTGTTGTGTGTGTGTGTGTGTGTGAGTGAGAGAGAGAGGAGAGAGAACAATGTGTGAATGCATCTATAGTTTTCAAACTACCCAGTTTGAAGTTCTACAAATTGCTTTGGCAATAGGGCACATCCAGTAAAAAAAAAAAATCTGTTTTTAGCAGGAGGGAGGCATTGATAATGTTGCTACTGAAAGTGCAGTTTTGATCTGATATAAAAGAACATTTAGATATGACCATACTTGAACTTATAGAACTGAAACATGCTGTGGTATGTGTGCTGGATTGATGTGAATACTGGATGACCAAAGCTGTCTAGATGCAAACACTGAACTTGATCGTGCAGATAATCTGTACAAATTGGCCAACATGGTTTGGTGCTAGAAGATTTAACCATACATAGGATGCTTCAAATTATGATGCACTGATGGGAATTTGTAGTTAAGGTGTCGTCTTTTGGTCCTGAAATGTTGGTAAAGGATAGATTGTTGGTTAGACTTAGAGTGATTTAATTTTTTGTTTTATATTATTACTGATTAAAGTCATTCAGATTTTTGTTTTGTTATTTATTATCATTATTATTCCTGTGAAAGTCTAAGATGACATTCTGATTTTGTCTAGTGTTGAGAGCCCTGAATTAACTGCTTATATTTTTGTTTTATGTTATTATTGGTTAAAGTCACTTAACTTTTTGTTTTATATTACCATATATTTTACATTTTTTATCATATATTTTACATTACCATTATTATTGTTGTAAAAGTCTTAGACGGCATTCTTTTTATGACTAGTGTTAAAAGCCCTGATTTAGCCTTCATGATCAGCTTGGCAGTGATTGGTATAATGTGAAGTAGAATGTGTTGTTTTTTCAGTATTTAATCATTAAAACTAAGGTGTAGTAGAATTTGGTAATGTGGGGATTTTAAACTTCCAGGAAGTTAGAGAGATAGGAAAATTGACTGTTGCTTTTTGCCCACAGGTTCAGTGGGTTGGTACTGTCAGGCGTAACGCAAGTGTTACAACAGTACCCATCTCAACAGCAACACGGTCCTATGACTCCTTTAAATATAGCATTGACCTGCCGTCCCCTACTTCCTGGCGACTCAGAATCCAGAATGCACAAGTGACAGATGAGGGCGTCTACACCTGTCAGGTGCAGGTGTCGAACCAGAACTACGCCAAAGCCTTCCATGACCTGGTCATTGTTGGTGAGTACAGTTTAAGAGTAGTGTTTGACGCTCACGACATGTAATTTCATCACAGTATCTCCCCGCCAGAACAACCCACACTGTTTGATGCTCACTACATGTAATTTCATGACAGTATCTCCTCATCAGAACAACCTACACTATACTGAAATGAATGATCGTAGAGGATTGTTAAGGCATGGATGCCTACAGTTCTGAAATATTAGTACTTGTCCCTGGAATCGGTGGAAAAGGGCAGTCAGTCCCTAGAGTTTCCCTGAAGTTGGAGTATGGCTGCCTTAATGGCGGGATAAAAAAACAGTCATACACACAAAACTCCACTCCCTTTGTTGGGCAGATGGCATTCATCCTTGCCTTTCTACACAGGGGGTGTCCACAGGAGTATCAGCCTGCGTACACAGAAGAAGAAGAAGAAGAAGTCTCTAGAGTCAACTTTTTGGTTCCATGTTCTGGAAAAAAATTGGAAAGCATATATTTGAATAGACGTTTAATTGACCAGTGGCTGAGACAGTCCAAATTGTTCAGACAACTTGAACGTTGCCAAATTGACCATGCACACATTTGGATTTCCGGTCAGTTTCAGGAGAGACAAAGAGGCGTTGATGCAAAGGCAAAGTATGTGATTCTTTTGGCAATGTTGGCAGTGAATCTGCGTAACTAGAACCAGATGCAAGATTTGAAGAGTATGTATCCACCAATATCAGCAGGACATCTAAACTCTCCACAAGATTATTGTAGGTGATGCAGATAGTGTAAGTTTATGCAAACATTCACTTGGTTTTGTTGCAGTTGTTATAGCTTTCTCTTTTTTTTTTTCTTTTTTTTTTCGTTTTCTAACATTCTCACGTTAGATGTTATGAATGGTTGTGAACAGAAAAGCCCCAGATTGCTGACCTTGAGACAAGCACTGATGTGTCCAAGAGTGAAGGGGAGAGTTTGGTGCTGAAGTGTGCTGCAACTGGACGACCTAAACCTTCAGTGAAGTGGACACGAATGGCAGGAGAGCTACTGCCCTCTGGGGGCAGAGAACATTTGGTATGCTTTGTGTAATGTGCTTAGTGTAATGTGGTAATTTTGTTGTTTTAATGGAATGCTGTAAGTTGTTTTCTTTTTTTTTTTTAACTTTTGAATTCTTCAAGGTTTTGCATACATTTAATATGAATAGTCAGATGTACTTATTCTGCTTGATCTGTTAGCTAGATGCAGAACTTTCTGTCTAGTTAATACATTAAAAGAAAGAAGAATTAAATAATATGGAATGTGTATTAAAAGATTGAAAGGATACTTGTTATGTGTGTGCACTTTCCCAATAGTTATTGCAAGGTGCTTTTTTCGTGTTTACATTTTTGTCATTGTTTCTTGTGATTGTAAATGTATGCTAGTTAAATGTTACGGTCTGAAACAACTGACTTAAGTATATTTTCTCAGGTATGTCTGATTTATGTTCTTAGGAATCCAGTCTGGTGATTGCGTTGGTGAAACCAGAGCATGCTGGTATTTACAAATGTTCCGCCAGGAATTCAGCTGGCTCAGACTATAGAGACATTCATGTTTCTATCAATTGTAAGTACCATCCATTTCTTCCTTTGAATTGTGTGTGAATTACTAATAGTGAGATCATGTATTTAATGTGCCCTTTGCATTTTCTTTTGATATGTCTTCTTGTTATACAAAAATAATCTTTTGACATCCAACATTTCAGAGGAAAATCACCTCTGTGCACCAAAAGATCAAATGTTTTTTTCGTTTGTTACATGAAATCTGGAGCCAGAAGCCATTGTTAGTATTAAAGTATTAAAAGAATTCGTTTTGTTTTTCTATATTCTAATTCTCCATTGCAGTACTTTATTGCTACTCATCCCTACAGTGTAATACGCAATTGTGTCACATTCATTTAGTGTCAGTATCAGTTCAAGCATTCGCACTTCTCTGAGAACTGTTTCAGGCTATGAGAGGAGGGAGTGACAGATATTTGCTTTCTTGTGTTAATTTCATAGTGAGGTGGATGAAGGCGGAAATTGAAGCAAAGTTTGAAAATGGATTAACAGATAACAAGAACAAACATGACGCGTTTCGACCTCTTGGGTCTTCTTCAGGTAAAACAAACAACATTCAGCGCATTGAAAACAAAGAGTGAGTCACTTATCTTCTCATATTTAGCACAAGATGGGTGTTGAATACTTGTGTTAAATGCTCTCTCTCTGTCTCTGTCTTTAATCCTTTGCCAGAATTCTGAGCTTCACCGTTTGTGAGAGACATGTATTCAACTGTTATCCCACCATTAAGATAGCAACATTCCACCTTTGGAAATGATGTAGAAAAATGACACTAGTATTATCCTTCCCAGGGGTACATAATGATCTGTTCTGCTCCAAAAAGTAGAAGGGCATTGAACATATGTGCGAGATTTTAAACAAGTGTGTTCTTGTCTTGTGGGATCTTGTCTTAATATAGTCTCGTCCGAATAATATGGAGGGATTTGGAGGACAAATGTTAATCCCAAAGAGAGAATTTTCTCTGACCTGGCTATTTGAATGGGATTCAAACCTGGGACTTTTGAACAAGGGTCTGATGCCACACCCACAGGGGCAGACAGGCCTCTGATATTGAGTACATGTTGTTATCAATGGAGCTGGTGTATATCAGGTCACCATTCAGTTAAGATTTATTGTTTTCAGATGATGTTATGAATATTATGTTACAGATGCAAATTGTTTCATTTTTTAACATATTCTGCAACACCCCTCAAGATTTCTCATGGTTGGAGACTGGCCACATGGTGACATAAGGCAGTAGTACCAGCAGCAAGCGATCAATTGGACAGGATACATCTCAAGAAAGATAGAAAAAGTCATCAGAAAATATCTGTGAATGAAGTTTCAGAGGGTTCTCAGTCAGTGGTTTAAGCATACGCTTTCAGTCTTTCCTTCTTCATACAAAAAGAACAGCAATCTGGTAACCGTTGACTTGTTAATTTGAAAAGAAAGCCAGCAAACACTCTCCTCAGACACTTTTAAAGTGTCATTGTTCAAAACACAGTAATCCAGTGTGAGAT
This sequence comes from Conus canariensis, assembly GCA_033310375.1. Lineage (NCBI taxonomy): Eukaryota > Metazoa > Mollusca > Gastropoda > Neogastropoda > Conidae > Conus > Conus canariensis. Next base: position 46,275,516 of record CM065728.1, on the reverse strand, counting down.
TAGCAGCTGTGCTGAAACTGAAGAAGCTGCTGTATAACAGGGATTCAAACAAAGAAAGATAAGTTCAGTAATGTCACGGCTGAAAATGAGAAATTTGTCTAATGTGATGCAATCAGGATTTGATTGTCTAAAGTGATGTCACATAATTTTTTTTTCCACTGAGAAGATCATTTTCAGCTCTCTCAAACACCATATTTATTTTGACTTTTGAAATGTATATTGTGAAAAAGATATGACATAACACTATACCATCGTGGAAAAATGTTATTGTCTATTGTAGGTTTTTTGAGAGACTTTTGAAGTTTACATCATCAAAAACATACATAACACTGTATGATTGTGCAAAAATAATGTTAAATGTCTGCTTGTTTTTGTTTTTGTTGAGAAAATTAATTCAAGACAGTCGAAACCTGGTGTCCAGAGGCAGTGTTTGTACAGAGACAACGATGTTAACTGTGTACATGGAGTAACTTGAGGGTCATGTGTTGATTCGTTAGTTTTCTATGTTTGGATTGTGTGACTGAATGCTCTGAAAAAATGAATTTTACCCAGGAGATGAAAATTGTCTAAAGCCAGGTTGAAAAAAAAAAAAGAATTTTTTTTTTTTTTTCAACAAGTTCGAATTCAGTGATTGCCCTATAGTTTAAGAAGGGGGTTTGATATTTTTGATTTTAAATATTTTCTGATTTTCCCTTCATCCTCGCTACTAATTTGAATCCGTGCTCCTCCATTCACAGATCAAGAGAAGTTTCTGCCTATTTGTAATAGACACTTGACACGCAAATAAAAAAGTTTATCATTTTGACTTCAGTTGCTCCTTTGCTGAGTTCCGGCAACACGGTGGTTCTGCAAGCCCCAGGGTATGTCAAGGAGCTGGTGTGTGACGTCCGAGGCTACCCCACTCCCAAAGCAGATGACATCTCATGGACCAAGAGAGGATCTGGCCTCGGTTTTGACAGCCAGTAGGCTCACATTGTTTGAATTATTTTCTTAATGTCTTTTTTTTTTTTTCATAAATCAGAGGGTTTGTATTTTTTTCAATCAGAGGGAGGGTGGTTGGGATCTCTTACAAGCAAGATACCAATTTTTTCTGGCAGAGATATTTTGATTACATTGATTAGAAATGCATTGGTTCAACTGATGAATACACACACACACACACCACACACACATACACACACACACACACAGTGTCTCACACACACACACACACACACACACAAATATAGTGTCTCGCTTACACACACACACACACACACACACACACAAAGATCGTTTCCAGTGGTTGGTAAGGTCCATGGTGGATACAACGTCGATGCCATTGTCATGGGGGCTGGGATGCAGTGTCACCAACTATCCACCAAAGGCTTCTTAATACACGAGAAGAAAACACACGAGCGGTTTATGACTGATTAAAAGCTTCTGAAAAAGCATCACCTCTGACCAAAGAGTGTGATTAAGAAGTTTCTTGTCTATTGGCAAGACACATGTGCGCGCGCGCACACCACACACACACACACACACGCACACACACACACGTGTGTGTGTGTGTGTAAGGAAAGATGATTTGAACATAACTTTACAGATGACATTGTGAGGGAGTGCAAGTTTTCTTGTATACCACCCAGTGTTGATACACTCACTTTCGATATTAAGTTATTGCTTCCTCTATCTTGGTTTTTTTTTTCCATCTTTTTTACAGTGGAGTGAAAACGGCCACTGTGATTCCTTCATGAATGGCATGTTTCTTTTTTTTTTCTCTTTACCACCTAAAGGAAACAAAGAAATAGGAATGAGTACCGCTATTTGACAACATGTGGTGCTTGGCTAAACAGGGTCTTAATACTTAAACTCGAAATTCACTTTTTTGAAGGTGGAACATATTTTTGGAAGTTTAAGAAGAAATTTCTGTTAAAAGAAAAATTTAAAGTAGTTTCATCAATGGACATGCTTGCTTGTGATTTTTCATATACAAAAGAATGTCACTGAGCATGTATTTTCATGTAAATTGGTATAATCTAAAAGACAGCAGAATTGTTCTTCAGGTAAGTTTAGAAAATTCTGTTTCATGTTTTTGCACCTTGCAAGAGGGGACTCGTGAAGCATAGCATTTTTTTTTTTTAAAGAGGAGTTTTACTATGACGGCATTGAGAGGATAAATATTTAGAAAGATTGTTCCAAGCAGCTCGTTATTCAGTGACTGTTTGTCATGTTTATATGCGTTTATTTCTGTTTTCCAGTATTTACGTAAAAAATATTCCTGGTGCATCCAGTCGAATCACAAGCATCCTGGTGATCTGGGGAGTGCGAGAAGACGATTATGGAGAGTATACTTGTGGTGCCAGAAATGAGAAAGGGTCTGGTAGCATGAGGTTCATGTTGCAGCGTAAGTTCACATGTAATGTTTTTTTTCATCAGAATTTATTCCTTTCTAAGTGAAGTTCCTGATCAGACCAATGGATGTGAATCTATAGGCTGTATTTGAAATATGTGCAGATATGTTTACCCTCATGAATTTGGCATTATCTCCATGATTTTCCATGCCTAATCATGCCTCTCCACTCATGCTATGAATTTTTACATGTTGAAATATTATTTGAGTAAATTGCTGTGATTAGCTGGAATTCATAGTAAAAAGATCATTTTCAGAAATCGGGGTGTCACTTTGTTTTTCGATAGGAGAATTGGTACAAGGCTTCATCAACTATGTGATGATGATGTCCCGCCAAAAGTATTGCAAATCTGGTTGTGGACACAACAAAGGAACTGCTTAGACCCATCTGGAAGAGAATTTAAATCTCAGGGGTTAAACTTTTCTGTCCGTTGCAGAAATTTGTTTTTATGAAATTGTCCAGGGGGTTAGGAGCAATAGAGAACATTATTTTTTTCTTTGAAGATCTTTTTTTTTCTTTTTAAATTGTATTCCATTAATTGTTTTTTGGCATATCCAGTCTGTTAAAGTTTCATAAGATCACCCTGAAATCATGTGAGTGAAGAAAAACAACTCCAAACTCCATTAAAACTAAAATTGAAAATGCACACTCAGCACACACTCTTGACATATGAATCTATAGGTATGTAGTGAAAATGACATAAAGCTGTTTAAACATGAGACATAATTGAGAAAAAGAAAAGGGAAGGAGTGGGGGTGGGTGGGTGGGTGGGTGGGTGGGGATTTGTTATTGAATGTTTGTAGTCTCTTGAACATTGATATTGCAAATTTTCATCGCAGATTTCGAATTTTTGTTGTCTTTATTACTCTAAAGAAATGTTAGGGGTAAGCAGGAGTGTATATGCACTATTCTTGATGTGCATAGGGTGTGTTTATTTTTAGTGTACGTGTGAATGCACACACACACACACATACCGTTTACATCTTATACTTATAATTCAATTCTCACATAGGTTTCATCCTGTTTCTACGAAATTTGAATTGCCCATTCACTTCTTCTGTTTGAACTCTTCTTTTTAGTTGTTAAATCATATAGCTCCACCAATAATTCATTCATATACTCATGCTTGTGGTCAAAGACACAGATCAGCTGAACGTTAGAAGTGCAAACCACAGTAATTTTTTTTTCCTTGCTCCCCCAGGATCGTCCACACCCACAGAAGACCGGACAGGCCACATCAGAGCTGGGGCGTCCATGTTGGCCGTCAATGTGGGCACCATCATCATGCTGCTGTCTGTGTGCATTCTTCAGCGTTTGCGATTCCAGTGATGTCTGCCGAAGAATCTGTACACATTCCCATGTAAATTTGCTGATTGTGCTAAATATGGTTACATTCATCGGTAGGCATTTCTTATTACAGAAAATGTCTGATTTGGAAGATTCTGTGAGAAGTACTTTCTGTACAAATGGACGAATGTTTGTAGAATGATTGGCAGCAACTATACATTACAGTGCCTTTGTTAGTTTTATGTATACATTAGTACCCTGATGAATGCCTGTGTGTTGAAACATCAACTGATGGAAAGGTTTGAGCAACAGAGAAGATGATGATTTACCTTTGTTATAGTGCTGCTAAGTTTTGTTATGCATTAGTGGGACACTTGATATGAAATTTGAAAGGTATCCTTAACATTTATTGCTCGTTTTATGTCTTAGTGAAAAATGCAAGCATTTATTTGTTTTCTACTATCCTTTTTATGTTTTTGACACTCATTGTCATGTTCCAAGTAAATCTGCTATTTACAGTTTACTTCATACATTTTCCTTTTTTTTCATACTGAATGACAAACTTGAAATTGTAAAAAACACATTCTAAAAAGAAGTAAGTAAAGAGGAGGATGGCAAAGACTTCACACAGACCATTGTGCTAAGAATGCAGTCTCAGATTCTGTGTAATACATATATTTACAAATGTGATGACATTACACACACACTACATTCATAATTATGCGTGTTGACTTACTTGTACAGTTTTAATGTTGTTTACATGTAAATAGAAGTACATTCCATTTATACGTATGCAATTTTCTTCATTATGGGAGAAACTTGCAGATTTTTGTGAGAAAAGGCATGTTTTAAAGAACATTTTGATCAGGAATGTGTAAGTGGTGGTTGAGAGGTAGCCGTTTCCCCAATATTTCATGCAGATAAAGCTGTTCTCATGGATGTGGTCTTGCATATCATTTTTAAAAAAAAAATATCATTTTTGTGGGGGGTGGGGCAAGGGGGAGATGGGAGTCAAGAATCATAATGGTCTGTACAAAGTTTCAACATTGATCTTGGGTAGAAGTGTGATTGCATCGTGGTTGTTTGCTGGCAAGTTGCAGCCCTTACGCTTTATGTGCATTTTTAGTAAGCTTTTCTTAACAGTTTTGTCTTGCAAGGTTGTGGCTTTGAAAAAGAAAATCGGAGACACGGAGGCTGTGGATCTATGTATACATGGAAATGGATCATATTTAACAGGGACAAAAAACAAAAAAAAATCGACATGCCAGTTGAATTGCAGTTTAATAAAGTTGCAGTCAGTCAGAAAACCCGTTATCAAGAGCAGAAGAAATTGTATTCTTCACATGAGTTACGAACACACTCACAGACGCACACATACAGAAAAAAAAAATGACTAGAACCAAGATCATGTCTTGAAGGGGACATGGTAATGCAGAAAAGGAGGAAGCATCGATGAAAAAGATTTATTTCGCCGTGTCTGACATCGACTTCTAGACTCCATTTACAAAGTGTATGGGTAAGCAGCTGGAGAGGGCTAAACACGATGGTATAGGATAATGTAGAACAGCACCTTTTGATGACCTGGATCCATCACCTCACGAGAGTACTGCAGGGAAAAGGATGATGGATATCGAAGCAAAGGAGCAACAGTTTCGACTATGTCTGTCCATGATGTGCGCATGCCATTATTCGTATCTAATTCCCCCTCGTAGCATCCCTCTCTGCATTTCCCCGTCCAGTTCTGTTGAAAGAGCAGATTGTGCTGAATATTCATGAGATGGGGGTCAGTTTTGTGTATTTGCATGTGACATGAATTAAAATTTTTAAAAAAATGAAAAAAGCATCACTGAGATGTTATACATTGTTAGCCTGGGGATTACAACTGCATCAAAATATTTGCAATATTACTTGGAGTTTGAGGTCTGCTCTGGTAAGATGTCTGCTTGCTTTTAGATAAACAACATTGACTTTGCTTTCTTTTCAAATACTAGGTGAAAATTTCAATGGGATTTGTAAATTCTTTACTGCAGCTAGATGTAAATATCTGTATATATTCATTGCTAGTACCTTGGAAGCATGTATTTCTGGCATGGAACATCCGAATATTCAAGCATAGCACTGTTGTAGCAGAAATTCTTGAAGTGAATTCCATGAGTTTTAGGGTGAGAACAATCCTTCATATCCCCTCCTGTACAGATATTGTGTGCAGGTGTATAATGCTAATGCCTTTGAAGGTTTCTAGGTAACTCGTTAGGTGTACTTTAAACTCTTCTCAACCTTAAATTTATGGCCAGGTGTAATAATTCTCCTAATGGCTACCAGACTAAACAAGTCACTCAGTTAAAGAAGGCTACTCACTGTGCGTAGCTTTCATCGGCAATCTGGCCGACTTCTTCAGCGCAACTGCAGGGTTGAGAAATGGATTCAGTGCGCACCGCCGTGAGGGAACTCATTCCCGAGTAAGTAGCAGTGTCACAGTAGCATTGTCACAGTTTAGTATCCTTGTTGACATTTGAGACTGGAAGCAGTTCAATCTTTTATACACATATCACTTATAATTACTGCAGATGATGATTTTCTTTTGAAATTGGGATATGCTATGAGTTCATCCCAATGTTTGACATATCCTGAATACATTTACTTTAACATTTCAGTGTGTTGATTGTACATGAAAAATGATATACACAGATGATTTAATATGTAATAAAGATTCACTTTTTAATGTCTGATGTGAAATAATCTGTGTGTGTGTGTGTGTGTGTGTGTTTATCAACTGCTTTCCATGATAATCGACTGCTTCAAGTTGATGATTTTGTTTTATTTTTGAAGTTTTTTTTAATATCTGTGCCATCTCAAATGCATTACTTCCATTCCTCTCATTCTGACTTCATGATACACAGCCACATGCACTCGGTTCAAGATCATAAATTGACACAGAGGATTTAAGACACCACCAATACCAGTAAAACCAACTCCTATAGTGTCTACACTACTTTAGTTTTCATATCTGTATTTCAAGAATAGAGGTGGAAAAAACATGAGAAATATGTAGAACAACTCTGAAGATGACTTAACAAATAGAATCAAAATACATGTTCAATACACATTTAATTCACAGATATTTTAGATCTGCATTTGAAAGATATTGTGAATTTCATTTTAATCAGAGAAAGTCTGACCTTGAAATTACAAATTTCAACTATCTAAAGTTCAATGATAAGGCAGATAATGAGTTCTGCAGAAAATTAACTGGACTTAAAATGTCTTAATTGAAAGAGAAACATAGGTTTGAAACAAACAAAACTATCTAAAACAAGCTAACTCCACAAGCTTTATTTCTAAAGGGTCATAGAGACCCATAACACACAAGGCTTTAATCCGTCAGGAAATATGAGTTGCTGGTGACTTATCAACATGTGGGAAGGCTTAATTCCATCACAAAAAGCGTGTCCCAAGTGATTCATAACATATGGGGCACAAAATTTTAGTGAAGGAATGGTGAAAGTTAAACTTGTTTACTGTGATTCGTTTGGATGATGAGAGGAGTTGACATTGATTATTTATGCAACTATTTAAAAAAAATAATGAAATGAAAAAAATTCGTATTTTGCTGCCTTTCTACTTCCTATATATATATATATATAGCAAAATATATAAAATATGGGCTTTTCAAGGCTTTCATCAAAATCAATGAAAACATAGTGGGGCCAGCTAGTAACAAAATGACAACAAAAAACCCTTCATTTCTAAATCTCATTGTTGTTACTAAATGCAGAAAGGAATGAAAACGGTTACTATTGCATTTTCAAAATAAATTTTAGGTCAAGCTTGAAGGTAAAAAAAAATTCATATTCAAGTTTTTACTGTAGATCTGGCAAGTTGTTATTGTGCCCAAGATTGTGACTGAGCAAAGGTATTTTTTCTGCGGTGGGGGAGAGCAACTCCATATTTCATTTAAGAAGAGCTGTATGAACTATCCAGATATATGCACATAGCGAAGCTACAACACAGTTCCAATTAGTTGTGTATCCTACTAGAACAGATGCATCTTGGAATCTACAGATGATAGAATATTCAAGCATATACTGACGGACTGTTGATAAACATAAATATGCCTGAAAATTTCATATGTTAATAAAACTCATTTTTTCCATTTCAATGCATGAAATCTCAAACATGAAATTTCACTTGGACTATTTTAAAAAAGATGAGCACAAGTGCCACAGTTTAAGAACCTCATCCACTGCGACCTTTAAGTGAAATGTAAATCTCATTGTGACTGAAAAATAAACAAAACCAAAATGGCTGAGAGCTGTGCATCTTTGTTATCTGGGAATACCCATAATGTCAACATCAAGTTTTGTTTATCCCAACTTATTTAAAACAGTAATAACTCATTTAAACACACACACACACATTCTTGCAAAAGACGGGTCTCATTCAGGTGGCAGACTTGTCCAACGTACTCTTTTAAACAAAAAACAAAGCAAAAATGTACATAATAGTCTCATATTAACACAACATTAACAAGAACACTACAAGTTTTGGTTCACATGTGATGAAATGCACGCTATTCCGGTAAGCGTTTAGAAAGGACTTACGACAAGGTTTTAATAAATACTATTTTCAGATGTGCATCAACAGCCGGAAATTTCAGGCATGTGTTCCTCCTTATCATTCTTTCCATGAACTTGATTTGAAGGATATTGCTGTCCTCTGGTCAAAGTGGGGAACAGGACAAACACATGCACACACTCACAAGTTCATCTAAACATACACATTTGTGGGCACACATTTATTTCACTGGCATAAATATAGAAAAAACAAACGACAGAGGACAAAGATGAAGAAAAAAAACAAAACCAAAACGGCAGGCACTTTGTAGAATGTATGATCTTGTAACTGCCTTGCCATATGAAGCCACTAATGTCCTTCACCAGCACAGCTGTTCTCTGAAGCTGATAGACAACAAACTCTTCTCATTGTGCAAATCAGACTCGATCCACATCTTCATCTTCTGAGCATTCTCACCCTGGTTTACTTCCCCTTTCTCCTTCCTCCCACTCGGCAGATGGAGGTGCAAGATGAAATACTGAACAAGGGGGAGGGGTAGAGGGTGGGTGGGTGGGGGTGCAGTGGCATCCTCTGCATGTGTACTTTCAATTAGTAGTGCCTTCAGTAAGGTAGACACTCCATTTTTAGTTTCCAAGATACCCCAAGTGTACAGCATCAAGTAACTCCAGTATGTTTGAATGATTATCTTTTAATGTAACTTACACGATATCTTACTTTATTTGACGCATCCACATAAGACTTCCCCTAAATTTGTGTATACTTTCTATCATTTCAGCAACAATATGAAATGTACTATGCTAGCTTGCATTTTTTTTCTTCCTTTTTAAAAATTAATAAAGATATGTTACTGGTGAAATAATTAAAACTTTCCACTGACATGAGTCACCATAAATGATAAAACTCATGTTGTTTTAAGTAGCTATACCGGTTAAGATGCACCTTTGTGAGGCCTATATCTAGTAAAATATCTGCTCTTCTTGGCAGAGGTCGCTTTTAATGAACTGGTCCTGATAGATGTGTAACCTGACTGTTGCTACAAATTTGCAAGTATTATCATTAATATATCTCATATGAATGTACTCATAAATCATGATAGTTAGTGGTCAAAATTTGTGAGAAAATATTGGATCAGTATATTCTCTCCTCAATGTCTGACCAGCGCGTTGGGCTAATGCGTAGGTCAGACATCCGCTGAGTCGTAGCCACGAGACCCTCTTCTTCAATTGTCTCATCTTTGTTGTTAATTCATTTATCCATCAGCTTCAATTCATGCGTAGTGTGGTCTCAAAACTTAGCGGATGTGGTGTAGCGTATATGGACTAGTCCGCACGCAGTGACACCTTCTTGATGAAACTGAAACTTTCCTAAAACACGCAAATTTACTGCCTTTATTATTCAGCCTTATATTTAGTACCATGCTAGCTACAGCCAATTTGCTAGCTCTCTTTGGTCAATTTTTTGTGGCTTACACAGTAAATGTCATTTCATCCATTGTCATACTCCTCAAAAAGGTCTTTAAAATTTCTCATTAAGAGAAAAGCACTCACAACTGCAGAGAAAATGCTAATATTAAAGTTTATAACAGACGAACACGCGCAGTTGCACACATGGACAACCACAACAGTGTGCCTACATAGATCAGCTTTGTTCACACATATATATACGAACAAAAAATGTTTCAAATAAACAATAAAAACAAAGTGATATTCTCAAAAACAATGGAAAAGAGTCTCTCCCTGCATGTAACTCAAAAGCCTAGGTAATATTTCAAAATATGACTCTCAGTGGCATGTTAGGCCACAAGCTTGGTTGCAGAACGTCTAAGTTGCGGTCAAAGGTCATCTGAAGGGCCGTCTCCATCCCGTGAATCATGGCTGCCCCTTTGCCGTACAGGAGTTGCATTTCTGAAGTTCGCCTGGATCCTGGACGTTCCACTGGAGCAGTCTCCGTTCTTTCCTTCTTTTCTTCTCCTTAAAACACATGCACACACCAATGACTTCAAATCATGCTTGGCTTGTGAGAAAAAAAAAATCAGCGATTTTGTTGTTGTTGTTGGTTTACTTTTACCCGTAGCAGAACAACAAAAAGATCACCAACTTTGCAAGTGCTCAAGCTGAACACTTAACGTTCTTAACTGGAACAAATGAAAATAGAGAACATCTCTCTGAAACATCGATTGCAGCAACAGTGCGGGAAAAAAAAAATCAAGATTATATTGGGTAAATGTGTGTAACCACATGATTTAAAACTGCAACACATAATTCTATTTTGTATGGATGTTTTCATGTTTTCCACTTGCCTCCCATAATCTACAAAAACTTTCATTTTTGTATAGAATTATGTACGATTATGTATGACATTTTATACATAAACCCATTCGTACAAAGGGTCTAGTGCTGTTCATGACGGTGGCCCCAGAAGCCCAGGAATATGAGTAATATGAATACTGTGAGTGGTGGAAAACTTTTCAAATATTTGGATAAATATTTTTAGATTACATCGGCACAGGTCTTGCTTGATACTTCTTGAGAAATAATTCCTATCTTTCAGAGAAGATTTCATTATCATTTTTTTTCCTTCACATTTTACATTATTTCTACTTTTCAAAACATGTCTTAAGTTCACCTATCTAGTGTTTTTAGTACTCATATAAAAGCCATAAAATAGAGTATATGAAGTATCAATCATCTTCTGTTTCATTTCAAGCACACTTCATGTATGTGCATTGAATTATATACAGCACTCGAAAGGTTAATAGCATTTCAACATTTAATCTTGAACAATGAAGTTCTCATGTAATATGCCAGCTTTTGCTGTGGAATTTCTGATGAAAGATGAAGGGCTGCCAACAAACTGAAGAGTAATCCATGACACTGTCTCAAATTTGATAAAATTTCAGGATACACTTAAATTTACTCAGCCACTGACGCGTTCTTTTTGAAACATTTGTTTGCAGCCTATTTCAAAATAGCCACAGCAATATAACCATTAAATTGTTATAATAATGTGATGGAAATCAATAACAATTGCCATCACCAATGAAAAGCTGGATAACTACAGTTGCCACCACCAAGAAAGTGCAGGTGTTCATCAACAACTGCCTGCACAAGATTCTCCGCATCCGATGGCCAGACACATCAACAACAACGAGCTCTGGGAGAGAACAAACCAACTGCCCTCAGAACAGGAAATCAAGAAACGACGTTGGGGCTGGATTGGACATACGTTGTGGAAGCCTGCAAGCAACACTACCAGACAAGCCCTAAATTGGAACCCCCAAGGAAAACGGAAAAGAGATCGGCTAAGGAACACCTGGCGCAGGAACTGGAAGCAGACATCAGGAACATGGGGATGACTTGGAACCAGCTGGAGAAAAGAGCCCAGGACAGAGATGCCTGGAGGTCCTTGGTTGGCGGCCTGTACCTCAGGAGGGGTAATAGGCGATGATGATGACGATGATCACCAATAAAATATGTGGTGGTGATGAATCAAGGCAGATAAAAACTAGAAGTAAACAAGCAAGCAACTGAATGTAATCTGCTCTGTCATCATCATTATGCCCCTCTCCATGTCTGTCCATATGGACTTACACAGGGGGATGGATGGATGGATAGAGAGACAGATGGATGGAAGGACAGATAGAAGATATATTAGTGTCTTCATTTATTATATAAATAAGGTCACTGATCTGCATTTTTAACATAAATAAGGTCAGTGATCTGCATACTGTCATGCCCAATGCCACTTTCAGAGATGGTTCAAAAACAGCACCACACAGAGGTACAATATATAGCACACAATACGTTAAATTTCAAGAATCTCCATGAGAGTGATAGCAAAGTTATCAAACTACTGCAACATGGCACAGAGCAGACAACGGAGAACTGACTGATGACAATGATTCCAAATCTTAAAATATAGAAGTATCCAAGAAAGTTATCCACAAGACAGCTGACACTGTTCAGGCAGCCTCGCATTACACTGCTGTGTCAGCAGACAGATTCGCCACGCAGCATGCAACAGCCTAGGCAGACTGGCCAGGAACAAGTTAGGATAGCATTATTTGACTAGTCATACGAACAATTCACTGTGACTGTAATAACTGAAACAATAATTGTATAAAAAAAAAAACACATTTTGTTTCAGATGGGCTACATTTTTCCTGGCAAGTCTGCAAACCATCTGGTTTATGGGATGCAACGTCCAACTATACTACTGTACATACTTTTACCTTCAATATTGACGTGCTTTTCCTCTTTAGTGTTTTCCTTGCCCTTCTTCAAAGCATCTGAAACAAACATTACAGAAGCAAGATATTTGGAATGCTTCTATTTAACCACAAAATTGTAAGTGCAGGTTCAGAAAATTTCATCAAATGCTAAAAATATAACTGCATCACCACCTATAACATAATATAAATTAATAACATAAAGAATCTGAGAGAATTACAAAAACATGACATCTTCTCTTTGACTAAGCTGCCTAATGACTTAAAAGATGCATTCTGCAGATCATAAGATTTAATCAAAAGTCATGGAAAAACATGTCTGCCTGTACACACACAAATGACAAAATACTTTTGTCACAAATAAAACACAGCTGAAAAAGAAATATCACACAACTATTCTAGAGACAAAACCAAACATTTCCATGGTTTACCTCTTTCTTGTCTGTGTTTATGAGTGTGAGCAAAAAAGTCCAGCATTTCGTCCGTGATTTCCATCTCTTCATCCTTGACTGCTCCTTCTACAGCAGATTCTGTGGTTTCTCCTTCCCTGTATTTCTGACCATCTTCTGATGACTGGGACAGAGATGTGCAACTTCCAACAACTTCTCCATTTCTCAGCGCCTTTTTCAACCTCTTTTTAGCAGCCTTGCGTCTGCGTCTGGCTTTCCTGTTGCGGACAGTTTTCTTGCTGATGGGTGTTTTGAATACCTGTGTTGGTTGCTTGCTGTTTGCTAATGTCTGACTTGTTGCTGCCTGCTGAATGATCGTTTTGTTGTACTGCTCTAGAACAGTCTTGTAGGTCTCCATATGCTTTTGACACCACATGGAAACAAAATGGTAGTGACGCCAATAATGATTAAAGCACTCATGTTCGTACCACTTTCCTTGAAACGACGTCATGTCAGGAAACTGAACTGTACTTCCAGATGGATGACGGGCTCAAAGCGTTGTTGCCTGCTAGTCTTTCTTTGTTCAGAGGGCTGAGTAACAGGGATGTCTGGGACAGGTTTATGAACAGTTGAGCCAATTTCATCTTGTGTACTTCCTTCCTCCATGCTGACATCCGTGGCATCTGCTGCTTCCTCAGGTTTGTCAGAGATATGTACCAACGGAGTGTGAACTACCATGGTGTTTCCCTGTTCTGCAGCATCTGATGTGGTGATTTGTGATGATGTGTTAATGTCACGGCTGCTGGTATCAGTCTCATCCAGTGAAAAGTCTTCTGTGACCGATGTCATGGTTGCAGTGCTTATTCTATCCTCCTCCATCCTTTTCACAGTTAGGGCCAGTCTGCAACAAGCACATATATTTCTTTTGGTTCAGTCTTTCTTTAACTAGTTTATCAATTTGTTCATCCTTCATATTTTTCAAAGGTTCTGCGCCTACTCTGTGTGTGTGGTGTGTGTGTGGTAATAAGAGATTGACAAGACATTAGAGGTGTGTGTGTGTGTTGTGTGTGTCTTTTAGTTTACTGTTGGCATGCCAACTACCTGGAGATGAAAGAAAAAGAAGGAGGGGGGGGGGGGGGGGGGGGGGGTGCACGCCAGCAATAGGGTGGAGTGGTGGTACGTTAGGGGATGAGGAAAATAACAATAGGCAGTGCTCTGTCGCACTTGCTGCACATCGCAAAATGACATAATGCTACTTTCATACGTATATTTTCAACATGATTTCATATCGTATTATCGGTGGATACAAATCAAGGAATGGAATGGCATTCTAAAGCTTTCCAGCAACAAAAACAGAGGGTCATCTTGACCCTCACTTTTAAATCCTTGGGAACCCTGCTTGAGCGGTTACAAGACGCACCTAATGTGATAGCCTGCTTGTTGTCACCGACGTTTTCCTCACTGGGGGGGCGGAAGGATGATGGCGCTCTTTTTTGTGTGGAAATCACATTTGGAACGTTTATCATTTTAACGCAAACTGCACAAATTAATCAAAATCACCCAGGCGTCTTTCCAAACCAGTCAATACACATCCATTGATTTTACAGCCTCTCCCATGATCAGCAGAAAGAAACTCTCAAGAGAATTTGTCACCAGAAATTCTTCACAAATAAAACGTCTCCCCCTCCCTCCTCGCCTCTCCCTAAGACTAGTGTTTTGGCCCTGAACACCTTACCGGGCTTACCCTTTAAGGGGGCATGGCCGCAGTCCAATGTGGCATTTCATGGAGGCGTGGTGGCGAGAATTCTTGCTTGTTCGGCGAGTGTCAGCGTTTCATGGCACACACAAGCGGCAAGCGGGGCCAGGAAAAGGCAGGATTTCGCTAGACTGCCTTTAGGCTCTCTTGTATGCGAGGGAAAACGGCTCGGACAGCTGGAACGTCCAGTGATTGGTGCACAAAAGTACCAACCTTCTCTGACTGGTACATAAAACGATAAGTATGCTGACCCTTCAACAGCAAGAAGAGCTGAGGAAGTGGACTCATTGATAGTTTGAATGTTACTCTTTCGCCAGTTTCTTTACTCCCCTTGTCTCTCAAGTCCCTCACCGTAAGGTTAAGCTATCCTTGTGAATTCTCACGTTCTATCAAACTCGCCTCAAGTCATGGCTCCTACTGGCGCGAACACACTCCTTTCTTGGCGTTGTGCAGATTCAAATCTACACCTTCTGGATAGGTGGGCGTCTTGGGGCATTTCCTTTCTACGCACTTCGCTATCGACATCTGCTCATATGCACATCACCATCGGACACCTGTCGTTAGGTCTCTATGAAGTTCACTCTTTCTCCACCTCAACCAGCTGGTCTCGAACTGAGTCTGTCCTTTCAGCTGTGCCGCTGCCATTCAGTTGCCTTAAGGGTTCTAGTCCTCTTCGTACCAGAGATTACGAACTGTTGCATGAGATCAAAAGCTAATGAGCCTACCCCCATCCCACCCCACCCCCCACATCCACACGACCCTTACCCCCTCACCCCCTCCCCACCCCCCATTTGATCCAACTTCTAGGGTCAGGACTTGGGCGCGTGGAAGTCAGATTCCCTCATGCTGCTGGCTGGACTGGCCTACTTCTCAGTCTCGTAGATAAGAGTTTGCTCCATTATGCTTTCGTATGTCAAAGTGAATTCAATGGGTATCACTTATTTGATGAACCTGAGTTG
The DNA here is from genome assembly GCA_033310375.1 of Conus canariensis. Classification (NCBI taxonomy): domain Eukaryota; kingdom Metazoa; phylum Mollusca; class Gastropoda; order Neogastropoda; family Conidae; genus Conus; species Conus canariensis. Next base: position 46,259,929 of record CM065728.1, on the reverse strand, counting down.
AGTACAATACCTGGTCTCATGCCACTCTTCCCGGTGATGATTTCTGGAGGATTTTCCTGCCATCATTTTTGGGAGGACTGCTGTGCACTTCTAGTCATCCACTCCATCCAGTAAACTCCATTTCTATTTTCTTCGTGTCATAGCTGTTCCAGACCATGATTTGTGACCTCTTGCCATGTAGTTCTAAAGTAGTTGCTGGAGATTCTGATGGCATAGTGTTTCCTTGCCAAGATTAATCACGTGTGCGATCTCCTTAACTACTTGATTGCCATGAACACTTGTAGGCCTATTTTAATGTGTGCCTTCCATGTGTCAGTGCTACTTTGTATGAGCGAAGAACATGCTCCACTGTTTGTTTGTCCTGACAGAGCAAACGTGCGGAGTCATCTGATTTTCCTCCATTTCACCAGGTTTAAAACTGAAGTCGGGGAGTCATATGCACATCTGACTGAGGATTTCTTTGGAGTGCGTTTTCTCACGCAATTCACTACCCTATTGGCCTTCTTGGACTGCCTTCTGGATTCTCATGGCATCCTCTTCTATTTTCACTTCTTGAATTACCATGCTTCTCTCTGCATTCTTTTTTGCTTTTGACTGCTACTTCATTTCTGTTGACCCTAGTCCCTGTTTGTTGGTTTGTGTATATTCTATATTTCCCTGATCTTGAGGCTTTCCTTTCCCCAGTTCACTGCCTCCTGAATTTTCCACTGATTTTCTGCCAGTCTGTAGCTTCGGCTGGATTGATCTCACAACCTTGTCTAGTGAATCTTCAAAACATGGTGAATATCCTCGCTGTTCACCCACTTTGCACTCTTTAAAGATAATTTCATGGGTAGCTTCAGCTTTGCCTGGTGGCAGTAGAGCACGGTATCTATAGGACCTTGTGATACACCAAGCCATTTCCTAATGGATTTGGCAATTTTGGCTTCCATTTATTCCATCGTGCTAGTGCTGAGATCGTATATTAGTAAAGGCCAGAACTTTGGAATCAGCATGGACTGAAGACAGTAGACCACATATTTGCCGGTAGGCCACAATGATATCTGCCATTTACTTAATTCCTTTCACCTCTTTGTGTCTTTCAAGGAATCATTATACCACCTTCCAAGGCTGTTGACTGGTTCCTCTTTCACTGTTGGAATAGCTCATTTTGCTATTACGAATATAATTGTGTTTAACTACTTTTCTTTTTGCAGGGAGAGACTTTTTCTTTGGTCCGAAGATCATCCTCGAGTAAACAGCTTGTCTAACTACTTCAGAATTGTTATATTTCATCTTCATTTTAAAATAGGACCATTGCGTCATCCTTCCCCGAAGTTGGAGTATGGCTGCCTTAATGGCGGGATAAAAAAAAAAAAACGGTCATACACACAAAACTCTACTTCCTTTGTTGGGTAGATGGGATTAATCGTTGCCTGTCTATACAGGGGTGTCCGCAAGAGTCAGCCTGCCTGAGCAGAAACAAAAGTGCGTCATCCATGAGGGCTTTTAAACGGACATTTTGAGTCCCATTTCTAAAGTCTAATGAACCTGTAAGGCTTGCAGCCTCTTTCACGATGACCTCCATCGGCAGCATAAACACTATTGGAGAAACTGCACACCCAAGTGCTATGCTAATTTCAAGATTGATCCAGCACGTTGTGTATTCCTTTGTGGAGAACCTCATTTAGAAAGTATGAAAATACTTCTTCAGCATTTCTTGGCTGTTCTTTGGGACATAATACATCTTGAAGGCTAGCTGAATCATCTTGTGTGGAACCAACCCGTATGCGTTTACCAGATCGAGCCACACCACATCGGGTTCCCTTTTCTCTGCCTTAACTCTTTGGATTGCTTTCCAAATCATACTGGCATATTCTACACAGCCAGATACTCTCGGAATGCCTTCTTTATGCACTGACAAATCCTAGCGCTCATTTTCTGGGAGGAATTCAGTCAGTCTGGCTGCTATGAAAGAGAAGGAGATCTTTCCCTCGACGTTTAAAAGTGACGGTGGTTTGAACAGATTGATGTCACTCAAGTGTTGGTCTTTGGGAGTTTATGACATCAGCCATTATCTACTGGTCACTCATCTTCTAGTTCCTCAATGACGATCTCTTCAGTTTGTGGAGTACCTCATGGGCATTTGGACATTTCTTACATAGCAGATAGGGTATTCCATTAGATCCAAGCAAATAACTGGCTTTTGCTTTTTCTTAACCACTTTCTTTACCTCATCCAGTGTTAGTAGCTTGTCATTGAACTTGATCTTCTGAGACGTAAATTTTGAAAATATTTGATTAAAACATTACCCCTATATATTTCGTAGTTCTGACGTGTTCAGACACTTTTCTTTCGCAGACACTCGCTATTTTGGACAAGAACGTGAATACTAATGATGAATGAAAAATGAAAGACACACATACTGAAAGATAATTGTAATCTCTCGTACACATGCACATACACACAAACTCTGGTGCGTGGTAAATCTCTCTCTATCTGTATCTCTCTCTCTCTCTCCTTCTTCTCTCTCTCTCTCTCCTCTCTCCTCTCTCTCTCTCTCTCTCTCCACACACACACACACACACGTGCGCGCGTGCGCACACACACACGTACACACACGTGCACGCTCGCGAACGCACACACGCACGCACGCACACACACACACACACACACACACACACACACACACACACACACACACACACACGATCTACAAATAAGAGACAGAGAGAGCTGATACTCAAACACCGATTATCAAACAATAACAAACTAAAACTGACAGCTTTCAAATGCAATATATAACAAGCGTTCCGTCTGTTCATGAGTATGTTCCCAGTGCTGTCTTTTTCTTTCTTTCTTTCTTTCTGTTGTTTGTTTGTTTGTTTGTTTGTTTCTGTTTTGTTTTTTTCTTTTTTTCTCTCTCTCTCTTGAAATTGTGGATATAGAAATCTGCATAATTCGTTTGATCTTTTCCAGATCTGGCTTGGTGACTCATTGACATATATACTGGGGCACATCAAGAGCGAACAATTTTAGCGCTAGAAAGTCGCATTTGCCACATTTTAATTCTAAGCGTATGCACGGCTCTCTTCGAGTGAGCTTAAAAACAGCGAATGAGAAGTAGAGGATGCCAAGAGAACCAGAAGGCAGTCCAGCAATGCCAACATGGGAAGTGGAGAATGCGGGAAAACGCACTGCAAAGAAATCTCAGCTGGAATGACACATGGCACATGGCACCTCTTAGAATCAACTTCATCCTGAGATCTGTATATGACCGCTTCCATCAATTCAAACCTGGTGAAATGGCAGAAATCAGGAAACCTACGTATCCATCTGATACGGAAAACAAGCAGGGTCAGATGTCGTGAGTTCACGCAAGGCAGCGCTAACACAGTGAAGGTATAAACAGAGACATAATGAAGTGCTTCAGGAGATCGTACGTACGGTTAGCACCACCAGAGGAAACACTGCGCCACCAGAAGCACCAGTACCGACGTTCCGGCTACTCGGCAGGCAAACTCAAATCATGGTCATCATGGTCTGGAACATATGTGATATCAAGGACATGGAAGCTGGATTTACTAGGTGGAATCAGTTGACTCAGAATGCACAGCAGAACTTCAAGAATGGGAAAGCCGTCCAGAGATCACCAAGAACAATGGCACTAGACTCAGAAGTATGCCAGTCTAGCCAGTAGTTTGAAGAACTCTAGCTTCCAGACTATACTCCTCGATGTGGCATTGGACAAAGGGGATTTGTAAGGTCAGTTTGAGCTTATCATTTCATGAAGCAGCTCGGGGTTTCTGGTGATAAGAGGACCAGAACCCCTAAGGCAACGGCAGAGGCATCTGAAAAAAAAAGTTCCAGCTGGATCTAGTCGAGGAGGAACAAAGGTGAACTTGATAAGGTCAATTTTCCCAGTTTAGAACAGTAGTCCGACAGTGATCTGGTTAGAGAATTCGTCTAAGATAAGAAGAAGAAAAAAAGATGGGGGTGGGGATGGGGTGGGGGACACCGTGATACGACCACCCATCCAAAAGTTGCGAGTTCGAATCTCGGCAGCGGAAGAACATAAGAAGTCTGGCAGCAGAAGGACATCCAGGAATCTGCAGGGATAGGGTGGCAGGGGGTGGAGTGGGGTGGGGGGTTCCTTTCAAGACCTGCTGTCAAACTCTCTCTAGAGTTTCTTCCTACAGGTGAACACCAACGAAATGACATTACTTCACACATGGATTACATTAAGAGGATCTTTTTTCCGGTGGCAGAGGCTCGTTCAAGAGACTGGTTTATATACCGCTGCGTGCCTGTCTATGAAAGGCTGCCGTTGATTTTATGGGGTGGAACTTTATTAATTTGGGTAAGATCTGGTTTTAAAAATCATGCGTAAGACGTCACACAACAATGTGTTGCTTCTCAGCAGAATGAGGCATGTACACAATATCAACAGAAGAAAAAAATACAATAGGTACCACGTTCACACGACAGCACTTCAGCTGATTCTTACAGATATATGAATGATCAGTGAACTGTTACATCACTGACAGGGCTCATTTCTTAATTGTTTAGTCCAGTGTAATTCTGTTAAAAGTCCGTCATCATGCAATCTTTACTACAATTTTAGTAGCTTCACTAGTTGACTTGGCACTGTTTCAGTCCCAGTTCACTGAGTTCAGTAAGAACTAATACAGTAATAGTCATTCATGATTCATGAAAGCACAGAGGTGACGAAGAATTCGTGGAACTTGATTGCTCACGGTGTGACGCTAAATAGTGTTTGGATCACAGTGCTTCGCCAGTGAAACGTCGAAGTGTACATTCCTTCAACTGCAATTCAAAGGTGAGACATACGATGCCTTAAAGTTAAATACGGAAGATTTCGTGGGTTGGTTTTCACGAACGATTTCGACCGCAGTTTTGATAGTTCTGCCCAAAAAGTTACAAAACTAAGGGGGTGGGAGGTGGGGGGATCAGGGATGGTTGTGTATGGGGAGGAGGGGGGGGGGGGGGGGGGGCTGGATTGAGTTTAGCTTGGCATGGTCCTATGCAAATTCATCATCATCATCTATTTGATGGCCACAACCAACATATTGATTATTCTTGTGCTTCATTGACCGTGTGTTGGTTCTATGCTAATTCTTCATCATCATCATCATCATCATTTATTCGGCGGCCACAACCAACCTATTCATGAATAAACTACTCCATTGCTTCATTGACTGTAAGAGACAAAAGAGAACTTGACAGGAAAGAAAAAGACCAAAGAGAGTGAAAATTCAAATCTTAGGTCCACTGAACGTGGGTTTTATCAACAAGCAACTCCTTTTCACTTTTCGCTCCAAGGTATTATTAGCTGATTGATTCTGACAAGCCCTAACATAACTGGGTCCAGAAAAAAGTTGAAAAAACAAATCTCACAAAGCTGAGAATGTTGGGCGGGAAGACCTACACCTATCAACTCTAATTAGTAATAGTTTGTTTGGGCTTTAGATATATGGCACTCATGACTTGAGTCAACGGTGACAGCTGACACAGCTGTTTCTGGCAATTTATTCCAATCTATGATGATGGTGGAAATAATTTTTTTTTCTGGTGTTTTGTTTAGCACTGGATCTGACCTGATGATGATGTTGACTTCTACACTTTTGAGTTGTTGGACTTGCTAACAGCTGCTTTGCTGTTAATAATTTTACGAAGCATGGCCTTTCAAGTTCCATATTCCGCATTCATTCAGTGCTGGAAGGAGGGCCACTGCAGTTTCTCAACCTTAGCTGGGAGATACTTCATATGTTGTGGTGGCAGTTGACTACAGATCTTTCAGCTCTTGTCCAAACAGCTACCATCTTGTTCAATGTTACATTGGGTGGGGGGTTCTATACAGTTACTGTTCATGTACTCAAGTATGGTGCAAACAAATGTTTTTGTAGGTGCCCTCCTGTGAGATGACTCAAGCTGATCTTTAGACTGCTCTAAAAAATGCAAAGAATCTTATTGGCTTTAGAACATATTGCGCAAAACATGGATCATGCTGATAATTGATAACTGGATATGGCAAACTTTTCATGAGAAATGAGTCAAAACAAAACCGATAGCCTGGTCATAGAGCTCAATAAGTGAAAATGATCAAATGGAATGGTCCTCTTTCCTACTGCCAATGTCTGGTGAAATTAAAATTCAGTCAGTATACAGTACTGATGGCAGTTATCTTTGTTAGGATTTTGTCACATGATCTAGCAAAGTACTGGTAAATCCGAACCATGTAACATACTTTACCACCTTAAATCTTGGGTGATGGTAACACTGAGATACCTGGCAGAGATAACATTTTTGCAAGTTTGGCCGTGAAGGTAGTATAATTTGGTTGCAGGATTTTTCTGGTGACTTGGAGGTGTTACACTCACCAGGATGGAACGCCACGCACCATCTCTCTTTTTCTCTAAGGCATTACAGTCTTGCTGGTGGTGGTGATGATCATAGCTTGTGGCAGTGAGGTAGTAGACAGCAGTGTCATTGGAAACGTCTTACATGTGAAGAGAACTGTTCTGGTACGTTATTTACTAAATACTATCAAGGAAAATATTGATCTAAGAAATGTTCCACATGAACATCCTGAGTGGACGCTGGCATGCAAATGTGTTGGCTGCCCAGATGAATTGTGAAAGAAGGGTTGGAAAGGATAATGGAGTCTCATGGTATGAGGGAATGAGGTTAAGGTAAGGGTGGGATGGGATGGGCATTGGGGATGTCCACAGTAATTCAACAAACAAGACTGATAATGACATACAAACTACTGCATGGAGAGGTCAGTATGGACATCTTGAGATGGAATCTTATCACACCACCACTCTGACAGCAATCTGCTACATACAACAGCTGTCCCAGGTCTATTTTAGGATGCAATACAAGCAAGTAGCATTCCTCCCACATACTAATGGTATTTTGGACTGAAATGCATTACACCTGTAAAAACATCCAGAAAGCTTCAGAGTCTGCCACAAGTTGGCAACTTGGTGTAGAGCCAGTCAAGAGCTTCCCAGTTCCTGTCAGCAAGAAAGTGCTTTGTTTTTTAAGGAAAAAAAAAGATTGTAGCACTACTGAAAACAAGGCAAAATGCAAGTGAACACATACAACAGGTTGCAAAATAAAGCTGATTTGATGTACAATATGAATTTTGGACAAGTTTGTCTTCATCAGACATTGCAAACAACAGACTTAAAAATTCACAAAGAATATATCCCAAAGCGCAGCCAGCATTCACTCACTACATGACACATGGACCAACTAGGCCAGCTGTTCTGCAGCTTAGCAAAATGTGAAAAATGGTAGTCTCCCAATTATAAATCACATTTACTTTTGGGGGCCTAAGAACTCTATCATGGAACAATGTGTCAGGAAGTCCATACCAACCAGTAATGTGAAAAAAAACAATGTAACAGACAAAAAGATTTGATATAATTATGAACTACTGTATTAGGATAGGTTTTAGATAGGTTTGACCATTCATCATCAACTTGCAATTGGTCTCCTGCTTTATCCTTTTCAAATTTTTTTTTTATTGTATGAAGTCTCAGTGTTATTTTTCTTTTTTTTTAAATAAGTGTGGTCTGAAGAAAAGAGAAGTAAGTTAATGAATGGGGACACGTAACGTAGTTTGGGTAATTCAGAGTCAGATGGGTTAGGATGTGCCTTATCTCATATAAGTTATCTCTGTCATTTCAATTGGTGCAGACAAAAGGTTGAAAGTGGTGTTCCAGTAAGAGAGAAGCGAATAATGATCAGACGCTGGAAAAAGTATTTAAATTCTTGTACACGATTAAATGTAAAGTGCTGTGACAAATGATTGTCACGAATGTTACAATTCATGTACTTTCCTGCCACGAGGCTGGTTATCATCCTAAAGAAATCACAGTAATGTGATGGCCTTCTGCTCAGTCACGACCTTCAAAACACAGTGAAACCTGTTCGTAAAGGCCCTTCAAGTAAAGGAAAAAAACAACAACAAAATATTTAAAGAGGATTCTTCAAGTAAACTGTAAAGAGTCCTCTCTAAATATTTTTTTTTTCTTTCTGGAACATTATCTTTGTCAGTTCCTGGTTTTCTAAAAAGACCAAGAGGCACCATAGTCCATTCCATGTGCTGTACCACTCATGTAAAACATGTTCTTTTAGACTGTTTGGACTTAACCTGATGTCAGACATGAACAATTTACAGCAGACTCCATACAAATCTTGTTACAGAAAAAAGATCTTACAGAATGTTTTAGAAAATCTGTTTTTATGACATTTGTGTTAAGTGATTCCTCATCAGGGAGGCATGACTGGATATATACATCTTTTTACATATTCTGGATATATATATATATATATATATATATATATATATATATATATCTTTTTACATGAATTTCATGAAAATAATCTACTTTCTAATATATACACTCCTTTTCTTGAAAGACTTTTTTTCTCTTTAATATTTGTATGTTTGTACCAGATTTACCTCCCAATAAGCATTATCGTTTGAATACCTGTTTTGCAAGAATAGTTTTATTCTTGTTCCAGATTTTTTTCCCCCATTAAACTCTTCTTCTCTTTAAAGAAATGTTTGTTGAAAACTATTTGTATCTTTGTCCCAGATCTGCTTCCCAATGTAGCACACCCCTTCCCTTTCAGTGCCTGGTTTTTGAAGGATTTTATTGAGAGGTTCTACTGTGGATAGTCTTTTGCAATGCAGAGCGAGCACTAGCAATTTGGTAAGAATGAAGTAGAAGGATATAACAGCTATGCAGTGAGAGGAGACAGTGACTGACAAGCTTTGAATCTGTTTTTGTGGTGGGGTCTGTGCTTCATACTACTTTGGCTGCTACATGATCGACCAAAGGGGAAAAATGGAGGTACTTGTTTCAAGTGTTGTGAGAGCAGTTAGTGAACAGCAGCCACCAGTCAGTACTCTTTACCATTTGTGTTATTTATGTAATGATGTCTTGTCTGGTTTAAGGTGGTTATGGTTTTCTGTCAAGGCCTTGGTGATGATCCAGACATCCAAATTATAAACTGTGGAGGATATGTCATCATATCCGTGTGCTCATTTGCGTTCATGTGCCTCTGCTTTATACATGATATTAGTTTAAGTCTTACTTTTGAGTCATGCTGTTTGAAAAATGGATATAGTTATATCATTATCATGCCCACAACAGTAAGTCAGGTCAGGAGTTGTAACCACTTGCAATGTTCTTAACCCCTCAGGTGCTGACAAGTACCTGGAATGTGAGTTACACCACCCTCTCTGTGGATGTTAATACAACAGAGTCTGCTGATCGGGAGTCTGCTGCTGAAGCAATGGAGGATTTTTACATTGGTCTTTTTCTAGCCATCTCCTCCAGCATTTTCATTGGCACATCCTTCATCTTCAAGAAGCTGGGACTGCTGCGGCTGGCTACAGTCGCTGCCACCAGAGCTGGTGAGGCACATGGAACCAGTTTTGATTGGTTGTTTTCTGTGTAGGCTTTCTACAAAGTAGAATTTGCACTGAATTTGACAAGATAAGTGATTGCTCGTTCTTCATTTTTGTTGCGATGAGTGTTGAATATCTTGCCTGAAGAAGACCTAGGAGGTTGAAACGTATTGTTTTGTCTTGTGATTCATTTGTTTCTGTTGTTTGGTGAAGTCATAATAATTTCTTTTTAAAATTTGTTTAAGTATCAGCCTGCAGTCGCCTCACGTTGCAACTAACCTTCCACAGAGTAGTTTAGATCAGTTCATCATTTTTCTCTTTGATACTTTATTTTGTGAACTTTGTTTGCAGACTGATAGTGTTGATTTCCTAGACTTGTTTTTTTTTGTTCTTTTTCTTTTTTTTCTATTATTGATGTTCAGTTTATGTATGGATGTGGCTGTGTTTGGGGAGAGGGGGTAGAGTGGGGGCTAGATTGAGTGAGATTAGAATAATGCCACTGAGGAACCACAGAAGATAAGACGGGCAAAAAACAATTGTGT
>CM065728.1:46234957-46247457 GCA_033310375.1 Conus canariensis | reverse complement strand
AGACCCTGAAACCAGGCTTTCTTCTATCTAGTCATTTATTTTTCAGAGCTATCTACATTTCAGTGTGTGGCTTCCCCATTCCCCTCATCCCTCACACTACCCCCCCCCCCCCCCCCCCTTCCACTTGAACATCCTTTCCCCCCACCCCCTGTCACCACTGCCATCTCAGTCCTTCATTTTGTTTTGTCGTTGTAGTCAGTCCTCTACATGAAACAGGCATGTCTGGTTAATTGTTGGCAGTGCTGTGCTTGCCTCACGGGTGCTGAAGGAGAAGCTGAACTTGCTGGGCAAAGTGGGGTGCACGCTGTGTGTGCTGGGTTCCACGGTGATGGTGATCCACTCCCCCAAGGAGCAGGAGGTGGACAACATGGACCAGCTGAGGGCCATGGTGGCTGAACCTGGTGGGTCGAAGTCTGGAGAGGGTGTGTGGAAAAAAAGGGTGTGCTTGGATGGGGTTGGGGCAGGAAGAGGAAGGTGGGGGGGGGGGGAGTAAGTGTGACTGTGTGAGAGGGGGATAGAAATATATTAACCATAAAGGTAAAGACAGAACAAGTGAACCAGATGGACACCTGTACACATTACCATGCATGTGCATATACATTCTCATACATCCTGCCACCTTTCACCATATAAATCTCATGTAACTTTCTTACGTAGAAATGAAAAAAAATGTCAGCAATGAAAAAATTGGGTTGAGTTTGAAATTCGTTGGTGGTTTCTAATGCAGGCATGCACTGAATATTTATCTGTAATCATTGCTGGACTAATGATTGGTGGTGTGTTCTGTCGGCAGCCTTCATTGTGTATGCCACCCTGGTGGTCGTTGCAGCTGTCTTCCTCATGATTCACACGGCTCCTCGCTACGGCAACAAGAACGTTTTAGTGTACATCAGCATCTGCTCCAGCCTGGGGTCCTTCACGGTCATGGGGTGCAAAGGGGTGGGGGTTGGACTCAAGGAAACCTTCGCAGGCATCAACCAGTTCACCAACTGGATGTTCTACATTCTGCTTTTCGTCGTCATCACCTGCATCCTCATCCAGCTCAACTACCTCAACCGCGCTCTGGACACTTTCAACACAGCTGTCGTGACTCCCATCTACTATGTGTTCTTTACATCTCTGGTTATGGTGGCTTCCATGATTTTGTTCAAGGAATGGGGCAACATGAGTATCGAGGATATTCTCGGGACTTGTGTGGATTCTTCACCATCATCTGTGGCATTTTCCTGCTGAATGCCTTCAAGGACTTCAACATCACCCTGGGCAATCTGCCAGGGCTGGGCAAAGGTACAGGGGGCTCGGATAACAACAACTCTCTGACGTTAAATGATGATCAGACTTTTCTTTTGAAGAAAGATCCAGCTGTGAGTGCTCCATCCCAAGTGGTGTCTGAATATCATGATTGTCCAGATGTGCATTAATATCTGAATTTCCGTTGTGCCTTTTATCTTCCTTAATCATTTCACACTAAAATACGATGTGGATATGGAGCTGACTTTTAGTTGTATGATAGAGGTCTTCAAATCCATTCCTTCCTTTAAGAAAAAAGTTGAAGTACAAATTTTTAAAACGGATCACGTTCTACAAATACAAGCTATCAATGAAGGTACTCAGGCTCGTTGAGAATCCATCCTCAGTATAGATATATTTTGACAGACAGAATCATATAGAGATGCGACGTAAATTGAAGCCATCTTTTCATTCAATGGTATTTGGAAAAAGTTAGCTTTGTTGCATGCTGTTTTACTTTAGCATTCCTCTTTTATTCCCCATTTGTTTTTTTCCAGTGTCACGATCTTGCCATTTGATTCGGCTGATATTGAAAACTGCTATTTCTGGAGGGATCTTCAGATCTATTGTGGGCTTCTCTGTGTGACCTGGATGAGAAAACGGGGCATGTTTCCTCATTTTCCTTTTTAAAGAAAGAAGAAAGAGAAAGTAGACTTGGTCTGGATGTCTTCAAAGAATGAATTCAGCCACTGTGTAATATAGACAGTGGCATATGATGAAAGGTTAAAAGTTGGTATAGTTTGGGATACATACTGGTGCTTACGGGACAAAAATAGATTATTAAAAGGAAACCAAGGAGGACAGCTTTACATCCTTTTTTTCGCCTATGTCTCTGTCAATTATACATTCACTGTCAAGTACACACACATGTATGCATGCACTCATGCACAGACACACACTCTCTCTGTCTCTGTCTGTCTCTCTCATACAAACACATACTATCACACATACTTACACATGAACACACATAATGTTTCACGCTATCTTTGACTTAAATTTAACTTGAATCACGCTCCGCTTGCAAGAAAAATATCTGTTGGATTTGGTGTCTGCTGATAAACACCAAGTATCTGAGCTATGGATGGTATCTTTAACTGCAGAAAATAAAGCATCTGTGTAAATCTTAAAATATAAATGATGGGGCTTTGTAATTATTTTTTGCTGACTTGAAATAGTATGTTGTTGGCCATTCTCTTTGCTGTACAAGAAGGGAGAAGATGTGTAGCCGTCACAACAGTGTTCCACACCATGTGAAATGGGTAGTATAGCACCTCTTACTGCTGAAAACAAGTACTGAAATTTCAGTATAGAGGTATAAACACATACCCTCTTTCTTTCCCAAGGTATACATTTACAGTGTTTATGCTCTGAAGGTATGAAGAAAAAGGTCTTCTTTGCCCACTGATTGTCAAGGGTCTCCTCATGATGCTCATTACCTGCAAAGGATCGTACAGACTTTTCATCAGCTCAACATCATAATAGACGCAGTTTGTTGTGTACTTGGAGTTTTCTTTCTTTGCGCTCTTTTTTGTTTTTACATTATGCAAGTTACAGATTAGTTACTCTTTGTTTTTTCCCCAGGAAGTAAGTATACCCTTTACATTTGGAGACAGCGAATTTGATACCTTCTCACATTATTAGAGTGTGGAACACTGCACAGGAAAGTTGTAAAGGCAGCTACTGTGGACTTTGCTTCCAGAAGTGCCTTAAGTTGTCCTGACACATTTCTTCTCATGAGCACCAAAAACACACTGATGTTTGCTGGAAAACTATCTGCACACTTTTTCCAGAGAAGAGGGGATCATGCCAGAACCTGGGGACTCTTTTACTGCTTTCAGTGAAATTATCATCCCCACCTGGATGTTCAGTGGTGGAAAGAGGGGCCGTAATAGCTCAGTGCTAGAGCGCCGGACTCGTAATCGTGGGGTTGTGGGTTCAAATCTCTGTCAGGCCGTTTTGGTACAGGGGGATTTTTCCCTCGGAGTTAACATTGGTTCTGACTCCATTTCCCATACAGTCCTTCGAATGAGACTGAGGTTCCGTGTGTGAACGCACGCATAACATCTTGCACACACGTAAAATCCCATCACCAACTTTCGGAAGAGGTCAGTTTGGCCATTGGTATGGATGACACGTTACACATAGCATGCACCTTCCCTGAAGTTGGAGTATGGCTGCCTTAATGGCGGGATAAGAAATGGTCATACACACAAAAACTCCACTCCCTTTGTTGGGTAGATGGGAGTAATCCTTGCCTTTCTATACAGGGGGTGTCCGCAGGAGTATCAGCCTGTGTACGCAGAAGAAGAAGTGGTGGAAATTTTCTATATTACAAGAGAGAATATTTTTATGAAGACGTATGCGATTCTTTCTCTGCCAGCATGGTTTTGTCCGAATTGGATTCTTACAGGGCTGTAAAGAATCAGTAGGAAGAGCTTGTGGGAGTTTGATCTGTATATTCATTAATTAAGCATTATGAAGTAATTGCTGTCTCCTGGACATTGCATGCAGGAGTAGGGCTAGGTCTCTTGGAAGAATTTTTTTTTAATCTACCATTTTCAGTTGAAATTGTACTTCCTAGTCAGGGAAGGTTAAGGGTAATTTGAAAGGAAAAAAATGTAAGAACCTGTGGACTAATTTTGAGAAAATAGTACTCCACAGAAAGTATTGTTGAATGATTGATAGATTAATTAGTAACTAATCATGTTTTTGCTCTTTTTTTTTCTTCTTAACGCTATTCTGTTAATTGTCCTACCATATAATATTTTGCTCTTGCATATCACCTCCATTTGTGAAAACATCAACAGAACCCGATAAAACGAATCTTTATACATCAGTGCACATGTGCCAGAGTATATTTATTTTAGATACAGAGTTTTAAATCGTGATATGGTGATGTACAGTTGTCAATCATGAATGTATCAGTAGTTTTCTGTCTTAAATATTCATTTGGGGGTTGCTGTTAGTGTATTTTTATGTGTACAAATTGTGAATAGATGTTGCCTTATAACATTTATTTGAAGAATGCTTCTGATCTTTGAATTATTGGTTTGAAAGACCTGTGACTTTTTTGAGTTTGAGTCCCCACCCCGCCCCACCACAACCCGCATCCCCATATCTCCTCTCCACACCTGCAGTCACTCTCTTTTTTTTCTGCAGCTTAGTAGTGATTTGAAGAATGTTTCTGACATTATTATTGATTCAAACAGAATGAGAGAATATTTCTGATCTGCCCCACAGAGTGGGTTGTTAATTTAGTTGGAATTGAAGTTTTGCTGATTTTGATGTTTGAAAGGCGATTGTTGTTGTTGTTGTCGTAGCCTGGCTAAAAGACTCCAGGGATCAGCCAAACTACTTGAACGCTAATGCGGCTATAATACAAATGCATCAGCTAGGGATGAGAACATTACGTGTGTAACCGTTTTTGGATTACCCCGCCACGTGGGCAGCCACACTCCAACTACGAGGGATTTTGGAGGCTGATAATGTTATGCTAGGAGCTTGTCTCGATTGAAGACAAACCCTGCATAACTATGCAGAGCATAACAACATTTTGTTGTAGCCTTGGTGTTCTAGCCTATGTCAGTTGGTCTGACACAGCCTTAAGCCAAGGCGGAAGAGGTGATTAGAACAGGTTTAAGCTTAGCGTGTGTGTGGCTGAACAAGAGAATTTAGGCATGTTTTCCCTTTTTCGTTTCTCTTTTGTTGTTTTGTTTTCAAAAAAAAATCTACAGTTTAGAACATGAATATATAATATTCATTCTGTACTTAACTTGGAAATATTGACTGACTGTTATTTTGACACAAGAAGTGCCCAGTGAGATTTGTGCCTTACCCTGTTTGGCAGCCTGGAGTTTCAGAGTAGATTTGACCGTGTAAGTTAAACAGTCATCAGCACTTGAGCACCGATGATAGAGGAACCTGCTCATTTAGAGGTGCATATTGAAGCATCTTACCTCATGTACGCCTTTGATGCCTGGGTATATCCTGGTCCCCCCTTACCCCCCCCCCCACCCCCTCCAAAAAAAAAAAAATCATGCTCATCCTATCCATCATACTTTTGTCTTCATATCTACCTGTCCATCTCTCAACCTTTCCATGCCTCTGTTCACCTTTTCCATGTTCCTCTTGTACACATACACACTGACACGGAGCTTGCTGGATTAGGGAAGGAACACAAGTTGTTATTGTAAAAAAAAAGAAATTTTTTAAAGAATATTTTCTGTTTCGCAAAACTGATAACAGGTCACTGATGGTGAGTAATAAAGATAATCCCTCATGGGTACACCTTTTAATCATGGGTACAGGGCTAGTTTAGCGACAGTGCAGTAACATGATAGTCAGATGTTGGCTAGTTTGAATCCCTATGGTACCCATCCTAAAAATTGCCATTTTCATTGCTTTGTGTCAATGTGTTGTCCTCCTGGTGATGTCATGGTGGTGTTAGTCAGGTCCCTTAACCCAGCTGTCGGGGGATGGTTACTCCCGTCTGCCATATTCCCTCGTGATGTCATTGTGGTGTAGTCAGGTCCCTTAACCCTGGTGTCTGGGGATGATTATCCCTGCCTGCCATATCATTCCATAGTGATGGCATTGTGGTGTTAGTCAAGGCCCTTAACTCAGCTGTCCAGGGATAGTTACCCCTGTGTGCCAGATCATTCCCTCGTGGTGTCATCGTGGTGTTAGTCAGGTCCCTTAGTCAGGTCCCTTAACCCAGATGGTTACCCATGTCTGCCATATCATTCCCTGGTGATGTCATTGTGGTGTTAGTCAGGTCCCTTAACTCAGCTGTCCAGGGATAGTTACCCCTGTCTGCCATATTCCCTCGTGGTGTTATCGTGGTGTTAGTCAGGTCCCTTAACCCAGATGGTTACCCATGTCTGCCATATCATTCCCTGGTGACGTCATTGTGGTGTTGGTCAGGTCCCTTAACCCAGATGTCTGGGGATAGTTGCCCATGTCATTCCCTGATGATGTCATTGTGGTATTGGTCAGGTCCCTTAACCCAGCTGCCCGGGGACAGTTTTCCCTGTCTGCCATATCACTGTTGGTTGGTGTGTATGTTAAAGCCAAGTATAAATGTATGTGGCTGAAAGACAGACCGGTGATTACGTTACTATCATAGAATCACTCTGGCATCATTGTTTGTTGTGTGAACATATAAAATTCACCAAGGTGTTTAAATCTTGAGACATTTTGTGGACATCGTTTTTGTAACATGTAATCCTTAAACCAGCTTACAGGCCATTCTGCTTGTTGAAGTTGTGGCAATGGGTATTATGAAGAAAATGAAAAGAAAAAAAAATGTTGAATCACTGCCGATGGACAAAGGTTTAATACCATTTACAGATATACAAGTTTGAACATTGCTATCAACCTGATTTTTGTATTGTGCGTGTGTGTGTGTGTGTGTGTGTGTGTGTGTGTGTGTGTGTGTGTGTGTGGGAGAGAGACAATATGTAAGATACATGTTTTTCTAAGTTTAACATGGTGGCCACTGTGTTACTTCCCATGTTCTCTGCAAAAGAAATAAAAAAAACTTGACATTATGCTTACCTACTTAATTTTTTTTTCAAACTTTGTCCATACTCCATTCATAATTCAAAACCATATTCAATGAAGTTGTGTTTGATTATTTATTTCTTATTTGTGACTGGAAGGTGATTGATCTCGGCTAATATTTGGTTATGACAGCTCCCACAATGGTAGTTATATTTCATAATCTTTGATAGCAAACAATTCAAGTGATGATGGTTTGAAGCAAAGTGTACTTTGTCATTTGTGTTAGGTTAACGTGAAAGTGTATTGATTTGTCTGTTTATGTAGACAAGATTGAATGATGACACCTTGATATTTTTAATTGAATGAGTATGGTATCAAGTAAGTGTACCTTTTATCCATGTCTGTGTTGTTTAAATAGTTTTACTTTTTTGCCTTGTACTTGCAGACAATCTTAACAGAACCTCTTGGTATCATGTAGTTAAAGTGAGCATGTTGTAAAATTTTGTGCACTTTGCATTGTCTGACAGGTTACTTGTTGTGTGTGTGTGTGTGTGTGCATTTTTTAATGAAGTAAACAGTGTAAAAAAAAAAAAAATCTGCATGGGAGAAGAATGTAAAAGACTCAATGGAATGAACAATTTTTATTTCTTCCAGTCAGGTGTTGGTTGGTGCTAATGCCCCATAATGCTGTCATATGGAATACATATGCTTGGGAAGTTACTGTAGCAGGTATTGACATTCTTTATGCAAAAAAATGTATTTGTATTTATACAGATAACAGGGTTTTGTTTGGGTTTTTGTTCGTTTTTTTTGTTTTTTGTTTTTTTGCTGACATTATAAAAAGTTGAGGGGACCACAGTTAAATGTTTAGAGCATTTGGCTGGGGGATGGAGAGGGGCTGAAGATAAAGAGTTTAAATTTCTTGTGGTATAATAGTGTCAGATATGTATGAAGGACTGAAGGAGAGGGGATTGGGGGTAGGGGGCAGAGGAGGGGTTACTGATCAGTTCAGAGCACTTGCAGTGAACCAGTATCTGATTTTTAACTGTTTGAAAACCTTCTTGGCTACCCAGCAATAACTGGGTACCTAAGTCAGTTCAGAGAAGCTTAAGATGGCAAGGGGAGAGGGTTGGTTCCCAGACACCGTGAGCTTCTAACATTCACTGTCCGTACAGCCTTTGTACTCTTAACTTTTCACATGACAAAAAGTAATGCAGAGCTTTAGTCACCTCCTCTTTGAAGTACAGTTCAGATCGTTAAATCACTTAACTGAAAAGCAATGACCTGCAGTTTATGCATACATTAACCTGTACATGCGGTGAATTGTATCTTAAGTTGAGGTTAAAGTCCTACAGCCAAATGGCCCTAAGGGCAGCGAACTGCTGGAAGTGCATTCTGTCCTGAGGACTTGAATATGGAAAGTGGAACATATCCCTCTCTTTCCTCCTCTTAACCTTCCTGAACCTTAATCAGGTATTCATGCTGGGTAGACAGGGCATTAAGCACTAAAAATCTTACCTTACCATTCATAAGCTCCACAGGCAAATGATTTTAACCATTCGACCATTAGCTCACTAAATTTATATTCATAACGTTATTAAAAAAAAGTAATTACATAAGATTATCATCGTTTACATGCACAAATGCTCACATACATACACTTACAAAGATGAAAAGTTGTGAAATTTGTCCTGCATGTGAACACAGTGACCAGAGTGAGAAATGTGTGTGTATATATATATATACATGCATGCTTGAGTTACAGCTGTAAGCCAATGAAAGGTATATTGCTTTGAATAATATACATGTTGTGTGTATTACTGGTATAACCTGTTGATGGATGTAAGATTTTTTCCTTGTACAAGTCAACAGGAAAAGAAATGTTTGTATCGATGAACAAAAATGGGTATGTTTGCATGCTTTAATATATGCTCTAACTGACCATTCTGCAATGTCTAACTGCCAGTATGGCTTGTTCATTTTGTTTCTGTGGCACTGTTTATTATAATTAACATTTTACTTTTTTTTTTTTTTATATGGGTGAGAAATAAAGGGGAATGCCTGGCACTGTCAGCATGGCTTAGATTTATGTTAAGGATATCAGTAGACCTGTTATCATGTTATAATAAATTTGACCGCTGCCAGTTTGGACTTTCTGTTGCCTTTTTTTTTTTTTTTACAGAATTAGGTGATGATTATTTACTGATCTTAAAACTGAAAATTTTAATGGAGATTTGTCATATTTTGAAATGTGGATGAACATCTTTAGAGTTTGAATTTGTAAAGAAATTGGAAGAAAATGATCACAGAAAATGTTTGTAATCGCTGAAACAGTGATGGAAAAATGCCGAGGGTGTAAACAAGGGAGGAAACTGGCAAGAGTTAATGCATATTGTATGTAACCAGATGTGAATTGTTGTTCTTTGATGGTCAGTGCTTCTTTTTCTTGAGATGTAACACCCTTGGAAAGGACTTGTGGGGTTGGCTGGACTGTTATTGGGATGTAAACATGAATAAGTGTTGTTGGTATAGCAGAACTTCAGTGAAAAAGCCCTCTGTACAACGACTGCCTCATCACAACGACCAGCAATTCTGTGATGGATCGTTTCTCGCATACTGTGGTACTCACCAATCTTTAGGAAGACCCTTCCATATTTCAACTAGCAATGGATTTACCCATAGTGTGTGATGACTGTTTTATGCACTAAATTGTTTGGGGGGAAAAAATTGCTGAAATCACCCAGTTCTTTACTTCTGTGACTGCCAAGTAACGGTCCTTTTGGCTATTTTCGTTTTCGTGAAGAAAATGATCTTGAAGGAATATTGGTAACGTTTCTTGATTGTATGCAATATGACATTTGGCACTTTTTAGGGGTGGTTTAAATAGGAATTCAATTGTTCTTCCGTGCATTGACACTACTGTCACATTAGGTAAGTTCAGAGCATGTCCATGTTTGGCAAAATGCTGGTCAGTCAACCTGTGTGTAGGGGCCCCTCTTTACAAAGGCTGAATGTTCATGGCCTTTTCAAGGCAGTTGTAATGACATTCCACAGTACTGAAAGTGTCGAAAGAAGAGGAAAAAGTGATTTGTTTGACTCACTGGAATAAAAGCTTGGGTTGCGTGGGTAATTTACCACCTTGACTTCTAATACGTATGGAATATAACCTGTTAAAAAAAGAAAAACAGCAGAAAACAGTTAGATCAATTTTGATATGATTTTATTAACTGACTTATGACTGGCTTTTCGAAATGATCTCTTGTTTGGCGCATTGCTTATGTTGATTTTTCTTTTGACAGTGAGATTCCTTTGGTGGATATGTGTGTGTGTGTGTGTGTGTGTGTGTGTGTGTGTGTGTGTGTGTTTTCACTTGATATAATTTGGTGATACATTTAATTGTTTCCCAAAAATGGTTTTAAGAAAGGTGTGTGTATTTATGAGGGTTGTAGTGCAAGATACATGCATGTTTTTAGTACAAGTGGCTGTGTATTCAATACTGTTTTACTGAAAAAATATACATGATAAAGATGAGGTTGTTATGCATTGCATTGTGCATGAGCATTGGTTGTAAGGGTACCAGGTGAGGCATCATTGTCCATCTTTCCAGATATCCAGGTGCACTGGAGTATTTTCCCCTTGTAGTCAACCAAACACACGTGTCTGATATTGTGTGTGTGTGTGTGTGTGTGTGTGTGTGTGTGTGTGTGTGTGTGTGTGTGTGTGTGTGGAAGGCGATTCAGACACTAAAATGTCACCACAAATGACCTCAGAGATCACTAAAGTCTGACTCCATCCTTCTCTCACCTGATGCTTTTGAGGATTTAACCATAAGAGTTCAGTGATCTAAGCTGTCCACAATCACATCTATGAAAAAGAACATTGATTTAGAAAGCTACTGATGGCTGAACCTAAGCTGAAGTCATCAAGAATCCAGATGGTTCCATCTCTCGGGAAGAGGATTTAAACTTATCCACTAAATACCAAAGCGACTGATGTGATGTGGTCCATCTTGAGGCATCGAAGATCTTTGGTTCAAATCTTGCAATACATCATGTGATAAAAGTGAGAATATTTCTGATGTTCTTGCTTAACACATGTGCAGACTTGCAGGTGCTTTTATTCTGTTTATGATACATACATTAATGTTTATATGTGCAGGGAATCAAAGATTGCGTGATCCTTATCAGTGTTCTGCGGATTGTAGAAACATCCACAACATAATATGAACAAAATGAGTGTTGAGGCCACACTGACGGAGTTAAAAAATGGTCACATTAGAACTACCCACCTTGCTACAACGGTAAGCATCGCAGATTGCAGGCTAGAAGGATTAATTCAAACCTCATCAGAGACAGTTGTTTGTGTGATTTTGTGTGTGTGTTTGTTGTCTTGGTTAGTTCAAACCTCAAATTGTTAAGTGTTCTGTGGGCTCGAACGATAACACTGGAACTGGACAGTCAGATGTCATCCACTTCATTGAAACATCCCTGAAAGCGTTAATCAAATTTCCTGGCCAGCACTGCAGTAACTCTCAGGTAGGATTGACTTTGGGGTATAGCATGAAAGGAAGCATCGGGTACAGCCCTGTCCAGCAGCAACTTCATCCTTGCATGCAAAAAAAAAAAAAAAGTTTCCTATTTTGTGACTCTTAGCATGAAAGGAAGCATCGGGTACAGCCCTGTCCAGCAGCAACTTCATCCTTGCATGCAAAAAAAAAAAAAAAGTTTCCTATTTTGTGACTCTTAGCATGAAAGGAAGCATCCGGTACAGCCCTGTCCAGCAGCAACTTCATCCTTGCATGCAAAAAAAAAAAAAGGTTTCCTATTTTGTGACTCTTAGCATGAAAGGAAGCATCCGGTACAGCCCTGTCCAGCAGCAACTTCATCCTTGCATGCAAAAAAAAAAAGTTTCCTATTTTGTGACTCTTCATCACGTTCTCTCATGGCGACCACAGTTTCAATTTCTCCTCCACATCCATGCTTCTGGTTGGTTCTGTCCAAGTCTTCGGTGTTGTGTGGCTTGTAATGACTGTTAATGATGGATTTTTTGTTGCCTTCCTGGGGGAGGAGGGGGAGGGGGGATGCTAATTCATGCTGGCTCCAAAACTGAGCAGTTATTGTATTCAGCAGAGAGTACAGTAGACAATAATCTGTGCGTGTTCCATCAGAACAGGAACCTCTTCACAGCACCAAAATGAATCGGCATCAGCGCAGTGTTACCTCTGGTGGGTTGCCTCATGACAGTCTCATATTAATTGCTCCCTTCAGGCAGCCAGTGCCGAAATATTGAGATGGCAGGGAAGATGAGAGCAAAAATATAACACCCCCACCAAAAGCAGGCATATACATGAAAGCCTACTCACCAAAATACATGGGATACTCACCCTGAATGCAAAAGAAAAACAATATGTCCGAGGTTTTTTTTTTTTTTTTTTTTGTTGTCACTTCACTCCAGGTGTCCATAACTATGTTTTCTTGCATTGAATGCAGTCAAGATTTTTGACGATTTTGTATCTTAAGAATCCAAATTTTGTAACATAATGCCATGAGTAATTCTTGTAGTATAATTCTTGAGTGTCATCTGCATGGAAAATATGCATGATTATAAACAGAAAAATCTTACTATCTATAATACAAAATACATTATGTCACTACGCTAGCCCATCCTCATCCTGTAAGGGACAAGGAATCTTTTTTTTCTGCCTACGC
>CM065728.1:46129957-46227457 GCA_033310375.1 Conus canariensis | reverse complement strand
AGCATGCACAACGAAACTGAATATTTTGTATCCATGCTTCATCAGTGTCCCAGACAAGTATGCATCAAGAAACTGAATATGACTCTTCAATGCCCAGACAAATGTACATCACAAAATGGAATATGTCAGACTGATGTTCCTCCAGTTGTCCCAGATAAGTAGGCTTGTACATCAAAAATGGAGTGTTTTATACTCATGCTCTGTCGGTGTCAAAGGCAAGTATGCAATACGAAATAGAACATTTTATGTTTATGCTCCTCCAATGCGCCGGGGAATAATACGCATCATGAAAGACATATTTCCTGCTCATTCAATGCCTAACAACATGGAATATTTTATGTTCATGCCCGTTTAATCTCATAGACAGGTAAGCCTAATGAAATAAAAGTATTTCATATTCATGCACATTGTTTGTCCCTGGCATGTAGACATACGCTATAAAATATTTCGTATTTATGTTCCTTTAGTGTCCCAGAGATGTATGTGTCACAATGTGAAATGTTTTGTATCTACGCTCCTTCAACATCCCACGCAAGTTTGTGTCACAAAAATGGAATATTTAAAACTCATCCTCCTTCACTGTCCCAGACAAGATGCGTCATGAAACCCACGGTGAAATAGAAAGCCTATTCAGGAATGAACAGTAAGAGAGTTTAATGTAAAGAAAAAGGAGAAAAGGACACTGCTGAAAAAAAAATCCTTTCATCCTAGTCCAAGTGTCAGTAAGTCTTTAAATGAGACGATAAACTGATCTTCGTGCGATAAATGCTTTTAGTGCACATTTAAAAGAAAGAAAAAGAAGAAAGAAAGAAAGAAAGAAAAGAAAAGAAGAAGAAGAAGAAGAGAAGAAGAAAAGAAAAGAAAAGAAAAGAAAACTTTTCCCAGACAGGCCTTTACAAAAACATCCGTAAAAAGGAAGGCGTGGGGGAAAGGAGAAGGGCAGGGGGAGATGTATGGAGGAGAGAGGGGGAGGTACTTTTTTCCGTACTTTTTTTCCTATCCCATTTTCTGTGCCACCTCGGTAGCAATGCACCAGAGCCGCTCATTCCGACCCCTCGTTCACAGCCAGCTTGGCTGTTCCCGCAGCCCCGGCACAGGCAGTCCACAGAGGGCAGTCAACGTAAAGTCGTCATGTGGCAGGCCCACCTGAGGAGACACTATACTGCTGCAGAGTCGCTTCGGTGGTGTTCAGTGGCGCCTGTTCTGATCCAACATACACAGGACACCACCTACTAAGCCCTCTACTAATTACAATAATTGCTTTGTTGCAGAGCCGGCGTGAGTGAGCTCTCCCTCCAGGGGCCACAACCAAGTCCGTCCAACGACAGTCCCCATGAATTTGCCGATGCCGGTGATCCCTACAAAATCGAACCAAGGCCACAGATGTGGAGAGGCAATGGGAATTGAGATCACCATGAGAACAGGGCACGAAGGGCCACAGAATTCGAGACTTATTTTTTCAAATGCTGATCGATGAGGATGAGGATAATAAAGATGATGCTTCAGATCTCCATTTTGCTCTGAGACAGCATGACAGGGCTGTACTCTACGCTTAATTTCATAATATACCCCAGCGTCAACCACGCCTACGAGATACAGAAACCTGGAGTGCTGTTAAGGAAATTTGAACAACACTCACAGACGCATTATTAAGTGGTTGAACCTCGACAGCGTCGTCCCAGTCTTCCCAGCTAAGTACATAGCAAACTCAACTCGGGGTAAGAGCCGGTCGGGCTGAAAGATCCCACAAATAAAGCCACAGATGGGAATCGAACTCACGACTTCCCAGCCGGGAATCCGCGAAGCTAACCACTTTACCAGGGCGGCTGGGGGCTGTACTTTGGTGACATGTTCTCTCGAGCAATCCGAAGTTCACAAACAAATCTATCGTGACGATGGAGCCATACACTATTACAGTTGATGCTTACATTTTGAGTGATGTTCATGGTTTTGTAGCTGTATTGTCCGGGCAAATCATGATGGAAACGCGGATTGTAGATGGAATGGAATCTCCCGTGGCCAGAAGCAGCAGTTGAATGGAGGTGACACACAAGCACCGTCACGAAAATTACCGTTGTTGTATGTTCCACCATGGTGAACTGACAAATAGAGTTACTGGCCTATAAGAAGTAGTAGTTGGGTGTAGCAGTCGTATAGATTAAAGGAACTGCTCCTAACAGATATGCCTGAATGTTATCACTATGTGGACAAGGTCAGTTATGTTGGCCGGCTGACTCTCTCTCTCTCTCTCTCTCTGTCTGTCTGTGCGCGCGCGTGCGAGTATGAGAGAGAGAGAGAGAGAGAGAGAGAGAGAGAGAGAGAGAGAGAGAGAGAGAGAGAATAATTTATTCTACGAAAGGCCATTCCCCCTTATGAAAGGATGTGTGCAAAATAATTCCATACAAAAACAATTATGGGCCTAATACCGAAGGTACTTAAACATTTTCATGTTTAAGACAAAGCTGTTGACACACAAGAAAGAAGAGAGAGAGAGAGAGAGAGAGAGAGAGAGAGAGAGAGTTGGTTATCGATTTATTGACCATTGGTGGTGATATTTAATGAATTGTTAACAATATTATTCTTGCAAGTCAAAATGAAACTGAAATGGAAACAAAATGAATATATACGCTATGAAACAAAATATGACACAAAATTATAAAAATATATCCATAGTTATACTGCTAGCAGTCAAAAGATACGCTGGAATTACAATTCCATTCATGTTTAGGGGAGATGATAACAAAATTTAAGATGATTTTGATAACAGCAATTACCTCAGTGATCGATGCAGCCAATGAACTGACAGTCTGAATTAGTTTCAGGTTTTTCCCATGAACACACAGATGTTCCATTTGTGCAATTTTGCAGTAAGAACATGAAAATATTATTCAGCGTTATCTACTGGAACTCGGGTACGAGTGATTTGTGAATTACTTCAGAAAATATAATGAGGTTTGTATTATTATTGACTGTACCGTCTTCCCAGAGCAAACAAGCCCACGTAACCTACAACAGATTACTGAGTGCACTTATTTGTCAGAGCAAACAACCACACGTGACCAACAATCCATCACAAGCTGATCATAATATTTACGCTGACCACAGCTATAAGGGTCAAAAGCCGAGGTATCTAGGCCTACTTCATTCTGTTATCATAATGTTCTCGAGCTGATAAATGATTAAACATGTCCTACTGCCGGTTACGGACTTTTTGTCACGGCCGCTTAAGCCTTAGCAGGAGACTGGAAAAGATGGCTGATAAATATAATTTGGAAAGTCCTCTTGTTATGGATCTAGTTGCAAAGTGAGACGACTGCAGGCGGAAATCTAAACAAATCTTATATAATGTTAGCGGACCGCCAAGAGAAACGTGGACAAAGGAGTCACAAGACAAAACACGTGACTCGTTTGCCCACGTTTCTCTTGGCGGTTCGCTAACATTTATTTAAGATTTCTCTTATTATGGGTTTATTCGGGTTTATTTTCGGGGTCGTTTCCATCTTCATATGACATTAACAAGAACAGATTTTTTTTTTTTTAAGTAACAAAAAGGGGGTGGGGGTAGGGAGAGGCGGTGTTTGGGGAGGGGTTTCACTGTGTATGGTAAACAAAAAGTGCGCATTTTCAAATGAATATGCATTCGCACGAGTGTCATGTTCACTCGCGACAGACTCTCTGCGAAAAAAAGAACGTTTTCATCCGCAAGGCTGTTTTGCCATAGACCAGCTACCCCTCCCTCTCTCTTCACATTTTGTTTATCCGACAAAGTGCACAGTCATATTGCTGTAATGAGTTATTGTACCATAGTTTGTATACGAGACTCGATCTATTTATTATTTCAACCGGAAGACGTACGCACGTTGATACATACGTGCATACAATGGCCGCAACAATAAGCCTCTTTTATCGTGTGTGTGTGTGTGTGTGTGTGTGTGTGTGTGTGTGTGTGTGTGTGTGTTATTATCCTGTTCTGCTCTTTACTCTGTGTGTGTGTGTGTGTGTGTGTGTGTGTGCGCGCGCGCGCGCGCTCGCGTGCGTTCGTGCATGCGTGCGTGCCTGTGTGTGTGTGTGTGTGTGTGTGTGTGTGTGTGTGCGTGGGTGCGTGTGTGTGCGTGCGTGTATGGGAACGTGCGTTTTAGAAACACCTGAACACATAAATACATGGTGTAAAATATTACAGATTTAATTTAAAAGAAGAGCAGACAAATTAATTTTTGACAAATCTTCTGCAGACATTCCAAACAACAGGCTTGAAAATGCACGGAACAATCTTCCCAAGAAAGCAGTCAACACGAGAATGAAGAAGACTGAAAAAATCGCTCGTCTTGTACAATAACTACCTTTCCTCACATTCTGTCTTGTGTGCTCATTGGTATTTTGCCTTGTTTACAGTAACGCTGCTTCACATTCCTTTTCTCTGCACGATCGTTTAGCATTCAATACAGGTTATGGTGCCACCATCAAATTTAAGAACGTTGCCCCTGCTTAAAAAAAAAAAAAATCGTGAAATTGAAAATATAACAATGGCAACATGAAATCTGAAAAGACTTGCTAGAGCTGGAAAACTTCAAGAACTCGTTATATGAATCGGATAAGTACAGTCAGTTGGGGCATAGAGGGCGCCCTGAGGGAAAATCTCGATCAGACGCTTCAGTTAAATCCAGCAACACATAAGAAAAGTTTAAATTTTGTGCTCTGGACACGAGTGCAACTGAGTTTCTAGCTAAAAGAGGTTTCAATCCATGTGTGTGTGCGCGCGCGTGTGTGTGTGCGCGAAGGTGAGTGCTCGCCCGCTATCAGTCTCTCTCTTTCTCACATACACACTCCCCTCACCTCTCTTATGCCCCCCCCCCTCTCTCTCTCAGAATCAAATACACACACATGCGCATACAAACACACACATTTACACAAACTTTCACTCTCTCTCCCTTTCCTTCACATACACATTCACCCCCTCCCCCCTCTTCTATGGCCTTCATGAAAAGACATCTCTCTCTCAGAGTAAAATACACACACATGCATATATGAACACGCACAATCAATATCTCCCTCTGTTGTGGTGTGAAGTGTTCTAGTCACAACTGGAATTTGGCCTGTCTTTGAACAGATTTCGCCAACGGACATCAGACAAGCTCCAACCATTTAGGTCTAGGCCTATTACCCAGTGAAAACCAGTCATCGCCTAGAGTGATTTCCCTTAGGCTAGGGGCCTAGCTACCTGATGTAGGCCCACTCGATAGCTCAGTGGTTTTATACAATAGGCTATCCTACATCAGTCTCTGTCGCTCACAAAGTTAAGTACAAGCATACATGTTCATACGAACACACACATTTACACAAACATTCTCTCTCTCTCTCTCTCTCTCTCTCTGGGGTAAAGCGCCCCCTCCACCGGTTGTGGGGTAAAGCGTCCACCTTTGGCTCTGCCACAGTCACATGTGGGCGCGTTAGGCCTCTACATCCCTAGGGCCCTCAGCGTTTCAAAGTTTCTAGATCTAAATCGCTACAGAAACGTTCGAGACGGATCATGAACACAAACAAGTCATTACGTCATCTGTTCATACTGATCCAGTCGTCAGACACGTTTCTGTTTAACATTTACACTCGTTTGCAGACAGTGAAGTTTTAGTAAACTGCGTCTGTCAAAATTCAATCAAAATTTTAATTCTTACCTCCGACAATTCTCGCCTCAAACTTCGGCAGACGGCAGAATCTAGCAGGCTTGTGTCAATCCACCAGGAGCACCTCCATTACCTATCACTGTGATACACGCCCATGTACCAACAATTAAATGCCTGTGATGATGACCAAGCGGAGAAATTCGATTCTCAACCGAAGGGCTGACAAAAAAGGGCATCCTGATCATCCTGGGAGATACAATGTTAAAGAGACCCTTCTGGAACACTGGTTTATTGAAACCAGTTAACAAGGACTGCGTGATGCTTGCAAGCACAGTTGGCGACCACAAGGCATCACGACGCTGGATCTGGCATGCACCAAATGGAATCGATCACAGACTGAATACATACTGGTGCAAAACTGGCCTTAGTTTGGGATCAAGAGAACGTATACGAGGTAACTTCAAGATGCAGACGGTGGGAGTGATAACAGCTTGAGATTTTGAAATTCAGATCCACAGAAGATAAAGAAGCTACAGAACCCTGACTCCAGTTCGACTTTGACAGACTGAAAGAAGCTTTCAGCACTGATTATTTTCAAACAAAGATACGAAAGAGACGGGATTGTTATTTTCGCCTTTCGCTACTTGGAGTCCCATTACATGCAATAAAAGCATTCTCCACTTCTTGTTGATGTGACCGACTCTCTGAATCCTATTCACGGGGTGTTGATACTATCAAACTGTCAAGTTTGAAGCACTCACACGGGGGTAAGCGTGGACACAGGCGTCGTGCATGCAGCAGGACGACCTTACTGAATAGCAGACAAGAAGCAGCTAGCATACGTGGTCACCTGAGAGGGCAATATTCGGGCAGCGGAACTATTGTTTCCATACGAAAGTGGTTAGTGAACCTGCACGAGCAAACCGGACACCCAACAAAGGCAACCAGTGGGAAAGCAAACAAGGTATTGATCATCGCCCCACCACATCTTTGCTTTCAACCAATAGTTGATAGAAGGTTCGCACCACTGTTCACAGTTGATGAAAATACTTACACACTGACCACCTAGTTCAATGAACGATAACAGAAGCATTGGCTGACATCTGGGAAAAGCATCGACACAAATACTGTCAACATCAACAAAACACCTATCATGCCTTGATAGACTTCAAGAGAAAGTTGGGCAGGGTTTGGTCAATATATTGATGAAAACAAACCAGAAGCTGATCCTAACCATCAAGCAACCTTACGCAAAGGCCAGCAGTAAAGCACTCCTTGAAAGCGTGGAGGAATACTGGTTTCTTAAATACTTGCTGTCAATTAAGGCTGCCTCTTATCACCAACACTGATCAACATCTTGGAGAGTAAGACAGATGGTCTGGAAGACCACACTGGAACAGTCAGCATTAGGACAAATCATCGCAAATCTCAGGCTGGCCGACGACATTGATGGGCTGGCTGAAAGTAAACGGCAGCTTACCAAACTGATTAAACCCTAGACAGAACCCTATGTATAATATACAACATGGAAATAAGCACAGAAAGCAACAATAACAACAATGACAACCACTTCCTCCAAAGCCCATGATAAACAGCTCAGCCAATTGAAACAAAGATCAAAGTGGGAAAATTAGATAGTGTAAAACAGTTCAGATATCTTGACGTCATCATCAGGACAGAAACAGACTGAAATCCTTGCATAGACTACACAGATTGTATCAACACTGACAAAACTAAAATCAGTGGAAGAACGAACAATTGCTCTTTGATCAAAGTGAAAACTGTTGCACGCAATTGCACTATTCACTTTCTTGTACGCAAAGGAATCATGGAGTCTGACAGCAGAACTCCAAGGGAAGATCTGAACAGTGGTGGTCAGGTACTTCAGAATAGCCTTATCTACATCTAAGCTGACCGTGTCATAACCGTTAGAAGTCAGTAGAACCATCAGGCAGCATTTGAATCACTAAGAAGACATGATGACCACTCTGAGGAAACGAAAGGAGAAATGGCACGGACATGTAACAAGATCAAGCGAACTGTACACCACTATTCTGCAAGGAATAGCGCAGCACAGACGAAGCAAGATGTGGATAGACAACACTGAAGAATGGATCAGGTGGTTTTGCCACAGTTTCAGTTTCATCAAGGAGGTGTCACTGCCAGCGGACTAGTCCACGCTACACCACATCTGCTAAGTTTTGAGACCACACTGCGCATGATTTAAAGCTGATGAATGAATCAGTGACTAAGATGAGAAGATTTAAGAAGAGGGTCTTGTGGCTACAACTTAGCAGATGTCTGACCTACGCATTAGCCCAACTCGCTGGTCAGACCTCGAGTACCTACCTAACATTGATTGCATGATGTGTGTGTAGGCGTGTGTGTGTGCGTGTGTGTGTGTGTGTGTGTTGCGCACGCATGTGCGCACATGCTTTTGTATGCGTGTGTGTGTGCAAACGCATGTATGTGTGTGTGCGTGTGTGTGTATGTGCGCAGAAGTGTATGTGCATGTGATTTGTGGGCTTGTGCGAGCATGCTCCAGCACACACATATCTGCACATATATGTGTACTATGTGTGTGTGCCTCAGCATGGTGTATATGCATGGGAATGTGTGTGATCGTGCGTACATGCATGTGTGTTTGCGTGTATGCATATGTGTGTGCATGTGTGCACACACGCTCGTGTGTGTGTGTGTGTGTGATGGCAAGTTGGTAGAGGTGTTTGAAGTGGTGTGCGCGTTTCCCATTCCTTCTGTCTTTGAGCTCTGCTAACTGGCACACATGCTGTATATTCTTCTGCCTGTCCCATCCATGATTTTCCATGTCTTA
The DNA here is from genome assembly GCA_033310375.1 of Conus canariensis. NCBI lineage: Eukaryota > Metazoa > Mollusca > Gastropoda > Neogastropoda > Conidae > Conus > Conus canariensis. Next base: position 46,219,003 of record CM065728.1, on the reverse strand, counting down.
GCCGAGTGCCTTTTCTTTCCTAGACAGCCGCATGTAGCGGGTTTTGGGGATTTTTAAGAGCTCTGAAAGATGCCTTCACCTGTTCTAGCTTGTGTCTTCTAGGTTTTGCCACAACCCTAGCAATTGTCCACAACTGTCTGCAATGGAGATAACTGGTGCAGGTTTCATCACTGAGGTTCCCCCCTTTCCCTTCCCCCAGGGTCCTGTTGGGCTCTGGGACAAACGACAGTATCCTGCATTAGGAAATGACTTGCACGTTCATTTGGCTCAGACACTTGGTGTAAAGTTACTCTGTAAATATACTGAAAGTTCGTTTCAGAAAATGAAGTGCCAGTGTGGGCAATACAACAGAAAATGACGTTCATTTCAGTAATTTCAACAGTTTGCATTTCCTATCAAGGTGCTTGCTTTCTCCTCAAGATCATGGTGAATTTTGATTTGGCAGCCACATTCTACAAACTTTGGAGTTGCTCTAATGTATAGATGCAAGTGTGCGTGATCCAGGTTTTAGTGTTTGTATGCGATGAACATCACACAGTCATAAAGGGGAGAGAGAGAGAGAGAGAGAGAGAGAGAGAGAGAGAGAGAGAGAGGGAGAGAGAGACATGGTGATAGAGATGGTATGTCATCAAGCTGTGGTACACTCTTCCAAGAGGCTTGCAAAGAAAATACCCTGGGCAACTGATGGCACTCTTTTCCCTTTGTTTTTCTTTTATGCATGCCCCATTCTGTGCAAAGTACAGATAGATCCTTCAACCACGAGGCATTGTGCTGGAGATAAAAAAAAAAAGAGAGATAGGAAATAAAAGAGACAGGAACAGAGTGCCAACACATAAACACAGAACTCATGTCATAACGTTTCCTTTTTTGTTTTTTCAACAATTGCCAGACTCACATTCAACTGTCCAAACCACAAGACCGTTATATACCACTCTTGAAACCGAAGTAATGCGTATGGAATAGGAGCAATTAATAAGCATCAATTAATGTATACCGATTTTAGGTGCAAAATTTAGATGGCTTTGGATGTTTGTTTTTGTTTGGATTCGCTCACACTCCACCAACTTTATTATCAAAATAACATTCCCAACACCTGATCTTCAAAGTTACCTAAGCCATTAACAATATTCCTTGATTTTTACTCCCCCCAGCACACTGAATTGTTTTTGTACTTTTTTTCCCCCGCAAAGCAGCATAAATCAAACTCCTAGTTTAAAATGTATAACTCACCAAACCTGATATATACAGACAAACATTTTGTTTATTTCAGCTAAGTGAGAAAGCTGTGGTTTTGAAAAGCATCAGTATAGTGGACTCGGTGCATCAAGCCATAATCAATACTGAGCATGATAATAATGTGTTATGTGCATGCATAAGTGTGTGCATATTGGCATGCATGCATGCATGTGTGAGGCTTACATACGCATGGAAATGTTTACACCTGCACAATGCAGCATTTAACTTACCAACAGTCACAGCAAAGATCACGCCTATCAAAACTTACTGTTTGGAAAACAAACATAATGCGACTTGTGCAATTCTTTTATTACAGGCCAGCGGGCCACACAGAACTTCTGGGCAACAGTTAAATTTTCGACAAATTTTGTTATTCTTCCACCTTAAAGGCATGGAAAATGTATGAGCATTCATGATATATATACACACAGAGATATATGTGTATGCATGTATGTACGAATCTCTCTTTCTCTCTCTCTATATATATACGTATAAGTGTGTGTATGTATATGCATGATAATATGTATTTTTATATATATATGTGTGTGTGTGTGTATGTGTGTGTATGAACTTAAGAGGCGAAAGAGAGAGAGAGAGAGGGAGAATGGGGGGCAGAGAGAAGCATCTAGATTTAATTCAAATCCTTCCCGTAATTTCTACACACACTTGGTTTCTGTAACACAATTTGATACGAGTTTTCCAAAAATCAATGGGTATGGTGTTTCAATGATGTTCTTGAAATTGTCACATAAACTTTAATGTCTGAAGTTTAGTTACAATTTTCATGTTGTTTTCAAACAATTTCATCATTACAGCACAACTGACTGCACATGGCCGTTTCAGGGCTGTTAACACACACAGGATAATACGGTTATACCTAGAAAAAAAAGGGGAGGAAGGAGCCACACTATGAAAATGTAACAAAGACAATACATACAGTTAACAACAAAGTAGCTAAACAAATGACATCCTCCAGCCAATCACAACAATGCTGTGTCAAGAAACCATTCCGCTTGATTTACCACTCTGATTTTTGAAAAAGTGAAATATAAAATGAAAACATTTACATGTAACAACAACAACAAAAAAACAAATATACAAAACAAAAACAAACAAGCCGAAAACAATAATCTGGCCAAATGGGCAATCAGATACTGAATACTGACTAACAGTGTCCACTCTGGATAGTGTGTATATTTTCACTACCTAGCCACCCTAAGTACCAACATGACAAAGTATGATAAAAAAAAGTTTCCAGACAATGACAAGAGAATGGGCCACTAAGGCAGAAAAACACCTGAGGACAGAGAAGAAAGACAAAATATGAAGAAAAAAAGGTAGTGTGACAAAAAAATGGAAGTTGCTAGCACTGAAATTCTTGAAGAAGGAAATGTAGTTTGACCTGAAAGAATTACTAACTCCCCTTGGGAGCTTTACAGTTTTGAATACTTTTGTGAAACCTGTCACCATTTCATAAGTTATGCACCTGCACAACAAGCAGCAATGACATTCATCCAATATCTCACTCTGAGAATGGCCATTAGCTCCCCCATCTCTCCTCCCAAAACCTGACATCTTCCAATCAAAATATAAAAGTAAGCAAAATTTAAAGCGCATTTTTTCTGCAATCTCTCACAAAAATATACTTCACACAACCATATACATCCTACACAACCAGAGCTTCATTTAATTTTAAAAAAAAGGACTAAAAAAAAAAAAAAAAAGAAGACCACTGCAAATAAAAATGAAAGCACTCTTTACACTGAAAATTTTCAAACATAATGCTAGATTCATTTTGCCTTGTTTATGATCAGAACTGGCCCTACCTTTATCAAGCTGATTTAGCTCCTCCTAAAGCTACTTCCGACAAAATGTCCTTTCCTAATAACTAATGATGCAGCACAATACCTAGATGGACTATTTATATTATACTCTTCATGTATCTCATTCATAATAATTTCTTCAAGCTTCTCTGATCTAATTACAATTTATTACATCTTTATCTATATTTTGTATACATACTATCACATGTTGAAAAAAAAATTAGTAATTAATTTTTTACACTCCAATTTCATCTATTTACAAAACATCTGCTGTGCAAATCTCTGTAATATCTTATTCATCCATCTCCCTGCAATAAAGTTATACACATAAGAAATAAATGCAGCATAAAAAGACTTTACTGGACACATTCATGTCCACTTCAATTATCCATGATTGCACATGTTCACAGTGCCATGGTGTATACTGTCACCATTGCACATTACATAAAACTAAAAACCAATTTAACGCACATTTTGCAAAGAAATCACACACACACACACACACACACACACACACACACACACACACACACACACACACATACACACACACATCATTTAAAGATTTTTACCCCCAACTCAGGAATTTAATCATCGTAAGCAAGACTTAACAAATGAGAGAGAGAGAAAGAATGAGAGAGAAAGAGACAGGGGGTGGGTGGCAGGTTCAGATATAGTAATCTCATTGTCAAAATACTCAACTATCAAAAGAGGCAAAACAGAGAGAGAGAGAGAGAGAGAGAGAATTTGTGCGCATGTGTTTGTGAGGGTGTGCACACTTGCATATGCATGTATGTGAATGCAAGCATACACCAATACACGATATGCAGCTAACATCAAATACAAAATAAAATTACTTCATCAGTTTCACTTAATTTTCGGTACTGATATATATGTATTTCTTGGTGGTTCTTCCAGACCTGTAAAAGCTTTATTCTAACTGTTCAGGTCAGTTAATGACAAAGTCTTGTATGCAAAGCAAAGGTGACTTCAGAAATAAAAACCTGTTAAGTATGAGCTGGATGTGATCAGTAAACATGAAGAAAGACAGGAGAAAATATGAAGAGAGACAGAGAGTAAGAGACTAAGACAGAGAGAGAGAGCAAGAGAGTGCGTGAAAGAGTGAATATTCAAGAGAGAGAGAGAGAGGACAGTGAAGAAATGGGTGGGGGTGAGGTGGATGGGGAGGGTAGGGATAGCAGGGCGAGGGAAAAAGAAGACTGAAAACACTTCAGATTATTCTTAGTCTTTCTCTATCAAATCAACAAGACCAGAAGTCAATGTATTAAACAGACACGTTCAAATCATCTACCACACCCACACAACAAAGGGATCCAACAAACACGATATAAAATGGTGCATTTCACGCTGAGGACAGCATGACCACAGCACAGTCTTACCGAAATTCTGCTTGCAAAGACAGCGGCGTTCTATTCACTATCTCCACACACCCTTGTGCCATGCGCTGATGCCTGTGTTTCAAATGCAAAGGAGCAGGCTGGATATTTTCCAACCAGTCAACTGACAGAAACATGCAGGAACCAAGAGGACTGCAAACAACAACTGCTGAAAGACCTGGTCCGTCAACTGGCTGATATTACTGGTCGTTTCACTAGACCCAATTACAAAGAGTGTGATCTCATGACAGTTCATTCTTGGACTCGCAGTCATCCCTCACATGCACTGATAACTTGAATCAGATCTCCTTCACTCATGCAAATTCAGCAAGATAGTGAAAGTCTGTGGACGGTTCACAAGATTGCCAGCAAGAAGATAAGGTCAGCATCTTTCAATGAACTCACAAGGACTCTCAACTGTTCTGTTAATCTCAGGCATAGAAACACAAAAATCAGGTGGGAAAAATGAAAACCCAAATGTCACAATGATCCAGTCCCCTTTTCTCACGATCAATACATAAAAAATGTGAAATTTCTGGGTATAGAAAAACAAAGACAAATATCACGCGCAACATTGCAGTCTCTTTCTAAATAAGAAAAAAGACAAAAAAAATCTTACTTCTATCATCTGTGGATAGAACTGCCTAGAGTTGTCAACATGGCTGAAAAATATCCCGAAAATCATGCTCTTCTTCTGTAAAAGAAAAGTAATTATGCATCTCTCTCTCTCTCGCACACACATACACACATTCTCTCTCTCTCGCACACCAGTCTCCTCTCTCCCACTCATCCCCCCCAAAAAGTTGTATTATCACAAATATAGGCAGACTATCCTTGGTTTTGTGGAGCACTGCGGTAAGGCCAACTGTTTTCAACAAATAGGAATGGACAGGAAAATGGATCTAGGGAAAAGTACTAGATAGGAATAAAGCCTGGAGCAGCAAAGCTGAGCACAAAAGCAAGAACAAAGGAAAATGATCAATGGCAAAGTCTCACACCAACATCACTCCAGATCTCTCCCAACTAATAACAGAGTGGCAAATTTGATAAATTCTCTCATCCCCCTTTCCACATATCCCTCTCATTCTTTATGACAAATCTAGTCTACAAATGGTGGAGTATACTCTGAAGTTCTTACCAAGCCCAAATCTTCTATGCCTAAAAAAGAAAAGAAAAAAAATGTTCAGGCCCACCCCTTTCTCCCTTTATATGCATCCACTTCCTCCCTTATCTTACTCACTTTCTCCCCCTGAAAACATCACTGAAAAGTGAAGGTATCCTTTCAAGACAAAAGGATCAAGAAACCTTCATTTTTTCATCTTGTTTTGTTACTACAATACCATCAATATCTCCATATATATTTGTAACATCTACAAGTAAGACTTTTCTTTTTTCTTTAAATGAAGCAAGACTTCAGCATAAGGCTATCAATCCCCTGATTTTGATCCTACATGGATCAAAAGACTTACTAGTAAAAAAAAAAGCAAAATAATGTTCAACACAGGCAGTTCCAAGTGGGGAATTTATCACATGGACTGTTCTGCACTTAATCCCTGTACTGACTCACACTGGTTCTTCATGAGCAAGACTTGCACGGTCACACAACTCCTGTCCTCCACTCACTCCACCTGGTCTGTACTGACGCAACTCTCAAGAGCATGGTGTCTTTCTGTGGTTTACAAGCGTTGATAATTTACATCTCATCATTACCACATATTGAGCCAACTGCTGCGTCAGCTGGAGACAGTCACCCTGTCAAAGATCGACTCTCCGCATATCACCACAACACTGTACAAACCTCAGTTTATGAGCATGCATCCTCCACGCACTGTGCAACAATCATGCATGCAAACATTCACATCTACAAACATGCCTGCTCATTCTCTCTTCCTCTCACTGGTTATGTTCAGTCAAATCACTCTCTGGACTGGTAGAACAGAATGTAACCAGATTCTGAATTCTTCTGCATATCTGAAGGAATACCGTAGAACTCTTCTATCTGGCTTGCATCGATTTTCTGAAAAAAAGAAAAGCAATTATATCAGATGTGAAAGATTAAACCCCTTCTTTAATCTGAAGAGCATACAGGTACTAATCAGTTTCATTTCTCTTAATCAAAACTCCAGACACTGTACATGATGCTGGATATGCTTCTGTCTATATGTGGCTAATGAATGCTATGTATGAATTCAGAACAGTTTGTCTGCATGTATGTAATGTGTGCTGAACATAAACACAAAATAAAGCATTTAGCAGGGGTGCTGCGCAATGTAAGTGACCATGCTAGAAAACTGATTCAAAATGGTTCTCAGATGAAAACTTAGTCTTCAGTCCTCTTAATTCAAAGTTGATTCCTCTATCACTACACTCGCCCAGCCTTTTCCCCATGGTTTTCACACTCAGCTGCTGAAAATCTTCAATCTCGCTTAAATTTCTCAACAATGTGAAGCCTCATCTATCGACATACCAAACCACAGAACTCTGAGAGGAAATCACGAAAGGAAAGATGGCCCTGATAATCACAAAACCAGGGTTTGACCTATCTGAACAGGGATTGCTTTTTGATGCACACGTCAATGAATTCTCCATTGTTCATGCAAGGAAATCCTCCTAAGGTGAGAAAAACTGAGCCCTCAATTGAAGTATTGAAAGCAGTTTGCCAATTTTTGGCGACTCCACTTGAGTTTTCTAATCTGAGCCTGAAAATAGTACACCTAGAGCTGGAAAGCCACAGATAATTTTCTCTCAGCATGAATAGCACAAAATTTCCTTGGGCCAGACAAAGGATATAAGACTATTAATAAGCCCGATTTCCCACCTGAGTCTGAAAAGTGCCATAATTAATTTAGCAGTGTGTGTGAGACTCTTGAGTTGGTACTATAATCCAAAATAAACCAAAAATCATACTCACATCAACAATATCATCATCAAAAAGAAGCCAGAAGCCATGGCTTTTCACAATGCTGATGTAGTGACCTCGGTTGGGACCAGAACCACAATGCACCACAACAGCCACCAAATCATACAGTCGTTCAGGATTGAAAGCATCATCAGACTGCAACAAGATGAATGCTTAAACAATACGAAAAAACATAGTGACACAATGATACACACATGCATCTATGAAGCAATATGACTGCAGATTCTATGTTCTCCTTTTAATCATAACAGAGAGTCACAGTCTTTGTGGCAGTATTAGTATTCTGAACAGAAAAACAACCCGCACACACATGAAAACATTTTGCATGTTTTGTTTGCAGAATGCTACTCTCAAAATTATCCCATACTAAAATCTTACTGAAGAGTTCCTCGTTAATAAGTAAAAGCACAGGTTTTCTGTGGGATGGGTTTTATTATTTGATACAACTTCGTAACTGTTATATCTATTTAATGTTCATTACGCGAAATATGTTCAATGAAAAAAAAAATCTCTGAAACTCTCCTTTACACACATACAGCTAGCTTGGTTTTTGCTCTCATATGCATGGCAACACACACACACACACACATTAATTAAACCATTCTATTTTGAAAATGACAAACGAAGTATATACTGTCAAAAATGAAAGTTGCAACATGGGTTAATCAAAAGAGTTTGAAAGAGTGGCATGCATGAGAATAACCTCCACAATATCACTCAAAAAAGAACCTTCACACCAGCTGCCATGGCAAAGTGGTCAGCGTCGCGGACTCCCGGCTGGGAGGTCATGGGTTTGATTCCCATCACAGCAATGTGGGATTTTTCTTCCCCGACCACCTCCTACCCAGAGTTGAGTTTGCTATGGGCTCAGTTGGGAAGACTGGGACCACACAGTCGAGTTTCATCCACTTAATGGATGCGTCTCTGAGAGTGTTGCTCAAGTTTCCTGGCCAACACTGCAGGTGTCTGTATCTCTCGGGCCTGGTTGACGCCAGGATATATTATGTAAGGAAGTGTAGAGTAACAGCCCTGTCATGCAGTCTCAGACTGGAATGGAAATCCGTAGCATATCTTCATCATCCTCATTCTCATCGATCAGCATAATAAAAATTTGCAAATTCTGTGGCCCTTCATGCCCTGCTCTCATGGTGACCTCAGTTTCGATGTCCTCTCCCCGTCTGTGGCCTTGGTTTGGTTCCGTCAGGGTCACCAGTATCGGGAGTCCATGAAGGCTGTCGTTGGATGGACATGGTGGTGCCCTCCAAAGGGAGAGCTCACTCACGCCGGCTCCGCAACGAAGCAATTATTGTCGTCAGCAAAAAAACAAACAAAAGAACAAACAAAAACAAAAAAAAACCCCAACAACCTTCATACAAATGACAGGAAGCAATAAATGTAATTCTAGAAATCTTTGAAACAAAAAGAATAACCTAACAGTGTTTCACTGGGAAGCAATAGAGAAAGTTATAAAAATCATTAGAAGACAAAAAAAAAAACAACTTACAGTGTTAAAAAGCCTCAGCTCCAGCGGAAAGACAACCCGGTAGGAGACCTTGATGTAGCGATTCAGATGCTCCATGTACTTGAAGCGCTTGAGGTGCAAAGCCAGGATTTGTGGTAACTTCTTTACCCGCATTCTGCAATGGACCACAGATATGACAAGATAAAGTCTTTATGCATGAGTGGTTTTGATTGTTCATTTTCTTTAAGAAGACACATAAGGAAAAGGACAGGTTAGGGATAAAAGAAACTTCTGGTATTTTTCCTTTTTCATATTAAAAGACAGCAGTGGGTACCTTCTGCTTCATATTCACCTGAAGTCTGTTTAGGTCAACAATGGCAGTTGTGTGTACTTTTGTTCAGAATTCTTCAGTAAACCATATTCCTATTCCACTTTTTGTAGGCCTACAACACAAGGCTTGCAATTAAAATGAAAAACATCTCTGAAAGTACACAGGGGTCCAGGGAAATGGCCCCAGCCCCCTTTCCCCAGGAACATTTTTAGAGTCTGGAAGCAAAATAATGCAATCGGACGCTCTCTGGCACAACCTTGGGCTTGTTTAAATGGCTCCTTGTAATCAGGCAAACAGATAATATAGTCTGGTGTCAGAGTCCAAGAATAAACACTTTGATGAACTCACTAACCCACACTCCCAGGCTTATAGATAATGCACACTGACAGCAGAGTCCAAGAAAAGCAGTTTGATGCATAGTCTAAGGGACACTGTCACAAACAGGATTCCACAAACAAGAATGAACATCATTTCTGCTTCTTCTGGTTCTTCTTTAACTTGAAACGGTTTGAAAGTGGGCATCAGTCTGCTTGACTTTGCAGCAACTAAGGACAAAGAAAGCTATGCCAGTCTCTGCAATTTTGAAAGCAACATAATCTCTTCCATGTCGTTGATTTTTCTAGAAATAACTCCAGACACTTCTTGTTTGCACTGGCAGACTCTCTCTGTGAAATATCTGCTTGAAACATGGTCAATCTCCTAAAAAATTTTGCAATAAGTGACAACTTTTGCTTTCACAAGCAAAAACGACAAGAAGAAACTCTAATGGAAATCAATATAAGATTCAACCTCCGTCCTGAAGTTTCACCATCTGCTATGAGAAATTGAAAGAATGATGAAGAGCTTACTATTTCGCAGAGAGAAAAAAATGCAGGTATTTGCCCCCTCCCCCCACCCTCCCATCCCCCTCTTTTTTCCTCATAAAACAATCTTTTTTTCCTCAAAACACTACTGAGAAAAATCCAAGAATTGGGAAAACTGATAACACTTGCCTAACAATTCTGTACACATATTTCTTCAAATCCCCAGGATGAAAACTAAAATGACACTACTGTCTTGTCTGCCATGGGGATTCACTTACCGTTTCTGAGCCTCCTGTTTGGAACAGCACACTTCACAGTAATACTTGTGTTCAGCACACAAGGTCTCTGTGTTGCTGAAACCCCGTAGACAGCTGGTTATGGAGGTGTTCTGCTCCACGTCCACTGACAGATCTAAAAAGTCTTCATCCTTGCTACTCACCTGTTAAAAGAAGACCCAAAAAAAAAAAAAATTCAGGATTTGGTGCAGATGGTAGATGTAGCATGATGTCATACAATCCAATGGCTATAAAGGACTTTATTAAAACATACAATCTTGTGACATTTTGTATTCAAGTTTTATCAGTAACACACACATGCATGCGCACACACACATGCACACACACGCACACACACCCCACATGCACGCGTGCGGCGCGCGCGCGCGCACACACACACACACACTTTCTTGGAGTTGGTAGGAGTTTCACCATAGCAAGTTTCCTTCTGGATGACTTTGTTCAGACTGGCTTTTCATTAAGTAAGTGGAAGTGAAGAAAGGAAAATCAACAGCCACATTCAGGGCATCCCACCTTCTAATTACTTACTGATTACAAGGTAGGTGACCGGCTGGCAGGTAACATTTTTGAAAGCTATAGCGATTTGATGGTTTTGGTAAATCTGGCAAGTCATCAGATATATTTCCTTTGACTCACAGACATTCATCGAATTTCTTTGCCAGAAGATACAGTGAATGATCACTAGAATTGCCAAGGTCTCAAAACTGTAGTATTTTGACATTTTCAGTGTAGCATTCAAAATTTACGAGTAGAACGTGTATGCTATGCAACAAGCTAGACTCAATAGCACTTTCAGTCACACTTCACTTTGCACACATGATGGTGGATTAAGAAGATAGAAATCTTGCTAGTTATCATGAGGTTTTGACTTGAGCTATAAAATCAAAACAGATGACAATGAAACCAATCGACAAGGCAGCAAAATCATGATCATCTTCAGCGATTTTTCTTCTACGTTTTCATTCTCCCCTTAGTGAACTTGGCTGTTTTATAATGAAAAAGGCCCACATTCTATAGGTCTAAGATGTCTTTGTTCTGTTTGAGCTGCCATTAAGTCAATGAACAGAGAGAGAGAGAGAGAGAGAGAGAGAGAGAGTGTGTGTGTGTGTGTGTGTGTGTGTGTGTGTGTGTGTGTGTGTGTATTTGTGTGTGTGTGTGTGTGTAGTCTGTGTGTGTGTGTGTGTGTGTGTGTGTGTGTGTGTATGTGTTTCAAAATTTTTGTTTTATGGTGTAGCATTTCATCACAAAATGTAGCAGCACAGCACTGTCAATGAAATCGTACTTGGCATCTCCGGACAACAAATCTCTGAGAAATTCAACCAAGGAAAATACAGCATGTCGAAAAGTATGGGCTGGCCTCTGCACACATCACCGTCAACTAACTCTGTCCACTAACCGTTTCACAGTTAAGACATCTTGTCTCATTGGTAAGCGTGCCCTGGAAGATCTCATGGACCCACGTGGGATCAGGCTTCGTGTTAGCATTGTCCTGGCCCTGTGTCGCTGTCTGTTTGCTGTTGGCCTTCTTCTCCGCTGAAGTAAAAAAATGCCATTCTACCCCAACCATATCAATGTCTTTTTGCGTCTCAACACATATTTCATTACATGTATTCAATAATGTTTAAATATACAGGAGTGTACTACACAACATAAAACTGTAGACTACACAGTAAGATATTGCAAACTATTTTTTTGGTGTGAAGACATAATGTTACTGCGGGGTTCCTACAGACTCCCAAGAACAAAATTCAAGGAGTTTTCAAGGAGTTTTCAAGGAGCGTTTATTTTATTTAAAGGTAAGAGGTGGCACGAAAATTAAACCATTGTTCTTTTAAAACTTCATTTTTTTTCTATTGTTTATGTTAAAAAAAAAAACATGGAAAAAACATATTTGGGCGATTTCAAAGCTCTTGTGTGATTTGGGGACCACAAATGGGGGCAAAACTATGAAAATTGAAAAAAAAAAGAAGTTCATGACAAGAACTGTATTTGTATCGTAGCAGATATAAGGCACATGAAACATGACTTTTCTTGTTTTGCTGAGCTGTAGTAATGCAATGACGAAAGGATTTTTATATACTGTTTTGCTGAACTAAAGTAATGCAATTACAAAAGGATTTTCATACATCTAAACTGCTTTTTTTTTTTACAATAATTTTTTTACATATGGGGGCCATCAGGCTTCGCGTTTCATTGCTTTCGAATTATTCCAATAGAAACAGCAAATGATACGTGGTGTTTGGACTTATAAATAAAATATAATTGCATGCAGAAATCATTTCTGATCAAAAGAAAAAAACTTACCAAGCTAGCTGGTCTGGATCCAGAGATATTGTACTCCTAACACATCAACCATTGTTTAAAAAAGTGCTTTTGAGAAAACGGCATTTGAAAGTAAAAAAGTTAAGCAATTTTCACACACACCTCCTTCAAATAAAGCCTTTTTTTTCTAAGAAAAATGTGAAAATAGACAAAATGAACACCACAGATGGTTTCAACAGACTTTCTTGAGCACAAAAACACACAAAACCCAAAACACAATTTTTGAAAGAAAATGGTCAAATTTTCGTGCCACCTCTCTACACTACTTGCATAAAAATTGAAAAAAGAAATGGCAGTTTGATTTTTCTGTGTTCGGTTGATGAAAAAAATCATTTAAAAACATTTTTACAAACATCGTCACGATCCTGGATTGCCGTCGGCGATTCAACCAAGGGAGATAATTTGTAACTTCATCAGTTTGATGAAGTTACAAATTATCTCCCTTGGTAAAATCGCAGACGATCCAGGATCGTGACGTTGTTTCTAAAAATTTGTTTTCAAATAGTTTTTCATTAACCTGAACGCAGAAAAATCAAACTGCCATTTCTTTTTGCCACATTAAAGATTTTTGGAGCTGATGGCTTGATTTTCAAAGGTTTTCAAGTAGGTTTGGTCAATAGAACCACATTTTATTGATTTTCAAAGGTTTTCAAGGTCCTGAAATTCCTTGTCAGAATTCAAGGAGTTTCAAGGAGCGTAGAACCCTGTACTGAACTAATGCCATGACACAAAACAGAAATATAAATCATCTCTCACAAGAAAAAAAAATTACACAACTATTATCTTTTAAAACAATAGTTACCTTTTCATACATATGCCCAAATTGCTAATCATACATGCCAAAGTTTCAAGTAAACCATTGCACCATATGTTTAGGTACAATGATAGTTACGTTTTTACTTACCCTGCAGCAGGTCAGCCACTGTATTCAAAAGGTAATTCAGAAACTCGTGGGCATCTTGTTGCATGTAGTTGTCAAACAACTCTGAAACCAATCAAAGACAGGATTCACATCACATGTGCACACACAAGCACACACATATGCACACACACACATACAAGCATAGAGAAAATAAAAGCAGTTAGTTTGAAATCATGAAAAGACACACTGTCTGTAGAAATTAAATCAACAGAGAATAAACACAACCTCTATTTCATAACTATAACTGTTACGACAAAGCAAGGGTTTGAAAAATGCCAGCTGATGGGAATGAGCGCGCACACACACAGGCAAAAAGTGAAAACAACAGAAACAAGAAACCTTAAGTGGAAGTGACAGAAATAGAAACCTTAAACAGGTAAAATGCAATTCCTCAAAACCACAAGTAATTCAAAGAGTGGATTTAATTAAAGCAAAACCAATTCTTGACTTATGTGCTTAATAAAAACATTTTCTAAGCAAAGTAAATAAAAAAAGAAACACTGACCTACACTACTAAACATAATTAGTTGCTTTACAAACTATGAACTGGTCACAATCTCAGAAAAAAAAAAAAACTTCTTACAACTTTTATTTTTTACCAAGGTATTTGGAAAAAAATGGCAGTAATGTTTGTCAAGTTAAAAGCTGGCAGCTATATTCTCCATGCCAAATTTGCAGCTGCTGGTATTCATAGATCCGGAACAGAACATTCAAAAACACAGATCTGAACACATAACATGACCAATTACTCCATCAAGTTAAAAAAAAAATTACAATGGTCCCAACAGGCTGCATATAAACACACTATGCGTGACTTACTGCACATGCACAAATACAAGTTACAATGCACAAAAAACATGCAGAACTGATAAATTCAACATGCTGCATACATTAACAGAGCCCTCACAAACACATTCACTCAAATATGGCAATGCACACAAGTGTACATTCATTCACAAATCCACTCGGAAAAATACGTGGCGTTATCTATTACACATTCATGGGCTGAAAAAGATATAAAACGCAAAAAATTGAATGAAATTAGATCATCTCATATAATAAAAATTGAAAATATACACAGAATATGATTTTTGCCATACCATCAACAATCTGCCACACCAAAAAAGTACTAAAACACAGACAACCTATAAGTTTAAATGAAAACACACACACACACACACACACCACTTTTTCTACTCATTAAGTCAACTGGAAACTGATACACATACCATTTTCTTTTCTAAGTCTTGTGATAAATTTCTTTGGTGCGATGGTGCCCACTTTTTTCTTCTGTGTGGCAATACTGTAGAACAGGTCAGCCAGGCAGGTAAGCAAGGATTCTTTCTTCTGGTTCTTCTGCTGCTGTTTGTACTGTAGCACTTTCTCCCGGAACCCGCGGCAAAAATACAATGCTTGCAGCACTGAGTTGCAGTAGCAAGTGTTGCCAAACTGGTAACAAAAGAAATAATTCATGTACATACTCTGGTACATCAGACAGAACATTGCGGGAGTAGGGGTTCAAATGAACAATAAGTGCGCACGTGTGTGTGTGTGTGTGTGTGTGTGTGTGTGTGTGTGTGTGTGTGTGTGTGTGTGTGCATGCGTGCTGGATATGCATGTGTGCATATGTGTCAGTGTGAACTGACCTTATTGTACCCCCAGTTTCTCACCAGACCTGTCTAGACCCTAAAGTGCCCTTCAATGGTAGAATCCTACTTTTCAGTGGTATAACGGTGTTTTCAGGTGTATGAACATAACTGTATTTCCACAAATGAATTTGTCGTCTCTTCTTCCTTCTACTAATGAAGACAAGATCTACTGATACTCTTTGTCTGAATGGATATAAATGCCCATTAAAAAAAAAAAAAAAAATGAAGCTGAGACACAAGTGAATTGTTTCATATTTTGAATGTGACAATCTGTTATGCTTTGTGAATATTGTTTCAATGGATTAACACATGTAAAGATTGATTAAGAATAGAAAACCAAGATATTTAGAACTAAGAAGAGAGAAAAAAAGAAAACTTAACTAAAATACCAACCTATAACTATAGCGTTTAATGAAGAGGTTGTCAAGCAGGTACATGTTATCTGGAATATCGACTTTTAAACATCTTTTAGATGTTTGGCAGTCTGTATACATGTCAGCAATCTACAAATCATCAATCACCCCTATCCCATTTTGAAACATATATATACACGTAAAACACAGTATGCTGAACTATTCTGTAGCACCAGATTTTTCTTTTTTTTTTTTTGCTTTGATAGGAATTGATGACTGACAACTACTGACATTTTTTGCTGTTTTTTTTTTAAAGCCAGTGCCAGCTGACGTTTCCATTTGGCTCTCTTCTTCATCACTGACTTCTGATTCAGTAGCAGCTTCATGTTACTCTTTGACATATTTTTTTCTGCATAAATGAACACATTTCCACCCCTGGCATCACATGATTGCTATTCCTGCAAGCCACAGAAGTGAGCAAAAACACCGTTGGTGAACTGACACAGTGTTACAAAATCATCGGTTTTGCGGTCGGCAAGATTGAAATTTTTTCCCCTTGCGCATAGTACCAAAGTCTGGGGGTTTTACACAAGTAAGCAACAGATGAATCATAGCAATAGGAAGATCTGTCCCACCCACCATCACCACTACAATCTTAATTTTCTAGACTACTGACCGTTATTACAATAAACTCATGCCAGCCATTCAAAAAACACACAGTCAACTTTCTTTTTGTTTGACCCATCTGAGAATACAACTGTACAAGAATTGCTATTAAAGGAGTTAGATGACAGGGGCTTTTTACTTCTGGTTGGTATAATAGTGGAAAGCAGTACTTTTCCCCATATCAGTATAGCTGAAAATTGGAAATCTGTGTAAATGTAGACTGCTTGCATCCCAAATAAATTCTATTAAATTATAAAAACAATTGAATAAGAAAGTGTGAAAACTATTCTTCAGCTGTGTCTCTTTCTGAGTTAATCTGAATCATAACAATGACACATGAAAAAGAGTTCCAGAAAGCAAAACATCCCCCCCCCCCCCCCCCCCCCCCCCGAAATCCACAGACATATGTAGACTAGGATGGTATCCCTGTGCAAAGTTTGTGCAAAAATGAAAGCTACAAGTGACAAGTGTGTGTGTGTGTGTGTGTGTGTGTGTGTGTGTGTGTGTGTGTGTGTGTGTGTGTGTGTGCATGCATGCGCACAAATTTCTCATGCACAGGGTTCTACTTGAAATAATTCAGGCCCCACTCCCTCCCTGTACTTCAACCCCCCCCCCCCCCCCCCTCTTCAATTTCGACTCCAGCGTGTCATGCAGAGAGAGGGAGAGAGGGAGAGGGGGAAGAGAGAGAGAGAGAGAGAGAGAGATGATGAGAGAGAGAGAGAGAGAGAGAGAGAGAGAGAGAGAGAGAGAGAGAGAGAGAGAGAGAGAGAGCACCAGCCAGCCAGCCGAACAGAGAGACTGAGAGGAACAGGGAGAAAGGGATGGCAGAACACAGCGAGGGTTGACTGCCAGAACCCAGTGTCTCCCTTATATATCTATACGTGTGATACTGGGTTCTGGCAGGCAACCCTCGCTGCTGGAATTACTTACATTGACAAGTCCGAAGTAGTGTTCATTAGCCGGAAATTGCTCAGATCCAATTTCCTTTTCCAACTGGGAGGCATTAGCTCCCTGGAAAACAGAAAGAAAAACAAAAGGAGTCAATCACCAATGATCTTGACTGACTAGCCCTGCTGACCACAGTAGCCTTTTCCCTTTTATAATAAGAATTGTTACAACATCAACTGTCATTATACAAAATGTGATGAGTAGCCTTGCCCCTTTTGAAATAATGATTATTGCAATATAGATATAATATCAAACAGAATGTGATGAACTGTAACTTAAATACCCTGAAGTAGTATACAAATGAAAACATATATGATACAAAGTCCAGCAGGCACAGATCACTTCTCACATCAGGAGAAACCAACAGGCAGAAAGGAAAAGAGGGAAAGAGTGTAGGTGGGATGGGGAAGATCCCTTCTAAAAATTTCTTTCAAGTATCCAGAGGTAAGACAGCTCACAGACGGAAGAGCATGACCCAAACTGAATTATGAGAGTGCAGGTGGGGAGAAAGAGCTGGAAGAGAATGATAAAATGCCAGTATACACTTAGCAACCTCTGTATCACCACATAACTGGGCTGTAAGAAATATAAATTGCAGGTTTATGTCAAAGAGACATCTTTTGCTCACAAGGACATGACATTTCTCATACATAGTATTTTGGAAATTTTTTATTTTTCAGAATGGGGACAGCATGAAGAAAGGAGGGTGATGGTTGGAGAGGGAGTGTGTGAGTGTTGGAGGAGGGAGGGTGTGTGTGTGTAAAAATCCATGAAATTCTCATGAATCCACCTTCCATATGCTCCATTATTAATAAGGGAAATGAAATAAAAGTAACTGTCTGCCCCAAAATTTCAAAAACACCTCAGAACAATATTAATTACTAGTACTTAGTTACACAGTTTGTAATCTATTACAATATTCTTAATATATACCGACTAGCGCATGGGTAGTTTCACGGTGTTTGGGGATACTTGTGATTGCCAAAGTCGTGACTTTTGTCAAAGATGTGATCTTCGAAGTCATACAGTGTAACTCCAGAATTGGTGGATAAGATGAAATAAAGAAAGTTTGTATCTTCAAAGTCTGTGTTCTTGTGTGAGATGAATAGGGTTACCATTAATGCCCTAAACTGATGATGAAAAAACAAAATAAAGACCATAACATGCAAACATCACCTGAACCTGAAACCTTCTGCTATTTTAGTTATTTTGATTTTTCATTATTAACTTACAGCAATGATAGTCATGTTATGATCTCAAACAAGACCACTGGTTTTGAGAACTTCAATTCTATATCATCTCATCCACCACTACTGAAGATACATGGCAACAGACATAGAACAGAGGTTAAAATATAAAACTGACAAAAGTGCTACCACGCAGAGCTGCTGTCAGATAATGAGATATGCTTCGGTTAAAGACTGCTCAGCCTGAGTGATTCAGCTTTCTGTATTGATTCCAAAGCAATCAAAGAATATGAAGTCAAAGAAGCTCTAACTTTTATGAAAAAAAAGTTTAATCCAAAGGTCTACAAAAAAATGAATGGCTAGACATAAATCCTTGCATAATCACATACACAAGAACATATTCATGACAATTGAGACTATAAAGTATGTAACCATTCAAAAGTCTAGACTGGCCTTACACATGCTGACGATGTGTGTGTGTGTGTGTGTGTGTGTGTGTGTGTGTGTGTGTGTGTGTGTGTGTGTGTGTGTGTGTGTGTCACTGTGTGTGTGTGTGAGAGGAGAGAGAGAGAGAGAGAGAGAGAGAGAGAGAGAGAGAGAGAGAACTTGTGAACTCGTGACTTTAATGTGAGGCCTCCAGCCTATCCACATGAGACACGAAACATGAAATTACTTATGCTACTGAAAAATAGAAAATGAATGATTTATATAGAAAAATTTTCAAAAAGAAGGATGTTCATTTGGCGATAACAAAAGAAACAGACTTAGGTTTATAACATTTCATTTCAACTGCTCCTCTCTAAAACATAAGATGTAATGTACAAACATAGCAACATCTCTCATTATGACAGCATTATCATTTTGCAATAGTGTCTTCAGCTGGACGGGAAAGCTATCTTTATAGTGTTTATGAACATATTTTTCTCATAATTTTTTGTAACTTGGGACATTTTACAAGAAAATGTACTTCGGTTTCTTCTTCACTACAAAAAGGGCAGGTGGTTATTGCTGTAGTATCAGTATACTTTTTATTTGTTCGAAGCTCATTTACACCTAATCTGACTTTTGCTAATGCCCTTCTGAATTTTGTAATTGTGATATCATCAAGTATTTCTCAGGTTGATGCAGTGATTTAAAGGATAGGTAGATGGTATAACGATCGCTACCTTCTAATTCACTGTGTCAGTCCTGTTTGAAACAGTCTACCATTCTCTGTCTAAACACTGATAAGAATGCCTTTTAATCTCCCACTCCTCCATTTATCCACACTTCTGAAAATCCATAAGAGTCAAAACAATGTTTTATGTCTAAAGCCCAGTTGGGGGATTTACTAATTTCTTTCAATTCTTTTTTGTATCAAAATGGAGTGACTGACGGCGGCGAACGAAGCAAAATTTAGAAAGAGAGGGTGTTAGTTACCGCCAATGACATTGACAAACAAAGCACATGACAAGACACGATGCATTTCAACCTCTTGGGTCTTCTTCAGGCGAAAAAATAAATCACATTTAACATTTAAGACAGTACAAACAAAGAACGAAAATGACTCATCTGTTGTTGTCCATGTGGTGGGGAGAATAGCCGCTCTAAGCGGCTATTCTCCCCACCACATGGACAACAACAGATGAGTCATTTTCGTTCTTTGTTTGTACTGTCTTAAATGTTAAATGTGATTTATTTTTTCGCCTGAAGAAGACCCAAGAGGTTGAAATGCATCGTGTCTTGTCATGTGCTTTGTTTGTCAATGTCATTGGCGGTAACTAACACCCTCTCTTTCTAAATTTTTTTTTTTTTTCTTTTTTGTATGCTTGTTTCGGTATTCGGTTTGGCGTAATTTTTTAAAATCTTGAACCAATACTTCACTGCCCATAAAGTACTATCAATACACTGAGGGTATCTGCCTAGCTCACTATAAACAAGAGTATTTGGCGTCTTTTTGCCAATTCCAAAGAACTTTTTACAAGCAAAGAGATGTATGCGTTCTATTGCTTTAAACATGTGAGGCCCCATATTTCTGATGAATATAATATCAATGGTTTAACCTGTGCATCAAATAATCTTAAGAAAATTGACATATCCATATTACCCAGGCTGTACAGTTTTCATGATATCTATCACTTTGCTTTTGGCTCTTCCTGCAAACTCTGTAAGTGAAATGTCTATAGATAGTTTTGTCGTTAAGGTAAGTCCTGGATATTTATAGCTTGTGTGTGTGTGTGTGGTGTGTGTGTGTGTGTGTGTGTGTGTGTGGTGTGGATGAGAGAGAGAGAAGAGAGAGAGAGAGAGAGAGAGAGAGAGTGAGAGAGAGAGAGAGTTTATACTGATCTATCCTTCTGATGTAATACTGTATTTCATTCTAGAGGAGAGAAGTTGCATATGCTTACATAAATGATGTCAAAATGATTAAAATACTCTAGTTCAGCTGAAAATGAGTGAACCACACTGCAATCATTGCAGAAGCCAAATCTGTACTAAGATTAAGGGTTTAGTACGGCCTGAAGCACAGCCTAGTTGCTGTGTCCAAGACCATAATTTCTACACCCTGATCTCTTTCAAATTTCCAAGCCGGCAGATTTTGGTGAATGGTCCCTGTACACAGCTAACTCTCAGCTGCTGCTGAAAAGGGTAGCTTCACTCCATACGTGATCTCTCACGAGAGCATTTTAACCCTCACTTTCAAATTTAAGGTATTTTTCACACACGACGAAGACAGTGAAAACAACAAATATGAAATGAAATGACCAAATGCAGTCCTATAGAAATAAATGACATAAGAAAATAAACTGTTTCATTTTAGCCATTTGCTGAAATGGCGGAAAGACTGCGCAAGTTCGTTTTCAATCAAGTGTTCTGTTTGCAATCAACAAGCCATTTTAACCATGAAAACACACACACACCACACACACACACAACACACACACACACACACACGCACGCACCACACACACACACACACGCACGCACTCACTCACACATACAGTCACACACCAACTGATGGTATTTACCTGAACAAATTATCTGCTGTCTAACTTCCTCTGAGCCATTAAAACCTGACAGGGGAGATAATTTTCATGTGATCTCTGGCAGCTTAATTTCCTTCATGAAAAGTGGTGAAAATATTGTTTTCTGCTATAAACTAGTCTGCTGCACACACAATATGTTCGCAAATATAATCAACATGTAAATATAAACTAGATGTGTGACTTAGGCCTAGGAGCCTGACATAAATGTGAACAATATACATTATGCTTTTGGAGTGCATAAAGAGGGTGGTTTCATCCATACAGATATTTTAAAAGAGTATTTTCATCCTCATTTTCAAATCCTAGGCATTTCTTCATATTCAATAACAGCTGTGAAAACAAGTTATATGCTCTGAAATAATCAAATGTTGTCCTAAACAGATAAATTACATAAAAAAGGGCTGTTCAATTTCAGCTACATATTGAACAAGAGACTGTTCTGTTAGCAATGTTATCAATTTTGACAAAACAAGGGTGAACACATCACAAGGTAATGACGCCCAAAATTCCATGACAATATAATGGCTAGATTTACAGTTAATTCATGTCTTAAAAGCAATTTCAATCAAGATAAATAAACCTCCCAAAACTTGAAGGTATTTGCGGTCTGATTTGCCTTAGTTTAAGACATAAAAACCCCAGTATGCAGGTAATTTTCAGGCAATCTCCAGTAGCATAACTTACTTCATTAATAGTAAAAAAAGCACAGCCTTGGAACTAAAGTCCTGTATAAACAATGTGTTTACAAATATAACTAATGTGCAAATGTAAACAGGAATTGTAACTTAGGCAAAAGTCCAGACATAGCAATAGACAATGTGCATTATGCCTAGGGAGTGTCAGCTGTCACGAAATGTTAGACATCACTAAAGGTTTACTAACAATGTAACATCTTTTTAAAGATTGCACTAACCTATCAACCTTTCTTTTTTTTCTGCCACATTAATGATGACATTAACAATAATGATTTTTCTGGTTCTAAATCAAAACAATAACAACACAACAGTGCATACACTCTGGACACTTTCTGTTCCATCAACTTCTAAGTTATATAATTATAGTGAATGTGATTCAGTTCTCAAACACCTTCATCCAGATACTTTGGACAGGAGGGGGGGGGGGGGGCACAATAATCCCACCCTGGCCTACTGTAAGTGGAAGCATGCAATGGATGGTATGGGTGCCATATCTCTGAATAATTTAAAGGCAATGTTGCTACAAACACAAAAATCAGAAGCAGCTTACATTTGTGCATGGATGCTCACGTTTATAATGGTGACTGGTCGTAATAAACATGTAACCTACTCAACATATAACACACAAGAGTATGTGTGCATAATTACAGCCATTCAGCACCGTTAGGTAACTTACAGTGAAACACAGACACAGAGGGTTTGGTTCATCAGAAATAAGTCAGGACTGTGAAAGATATGTGTGAGTGTGTGTCACGGTGTGTGTGTGTGTGTGTGTGTGTGTGTGTGTGTGTGTGTGTGTGTGTGTGTACACGCACACACACACACACACGCACACACACACACACACACACAGAGGCTCAGATGTGTGTTGCTATTGTGCATTCATGGAATCAATGCGTCACCACTGCCATGGCCATGGCATGGGTGTGTCACTATTGAATTATCCTCCAGTCTATCTTTGGGTAATTCTCTCGCAAGCATTTACAATTACATGTGTACATATATCTAACTGAATAACCGTTTTGAATCGTTCTTGATAAATGCAGGTAGTGTTACAAACGCTTTAATTGCAAATGCATAGAGTCTGGAGTCTCTGATAATCAATAAATATGATTCAATGATAGTGAGTGTGACCAAGTTACTATATTTTCCGATAGTAGCCGATTCAATTCCGGCAGACTTAAAAAGCAACATTTTCCATTACAAACTACAAGAAAGTAAAAATCTTACAAACCATCTCTCCAGCTACACAGCACGCACCAAACCTCGGGGTAATGGTCGCTATTTTTGCAGTGTGTGTCGCAACACAAAAGGTAAACAATCAGTTCTACTGTAGTTTGCCTTCAGCTGTAGGCCATATTGTTTTGAAGTAAAGTATGATGGGAACCAGGTTTAACAATATGCGTCATACCTTTTTTTTAATAGGTAGAAAAACTTAGAAACTACAATTGATTCGTGATTTTTAAAAGTTTATTGAATAATTTTACTCATTATTTTAGATATTATTGCAAATACATTCAGCTTTATTCTCAATCTCATCAAGTCTCGTCGCAGAGTTGGGAATTCTCTCTTTCCGGCCATTACTACTGAGGTGAGGGAGCGTGGTGAAGACGGTCCACTTTTCTTTATGCTAAATTCTTTATTGGGATTTCATGTGAGTTGTATTGAGTCATTGTGTGTCAGTGTAATAAAGTTTCATATAGGATGGAAGTTTACCATGGCCTTGTGGCACTATTATTGTAGAAAAAGTTATCCAGTGTCCGGAAAGAATCATGATCAAGACACGTGCCACTGACTGACTGACCGGGTGTGAAACTGAACGCAAGGCCTGAAACATTGTGATAGTGATGTAGCACGCGCGTGGATCAGATGCGTCTGAGAGTCTAATGGTAGTGTTAACATGACTTTTATTCCATTAACATCAAACATTTGTCATAAATTATTGATTTTTTTTTTGGTGCTCTCCCCAAGTTCCTCTGTCGATGTTATGCCACAATGTGGTCCTATCGACTATACACCAAGATCAAGATTGTTGGAATTTGATGCAAAAAACTTTGATAATGTTTCCAAAATAGGTTGACAAAAACTCCCAGATGAAAAGAAGACAGCTGCTGGCATGTAAACCTGAGGCGGTTCCAAATAGCAAGACAGGTGTTGGCTTTTCATGGTATAACCTAACTGCCTGTCTAAATATTGTCCGAAGTTCACAAGTGTATCTTTACATTCACCCAGCAAAATTCTCTGCTGCCTGTCTAAATATTATCTGAAGTTCACAAGTGTATCTTTACATCCACCCAGCAAAATTCTCTTTCAACTCATTGATGATGAGCTGCTCCGAAATCTCAGGAGAGGAGAGGAATTCAACATGAAGTTCCCACGAGAGCAGGGCATGAAGAGCATCAGAATGTGATTTTATTTTTTCTATGCTTATCAACAATGATGGTATAGATGACGCTGTGGAGTTCCATTCTGGCATTGAATGTTCTTTTGTTTCAGAGGACAAAATGACTAACCCCAAAGGTATTCGCCGCGGTACGCGGTACATGTTCTCCCGTCAATTCAGGAAGAAGGGAGTGACACACTTGTCCACGTACATGAAAGTCTACAAACGTGGTGATATTGTGGACATCAAGGTGAAAGAGACAGATATGTATTGGTGATATTTAGAGTAATTGTTTATCTAGATAATCATAACATATATGTGCTGTTTCAATCAAAGGCAAGGTTTTGATTCTTAGATCTATGCAACATTGATTTAGCTTGACAACCAAAGTATGAACGGAAGAGAACTATGATGTTTGGAATCAGAGGATAAGTAATGTATTAACAAGTCACAGTCGCTAATATTTTCTTTTTCAAATATGAACCCTGCCTCACTCTTCGTTGTTGTCTGTGATATAAAATGATTGGGTTTTGAGGGGAATTAGTATTTTTTTATAATTTATTTATTTGTTGCAGACATGCTGATCATGTGCAGAAATTCGGTTTGAAGTACTTTAGATTTTGTGACCTAACTAAGAATAGTAGGATTTTAATTTGAAAAAAGTTACTTTCATTTCAGAAATTTGCTTCACATGTTGTACAATTTTGTAATCATATAAGGTAGGTTTGCACATTAGCAACTGATCCAGACAGTACAATTCAAAGACGTGTCAAGGGATTGGTGAAAAGGCTTGCGAGATCGGTGTGCTGTCTGCCATGGAAAAGTGATCCAATTTGTGATTGATGCACATGCAAGAGACGATCTGAAAGTAGGAAGCAGGGTGTCCACAAACACTCAGTTTACGCTAAGATAACTAATGTTAAATGAGTGTGTCCAATGTATGTGTGTAAATTTACATACGCTTGCATGCTCTTATATGTCTGTGTTTGTCTATACTTGTGTGTGCATTATTAAACTGCATGTATAATATGCCCACATTCGTGTGTGTATCTGTGAGAGAGTGATTGCGTTTGTGCTTGTTTTTGTGTGTATGAGAGAGAGAGAGACGGTGTGTGTGAGAGTGAATTCATGTGATTTTAGGTTATGATTTACTGGATCAGTAAACAAAATTACAAGCTTCAAAACTGGTTGGTTGTGATTATGGACAGGGGTTGCAAAGATGTTCCCAGTTATGACTGATCTGTGTCACTTTCCATGCAAACTATCAATAGCACTCTGAAATGTTCAGGAAAATTGTGTATTGTTAAATCTCGTATGCACATTAAGTGATTAAGTAGTACTCCTACACCCTCATGATCAAATTCAGTGGTACAATGGCCCAGCTGAGATGGCCTGGCTTACCTGGGAGTTAATCAACTTAATGTTAGAGAGTGCAGATATCCTTCAAAGTTTTTTTTTTTTTTTGTAATAAACATTTTATTGCATTTTTTTTTTTAAACAATAACACACACACACATAAATGAAAAAGAAACGGAAAGGGGCACATGGAGTGGGTATGGGGGAAAAGGGGAAGGGGCATATATACGAAGGGGATATCCTTCAAAGTTTTGTAACATGATTTGGGGTTGCAGCATATGCAGGCTTACAGCATGGCTGGTTCAAATGTCACAATAACTTTGCAGAAATACATTTGTGACTTTGATCAGTTATGTCAATAGCAACATCTTGATTCTACAAAAATGTCAGCAGTTTGTTTTGCTTGACGATGCAAGAAAAGGGTTTGGAGCTATTGAACATGTATGGGGATTTGTCGCAATTTGCTGACATCTTCCCTGTGATAAAAAATCTTTGCAAGGTGAAACGAGCAACATGGGTGGTGACAGTGCAGGAAGGGTTTGCTAGCGCTGACTTCATTTTATTTAGAATCTAATTTTGTTTTGAAGATGGTGTGAAGTTCAGAGAGGAACATGTGCATTTCAGAAAAAAGTTCTCCACACACGCTCATGCACATACACATGAACCCATGCACACACGATCACAAAGCAGAATCACTTAATATACTGTGTTGTATATCTCTTTACAATTAGGGTGATGGTGCAGTCCAGAAGGGAATGCCGTTCAAGTTCTACCATGGGAAGACTGGGCGAATCTTCAATGTTACCCGGCATGCTGTGGGAGTTGTTGTGAACAAGCGAGTGGGGTTAGTATGACAGAAATTATATTAAGACAAACCTGTTCAGATTACATGTTGAAATGATGAGGACACAATGAAACATGGATGGATTTATTATGTTTACTCAAATTTGTCACAAAAGTGCCATATTCCTTGTCACCTTGTTTATTATTAATCTTTAACCTGTATCACGCCGTTGGCGCACTGGTCTGCCAAAGTGTCATTGTGCCGATGCAGGTGCCCTCGTGCACCCATTGAGGAGTAGAGTAAATAGTAAGCTTGTAGCCGATTGGTTGAAAAGAACCAATCAGAACAAAGCAATCCCACAATGCAGCAGGCTTTTGACTTCCTCTTCCTTCCTGCATGAACGCCATCTTCCATGTGGTTTGTTTACTGTGAATTTTCAAACTTTGTCGAAGTTTTTGACTAAAATTTCAACATGGACACTGGCAATTAGCAGTTCTTGCAGGAGGTGTTTATCCAATCAGACTCTGATAGAGTTTTTAGGGTTTAATTGTGAAGGTATTGAGAATGTTGTGGCAGAGTGGGAATGGGTTGATGCTGTAGAGGGGGAACTGAGTGACGATAGCAAGACCCTGTGCACTCCAGGACTCAAACACCCATTAGTCATGTCATTTTTTTTTTTTCATAATGAAAGCATACACAAAACACATAATGGTTGGTATCAGCATGTTCTTTATTCATTCCTCTACATTCACTCCAAATTTCATAACTGTACAAACAATTGAAAAGAATTTACAGCAATTTGAAGTGCGTAAGTGTGCAGATTTTTCAGTCACCCGAAAAGAACATGGCTACAGGCAGAAGTTTCAACTAACAAAGGTGGCTTGTTAAAGGTTAACCGTCTAAAGTATGCACTTACCTGCGCTTAGTTACGCAGAAAACCTACGGCAAGAGAAGTAACTCCGTAATTTGAACATGGTTACCCAATTTAAAAATTAGTTTAAAACAAAGGAAAGGAAATAATGAAATGAAAATAATTTTTAAAATACCTACGAATATATATGTTGCTATATCATAAGTTTGAAGAATGTTACATGAGCCATTTACTCGGGGGGAAAAAAATCATCTTCTTCAGAACTTACTTCTGAATTGTTGTTCATCCTATCTGGAACCTCATCCCAGTCGAAATCAAGGTCACTCTAAGCTTCATCACCCAGCATTTTCACTAAGTCTTGTGCTGTAAATCCTACAAATCACAGTATCTTCATCACTAAATCCCATCATAGAACTGCAGAAATCAAGGTTAGCCACGGTGAAAAACAGCATTTCGACCACAAAGCTTAAAAAATTCATAACTCGAGAACTACGGCGTGTATCGACGCAGTTTTTTGCAAATGGAAGTGAATCGCTACAGGAAAAACGAAGTCACGTTCTCGCAAGACTTCCTTTTCTACGAGAAACATGGTGGCGCCCATTGTTGTCACGTGTTTTACCGGGCGCTGGCAGGCGCTCAGCCTTTTGGCAGTGTGATTTCCGGTCGGGCGCTAGCGGGTGCACACTTGTCAAGAGAGTTAATCTGTTGTTACAATTTCCTGCCTGCATACTGACAAAATTGTTCAAGTTTACCTGAAATTCAGATGTATCGGTTTCATTTGCTCATAGTTTTAATCTATTTCAACTGGGCTCATGTACATGTATAATGATTAATGATATATAAAATATGAGTTGTTTACAACTTTTACGTCAACTTGCATAAAATGGTTCTCGTCATCTGAATCATACAGATCTGCCAATTAAGAGTCATTTATAATCAGTGTAAAAGGGTCCTATGCTGCATTCCAGTAAATTGGTAAAGTTCCTATGAAAAAAACAAACAAATAAATAAAAAACAAGCAAAAAAAAAAAAAGCCACTGATATTTCACATGCTCTTCATAATCACAGTACTTTCCAGTCTTCGTGGTGTTTGTCCAATTGCTTGGCAAGCACGACCATTCTTGGTTGTTGTACACACAGTACGATCACTGCACAAAACACAGTGATTGATAAAAATCTGCCGTTATGGACAAGTTTCAGTGCAGTCCCCTTTGTTGCCAGATAAAATTTCAAAGTACCAGAATCCTTGGCTCCACCTTAAACCTAAGAACAGTAAGGAGGTATTTGAAAGTCCTTTAACCTTCATTGTCCTGTATTTCATATGACAGAAGTCGCCTAGACTACTAAGTTTATATTGGAATTTGCTGCCCAAATTGGGGTACTGACTTAAAAAAATTGTAAAAAATAAACTAATGGATAAAAAGACTTCAAATTTTCAGCAAAAATCTACGGAAAGCTGAACTTTGGTTTGCACTTGTTATTTTAGGGGGATGTGAAAATATTTTCATGGCTCAACACTCACACACCTGATTTTACCTGGAAAACACACCTACGTCAGTGAAATAGGTGATAGACAGGCAATACAACACCCATCAACTTTATAACACCTACCTTTTTGGTGGCAAGTGGTCAGGTTCACCATCTGAAAAGAACTGATGGGTGTTGTGAGGTGTTAGTAGTTACACAGGTAACTAGGAATATGCGTGAAATTTTTGTGACGCTTTTAAGTCGCATAGCAGGAAAAAAAAAAAAGGTCAAAATCATACCATATTTACTGAAAATGTATTGGAGTGCATGCTTTTTGATCTGCATGAGTTAGTTTGTGTTTGTGAGAAAAAGAATTCCTATGACTGATAATATTTCTAACTATATGCAGGTGTTAGTAGGAAGGAAGAGAGGCAGGCATCACAACACGAAACAACACTCAAATATTTTTGTTGTACTCACCATATGGTTCCAGATGTAATGAATTATATAATCCAGATGTGATCACACACAAACAACACAGTCACTGGAAATGTTCTTGCTTTTGATCACTTTTGTCACACACAGATCACTGACATGAAATTTTCTTTCTGTTGTGCACTTTTCGTACATGCACAAACTCCAGTACTTTTGTATGTGGCACTTTCAATATTTAGTCAACCCCAAAACAGTCTGTACAAAACAAAAATGACAAAGTCCAGTCCTTGATTTAGTCAAGTATCAGGTGTACTGCTAAGAATGAGTGTGTAGGAACCTACTCACTGCTGGTGAAAAGAAAAAACGCAGCCACGATCCTTGCACAAAGCCACCTTACACATCACACACTCATGTGTTGACTGGATGGCATTGCCTGCTGGGGTTTTCCTGCCTGCCTTCTTGCAACAGACACAGTCTTTCTTGCCTCTGGCAGACTGGATTTTGGAAGGAGTGTGTTTGTGCTTGTCTGGATTGTCATGAACGACGGGACGGCCGATCCGTTTTCGACCCTTGAAACCATTCACCATGCCCATGACAATCTCCGTGTGAAAATCCACATGCAGTTTCAGTGGGGCATCTGCAGAGTTTTTGTAGATTACAAAGGCATTTACTGCAGCAGTGTCCAGGCAGAAGAAGAACACATATTTCCACCACTTCATGAATTTCTGCTTGGAACCATAATATGATCGCAATTGATCATGCTTGTCAACACCGTTGTAGTTCTTGGTGTAATCAGCCACAGCCAGGGGCCTAGAATACCTGGCTTTTTCAACACCCCCTGCACCTTTTCTGACAAGCTCTCCATCGGTTCCATCATGGACAGAAGAAAGAAGGGTGACCTTACGACGGTCAAACCAAGCAACAGCCTGAAGCTTGCCCTTCAAATCATCATAGCCAATCTCACGAAACCAGCGCTTTGTGTCCCCAGACTTTTTGACACATTTTGCTGGCTTCATATCCTGTGGCAGACCCTTCCTGTTGTTTCGCACAGTCCCACATGCCAAGGTTTTCTTCTGAAACAGATATTGAATGAGGGGGACTGACGTGAAATAATTATCAAAGTAGATGGTGTGCCACTTGAAATAATGGGGTTCTGCCAAGTGTTTGACGACACGATCCCCTAGGGCATCACCTGTCCCAGCAGGCACATCATTGGTCTTCCCAGTATATACTGAATAATTCAGCATATAAAAAGAATCGGCATCACACAAAGCCCACACCTTGAGGCCCCACTTCGTTGGTTTTGCAGGCACGTACTGCAGAAAACCACAACCACCCTTGAACTTGATCATTGCCTCATCTACTGTGATCTTTTGCCCAGGTAGAAACTGCATAGCAAAACATTCTTGAGTCATGGAAATGAGAGGTCTGACTTTGAACAGGGGGTCATACCCAGCCTGACCTCTGGGAACAAACTGAGTGGTATCAGCAAGGTGAAAATACTGGTTCAGCTGTTCAAACCTGTTCTTCGACATGACACTTGACACCCAAACATTGAAGAAAGGAGAAGAGTCTTTCCAATAAAAATCACGATGAGGAACAGGGGCCATGTTCATAAACATGAGAAGACCAACAAAAGCTCTGATTTCATCCACAGTGGTTGGCTGAAACTTATCCTCAGGAAGACCAGCAGCCATGAGCGTTTGTCTTGCATACAGGTTGGTTTCCCTGACCATGAGATGGAATGCGTCCGAAGGAAAAACAAGTGAAAAATAATCAAAAGGTGTTCGAAGATTCACTTGTGGACGTGGGGGGCCCCTGTATGCATCAAACACACGAACTTCAGTCCGAAAGTCGTCGTTTGACCACTGCGATGACTGTGCACATCCACCGACATCAGTAGCACCTGCGTCACCTGCGTCGCCAATGTCCGAGTCACTGTCACTGCTCACATTCACTCCTTCTGCAACTTCATAGTCACTGTCGCTGTCTACAGAGTCAAGATCAATGTCCGATTGATTCCAGTCGTCATTTTCGGTCGGAAACACATTCATATTGAATATTTGGTCCACAGTCAAGCTCATGTCACTGTCACTGTCAGAGTGCGACATTTTGATCGTAGTCGGAAGTCGATGGGATGTCCAAAAAAAATCGATTAAAAATTTTAAAAAAGCCACAAACCGCTTTTACAGATGGCGCTGAGAAAGGTAGGAAAGACCCGGATAACGACCGGTTTGTCTTATTACTGTGGTCAACCCAAATAAGGGAGGCACACCGAGACAATCAGCCTACTGAGGAACAGGCGGTACAGGGCGGATCAGGAGCCTGACGGGTCCGGCGGAAAAGGGCGGAACGGGGATAGAAAGGTTAATACAGTGTTAATTGCTGTCATTTTGTTCGCATGTGTTTTACAGCAACCGCATCATCCCCAAGAAGATCAACGTGCGCATTGAGCATGTGAAGCACTCCAACTGCCGCCTGGACTTCCTGAACCGTGTGAAGCAGAACGAGGAGAAGAAGAGAGCTGCCAAGGAAAAGGGAGTTGCAGTTCAGTGCAAAAGAGAGGTGTGTGCATTAGGTTTAGGGTTTTTTTTTCTTGTGCATGTTAAAATGAAGAATTTGTATCTTTAACGAAAGTTAGGTTTCATGTTTATGTCTCAAACCACTAGCCATAGTGGTGCAGTGGCGGGTGTCACAGATTCCATGTTGAGAAAACAAGGAAAGTTTTGGTGATATTTTTGTGTTTATGTACCTGTGCAAGCATAGTTTTTACAGCAGGATGTTATTTTCATTTCTGTATTTTTCAGCCTGTCCATGAGATAACCTTTGGTGGGTTATTTGTGATGTCATTGTGTGGAAGTGATCGAGTCTTCAGGTATCGATGGAAAAGTGAGAAATTGCCGTAGGAAAAATTAATCCGGATGCATGTGGATGACTGAAATGCATCAGGTGCCTCGACTGAAAGGTGTGTGTGTACGCGCTTGCGCACACACACTACTGTGAGATGGATAATGACCAAGCTCAGAATTGACAAGATGCTGGATTTACCCATGGTGCCGTCATTTATCTTATGGTTTTATGTTTTCAGCTAAAGCTGATGTAATTTAGTGGTTGACAGTAGAGGGAAATAATTCCAGCTCATCAGCACTTTCACATTTAGACAGTCTACAGTGAGTCTGTATTTTATGTTTCAGCCCCAGAAGCCCAGGGAAGGCCACTTTGTGTCCACAAAATACAACAAACCTCAGTGGATCCAACCTGTCGCCTATGAGATCATCGCTTGAGTTGTCCAATAAATTGTGCTGATCGTCATCATCGTTGTTTGTGTGTAGATATTCATATATG
Organism: Conus canariensis; assembly: GCA_033310375.1. Classification (NCBI taxonomy): domain Eukaryota; kingdom Metazoa; phylum Mollusca; class Gastropoda; order Neogastropoda; family Conidae; genus Conus; species Conus canariensis. The sequence goes on along the minus strand of CM065728.1, from coordinate 46,186,329 downwards.
TATGTGTGTGTATGCACAATCAAATGAATTTGCAAGCATCGGAATTGTCAAGGAATATGCTTTTCTTTTTTTTGTGGATGGGAGGGGGGGTAAGTGGTGAGGGTTTATTCAAAGGGAAATTTCAGATAAAAGAAAACAAATCTGATGCAAAGCATTACATGGAGCAATGTAGTAAATACACACACACTGGATGTCAGTATCATGCGATGAGACTGTTGAGAAATGCACAACAAAACACTAAATCCATCTAGTTCTGTACTTTGCACTGGTTAATTTAGCCCTTTTTATATCTCTGGAAACATCAGGTGTATTCTATAATATATTCTGTGTCGGCCAGTTTTGGTGTCTGTGCATCAGAAAGGAAAGAAATGCATGATTACTCTGTCCAATCCAGGTTTTTCTTTTCCAAACTGATCATTCCTTTGACATTTTGCTAAGAGAATATGCAAAAGCTGTGTTGGCTGATTGTCCACATACCGTTCGGTGAGCCTAATGAAGATGAGTCTGTGAATGATGCCAGTGTTCAGACCAAGTTTTCACATGCCATCATACTGTGGAAGCTTCCTCTGGGTAGTAACTGCCTAATCTTACATTAACCATGGTGAAATAGGTTCTTTCTGACACAAATTGCTTCCAAACTTGATTCATCAGCATACTTTGGCACAGACTCATGCTTTCTTGCCAATTTCTTTGACGTTTCTAGGCACGTAAAAAAATTTGACACAGTCTGACATTTCATGCGCGGATGTTAAGAGGTGTTGCTCTTTGGTCAGATTTTTAAAATAAAAATTTCATCAATCGTGGGAACAAAATGTGGCATAGTTGTATGGGTAAACAGGTCTGTAGTTATATGCTGGAAGGAAAAATTAGAAAAGCAAACAAATACAAGTACATTCATTGTGCTTTTATCATGTTAGTTAATGTGAGCTGAAACGGCCTGACGCCTCAAATTGGGCAATTTGTGATTGTTACAATTGGTTAATTTTGTAGGCAAAATGAACAAATATTGTACATTTCATTTGTTACAATTGGTTAATTTTGTAGGCAAAATGAACAAATATTGTACATTTCGTTTGTGATGGACTTCATCTTGATATATTTCGCAAAGCATTTTTGCCCACTGATCTTGCAACTCATTTTTCACGCCTGATTTATATAATCAACTTGGTAGGTTTTTAGAACCTTGTTCATAAAACATAAACAAAAATCGATACATTTCACATGACTATATTTATGCTTCCACTAGAGTGCCCTGAGTTTCATAATCTTCATTTTCCAAGTAAATTTATTGAAATTTGTCTGCACTCTTCAAAAACTATGTATGGAGGTTCAAGGTTTAAATACTAGTTTCAGTTTATAACTTCACAGTTTAAATCTATGAGCAGTCACATACCTTTAGCACCAATAACCTCCACCCAATGCAAATGCCACTCACACCCCTTCCCCCTGAGATACAGGGTTGCAGGCTGAACAACCACACATAGTTTTTGACTGAAGTGAAGAAAAAGTAGGCTTTCCCATACAAAGGAGTTTTTACACCAGATGCACAAATTCTGGTCACAACAAACTATTTCTTGAGTTCAAACAGCAAGCTGTCTTCATAAGTGAAATTATTCTTGCCTCTGGTTTCTCGAATTAAGTGAACTCCACTGCATACAGGTCAATAAGATCAGTATCGGTTTTAATGGTGGTCTTGAGGACTGCACAGTGAAAAAGAAAGCACGGCCGTCTGGCCTAGATGAAAATTGCGCTGTTCAGTTTCTGGCTTACATCAACTGCCGAAGATGGCAGCCTTTGACCTTCACCACTGTGGAATGAAAGGCAGAGAGAGCATGGGAACAGTGCAGTCGGCATGTGCAGACAGGGAGTACTGCGTGATTCTTGTGCTGCTGTTTTCTCATGTGTTTCGTGCATTATTACGCTTAAACAGCCCATAACTGGATATGATTTACTCTGTGTGTGATTTGTGTGTTGTGCTTCTTTGTGCCGTTTGATAATAACTTATGTACTTTGCGCGTTCGTGTGCATCATTGTTTTTTTTTTTTCGTGGGACTCGTGCCTTCTCATGAGTTGGCCGGGCAATGCGGTGTCGGTGAAGTGCCTGTGCTCTGTATAGCCTAGTCGTGATTCATTGCAGCAGCATGGGAGCCGTGGCTTTAAGACATCATACATCTACCAAGTGCTTATTTCTCTCTCTCTCTCTCTGTGCATACATGAGAGTAAGAGAGTGCAAGTGAGTACCAAGTGTGCTTTCATGGTAGAGCAAGCTGTAATACCTTGAGATTTCTCGCTGTTGCTCTGTGTGTGTGTGTGCACGCTCGCGCACGCGCACATACATGCATGTGTGTGTATGCGTGTGTGTATGTGTGACCGACTCTGCTTTGGCTAGTCTTGTTACTTACGTGTAGGCCTACTTCATTCCGATCTGTTGTACGTGTGTGCATGTTTGTAGCGCCAACAATGGCGGAGGCATTTGCACACAACTTCAGTGAACACAAAAGACGTGTACATTTGTTGTGCTGTGTGTGCAGCGATCATGTGCTCAGAAAGCTAAAAGATAAAGGATTAAATGCTAAATTTTGTGTCGAGTTCTCCAATGATTTGTTGCAGTGTTTCAGTTTAGATATTTCTGGAGATGAAGAAGGCAAACAGTCCAAGTGTATCTGCATAAAATGCTACCATAAACTGAAAAAAAACGAGACATGTCAACGCATTCTCAATGTTATACTACAAAAAGAAAATGCTTCTTGTGATACAGAATGTCAGAAATCTGGACAACTTTCAATCCAGATCTTCCTTTGAGTCGGTGTACATCATGTCGATTCTTTCAATCAGCCTGCCTTCTTGGTCGTCCGGAAAAAAAAAAAAAACGACCAGTCAAAAGATCTGCTCAAGAATGTTTAGATCAGTCTAGCCCATGTCTCTCCGAAAAATCAGACATACTTCCCTCAACTGGAAAATTTCAAATCCAATAAAATCCCGAATGCGTAAGAGGTGACAAGCATTACCGGTTAAATCCCTTACACATCTCAATTAATGCCAATTAATTGAATAAGCCAATTACAATTGAGGTAAACAGAGAGAGAGAGATGCTGTTTTTGTTGTCATGTTTGTGGATGTGCGTGCGCACATGTGTGTGCACTCGCGCGTGTCTGTTTGTGTCAGTGTGTAATTTCAGTTAAAGTAGGTGTGGGGTGGAAATAAATTTCAATGTGTGTGTGTGTGTGCACGCTCGCTCTCTCTCTCCCCCTCCCCAGTTCATACCGATGTGACTAAATTGTGTGACCCAGTCGTCAGTAGGCTCACCATGAAGATGAAAATGCGACATTTTGCATTGGTGTGTGTATATGTGACATCAGTTTCAAATGATTTGAACGGGGGGGGGGGGGGGGGGGGGGGGGGGGGTGCAAGGTCAGGTAGGAAGCATTTCATTGTTTATAACTGACATCTGCATGAGTAGCATGATACAGTCTTGCTTTACTAAAAGCATGGTGTGTCTGTGATATAAAATCAGTATTGGCATGCTTCACAAGCATGTAGAGCACACAGATAAACAAGCAAAACATGCCTAGGCCATGGAAGGGAAACCGCCGCTGTGTTCCCAGTGAAGCTGACCAGTGACTTTTGTTGGGGCCCTCTGCCAGCTGTCGGGTAGGTGTACCGCGAATAATTTTCTATCAGTTGTAAAGGAAAGATATGCATCTTCAATATGTCTGAGTTTGAGCGTGACTGAGAGAAGGATGCATGCTCTCCACTTACATTTCACTTTGTATGTGTTCGTTGGTCTGTTTCAGTCGTTTTTTGTCGGCAGATCTTTGTGGTGCTAGTCAGCAATGCATATGAAAGCAGACCCATTCATGTTTGGTATCGTTCTGTCAATCAAAGACCCCACAATCCAGTGACATCAATCGACTACAGTTCGTTGCATTCTGGCACAAAGTATTAATGGAGAAACACGGCACCCTATTTCCAACACACTATCAACCAGACAGCTAGTATCACATTACATGTAGGGAGGAAAGCTTGTGGGAGGTTAGCGTGAGGAAGCTGGCAGCTGTAGGCTGCGGTGCGCTGTTTTAATCGAACTGCAGCCGTCTCGACCCCTTTCCTCTGAGACTGGTAGGCGGTCAGGGGTTATTACCCTTCTCTGCTACTAAGTATTCCTCTGCGGACAAGTGTGAAGGGGTAAGGAACCTCCAAATGCCCCAATTGTTAAAGGTGTAGAATCCCTTAAGCTTCCCCCTGGACCCCTTGTCTTCTTGCCTTTTAATTTTTTTTCCAGGTTTCACCCATGATAGAGGCTCATGGTGGGGTAAGAGTATGGGAGGGGGCAGGTAGGATGAGTAAATTTTGCAGATGCAACACACAGAGACTGGAGGATGAGTGAAGGGGACAGGCATTGAGGGGAGGTGAGACCCTGGCGAAGCCTGGTATGAAGGGTTGTGAATTATATCTTTAAACTCGATATTTTTTCATAAGAACTGATACAGAACAGAACTCGCACTGCATACAAACTGGGGAATTACTGACCAATTAGTGATTATACATAGAATCTTGTACAGCATGTGTGTTTGAGATTAAGCTATGGCTGATTGTTCAGTAAAACTCACTTGCCATTTGCTTCAGTGGGGCAGAAGAGGATCACGTTTTACTCTCTCCCTCACCATGGCAGGGAAGGAAGCACAGCTTGTGGCAGGAGGGTGAGGCTAGGGATATTGCTACTAATGACGGGTCACATAACCTTGGCTGCAGTGTCCGTCCAGATACAATTGAAGCCACTTGTAGTGAAGTCTGATGTAATGAATGCCAGATATAGCAAAGCAAAAAGATTGGTCCCAGCTAAAATCCTTTACATGACTAAAAATATGCAGGATGCAACACAATGCCGCTTACAACGAAATGGTTTTCGGGTCTCCAGCAGGCAATCACGCTGGTTATAAGGAAGCAGCTGCCTATAACGAATTAAATGAAGAGTTCAAGTCAGGATAAAACCAAGTGATTACTTGTGTGTTCAGAAATCATTTCTCAGAAATGGTTGGTTGGTTGTGATGCATATTCCTTCTAGGGAGGAGGAGTGTCCACTTAGCACATGAAATGAACAGCTTTCTCTGCGTTGCTCAAAATAGAAATGACACATTTATACATGTTTGACTTGCTGCATAACCCAAGCTCAGTTCATTTTCTTACACAGCTTCACATAGGTAAATTAAAAGTACACAGTATTTTTTACTGTGTTTGTTGTATGGTAATTGTCACCTCTGTTATTCGTATGCAATAAAATCGCATTTAAGTGTCCTGTAAAGCGAGTGCCTGTGATCACACGGAAGATAACAGCGGAAAAATATGAAATTGAGCTGTCAACAGCAGCAACTGTTCTGGCTTCCAAAGAGAAATGTAAAAGTATTTTGGAGGTGAAGACATTGCAGCATGCCAGAACTAATTTTTAGATACGTTTCAGAAAGAATCAAACAAGAAGTTTGACAGAACTGCCGCACATACATGTACTTTGGTGCTTTTGTGTAATCATGTGGACTGCCATGTTATGAGGATCAAAAACAAAATGATCATGCTTTTGAGGTTTTTCTCTTCAGTTTTTTTTTTTCATCCAGGTTCTGTCAAAGAGTGTGATATTTGAGGGATATTCTTCTGTCCAGTGTGGCAACAATCATCCTTTTCCGTTTCACAGAATGTTGGAATTTGAGGATTTTTTTTTTTCGTCCATTGTGGCAACAGTCATCCTTTTCTGTCGTTTCATAGAATGTGAATATTCACATATCAGACATTATAACTTTTGCTGCAATGATGGGAAAAAAGTCAAAAATATTTTTCAAGACTGATACTGTAATCATTTTGGGTTATTGCGATTTCTTGTCAAGATGCGACAAGCACAAAATATTGCTCTCCAGTACCGTCGCTGTATGGCAGAGTGTATTTTTAAAAATCAGTTACTGAAGAGTTTGTTTTCAGACTAGTGCATACTCCAATGACCTAACAATGTCAAACCGTAAATGAACAGTGCAGACCCCACCCCCTTCCCACCTTCAAATTGTAGCGCTGTGTAATTTCTCCTGACAGTTTATTCTTCAGACAGTGATTTGCCTGTTTTAGTTATTGGTTTCTAAGCCTTCACATTGCAATATGGGCCTGCAGGGGCGCACATGTGCATGTGTGTGGTGGGGGTGGGGGTTGAGAGAGAGAATCACGCCGGATGAAGCAAGCAGATAGAAATTTGTTATAACCAATGTGTCGATTGCAACAAAAGCCGGATATAAGCGGCTTTGACTGTAGTCGACTGTTCACAGTTTGAGTTACGTAGCTGATGTCAGTTTAGTAGGAGAGCCCAAGAGCAAAGACGTGCGTGTGTGTGCATGCATGTGTGAACATGTACAATGTAGGCTTTATGCATTGTGTGGGCATGTGTGAGAGGGGGGGGGGGGGGGGGGGGGGGGTAGTAGCAATGAGACAGCAGGACTTGGGATCTTGTTCATATTTAAAATGATGGGATCGACAACACCCAACTAACCAAATGCAAACCACAGGTCATGGGCATCATCCAAAGTGTGTTGTCAAAGGCAGTGCCTGGTAAAGGATAAGCAAGTGCCAGTGTGCCCAAGGATAAATCCACATGCTTTTTGCAGGATCATATGAAAATTTCAGTTTCTTAATCGGATATTTTGATGCCTGCTCATGCACATAGTTCAGGTAGAAATGAACTAATTCTCTACAAGCATGTGTGAGTAACTGCATGTTTGAAAGTGTACGCAGTGGTGTCACATGCAGGAAGCAATGAATGTTTGAAGTGTTTTTATGTACTTATGCACATACATATGAGTGTCTGCATGCCATTTAAGTATTTACTAATGGCTTTTTATTGTAATTATCGCAGAAGTAAGACAGGGAAAGAAGTTATCATCTGTTAAGTATGTTTGGAGTCGGAAGTACTGTACTCTTAGTTCATTTTCATTATACTTCTTTGTATCCAACGAACCCTAAAAACACAAACACCTTGACTGTCCGAAAATTTGTCCAACTCTCTCCGAGACGCACCTATTAAGTGGTTCCAGTCTTCCTATTTCAGCCCATAGCAAACTTAATCTGGTGCAAGAACCTGTCAGGATCTAAAAATCCCTAGTCCTATACATAGCTGGGGAATCAAACCATGACTTCCAAATCACAAATCGTGAAGCTTATAACCGAACCACAATGGATGGTCCCCTTCTTGTTTCCCTTTTCAGGAAAATAATTTTCTATAATCAAATCGAACTTGGCCGAGGTCAGTGCTTACCCAAGACCCCTTCTAACAATTACTTTGTATACAAGAACCCATAGATATTGGATGACGTGTTGTTTATACTATTATAGCCCAGCTGACAATGGAGGCCACATCAACGCAGAAATACCTATAAAAACATGTTACTAAACACAGTTAATTTCATACTGCTGGCCATCTTTAAGCCCCATGAAAAAAAGCTAATTTTTGCCAATGCAGGGGTGGGAGCAGAAAATCATAGCTATACTGAAAAGGTCAGGGGGCAGCTTTAGGGCCCTGGTGGGTGCAGGGGCAATGCCCTGCAGGGGGCGTTGCCTCCCAGACGCTGAAGAAAATTTGCCTTGCCAAGACACTTTTGTTTGGCCTCTCCTTGAAAACAAAGTTAATAATTAACTTCTAAACAAAAAGACTCCAAATATGACAAAATATGACTTACAGCTTAAATATCAAACTGAAAATGTTATGCCAAGTACTTAGAATACATCTTAAATTCAGTAAACCATCAAACAAAATAGGATGCAATGTATAAATATTACTCACCAGTGATGTTCATAGAAGATATATATCAATCACTTAATTTATAAGTTCAAGAATGAGGATTTTTGTTTTTGTTTTTTAGTCTTACATGGCTTAAATTCTGCAGAGAGTCAATGTCTGCACTAGCACTGGATTGCAGCAAACACTGAGCAAAATCAAAAGCTGCAGTGGGCCAAGTCTTACAATAGAAATCAGTGACTGGTGGCACTGGGGCATCCAAAAAACAAAAGTCAATGGTTAGAGTGGATGAACCTGGAAGCAATAAATCAGTAACCCAACTGAACAAATCTTGAGAAGAAAATCAGGGGCTGCAATGAATGAACTTGAAAAAGTCTATCAGCTAAAGCAGCAAGGTGAGTATGGAACTGGAAACCAGTGGCTGCAGTGAGGCGAATCATAGTAACAGAAGTCAAGTTGACAGCAGTGAGGTCAGCTTTTCAATGACTACAGTGGGGCGATTCTTGGAAACAGAAATCAGTGGGATCAGTTTTTTTTTCTTTTTTAAAACTACATTGGGGCGAGTCTTGGAAACAGAAGTCAGTGTCTGCAGCAAGGTCAGTCTTTAAAATGAAAATCAGCGTTAGTAGAGGGGCAAGTTTTGAAAACTAGAAGCTGCAGTGGGTTAAGTCCTGAAAATGGAAATCAATAACAGCAGAGAGACAAGTCGTGGAAATGAAAATCAACTGATTGTATCCGATTGTTGTCTGTCTGTTCCTTAGTTGTTTTGATTATATCCGATTGTTGTCTGTTTGTTCCTTAGTTGTTTTGATTATATCCGATTGTTGTCTGTCTGTTCCTTAGTTGTTTTTTTTTTTTTTTACTTCCTTGCAAAGAAGCTTCTTGTGTCTGTGCGAGTGGCTTTCCATTTCATCGGTTGACTCTGTTCTGGGTGACAAATCACAAAATGATTGGGGTGCCAAACTTGTTCTGGCATGTCCTTTCCAAAAACAGAGGGAATCAACTTTAGACACCGGAGCCATTACTGGAGCAGCAGCAGGAAGAATTGATGTGTTTCAGCGCATGCAATCTCTCCACATGTTTCGTCTCCTGGGAATGCACTTCGATCGACTTTTTTCCATTTGACTTGAATCCAAGCTTCTAACTGCAAAGCATACACCAAGCTGAGCCTACTTCATTTGTTTTCCGCAGCCATTTTCGGAACGGACGATTTAATTCGTCCATCTCATCCATCCATTCATTTCTCCACTTGTTTTTCTTCAAGTCACTGTCGATCTTTCGTGCCTCTGCTTCGTCGTTAATCAGCTCCATTTTTGACAAATATAAAGAACACTGATGTGGTCTTCACGCATTGAAAACAAGATGGTGAATTTCAAATACGAGTGGCGAGAAAACCTGAATCGGAACATGGAACGCACACACGCAAAAAAAAAAAAAAAGGAAAGATTTGCTACACGGAATTCCGTATCAATACGGAAGGTCTCCCACCCCTGCCAATGGAGAGTTACGTCAGAAGTGAAAAACGTTTCCACAACTAGGTCGGTGACTGATTAATACATACACCCTACATCTGCACTTAATATGGTTTTGCAAGGCATCACTTAAGTGCTTTGTGCATGCATTTCACATCAGTCAACTTGCTGTCAACATATTTCTTGCCACCTGATTGAATTTATATGAAAGTTCAGCCTTTTTTTCTGTCGTCTTCCATAAAATTGGAGTAGTAAAATGGAGTAGTTTAGAACCAACCATTCCTTAAAATCCTCTTCATAGTTTTACTTTTCCCTCCAGATGTCATGCTTTAACAGAAAAATATGAACCTACCCAAAGTATTATGGTTGCAGTTAGCAAAACACGTTATCCTGTGTGTTTCAATAATATGATTGTAGCTTATTAAAGAGGAAAAAAAAGAAAAGTTGCAAAGCATATAAACGTACTCCCAGTTTATCTTCCTGGAAAATGTTACAATCAAACATGCGTCATAATGTATTTGATGTTACAATCAAACGTGCGTAATAATGTATTTCGTCGCTGCAATATTCCATAAAGAAGAATAACTGTTTGGGGCCGTTATAGCCATTGTTAACGGCTATTCTGGTTAAAAAAAACAACGGGTATCATCCGTGACCCATAATGAACATACCTACAAATTTTCATACAGACTGGCCCAGAAGAACATACCAACAAATTTTCATGAAGACTGGCCCGGAAGTTTTGCCTGGAGCGAGTGGAACACATTTTGACCACAGACAGACATACAGACAGCATTTCCTCGTTCCCATTGTAAAGTACTCCCTGTTCTGTAAGAACTGGGAGTACAAAAAGACACACAGAGAAAACGATAATTCGAAACTGGCACCATAGTTCAAGTCTTCATGCATGATTGTGAAATGCATGTTGTTGCAAATGTCCTTGCAAGCCAACAACCACATATACATGTAGCAGGAGAGAGATCAGTCAGTTTACAAAATTATGCAATAACACAAGTGTGAACATATTCACTGTTTAATAATGCATGCAACGACCATTAATACAACAAAATGATGATGAAGATGATTATGTGGTTTTGATTGACTTTTAGTCTGTGTATGATGATAGATGATGGTAGAAATTCCCAAGTCTAAAACACAAAAATGGACAACGAAAATGATAGTAACATCATTCTGACCAGCTGAAATGCTCGTCTGTAGATTCATGGTTAAAAAGTGATCAACATGACAATGGGAAAAAAAATTAAAGGACAATATGAACGCACTTTTTGACTGGTTTCAGTAGCCTGTTTCAAGGTTTGCAAGAACTTTCTTTGAGCTGGATTAAAATCATCACATAAAATAAGAAAATACTAATCAGTAAATCAACTTTTTAAAAAATCTACAAACAGATCATCTATGATTTCATCTAATATTTAAAACTATAAAATTATGAATACATGCAGCTGGAATGACAAAACACAAAAAGAAAATATTTTCTCACACTTGCTGTTTGATGACAGTCTGAAAAAAACTATTTCTGTCAAGGTTGTTGATGCCACCAGCACACTTTCTCTGTATATTCCAACATTTAACTGCTATCTATTACCAATAACTATGAGAACCAAAAATATACACACACAATTCACATAGTATTTAATAGAAAATAACAATAAAAACTTTATTTAAAAAAAAGAGAGATGGAGAGCAAGAGAGAAAGGAAAAAAAAAAACAAAAAAAACCCACAATAAACTGAAATTAAAGAAACACAATCACCCTTTTTTGTTCTTTTTTTTTCAGAGTTACAACCAACAACCACAAATTTAAAGACAAAATAACATGAAGACTAATCTATAAAAGTGTCCATTAAAGACAATGACTAAAAAAATCCATGCTTTACATTCCCCAAAGAGCCAAGTCTTCATGCTTAATCAACACAGGCAGGTGCACTGATTGTGTTGCCTTTCAGGGACCATCATTTTGCGTCGCAGACTGTCGAAAGAGAAGTGTGTTCACGTGAGGAGATGGAAGAGAAGGGTTTCTTCTTCACGAATGATGGCATCCTCCTGTCTGTTGTTGGAATACATCTATCGAGTCTCCATCTTCCATTTCAAGCTGTAAACCAAACACATACACAACAAAATAACTTTCAGACTCCTTTTTCCACCAGCGAATTGTGACACTCAATTGCACATGCCAGTTGTCTGTTCTGGCTCTTCCTCTGTAATTTACAACAACAATGAAAAAAGAACACACCCTCCCCCCTCCCCTCCCCCCTCCCCCCCCCCCTCCGTGCACACACACACACAGAGAACGTGACAATGACAAAACATAATCAAAATCGTGACTGCATATTCGGGAACAGTATATTCTAAACTGAATCAAATACATTTGTCCAGCATTTCTTTAATGACTATACACAGCATTTCTCAGTCGCTATCAACAACTTGGAGAAAGTAACGTTTTGACAACAAAAACATTCACACACACGCTGCTACAAATCACAATAAAAAGAAAATTTATAAAGCTATGTTTATTTAAGTCTGAAATGCGGGTCTGAAAATTTACAAAAATTAAATCAATTTAGGTGTAAGAAATCCTGTGTACAAAGTGTTATTTTCAGAACTGCTTGCCACTACTATTGGTGCTTTGCAGTCTTCAGCAGAAATTGAACATTCTCAGATTTTTACCTTGTACGCATTTTCAATGATAAAAGGAAGAAGAAAAATGACATTATGAGTGTCTGTTTTTGCGCAATAAATCGATGGAAGTAATTCTAGACATGAACAAAAATCCTTACATAAGTTATAAAATGTGTTGTCAGGACAGTGATTTTTTCTTTTATGTCAGAATACTTGGACATTGAAAGTTAACATGATCATGGTGTAAAGTCAAAAATTCGATGGGGAAAACATATTTTTTTAAATCACAATTACTATAGAACTGTCATAAAATGCTGAGTCATCAGCTGACTTCCTTTAAGTTGGAATCTTTATATTCATACATAATGTATTCAGCTAAGGTATGCCAGGCCTGAAAGTGGCTATCATTTTAGTCACTATGGCGACAACAAAAACTTTTCTACTGGTAACAAATACCTTCACAAAGGCAAGCACATCAAAACAGTCGCAAACCTTGACAATCACCATATCCTCTCATGGTTCTCCTGATCAAGTCATCCTCCATCTCTAAATTTTGTCATAATCAATTGAAATGTTTCTGTCACTTCTGGCTTTCAAACCCCCCAAACTGTGCTCCACCTTGAACTGACTAAAGGTCAAAACTTGGTTGAAACTTCAGGACACGAAGACAGCAGGGAGCCAGCAAAAGCTGAAGTTACAAATGGAAAAAAAAAGGGAGTTTATATGGCTTGCATATACTCTAAAAAAAAAAGAAAAAAAAAAGCTCATGATGTGCACCATTTTTGCATGAAATTTGTAACGGGGAAAAAATGACTAAATAATAATTTTGAAAGGCTGATAATCACAGAAACCAACTTTCTGGGCTATGTCACAGTATGTGCCCTCTGCTGGTTAAGGACTATAAAAGTCATTTATAGTCATGTTTTCAGCTTACTTTCAGCCAAGATGTGGCCTCTGCTGGTCAGATGGACTGTAAACATCATTTATACATAATGTTTTCCAGCCAAATAAGTTAATTTCCAATTCATAGCCCAGCAAACTGCAAATGGCCATGTAAGGACCGTTAGTAGGGTTACCTTGTTCAAGTCAATTCTCAAAATAGATTACACACACACACACACACACAACTCATTAAAACAAATTTTCTAATATAAAAAAACATGCCAGAATTTCTTCCAAAATCTATCTTGCTTAAAAATTTAGATGAAAAATACTTGTGGCCTCTGATGATCAGATGCACTATTAATATGACTTGAGATTCTGATCAGTCAGTGACTAGTATCAACATTTGCATTCACCCACTTTAGCCTGGTGTTCAATATTCAGCACACGCAGGTCTTGTTTTCATACTTTATGTTGCTGAAGGTTCGCACAAAAAAATGCATTCAGACTAGTCAATTGGAAAAGTGGAAGGACTACATTCCAGGGTTCCTACAAACTCCCAAGAACAAAATTCAAGGAGTTTTCAAGGAGCGTTTATTTTATTTCACGGCAAGAAGTGGCATGAAAATTAAACCATTGTTCTTTTAAAACTTCATTTTTTTCTATTATGTTAAAAAAACAAACATGGAAAAAAAACAACATATTCAGGCGATTTCAAAGCTCTAGTGTGATTTGGGGACCACAAATGGGGGCAAAATGATGAAAAATGAAAAAAAAAAGGGTTCATGACAAGAACTGTATTTGTATCATAGCAGACATGTTAGGCACTTGAAACATGACTTTTCTTGTTTTGCTGAGCTATACTAATGCAATTACAAAAGGATTTTTATATATTGTTTTGCTGAGCGAAAGTAATGCAATTACAAAAGGATTTATATATATCTAAGCTGCTTTTTTTTTCAATAATTTTTTTTCCACATGGTGGCCATCAGGCTTCGCGTTTCATTACTTTGGAATTATTCCAATAGAAATAGCAAATGATACCTGCTGTTTTGACTTATAAATAAATATAATTGCATGCAGAAATCATTTCTGATCAAAAGAAAAAAAAAATTACCAAGCTAGCTAGTTGGATCCAGAGATACTGTACTCCTTGCACATCAACCGTTGTTGAAAAAAGTGATTGTGAGAAAAAGGCGTTTGAAAATAAAGAAGTTAAGCAATTTTCACACACACCTCCTTCAAATAAAGTCCTTTTTTTACTAAGAAAAATGTGAAAATAGACAAAATGAACACCACAGATGGTTTCAACAGACTTTCTTGAGCACAAAAACACATAAAACCCAAAACACGATTTTTTTAAAGAAAATGGTCAAATTTTCCTGTCATCTCTCTACACTACTTGCATAAAAATTGAAAAAGAAATGGCAGTTTGATTTTTCTGCGTTCAGGTTGATGAAAAAAATTATTTTAAAACAAATTTTTTACAAACATTATCGTGATCCTGGATTGTCGTCGGCGATTTAACCAAGGGAGATAATCTGTAACTACATCAATTTTGATGAAGTTACAAATTATCTCCCTTAGTAAACTCGCAGACGATCCAGGATCGCAACGATGTTTGCAAAAATGTATTTTAAAATAGTTTTTCATTAACCCGAACACAGAAAAATCAAACTACCATTTCGTTTTGACATATTTAAGATTTTTGGAGCTGATGGCTTGATTTTCAAAGGTTTTCAAGGAGGTTTGGTCAACAGAACCACATTTCATTGATTTTCAAAGGTTTTCAAGGTCTTGAAATTCCCTGTCAGAATTCAAGGAGTTTCAAGGAGCGTACGAACCCTGACATTCACAGATTATCATAAAAACTGTCAGATGCAAGAGTTGTAGGTTACAGGCAATGCACATGTATTTTTTGCAGGGCTACAGAAGAATATGACCGGGCCTAGCTTGAATGGGCTGAGGTCTGATCATACTACACCATCCCTCACAACCCTCTGCTTTTTTTGTTTTTGTTTTACCCCAGGCCAAGGCCCTTTTTTGTGTCATTAACTTCGACAGTAATGAAGGCTGTTTACATCAAACTGATTCTGTCGCTCCCTTTGCCTTAATTTGTGATGAATTTTGTTCTTTTTGTTGTTGTTGTTGTTGACAATTGAATGCAATTTTTATTCAGTTTTGAACATTTTTCTCTTAGCTTATGAAATGTCTGAAATTTTTAAAGAATTTTTGCTCCCCCTTTTCATTAGTGTCATGCACTCAGATTCTGAATAAAGATGTCATAACTTACTCAAACTGTTCTGTTTCAGATATCAACAATGTTTAAAAAACAAATCTTGGTTTTGATAAAACCAGGTATAAGGTACTTTTAAAATACATTGATGAAAAAAGTCATCTATTGGTCAATTTCTAGTTTAGACGTAATCATATGATATACAGAACTTTCTCCAAAGTAAGTGTCATCAAGTGGTAAATTCTTTAAGCAAACGGCAAAATAACAAGTATCAAATAACCTCTAATGTAAAATAATATACATGTATCTTACAAAAAAGGTTATCTGTATAAATCATAACTAAGAAAACATCTCTTACACCATCATGATTTATTCTCCATTCTGTAAACAAGAAACTTCTGATAGGCTGGTATGCTCTGATCATGATCATACAATGCAATGAATGCACCTTGTACACATATTACATGTTTAAATACACAGTTACATATCATGAATTATTCTGGCTTTGCTGTGTTTGCACACAGCACGGCAATACCAGATCAACAAGAAAATGTAGAAAATCAACTCACCATGGATGGTGTGTCTTCGTCATTGATTGGATTTCCATCAAAACGAAACCTTACAGCCCCTGTCGTAATACCCTGCACAGACATTACAGGGTTCTGGTTTTATCAATTCATTTGTCAATTTCTCAAATTTTGTGCCCTTCTGACACAGTTTTTCATAATGCTCTTCTGCCAGTTTCCTTTAAACAAAACTAAACAACACAAAAACCAGAACTAAGGAGAAAAAAAAAAAGTGGGAATGTCGGTGGAAGGTATAGGAGTGGCTACTTGGCCTGAAGAGCCCCACTACTCCAATCCAACCCAAGTCCTTAACTGTTATTCCATTTTCTTTTATCCTTTCAGGGCAAGTGATAAGAATTTCAACAAGATCACATGCTATATCGCTAGGTGCTACTATACATGATCCACGCTAACGCTAGTCTCAAGATATGAATTCTGCGGTTGTGGAAAATCAATAAGTATAAAATACCAAGCCATTCTTGGACAACTAAAGTTAACAGATTTCAAGGCAACAAGACTTTTTTTTTCTTATCCATCAAAAAAGCATAGTGACACATAAAAAGTCCACAGAATTTTACTAAGTACAATAATTTTCTGTTTTTTTTTCCCCAGCTGCTTATTCAGAATTACCTATTTATTCTTTAGACTGGGGTCCTGATGGATCAGGAAGTCAAGTCAGAAGAGGCCAGCGCTGGCCATGATACTGATAAACACACACACATACACAAGCAAACAAAAACTGTTGACCAGTGTGACTTTAAATACCAAATTATAGTTACTTACTGCTCTGTTACAGTATGCTCCCATTAACTTTCTTAAGGGTGTATTTTTCTTTATCTTGAAGTGTACCACACTCCCATCTTGTCCTGTCACTTTCAAGTTGATGTGTTCACTTTCAGGCTTGCAATCCTCAATCTGAAACAAAATTCAATGGCAGTCACTAAACCAAAAGAATTATGACGATTTCATGTATCATTTTAAATCATTAAATAAGTTAATAACAGGCATTAGTGGCTCAGCTGTAAACTGATCCATAACACTGTTGTTGTACTGCTAGTTCACAGTCAGTAATGCAGGGATACACCGGCCAGACAATGATACAGAATAAAATTTGCTGAATTCCAATGGAACTACAGTACCAGCAACGTCTTGGTGTCTAGCAAAATCTGAAAATGATACAGAGCTGTCTGTAAAACCTGTTAGTGCGAACTTGTATTGGACTCTGCTTAATGTACATGCTGGCAAAGGTATCAATGACTTATAAAAGGCTATATCAGTACCTGTCATAATTCAGAAAGTGGGTGTCACTGTCTGCTGCCACCCTCTGAAAGGAAGGAGAATCATATGAGATTTTATCTAAATGTAATTTCTAATGGTATTGATAACATTCAATTTGGATACTTTTTTTTTCTATTTCACACTTTAATGCAACAAGAAATTCAAGGGAAAATTTACATTGTACACTACAGTGCCAGTCTCACAAAAGAAAGCATTCTGTTTGTCACAGAGCTGCTAATCACTAGAATGAACCTAATGCTGAAATCAAATTTCCGCAAGATATTTTAACAATTGTAAGAATCTTCTGGACAAAATCTGAAGTTTTTTTTTCTTTCTTTTTTTTCCGTTCTTTTTTTCTTTAAGTGATTCTGACTTTTGATGATTGTTAGATCTAGTTGAATGAAGATACGTGATTGCTCGTTCATTTTCGTTGTCCTGAGTGTTTTGTTTCTTGCCTGAAGAAGACCTAAGAGGTCAAAACACATCATGTTCTGTCTTGTGATTCGTTTGTCTATGTTTTTTTGGGGGGGGGGGTGAGTTACGAATTACATTTAAAATTTGTTTTAATGATTGATTTAAGTTATTAATGTGACTAAGCCTAATTTCATTCAAAGTCAATTGATGAATGACGGAACTTTTTTTTTTTTAAGATCCCAAGGCCTAGACTAATAGAAGCCAGTCATTATTATTACTACTTCTAAAAAAAAAAGACGGACGTCTTAATTAGCATGCTCCTCGAGGCAAGAGCCTTCACAGTGTCTTGTCAAAACATTCAGTCCCCCATGTTTCATTGCTAAATAGTCGTGTAAATTTGCACCTTCCTTGTAACTTACTAATTCAGCTTTTGTCTAAATCATGATGCATGGATACTTTGAACACTCAGTACACAGTTTGACACCCAATTTGACATCACTGAAGACTTCCTCGCTCACGTGCTACCTTTTCAATATTGTTCTTGGCTGCTTATAATGACTGTACAGTTCTGTTTCTGCTCCAGTACTGGCATACAAAAATTATGAAATTAATTTGACCCAGTTGTAGTTGTTTCAAAGTCATTGACAGATATTTAAAATACAGTGGACTGCTTTACGATGTTTATGCTGAGAACACGATCTCATGTGATTATTTATTATCATTTTGTTTAAAACATAAATGTATTGCTCTGTAGCACAATAACATATTCAGTAGTAAATCACTACATATATATTTATTATCATTTTGTTTAAAACACATTCAGTAGTAAATCACTATCTATTGTGGTTGACCGTTTTGATTATCTAACTTTTTACACTTTCTCAGCTATTAGTATTGAGTGTTAAATATTCAGATTGATATGATTTCCCACTTTTCTGTGTATGTTCACTTTTCAATTCTATCTGCAAGCCCTTGAGATACATGCACAGTGACATTAATATGTACGCACAAGTGCTCACGCACACACTGATATGCAACATACTAGTTTTAATCTGAAACTTAATTCAGAACTCTACTCCTATGTCTTTTTGCCACACACATCTAGATGTCTGGTCTCCCTAAGTTCCTCCATATTTGACCTGTGATAGCCCATTACTGTGCCTCCCACATCCATTATTTCTATAAATTCTTCAGAAAACAGAAAATGTGTTTCTCACATAACCATCAATGTCACTCATTACTGCAAGCGATTTATTGTTCACCATCCTGACTTTGATCTCACTACCTTAGTAATCATCTGCCAAGTCTAATCATCACTATCAATGCATGTTGGCGACTCGCGGTCAAAGTCAAATAGCTTACATATCCATGTGATGGAATTATCTTATTTGTACATAGTAACATACTCTCAAGTCACAGTTAAATAAAAATTTATTATCTGCTGATTTGATTTGAAATGAATTGCAGTTTGTGGAGTAATTCTCCATTGGAACAGTACCCTGCAGCAAAATCCTCTCTGTCTCCCTTAGATTTATGTAAAACTTCTTATTAATTGATCACTGTATGTTACATAGGTTATTTTCATTTTGAACAATCTTTCTGGATTTAATTCTTATGGCCTAAACCTGCATTTCATTTTCCTTCATCCCTGCTAACTAACAGTGACTCAGGCTAACTGCGTCTGTCTTGGTTCAGTGACTCTGCTGGGTGTCACTGTCTGCTGCCACGGTGACAGACACAGTTGTTGAGATATCACAATAACTATCTCAAATTGTGCCTTCGGGTTTTAAATCAAGAGTAATTGAACAACCATGCCACAAAAACAACGGCTAACACTAACGCGAGGGCTTGACAGACCAAACATGTGCAAGATCTGCTCATTTACAATCAAACTGCTTTGGAAGTCTAACTACTGTTGGATCTACTCTTACTATTCATTCTGACCGTCAGCAACTTGGGACTGCTGCTGCCGGTGCATTCACCGACAAATCATCATTCGCAAAGATCGAAATAACAAAATGGTAATCTCGACACTCGCTCACTCAGGTGTACAAACTACATCTACTGTATTTCTCACGATCAGTCTTTCAACCAGATAGAGTGCTGTCTTCTCTTTTTACTATGGAAATTAAAAAATGTGACGACAGATAAATCTACGGACAACACGTTGGGGGGAAAAATGATCACCTTCTTCTGACTCTGTGAATCGTCCATGTTGCTGTGTATCAGCTGCGGTAATGGCGCATAAAGAGCATTGTGGGATAGTTGCCTATCTATGAATATAACGATGTTCATTGGCTACCAGGATTAGGAAACCCTCAGTGTGTCTAGCATCGAGGGTGACATCCCCTTAGTCCAGTTAATCTTCCATTAGGGTCAGCATCATTATGTTGATAATGAATCTGATGTTTGGCTAGAGGAAGTGCAAGACTAATAAGAGAAAGAAAAAGATTAAAGCTCCAAGTCCATAAATGCGATGTTTCAACAAGCAAAATCATCTTGCGACATTCGTTCACCGTATATAAGCAGACAGCAATTCCACTGGCGCGGTGTTTTCCTGTAATACTCGAGGTTTTTTTTTTCCTAACCCACCCCCTACTCACACACACACACACACACACAACACACACACAGACTGGAGAAGCAACTTTTGTTGGAAACAATGCAATTCTTCTGTTTTATACACTTCGGAAATAAAACGAAATCTGCAGCGAAGAGGATAAGAAAGAACGGATGTTGGGTCACAACAATAACAAAAACAACAACAAATCCACTCAGAAGGCATCAGGAAGACCTGGTGGAGGAGATTGATCTAGTTGAAAGATGTTTCCAAATAGCATGCGTCTAAGCCGCTTTCCCGAATGTTGGACATGGTCTCTCTCTCTCTCTCTGCATAGTGCCTGTCGGAGAGTTTTGCTGTAGGCCTCAGTGTGTGTGCGTGCGTGCCTGTGCGTGCACGCATGCATGCGTGCGTGTGTTTTGTGTGTGTGTGTGTGTGTGTGTGTGTGTGTGTGTGTGTGTGTGTGTGTGTGTGTGTGCACGCGCGCGCGCCAATAATGTCCGTCCTTTCATGTGCTTTTATGTGCTGACGATAGGCTGATACCAGATCTGCCTTGCAGAAGGAACTCAATGGTGTCTTGAGGCAAATGTTTTTTGAGAAATAGAAACTTGAAATCAGTCCAGAGAAAACTGTATAAAGTAGTAGTTTTTCACGGCAGAAAAAAGGATTTGTTGTCTTTTGATTTTCAGAGATGAGAGGTTGCACATTCGTTTTAGTCAGTATTTATAGTTATTGAATTTACTCGAACAGACGGTTTTCCCCCAAAGCGAAAATATGCCAACGTCCTGCAAACACTAAAATCATCTCATTGTTACAGGCAACTGTAAATCAGAAATGCGCCTGTTTCGGCCTGTATGGAGATTTTCCATTTAATAGAGATGTTATGGCATGTTGTGAAATTTTAGACAGTTACCACTGAGATGATCAGATTCTAGTAACGCCTGCATCTGGCTCAAGTAAAATCAATAAGACTGTGTTGAAATATACAAAACGAACTTTTTATTTCACCGTAGCTTCGTCATATGTAATTCATTTTAGTTGACAGCCCTTTGCTTGTTTAAATGCTTTACAGTGGTTGATTCGAATGGATACCTTTGCGTGTGTAACCGGGCTAATAAGAGGCTTAACAACTTTGAGTAAATAAGTGGAAGAGTTATTTCCCTTTGAGTAACCCGGTTTCTCATCGTCTAATTAATTTCTCTGTTTAAAATCCACTTAACATCTGTGTGCGGAATTTAAAGTGGAGACATGGAATTGAAATGTAGCATATTTATGTTAAGTCTCATTGTGCCGGCTGAGATCTCACACTTTCCTGACGGTTCAGAAGTCAAATGTAACGACACTTCCAGCCGAGGTTTAAGACAAACAATTAACAGCAGTGTTAACCTTTTCGGTACCAATGTACATCACAAACACTGGAATGAACCTGAAAAAAACCCTACAGATAATTGTATTATCCTTTTCTAAGTTCCAGTATACAACACAAACATTGGAATTAAACTATATGAAAACGATTGATAACAGATAGCATTTACCTTCTCAAATCCAATATAAATTATAGGCATTGGAATGAACCCATTAATTAAAAAGAAGAAGATGAAGAAAACTACTGATTCCGTGACAAACAGTATTTACCCTTTCAGAACCAAAATTCCACACATTAAATTGTGCCTAGAAGAACATTGCTGACAACAGATACTGTTAACCCTTTCCATATCAATGTGTATTACAAACACTGGATTCAATTTACGTGTAATTATTAGCTGGGGATTAGCTAGCACAAGTGTCTCTGCCTAAAGTGGCTTCACTGGGACATATGGACCCATAAGTGGAAAGGAACTGACTGCTTGAGGGGCCGCAGACGGCACTACCGATACTAATGCGGCCATAGATCCAACCCCTACCCTCCGCCCCCACACACACACATACACACCACCACCTCCACCACCACCACCAAGAGAGTCAGGCCTGCAGGACGGCATTACATGACTAAAAAGAAAAACGATGAAGTCAGTGCTGAATCCTGATTTGTGCAAAGACCTAGTTCGTTCAAACTGATATAGTGGGTCTCCCATAACTGCACGATTTGTTTATAAATACCCTAACCGCCCAACTACTCCAAGGACCCAGTTTCTTCAAATGGATAACTTGGGTATCCCATTACCGCCCTTGTCCTGAGACACAATCTGTTCAAATGGATAAAGTGGATCTCCATAACCGCCCAGTTTGTCCAAAGACTTGATTTGTTCAAATGGTTAAAGTGGTTCTCCCATAAACGCTCAATTTGTCTAAAAACCAAATTTGTTCATGTACAGAAATGTTCTTCCATAACCGCACAGTTTATCCAAAGACCTAACTTCTTTTAATGGATGAATTGGGTCTCCCGTAACCAGCTGAAATGTCCAATGTCCGAAAATCCTCACAAACTCCCAAGCCCAAAATGTCTTTCAAAAACACTGTTGAACGCTTGCAGAAAAGACCAAACTGATGACCAACAACACCAATGGGATCAGCACTAACATCATGACCAACAATCAAAAGTTGCAGACCGTCCAAGACTTCAAACACCTTGAATCCTTTATTTCAGACGAAGGCTCGAAGCCTGAAGCACTGACCAGAATTGTCCAGACAACTGCAGCACTGGCAAAACTGATCCCCATCTTTAATGACAGAATCATCATCATCCGTTCAAAAATCAGTCTGATGCGCTCTCTGGCCATCTTCGTCTTTCTCTATGCCTGTGAGTCACGGACTATAACAACTGAACTACAAAGGAACATTCAAGCAATGGAGACAATATGCTTTAAAAGAATCCTTGGTATCTTGAATTAAAAAAAAAAATCACATTACTACTGATGAAATTCTAGTATGCATAAAACAGACCGTCGGCCTATATGCAGACCTGCTGACCATTGTGAAAAAACGCAGACTGATACGGTATCGCCATGTATTAAGATCATTAGGGCTTGCAAAAACCACACTGCAATGGAAGGAAGAAAGAGAGAAAGGCCGCGAAAGTGATGAAAAGACATCAGCGAGCGGACAGACTTGTCACTTGCGGAAAGGTGGATGATCAACAGGGATAGAGAAAAACTTGCCGAATTTCTCATGGTGCGCCAGCGGCCATTTCGGCCAAAGGAATGATGATGACGACGACAACGACGACGACGATGATGATGATGATGATGATGATGACGATGATGATGATGATGATGATGATGATGATGATGATGATGATGATGATGATGATCTGGCTTAGACGTTATTCAAACTATATGGTTATGCTGGATTGAAGTTGATGTCAAGCTGCCTCTCTTTTAAGGATTTGCTTTCACATTTGTTTGGTTTTCTTGTCAAAATTGTATGTGTAAGTGGGAGAGAGCAATACAAGTGTATTGAAATTAGTACATACAGAGCTGATCCTTTTAACTTCAATTAAAGATAGCTAAAACAGTAAACAAGTGGGGTAACTTTTGCTCCCACAAGAAAACCTAACACAGAATAACTTTTATTCAAGACTGGCACAGCCTTTTAAACCTGAATAAAGTCAGACAAATACATAGACGAACAATCTAATAGTGGGGGAAAAACAAGAGCAGGCCAACAACTCAACTGTCTTCATAGTAATGACTTGTCACAGATTTGGACTTAAGGAGGGGGGGGGGGGGGGGGGGGGGGGAGGGGGGGTTCAAGATGGGAGAAACTGGGAACATGAAATTAATAAAATATATTACAGATATGAAAACTCTTCACTAGCTGCATAAGGGAACCATCGCAATCCCTTTTGAAGGCAGATATATTTGTATTGCCTGCTCCGAGGCCTTTCGTCTGCTGGATCGGAACAAACACACAGACGGACAGAAACAAATACAAATAACCTCGATTTAATCGAAACGAAATTGGAAATGAAATGAGGCAGGGAACAGTAAACAATAAACAATAAACAGTCACACTGTGTTTGTCTTTTGATCTCCCTTGCATCCTTGGGTGGATCCTCAAGCGTAGGCTCAAAGATTGTCCCCTACATGTTATATTATTTGCATAATGTCTTTAGTTTTTCAGCAACTTTTTTTTTCCTCCCCACACTTTCGTTTGGTTTCCTTTACTACCCTTCGCTGGCTGCTTTGGGGGTGCTATTGGATTCTTTTTGGCACCCTTGGTGGTGAGAACACCACGGTATTATGGACTGTGGTGTGTCTCTATTTGACGCCAGGAGCGCAGACACAACCAGCCGTGTCTCCCTGATGAGTTCTGATCCAGGGGACGAAAGGCCTCGGAGCAGGCAATACAAATATATCTGCCTTCAAAAGGGATTGCGATGGTTCCCTTATGCAGCTAGTGAAGAGTTTTTATATCTGTAATATATTTTATTAATTTCATGTTCCCAGTTTCTCCATCTTCAACCCCCCCCCCCCCCCCCCCCCTCCTGAAGTCCAAATCTGTGACAAGTCATTACTATGAAGACAGTTGAGTGTTGGCCTGCGCTTGTTCCCCCCCCCCCCCCCCCCCCCCCCCCCACTATTAGATTGTTCGTCTATGTATTTGTCTGACTTTATTCAAGTTTAAAAGGCTGTGCCAGTCTTGAATAAAAGTTACTCTGTGTTAGGCTTTCTTGTGGGAGCAAAAGTTACCCCACTTGTTTACTGTTCCCTGCCTCATTTCATTTCCAATAAAGATAGCTAATTTTGCCTATGAATAATACTTAAAGATATAGTGCACATTAGAGGGGGGGGTGGGGTGGGGCTATATAGGCACTCAAGTAAGGCCTGATCAGCGAGCCAGGCATTTGCTAAGTCCCGCTCGTGAGTCCCCATCCCAGCCTATTGTTTCTTCCCCCCCCCCCCCTCCCCCACCGAAGTGTGGATTTATTTCAACCTCAGTCTGTTGCAGCACATCTTCACAGAGACCAGCATGTTGATTTGAGGTGTGATCAAATCTGTTCCGAAGGGCTCATAAATTCTGTTGTCTTCAGAACGAGCACGGAAAACCGTTTCTTAATACGTTTGTAGACCTGTTGAGGGAAAAATCGGGGGAAGATAACGTCTGCCTTTCCATTGCAAACTGAGTTACCTTTGCTCAGTTTAAGGGTCAAGCAAATAGATCAAGAGAGTCTAACATACGCCAGGATAACGATCGGGATATTGACAGTCTGCATTACAGGCGCATAGTTTCACACCCATGCTTTGACATTTTCTCTCTTTAATATGTTAAATTGACTGATGGGACAAAACTCCTATGGGCTGGCCTACCAGCGGTGTCTGTCCCATGACTTCGCGAGCTCTGTCACACAATACCTCCCTTGAGGAATTCCGAATGTCTATTGACTTTCTGCGTGTAAAGTAAGATCTTGGGTGCGAATGTCTGCTTACGATGTGAGTGCATGAGAATGACATGTAGACTTGAGTGTGTGTGTGTGTGTGTGTGTGTGTGTGTGTGTGTGTGTTGAGAGAGAGAGAGAGAGAGAGAGAGAGAGAGAGAGAGAGAGAGAGAGAGAGAGAAAACATTCAAACTGAAAGAGATGATCTCGAGCCGAATAACATTCTGTTCCACAAAGAATGGAATATAAACAAATTCTCTTTCTTTCTAAAGCTTATGAGTGGACGTGAAGATCAGGACTGGGATGATTACTTTGTTATCCGTAAACATACTGTGACCAGTATTTTCTTAAATACTTTTCATCTTTCGTCCCAGGAGCCTAAATCAACCTTTTTGCAAAGATGGAATCCCTGTTGAGTCGGTTCCCCGTCGCAAATGCACCTCAAAATTGAGCTTTTGAGTCAAGTTCCGTGCAATGAACTATACAAAACACCCGACCGTCGCACTTGAATGAACACTTTCAAGCACTGGCTTTCAGTTTGGGGTCAAAGAGAAGAGTTCTTTAACTGAGGTGTGTGTGTGTGTGTGTGTGTGTGTGTGTGTGTGTTGTGTGTGTGTGTGTGTGTGTGTGTGTGTGTGTGTTCGCGCGCGCGCGCGGCGAAGTAAGGAAGAGTTAATAAAGAGGGTGGGGGTGGGGACACGTACAGTAACTGAAGAACAGATAGGATTAGTAGCACTGCACTGCATCAGATGTTTCAGATATGGTAAAATCTTGAATAGATACACACTTGCTTACACAGGCTGCTCTGGTACAATACAGTAACACTCTGAAATCATTTACTTCCACACACACACACACACACACACACACACACACACACACACACACACACACACAGAGTGTATGCCGGATGTGCCGTCGTGTGTGTGTGTGTGTGTGTGTGTGTGTGTGCGTGCGTGCGTGCGTGCGTGCGTGCGTGCGTGCGTGCGTGCGTGCGTGCGTGCGTGCGTGCGTGTGTGTGTGTGTGTGTGTGTGTGTGTGTGTGTGTGTGCGATCCCATCTTTTCGTTATGAAGGGAAAAAAGGGGCTGTATGTGACAGCAGTACCACAACTACACCTCCATTCCACTCCCTACCCTCTCCCCATTCAACCCCCACCGCCACTTGCCCCTAAACTCAATCAACCTCGGGTACAAGAACGACAACGCAGCGAGGACGAATGTCGTGTGGGATTAAAGTATGTGTGTGTGTGTGTGTGTGTGTGTGTGTGTGTGTGTGTGTGTGTGTGTGTGTGTGTGTGTGCGTGCGTGTGCGTGTGTATATATGTGTGTGTGTGCGCGCGCTAGCGCGCACGCTCAAAGGCGCCGGCACGTTTAAAGGCCTTGCTGAGTGTATTATGATTCATTGAGGACCATTTACAGAGAAGCAAAATCAATACTCTTTAACTGACCACAGCTTCTCACCAAAAAACATTCCCGGTGAACTGAAGCATTTCAGGAGAAGAGGGGTGACTCTTACGGTTCTTTTTTACACCCCACAAGGATCTGTAGACATGAAAAGATGTAATACCTCAATTGCCCCTTTGAGTAGTGTTTACTTTTTGGAGCTGAGGCCGACATCTCCGTCATACCAAAGATATTCAAAGAAGCGAAATGTAGGCCTACTAAAGTCGCACCACTCATACAAACACAGGCAAAGTACAGTACTGAGATGAATGTATTCATTACTGTATTATTCGCTTCAATACGCATTTGTCAAGTGAATAGTTTTCAGGGCGAATCGATGCCAAGCGTGCTCCGGAAACGACACCCAATTAAGAAGTGAGCTGAGCTGGGGCCGAAGTGAAGCTCATTACTTATAATACTCATTGCGACCTCAGCTGTCAATAGCCTATTAATGTCATTATCTAATAATAAACTCAGGGAGAGGCATCAGCAGGAACTTGATGGCATTTTGAAACAACCACCTAAAAACAGCCCGTTTTCTTTTCATAGTTTTTTTACCAGTCGACATTACCGATCTCTTATTGCGTATTTATTGTGGAAAAAAGGTACCTGTACTTAAAGCATTATGAAAATGAAGGCCCGATAGAAACAAAAGTTGACTGCAGGATTCGTTGTAAAATGAAAACATAATAAAGTTTATAAAAACCTTTTGGTGGTAGTAGAATCCGTTTGTGAGGAAACTGACGTTTCAAGCCATAGGCCCGTTGTCAAAGTGAAAAGAAGAAGACAGTGTAGACAGGAAAGCCTATGTGAGAATTGGGTGAGAACATTTCATTTAATGATTAAGCTGGACCAAAATAAAGTCACTGATCACTGTTCAGGTGTATTGAGCTCACACAGACACACACCACAGTTCACACAAAGACACCAACACACACACACAAGCGCGCACCCCCCCCCCCCTTGTCCCCACCACAACCCCCACAAAACACACATCACCCACACACACACACACAACATCCCCCCCCCCCCCCACACACACACACCCACACCACACACAAGGCCCGATATCTATTGAAACGCCATCGATTATGACACACTCGAATGTTTCTATTAGTCATATAGAGACTCTCACGTTGATAACGGTCTGGGGAATATTGTTTCGTGCATTTTTGTGTTGTTGTTTGTAACGTCTGAAACCAGGTTTGTGAGAAATTCTGTTGCCTTTCCAACTGTTTTGGGTGTATGGTAAATATGCGTTTGCACCTAACATGTTCTGCCATGCTTTCAATGAGAAGTTCAGTTGTCTTATTTTGTTTTGTTGTCCTAAACATAAAGCCCTCAGACGAAAATATATTCCAGCAAGATTTCATCACAATTCATCATGCTGTAAATAACCCTTTCTTTTATATGAAAGCAGCACAAGCGTCAATAATTTGGCAACATTGTTTACACATTTTCACAGATCAGAGTTTATTTTATTTATTTATTTATTTTATTTTATTTTTTTACCAAACTTCCTAAAGATTTTCATTCAGGTTCGCATTTTTCTGTAGTAGGCCAACCACTGTTTACTTTTGTTATTTCACTTTTTTTTTCTGCACTGTAATTCCTTTGATATATTTTTTTAGTTATGTAATGAACTGAAGTTTTCTACTGCTATACATTTACATTCAAACTGTGTATATATAACTGACGTAAGAGCTCTACTTCAAATTAATACAGGCCGTAGACAATCATTGAATCTCTCTCTCTCTCTCTTTCTCTCTCTCTCGATTAAGTGGGTGTTGAAGGTAGCAAGAAAGTATAGGGGCGAGGAGAGCTTGGAAATTGCACAAGTGCTCTGTGTGTGTGTGTGTGTGTGTGTGTGTGTGTGTGTGTGTGTGTGTGTGTGTGTGTGTGTGTGTGTGTGTGTGCGCGCGCGCGCGCGCATACAACTAAGTCTAAACAAACAAACAAACAAAACTTTTACCCGTACTCACAGGTTTCCGTCAGTTTGTAGAACTATTTCCTGAGTGTGTCGTGCATTGCATGAAGTATGACCTTTTCCAATATTCTGTCTTGAAGCACTATTCTTGCCAGGTATTGTCTTGTTGATTTGTACCTTTACCGGCCAAAGAGGTTTGTTTGTGAGCATGGTTACGCAAAAACTATGTAACACTTGGTGGAAAGGTAAAATGCCACATGGTCCAGAAACGAAAGCAAATTTTGGGGTGGATCCATGGTGCAGATCCTGGTTAAACAGATCCATAATTGTTCAGCACAACTAATATGCAGGCTATACAGGGAGTACCTATTTAAGTCCCAGCGTATCGTTTACGGAAGGGGAGGTTATGGAGGGGAGGGAGAGAGGAGGAGGAGCCTGAATTAACGAAAACATAAATGCAGTTTTCCATTTTTTTGGTGTTTTTTTTTGTGGGAGGGTCTTAAAAGCATGGGGGAGAGAGGGGGTGGGTGAAGGGTGGGGACTTACCTTCCGCCGAACTTGTAAAAAGGCGGGGGGAGTATGAGTGAGTGAGTGAGTGAGTGAGTGTGAGTGAGTGAGTGAGTGAGTGAGTGAGTGAGTGAGTGAGTGAGTGAGTAGTATGAGTGTGAGTGTAGTGAGTGAGTGAGTGAGTGAGTGAGTGTGTGTTGTTGTGTGTGTGTGTGTGTGTGTGTGTGTGTGTGTGTGTGTGTGTGTGTGTGTGTGTGTGTGTGTGTGTGTGTGTGTGTGTGTAACAGACAAGACAAGACAAAATTATTAACGAGGATAATAGATAAGCACTGACGTGCTTTTTACATCCAGTCCTCGCCCTGAGTAGGGACTACGACATACAGTGAAATGAAATAATGTAAATAAGAAAGCAAACAAGCAAACAAAGCGGTCATGCAATCATAATGGAACATCAAATGAAAATAGAAGAGAAATGAAAAAAATAAATAAATAAATAAAAATGAAAATAACAATAAGGGGAAGGAGAGAGTGGGGGTGGGGGGTGGGCTGGGGGAATATATCGGAAATGTACTACAACGTACAAAAATTAGCATGTATAAAAACAGACAGTAAAATGAATATGACAAAGTACGTACATAATTTGGAACACACACATACACCTACGCAAGCACGCAGAGAGAGAGAGAGAGAGAGAGAGAGAGAGAGAGAGAGAGAGAGAGAGAGAGAGAGAGACAGAGACAGACAGACAGACAGACAGACAGACAGACAGAGAGAGAGAGACAGAAGACAGACAGACAGAACCAGACAAAAGAAGACAGAGAGGAAGAGAGAGAGAGAGAGAGAGAGAGAGGAGAGAGAGAGAGCGCAAGGCACAACATGTAATCATTTTCAGTAAGACATGAAAATACGTAGAAGTCATTTAGCACAGTGAGATGGAATTTGGGGGGGAGGGGGGCGGGGAGGGGGGGAGGAAAAAAAAAAGAGACAGAGAGAGAGAGAGAGAGAGGGGGGGGGGGGGAGAGAGGGTGAAAGGGAGAAGGGGAACAACAGAAATGGAAGGTAGTAATTAAGCATAAAATTTAATAATTTGAAATGGAAATGTACTAAAACGTACAACAATTAGTATGTATAAAAACAAACAGTAAAATGAATATGACAAAGTATGTACAGAATTCGGAACACACACACGCACGTACGCAGAGAGAGAGAGAGAGAGAGAGAGAGAGAGAGAGAGAGAGAGAGAGAGAGAGAGAGACAGAGACAGACAGACAGACAGACGACAGACACAGACGGAGTGAAAAAAGGGCACAACATATAGTTATTTTTCATAAGGCATGAAAATGCATAGAAGGTATTTAGCAAAGTGACATGGAGTTTGGAGGGAGAAAGAAAAGAGAGAGAGAGAGAGAGAGAGAGAGAGAGAGAGAGAGAGAGAGAGAGAGAGAGAGAGAGAGAGAGAGAGAGAAAGACAGACAGACAGACACAGACAGAACTGGAGAGAATCAATGAATACATAAAACGGAAACCACTCACAGATGTTAAAGACAAACGCATTAATATGTGCAATATAACACAGGAAAGAGCTGACTAAAAATAATGAAACAATACATATCATATATGAGCAAAATCATAATAAGATGAGACAAGGAGAGCATGTACTTGAAGGCGCTTGTGTGCAAGAGACAGACAGACACACACACACACAGACAGACACACAGACAGACACAGAGACGCAGGAGCGAAAGGAGTGCAGGGAAGGGCAATAGAGAGAGGGAGAGAGGGAGAAAGAGAAAGAGGCGAGAGTGGGTGCGAGAAAGATCATGTTTAGAACAATCTATCAATCAAAAAACACCAAGGAGATGTAAGACTATCGATTTTGAAGCACCAGGGAAAAAAAGAAAAAGCACAAATGCAGGGGGGGGGGGGGGGGGGGGGAGGTTGCATAATGATAGCCCAGTCACCACGGGTAGGGGGGGGATGTCATGTAGATAATATATTAAGTCATTCCAGACAGCCAGCCAGCCGCATGAGAATAAAAGCGTAACGACATAATGAAAAGAGGGCACGAGGTAGTAGGAAACAACACACACACACACACCACACACACACACACACACACACACACACAAGACAAACAGAATAACATGTGTATTTCAAATACAAAACACTTTCTAAATAGACAGGTTCGTACATAAGGCAAAGAGGGTGGTGGTGGTTGGTGGTAGATTTATGGCGGAGTATGCAAATACTGGCACATCAGATGGTTGAAATAATGGTGTTTGAAGGTTGATATGCATTGGTGTTTGGTTGATTTATGGAGCGAGGTCCATTGACAGGAACCTGAATATGTTAAACTGGATTTGAAGAAGTCAATTCTACGAACAGGGACATGAAGTTTGGGTAGAGTCCTTGAGGAATTAATTGAGAATCTGTGAACTAATGTGGAGGGTGCCTTCCCAGACAATCCTGTGCATTATATCCCTTTGTTGTATTCTAATCTCAGACTTAAGGGGAGAACCTGAATCTTTTTATAGTCCGAGTCTAGGAGACTACTGGTTTTTAGAGGACTAATTTGAGTGCTCGCTTGTGTAGGCTTAGTTATGGTTTGAGGGTGTTAGCGCTAGCCGAGTCCCATAGAGTAGATTCATAGTCTATGTGTGATTGAATATGAGACTGGAAAAAGAGCTTGCGTGAATGCAGGTCGAGGAAGCGTTTGATTTTGGAGAGTTGATTGTCAAGTGTGAGTACACCTGACAGGGGGGGTTCTTATACAGTTAATGTGCAGTGGCAGAAACGGAGCGATCACTCAATCCCTCACACCAGACCACAAGAGGAAGAAGTTTCGACAATACTTTTATTCACATTGCAATCATTCACTGCACTAGCACTCCAGATGGGGTATGAAAGATAGTCGATAGAGGAAAAACAAAAAAAAAGGGGGCATAGAAGAGAAAAGCACTATTCAGAACTAGCTGACCTAGGGGACAAAGTAAATTGAATAGACCACAAAAAAAACCCCAAATATCCCGGGATCCCGCTACTGTCCCAAACTAACCCGCTAACCCGCTACAAAGACATTCAGCACAATGACAGAAGACAGTTCTAGAAACAATGCTACATCCAACAGGACCTACACAGCTAGAGTTAAAACAACAACAACAAAAACAAAAAACGAATCAGTGACAGGCTTTAAACCCATGCACACGCACGCCAGACCCACGTCCACACTACACGAGATGGAAAACAACTCGAGTCCATGAGCCGAGGAGGTTCGCAGAGGGAGGTGGATCCTGTAGAGGGGTGACGTTCGTAGTGGGCTGGTCTTCCAGTCCGAGGTGAAGCAGATGTCTCAGTGAAGGAGACGAGGTTCACCACACCAGTCCGCACCACCAGTCCGCAGGTCTGAGTTAACGACTGGTGCCTGGGCGAAGGATGACTGCAGGGTCCGTGGATGCTGGTCGCCCAGCCAGCCCAAGACCGGAGCTGCAGCTGAAGAAAAAGGGCGAAAAATCCCGCCCTACGGCGGAGATCAGTCTCCAGATAAGTCATCACCCTATCTATAGTCGTAGTCAGTGTGTGGCAACATAGTGGGTCCGGCAGTGCGTCACAGTATGAAGGGTCACAATACCGTAAATAAGGTCAATGTCTTTGTCACTACAAAAAGGGCAAATGAATTAGAATAACTTCTTTCCCTTTTTCCCTTTGACCTTTAGTACTTGACCTGTACTAAGGATAATTTCCTTAGTCAACAAAAGCTCCAATGAAAAAAACAATTAGAATTCATCCACACGTCTGTCACACAAACACATAAGACAAGGACACAACGAGAACGGAACACATGTGGGGCGATACGGCAGGAATTCTACGCTCCGCGGTCTAAATGTTTAGCCGTTCGCACGCTCATGCGTTCCATGATCCGTCTCGTGTCTGTGAAGCAACAAATAGATAGATAGTTATAAAGGACAAGCCCTTTCCACCATAAAGAGGTGATATCAGAGTTATACACTGAGGGTCATTACGTGACGAGTTATACAAACACATAATTATGCAATCTGCAACCTTAAAATGTAAAAAACAACAACTAAATCTTATAAACATGTTCACATCTCTTAAAAACTGAAATATCACAGATACTTGCACATTTCTAAAAAGCTCACTAAGTGACATTTTATCAAAATATTTTCCTCTGATCTCACCGAGATCATCACACTCGGTCAACACATGCTTAAGAGTGTATACACAATCGCATGCAAAACAATGGGGTCGATCTTCTCCCTTTAAGAGGAAAGAATGAGTAACATAACTATGTCCAATATGCAGTCTACTTAAAACACATTCTTCTTTCCTGTTTTTGCAAACCGAAGGTAACCATTCAGACAAGTCTGGCATTATCTCATGAAGTTTGTTTTCCGATTCCAAATTCCAATCATCTTGCCAACGTTTCTTTACAAACTTATTTATTAGCTGTTTAAGATCCGGATATGGTAACCGATGGGATCGCTTGACAGGATCATTTAACGCTTTCTTTGCTTGTCTGTCCGCTATCTCATTGCCCGTAATACCGCAGTGGCTAGGGACCCACCAAAACACATCATCTTTATCTACAGGGAGTTCGGTTAAAAGTTCTAAAATGGATATTAACTTAGGATGGTCACAAGTTGATTTAAGAGCTTGTAAAGCTGAGAGAGAGTCAACTACTATTACAAAAGACTTTCGAGTTGAACTTTGCACAGTCTTTAAAGCTAAGTATAGTGCTAATTCTGCAGTAAAAATAGAATGATCTTTCAGACGAAAAGAATGAGAATGGCCCGAGGCAGATGTCGATGCTGCAGCAACTTTCTCTTCCAATTTGGAACCATCCGTATAGAGAAATGTTCGATGTTTATGTTTCTCTTTCTTTTCTAAAAACAAATGTTTATAAATCTCTGGACTTCTTGTTTCTTTCTTATAAGCAGAGAGAGAGAGAGAAATCTATTTGTGGAGTTACCAGTCTCCATGGCGGGACACCGGCAACAGTAAGGTCATCAACATCCACTAAATTTATGTTAGCCTCTTCAAAATAGTCCTTTACTCTCTGGCCAAAAGGAGGGGTCAACGTAGATGCCTCAAACAGGCTGGCAGGTGGAGGCTCAAAAACACAAGAGTAGGCTGGATTCTCTGGGGAAGCCTTCAACTTTAAATAATAATTCATACCGAGTTTAGTACGACGGAGGTTTAAAGATGGTTCATGAGCCTCTGCATACAAACTAGAGATTGGCGATGTTCTAAAAGCACCAAGAGCTATCCGTAGACCTTGATGATGAACTGTGTCCAATAGCTTCAAGGAAGACTTTGCAGCTGACCCGTACACCTGGCAACCGTAATCGAGCTTTGATCTCACTAGAGCTCGATAAAGGTTTAACAGAGTAAATTTGTCCGCGCCCCAATCGGAGCGACCAACCACCTTTAATATATCTAAAGTTTTAAAACACCTTGCCCTCAAATCTCTAATGTGAGGTAAAAACGTGAGCTTCTCATCAAAAATCACGCCTAAAAATCTGGCTTCATGCACAACTTTGATCGATTCACCAGAAATCTTAATGTCCGGCTCTCCAAAAGGGCCTCTAAGTTTCGTAAAATGCATACACACAGTCTTGGACTGTGAAAATTTAAAACCATTCTCTTCAACCCACTCTTGGATGTTCTTGACACATAGCTGAAGCTGACGTTCTACTGAAGGTAAAAACTTCCTTCTAATCGCAAGGGAGAAGTCATCTACAAACAAAGAAGCATCGGCACCTTTTACAACAGACTCAACGATATTGTTAATTTTGATACAAAACAACAAGGGAGATAAAATGCTTCCCTGGGGCACTCCCTGTTCTTTAACAAAAGTCTGACAGAACTGATCCTGAACGCACACGGAAACAACGATCCTGTAAAAAATGTTCAATAAAAACGGGGAGCCTGCCCCTAAACTCCATGTTGAAAAGGTCTCTCAGAATGCCGTACCTCCAGGTGGTGTCATATGCTTTCTCCAAGTCAAAAAATATAGAGATAACATGCTGTTTGCGAGCGAAGGCTTCTCGCACAAAAGATTCCAAACGTACAAGATGGTCTATAGTACACCTTTTCTTACGAAAGCCACATTGAATATTGGCCAATAAACCCTTATCCTCTAGCGTCCACAAGAGACGCGCCGAGACCATCCTTTCCATAGTTTTACAAAGACAACTTGTCAACGCTATAGGACGGTAGTTATTCGGATCCGAGTTGTCCTTACCTGGTTTAGGGATGGGTACAATAATAGCTTCCTTCCATTTTTCGGGAAAACTTCCCGATTCCCAAATACCGTTATAAATCTGAAGAATAGAACGACTTTCCGCTGGAAGATGACGAAGCATTTCATAATGAACCTCATCTGGGCCAACTGCTGAATTGCTAGACTTGTGGATGGATTGGTCTAATTCCCACTGTGAAAATAGAGCATTATAGTCCTCAGAATTGTCAGATAAAAATTGAGGATGGTGTTTCTCTGATTCTACTTTAATTTTTTGAAATTTACTGGAATAATGGTTTGAAGATGAATTTTGAGAGATGGAAGAGGCCAAGAGGTTTGCTATGTCTTTTCTATCCAAAATTGGTTTCCCATTGATTTTCAGGTGTCTCAAACCAGAAGATCTTTTCCCTTTGATTCTTTTG
Source organism: Conus canariensis (assembly GCA_033310375.1). Classification (NCBI taxonomy): domain Eukaryota; kingdom Metazoa; phylum Mollusca; class Gastropoda; order Neogastropoda; family Conidae; genus Conus; species Conus canariensis. The sequence continues at coordinate 46,150,641 of CM065728.1, read as the reverse complement.
ATGGATTTCCATACTCGGGCAGATGATGTAGAATTTAAGGAGGAACAAAAGTTACGCCACGAGTTCATTTTACATCTTTTGATAATATACTTCGCTTTAGCTTTTAGTCTTTTATACTCAATTCGATTTTCTTCCGTCGGATGTTTTCGGAATTTTCTAAGCGCTTTCCTGTGATTTCTAATAGCTTCTTTGCACTCATTATTAAACCAAGGCACTTTAGGTTTTTTTTGATCTATCACAGATTTAGGAATACAATCAGACGCTATGTCCATCAGGATAGAAGTAAAGGTGTCCATAGGATCTGACTGAGAAAGAATGACTGTAGTTATTTTGGTCTTGCACTAAGTTCAAACAAGGCCCAATTAGCATGTTTCAAATTCCAACATTCTGATGTCTCATTGTCAGATGTAGCCAAACTTTCTAATAAAATGGGGAAATGGTCACTGCCGCATAAATCTTCATGAGGTTCCCATTTGTAATCTAAAAGTAGAGAGGGAGAACAGAGAGATAAGTCAATAGCTGAGGAAGTTCCATACGTAGCATGAACAAAGGTTGGTTGATCGTTATTCAAAATACATAGTTGATGTTCGGAAATGAGGTTCTCAATCGTCTGTCCTCTATTATCCGAACGCGGATCACCCCAAACGGGAGAATGGGCATTAAAGTCTCCGAGGAGAAGGAGCGGTGATGGTAATTGCTCAATAAGGTTCTCAAGGTCTTGTTTGGAAACATTTTCAGAAGGAGGAAGATAAATGGAACATACAGAAAAAGTGTTATTACCAGAAACAGTTGCTGCCACAGCTTGTAAAGAAGTGTTCAATGGAATTTCTGCTGCAGGGAGAGAATTATGGATATAAAGGCATACACCACCTGAGTTTGAATTAGGATATTTAGATAAACAAGCATAGTTTCTAATGGGAATCGGCTGCTGAATCTGATGCTCTTGCAAAGCAATAATATTGGGAGAAAAACTTTTACATAATAGGAGCAAATCATCATAATTACTCCTCAACCCTCTTATATTCCACTGGAGAATACTCATAAGGTTAAAATAAGGTAAAATGTAAAAGAATACATCAAATACAGCGTTTAAAAAAAAACACATCAGGTCATTGAATCAGACATCTCTTCCCCAGACAGTCCCCGAAACCTGTTGGAGCTAGAAAAAGAAGCTTTGCCTTTTTAAAGGCGATCTGAAATCTTTTTCTGTTTCTCGTACTTGTTAGGTGGTTTGGGTGGGGGATCAGGCTTTAGCCTGTGATGGGTGTCTTACACCACCAGCACCCTTCGAACCACCCGATAACTTGTTCTTTTGTGGAGAAACCCCAATAGAATCTCTCCTCAAATCATCACTTTTGCTCGACTTCGTAGCACCCTCAGAAACTGAACTCGACAAAGATACTGTTGGTACAGGTGTGACAACTGACGCAGAAACAGCGGAATCTTTTAACACAGCTGAAGTCTGATTGGATGAAGCTGACTTGTTTAATGGCTTTGAACATGCACAAGGGCACAGATCTGCTTGGCTTGCCTGATCTATCATCTTTGGCTTTGACGTCAATACAGAAGAGTAGCTTTTGCCAGAAGGATTTTCCTGAAGGACTTTCCTTTTTGCGTCAAGAAATGTCAAACACTCAGACACTCGTACCCTTTGAATCGCAGACTCCAATTTCCACTGAGGGCAATCTTTGGAGCTGGATTCGTGCTTCCCGGAACAATTGACGCAGGAGGCGTCACATGCGACACTAGTGTCATGAGCTTCTTTGCCACATCTTTTACAGACCTCCGAGGTGGCCCTGCACCTGTCCTTTGTATGTCCGAATTTCTGACATTTAAAACAGCGCATGGGTGAAGGAATGAAGACATCCACCTTCACATTTTCGTATTAGATTTTCACATCTACTGGAATCTGTGCCATGCCAAACGTCAGGATATAGGTAAATGTGGGCATCCTTTCTCCTTTTCGGAAAGCGGAAAGACGCCGCACATCCAAAACTCCCTGCTCCGCCAAATAATCCTTCAGTTCAGCCTCTGAGGCGTCTTTCAAGACATCTCTAAGGTGTCTTGAACCACCGCAACGTATCACTCCCTTGCAGGAGTTCAACGTACGATGGCCGGACACCTTAACCAAGACCTCCCTGCTTCCGAACTTTGCCTTCGTACCATCTGCCTTTTTAAGCTGGGATGATGAACGTTCGGTCGGGCATTTTACAAGGTATGTCCCGTCTTTTTGTTTTTTTTACTTCTGAGTAAGACTTTGATACACCCTCCAACCATTTCTGAAACAGAAATGCACCGAGACCCTGGAAGCCATCCACTACCAGGAATCTCAGCCACATTTCCTTCTGCTTGGCCACAAACCTGACTTCTTCCTCAGAATCCGAATCATATTCTCTCAGACGTTTGGAATGACTATTTTGATTGCTCATAAGGCGTAGGCTCAATGATGGCAGGAATTCAACAGTCACCCTAGGAGAGCTGCCGTGCTAGGGAAGGGACAATGGATGGCCCTATGAAGGACATGCGAAGATGAATTCGTAGGACGTCCGTCTGCCCGATACCGTCCCACAAAACCAGACAGGACTGCTGTAGCGACTCACTAACGCAGAGCCATTCATCTTTCGGCCAGTGTCAGCACCTTAGATTGCGAGTGACTTAGGGCCACCACTCCGACAGGTCTCAGAAAAAGAAGCATTGAAAAGGAAGACTGGAAAAAATGATGAAAGAACAGATTGAAGAACCGGGAAGGAAGAAACAAGACGACATAGAAGCGGCAGATGATGTGGGGAGACTTTATGGGTGAAAAGAGGTAGCAAAAGACACGGTAGGCAGAACAGTAGAAAAGACAAAAGGGGTGGGCACAGGTTGGTCAAGAAACACCCCCGCACGAGAAGGCCGGCCCATGGGGGCCTGTGAAGCAACAAGGAAGAATGAAACAACATTTCTGATATCCTTCCGGCCAAAATCACATATTGAGCGAAAGACAATATCACATAATTCCAATCTGACACCTTTGGAAAAGAGGGGAGATAAGCATTGACTCAATCTGTGTAATCAGAAAGAAAAAAAAAAACAACAAAAAAAAACAGCTTCCATTGACCGAAATGAAGGGATATTATATAGTAAGAGATTTTCAACTTAGTCCAAAGTAACAGAACCCCTAGCCGCTAAGGACCGAAAACGCAATTAAAGATAATGCGTTTCTACAATTCTACAACAAGATGCATATCTCGATACAAGTTCCACATCTGCTCCCCCTCTTTGGAGCAGTTACACACCGAAAAGGTGTGCCCGAGCCAACAGCACATGAAGGGAAAAGAAAAACCTCTCAACCGCTGAAAGGTTAGAAAAACCAAATAAAACAAAACTGTCCAAAACAGAACATATACTTACCAAAATGGCGGGTGGGCGAGGTGAGAAACGGTTCACTCCCCAGTCCAACGAAGGGTGGAAGCCGAAACCGTGCCAGTCCACACCGAAGGGGACTCCAGGTCAGGGACGACCCAAGGTGGTTTTTCCAGCTGGCAGGGACAGGGATCCCAGAGGTGTCCAGTGGAATACTTTCCGACCCGCTGAAGGGTGAAGACTCTTCCACACAACCCACACCGAAGTGAATAAAGAAAAGTGGGCCCAGCTAACAGAGATGGAGATCTCTCCGACTCGACGGTCCGTAAACGAGTGCCACACCACTAGCCTAACCAAGATGGCAACAGGTAAAAAACAGCTCACCTGTGGCACCTGACATCAGCTGATGAACCACGTGAAAAGCGGTAACATAAGGATTTAGGTTGAACACAGGGCCCTATGCTGGCCGGTCTAAAAAAAAACGCAACTAGAAGCTAAAGAAGGGAATCATGAAAAGAACAGAAAAAGAAAACTTTAAAAGAAAAAATGAAGAGAAGTATTGGAGGATGGGAGCGAAATGCACGGACGTAGCGCACCCGGGATAACAAAAATAGCTCACTGGGCGAAGACCGGCCAATGTAGTAAAGAAGTCATTGGTAACACTCCAATTTATACTGGGTTTGAAAAGAAATGATTTATCTTCTCAACCAAAAGTATGTACGTTCGTGACGTTGATGAACTTTCTGTGAAACTTTTTTGCACAGTGAGGTTATGTGAGCTTGCCAACTAATGTTGTTATCAATTGTTATTCCTAGCACTTTGAGGTATGTTACCTATTCAACAGGTTCATCTTTAAGATGTACAGGAGGAAACTTAATAGTGAGATTTGTTTCTTTTTTGCCTGGTTGTGATAAGCATGGATTTAGTTTTTTTGAGGGTGAAGCGACATGTGATTTAGTTCAGTCCATTTTACGAGGTCATTCGCACTTTCTTGTAAAGTTTGTGCAAGAACAGTAACATCAGAATGATTTGTGTGTATTGTTGTATCATCAGCAAAAAGTTCACATGTGGATGTGATATGGAGAGGTAGATCATTGATGTAAATTGTGAACAGTAAGGGACCCAGGATAGAGCCTTGTGGGACGCCATAGGAAAGTGTTTGAAATGAAGAGAAAATTGTATTGATTTTCACACATTGTTGCCTATTTGTGAGATATGATTGAAAAGGCATAAGAGTTTTTTGTGGATAAGCCATACAATTTCAATTTTCTAAGAAGAAGGTTATGGTCTATCACATCAAATGCTTTTTTGAAATCGATGAATAGGACACCACAATATCTGTTGTTGTTAATGCTATTTAACCAGTCATCAAGTAAGTTGATTAGGGCTGTGTGGCATGAATGGTTGTGTCGAAACCCGGACTGTCTTGGATGAAGCAAGTGTTATGTATTAAGGTGGTGTAATGTGTGTTTGTTCATGTGTTTTTCCAAAGGTTTGGAAATAGAGGAAAATTTAATGATTGAGATTGGTCTGTAGTTTGCAGGGTCTGAGTTGTCACCTGCCTTGTGGATAGGAATGACTTTTGCTTTTTTGAAACTATCAGGAAAATGATTTTTGTCTATGCATAAATTGAAGACGTTTGTTAATGTATCTGTAATTACTGCAGTTGATAGTTTGAGGATTTTTCCGTCTAGGCCATCCACCCCGCAGGTGCCTGACTGTTTAGGGTGCGTTAGGTAGTGATAAACTTCAAAGACTGTTATTGGTGGAATATAAAGTTACATCATTGTCGCTAATGCGTGCAGTTAATCTGGATTCAGAGAGTCCTAAAATATGAAAGGGTTTACCATGAATCCAAATCAGTGTTGAAATATCTGATGTCTTGTTGACTGCATGTTGGATATTAAGGTGACTGATTCGAAGTCCTTTTTTGCATGGCCATGCAGACTGGTTCTTGTTCATTTCTAGTTGTATACTGATGTGATGATTATAGGAGACGACGATTTTGCACGTTAACTGTCGTTAAGATTTGTAGTCAAGGAAAACAATAAAAGCACATCAAAGAGAGGGAAAATGGGGCTGGTTTACACACCGTAACAACTTTAGGAAACTCGAAGCGAATGAGAAGACAAGAAAATCTTCATAGTATATGTCGGTAAGCTCCTCGGTCAGATGGTATACTTATGGAAACACTTTTCTGAAATGAAAAGATACACACAAAGGAAGTACTTCTAAAGCTAAATTACGATTAAGGGGACAGAAGAAGAGGTAAAAAAAGTAAAATGAAACTGAAGACAAAAAGCAAAGAACCAACAACTCAAAATGAAAACAAGTGGGGAAAAAAGCCACTCACACACAAATACACAAGTCACGTAGCCGCACTTGTAACTACGAGTTGGCAATGCACAATATTGCCTCGCTCGCAGTAAATAGCAGTTATTGCAGAAGTCTCCTGCTGCAGAGGCTTTGTTCAGTCTCTTTCTATAAGGAACTTTTTTTTTCTCTTTGTTTTACTTAAATACAAACACAAATGTGTCCGTATAGTACACACACAACAGAACAATCTACAATGCAAAATGATAATGAAATGAGAAACAAGCTAAAGTAAAGTTACAAACAATTGTGCAACAACATATACAAAAAAGGTAAACAATGTTCAAAGGAAAAGAATAATGAGTATTGGTCTATGATAATGACTCGTATAGTCTCTCAATACGGGCACGCGTCACACTCCCAATGTCAGCACATTTCGCCCTGTCTTTTTAACCACTGAGTGGCAGCACTTTGATATCGACGCACGCAATGTTTGTCCACAACACCACAAAACGCACTTCATGCGATAAGAGTAATAACTCGTATAATAGTATGCAATACATCTGACAGGCACCCGACAGACTGCAGCAGACCAGACAAGGAAACGAACAAACAAACAAATACACATAGATTTACACATACACACACACACGCGCGCGTGCGCATGCGCACACACACACACACACTCACACACACACACACACACACACACACACGCACTCATGCACGCATGCACGCACGCACGCACAACACACACACACACACACACACACACACACACACACACACACACACACACACACGTGTGTGCGCCCACACACACGTATGTAGAAAACTATCAGATATGCGCTCATAACAATTAGATATGCGCATACATACATAACACATGGATGATGAAATAGCATATCGCACTACATACCTATGTGATATGAAGCGGATATAAACACATGCAGAGACGGTGATGAAGCAATGATATACGAATATAAGGATGCACACAGGCGATATGTTAATTCAATTAAATGAGGATATGGGGAGAGGAGCTGGTTGTTGTTGCTGTGACAGGAACTGAGTAGTCATTGTGTTCAGCAACTGAACAGCAAATGGATGTAATGGGCTAGGGGGTTGTACTGACTGCTGTGGGATGTGTGTGATGGTAGGGGGTTGGAAGTGTAATGTGTTGGGTGGTGGCAGGAGTGTTGTATTGTGAAGTGTAAGGTGGGCATTGTTTGGAGTTGGTGGATTGTATGGGGTATTAGAGTGTGGTAGTTGTGCTGTGCTGGGAAATTGTAGCCAAGATGTGTTGTGAGGTTGCAGCTGAGATGTGTTTGGAGGTGGGGTGTGTTGGTTGCTGCTAGTGTGTGGTTTGGACATGGAAGGGGGTGATGTGCTATGTGGGTGGAGGGTACAGGTCACGTTTCTGTACTCGTTACATTGCTGTTTGTCATTTCTATTCACTGGGGAAGAAAAGGAATACATGTGGGTGGGGGATTGTAGAAGGGGTTGCTTTGGAGGGCGTTGATGCCGGCCTAGTATATTATACACACTGCGAGAGTTAGGATTTTGGGGAGTGTTCGCTGGGGAATCAGTTTCATAGTTATAACTAGGTGGACTGTTAGTGGTCACTGGGGCGCCTTGTGTTACAAGACGGTCCCTTCTTGCTCTTTGTGAGGTGGGCCTGATGTACTTGGAGGCTTGGGTCTTGTGGTTATTAGTGGGACAGATGTTGGAGGCAAGGACTTTGCAGCCATATGAACTGGGATGTAGTCTGTCTTGGTACATGGCTTTCTTCGGCGCCCCAGATCTGGCGAGGAAGGAGGGGGTATTATCTAAGTTACTGATCCCGTCTTGACGGCAGGAGAGGCGAAGATTGGCCGTGGATCGTGACGCCATGTCCATAAGGGGGTGGTGACCAAGGGGAGGAAGAATGGAGGAGGCCTATAGTGAAGCACTGAGGAACGCTTGCCTGAGTAGGTAGATTAACTTAACCCAGTCTGCTACAGGCACTGGCCTTTCGTCACAGCTGTTGATCCATACATGGAAAGAGACCTGTTGGATGTGGGGTGATGGGGGCAGTGATTTAAGCCATTGACACAGGTGATGGACTGTCATGCCAGGCACAGACAGATTTTTCACCCTGCAGCGTTCTGTTGACATTTGCTTCTCATCTACCCGTTGCAACACAGAGTCTCCTAATAGCAGCATGTTACAAGTTTCTGGGATTGTCTTTTGTCGTAAGACAGCTAAAAGAGGTGGGGGATTTGGATTCTGTTTGTTGATGGCAGTGGGGATTTCTGACATTGTGTTTGTGTCTGGTTTGTTCTTGTTGCGTAGAGATTTTGTTGATTGAACAGATGAACCTGTGTTTTGCTCTGTAGAACTGTCTGATGTATTTGATGTTTCCACAGCATATTTAATCTGTGTAGATGATGTAGTTGAAGTGTTACTGTGTATCTGGACTGCTTGGTTGTCTGATTGTTGTGTTTGATCAATTGGTTTGAGGGCATGCACTTGTTTCCTGTCAGTATTGATGTTGTTTTGACTGTCTTTGAATGATTGCAGTATGCTTGTGGTATCTTTCACCTGACGTTGTAGATGTGTGTGTGTTCATCCTGTACTTGTTTGATTTGTTGTGAAAGATCTTGATTTAATGACTTTATGGAATTTTTCACCCTAATCTCCATATCACCAGTGTTCTGAGTGTTCCGTTCAACTTGCTGTGATGTGTGTTCAAGCTTATTTTTCAGTGTTTGCATGTCTTGCTGCATGTTGGAGATAGTGCGTGTGGCTGAGATAAACTGTTTTTGAAGGCATGTGATAACGGCCATGTTTGCTAGTTGAGAGAGTGTGGGGGAAATAAGATGCTGAGAGCTGGCACTCTGAGGGGTCAGTGTGTTGATAGAATGAGTAGCAGACAGAGGGTTAGGACTGGTGGGGGAGGGTGACAATACACGCTGTTCTAAAACACACGGGGTGGGCGTGGGAGGATCAGATGGGAAGGGGGGGGGGGGGGTCAGTATTTTGCTGGGTGGAGGAAGGGACTGAGGAGTGAGAAATGTCAACGGGGGATGAAGGGCTGATGATGGCTGGAGACTGGAGGGATGCAGGTGGCGATTCCATGCTGTCTGGGGCGGATGAGGGAGGGAGTGTGGCATGGGACGTGTTGGAGCTGACAGGCAATTGGGATTCCTGAGTTAGTGAGGGGTGAGGCAGTGATGGTGGAGGGATGGAATCACCTGACTTGAGCAATGTTTCCACAACATCATTTGTCTGTGCATCACAGATGGCCAGTGGAGTTGGAGGAAACGAGTCTGTGACATTGTCAAGGGCATCTGCAATTGACAATGTGGAAAAATCTGGTGCAGACAAATGGGACACAATTTCTTTTAGTCTACCAAACTCCTGCTGAACCTACTCTTGGCAAACATGTCCTTGCACTAAGATTTTTCCTGTTGTATAATAGACGTGAATTGTCAAAAGGTTGTGTTCACCGTTCAGAACAATTTGGAAGGATGAGTGCCATAACTCACTGGGCAGTGGGGTCACAAAGCTCGGCGCCAAATCCAAAAGAGTTTTGTTATTTTTGTTGTATTCTTTCAATGCACTAGAGGTAGATGATGGCCGGTATTTACCACAGCACCTTTCACATAATCAAATCTCCATACAGGCAGGTGGTGTGGGGAGAATCAAACGTCCTTGGCAGGGGTCTTTGGTGAGTTTAATTGTCTCGTTGGTGAAATATTTGGCGCTCATACAGCGCGTGGTGAGAGGCATTTTTGATTTGTATTATGTACATTATTTGTGGTGTTTGCCCAAAGAAGAGAGAGAGAGAGAGAGAGAGAGAGAGAGAGAGAGAGAGAGAGAGAGAGAGAGAGAGAGAGAGACGATACCCTGTAGATATGTGACTGTTTGCACGGTAGCTGGTGAGGACGGTCAGCTGGCTTTCTGTTCCTTGGTGAGCTGGCTTTCTGCTCCTTGTGAATGGTATTTTTCAGAGGAAGATCATGTCCCATTCCTTCTCCCATTTCTTAAGGTGTTGGAGGTCTCTTTGTTAAAGTCATGGTCTGGGAACGTTAGTCTGACCTTTGGTGCCATCCAGAGTGTACTCAGCCCGATTCTAGTTCAGGACAGGTTCAGTTTTCTTTCTGTCTTTTTTTGTTTGTTTGTTTGTTTGTTTTTTTTTGTGTGTGCCGCAAGCCAATAATGTACAGTACGCAAAACACGGACAGGACACAAGCACAGATCTTTGTGGTACTTTAGATTTAGCTCTGAGACAGTCGGATGGATTATCCTAGAAGATGAGTCGGGCGTCTCAGTCTCGGTCAGGGATCCAAAGTTCACTGACAATGCCCAGCGCTAATGCTATAGGCCTATTGATGGGGTTAGTTGAGCACGAGGCTATAGTTCGACTAATCAAAAGGGTGTCATAAAATCCATTATGGGCCTGTCTGTTGTCCTGCTTCTGGCACATTCTCTGTGAGTTCTTCTGATCTAAGTTGCACACAGAACTTTGTCTGAAAGCCTTGCTGCTGGAGACATAGGATGATGTCCTCTGTTTCAAGTGTGCGTTACAGTATTCACTATGATATGTTCCAGCACCTTCAAACAAATCACGACGGTGACACTGGTTTGCAGAGTTATGAGAAGATTTAATAGGTGTCTGGGAATAACTGATAGATAGTTATGAGGATAGGGGCAACTTCAGTAAACAAGTAGGCCTAGACTACTTCAGGTCGCTGGTACTTTCTCCGTCTGGTCTGCTAGCCTGGATGGATCTATCGATGGATCGTTGCGGATATGGTTCCATTCATGTTATGCTGAGGTTTTATGAACTCATCTTGGATGTAGTTCTTATAATCGTTAAACGCAGACATGAACTAACTGTGCGCGCATCAGTCTTCGCCAATGGTTCCGTTGTCAACAGATTCCCATTTACTTTGATAGGAGCCGCATATCATTTGATGTTCGCTGGTTCTTAACATATAAGCTTAATAAACATGTTTATACTTTATAATGTATCAGTATTAGAAAAGCTCTCTTGTCAGAGTCGGTGTTGTCGTTTCACTCCGGAAATATTAAGGAGCTTGCTTTGAGCTTCCGTCTTCGTTGGCTGACTTGAAATGACAATCGATGTCCTGCATGTCAGGTTGCTACAGGAACCGAACTCAGGGCCTGGTTGGTCGTGCCAGTCTCTTGTTCCAAGGTCTTGGGTTTGATTCCGGTCAAGACAGCCAGGTTGACATATATTTTCCCTGCATATCTAACTTCTGTATTCACTTCAGTCTCTCCTAGTCCAGTTCGTATGAGAGGTAAGACCAAGATCTCATGCGTCAACGAAGACACGCATGACAAAAAAATCTCGCAGCACATTAAATCCTGTTCCCCATCCCTCTACCTAACACACCTCATTAAAAAAAAAAACCCACCTCGGTCATGACACACACACGGAAACAATCAGTACGGTTCACTTGCAAACGGGTGAGTGCGTCCCACATTACTTTTGGCATGAAAAAAAAAGTCGGTCCAAGACGACTCCAACCGATTTTCCGAACCGCCACATATGTAATTCAGTTGTTTAATGTATCGAGTTTGCCGCCCACCGCAATCCTTCACCCCCAGCTTTTACCACCGCATAGGTATCAACCTATGCGGTTTTTCCCGTATTGCTGTACGGGAAACCTACGATTTCGGTCTGTACGGCCGTATACAAGTTTCAATACGGGTAAAACTGATTTATATGGGCAAATCTTAAATCACTGAGGCAAAATGCGAGGTGAACAAATTTTCATAGCAGACGACACGGACTCTTAGCACTGAAACGGGAACGAAATAAGTAGATGATCGGTCATGTTTTGAGATCAACCTTTGAGCCCCCTTGTTGCAGGAGAGCTGGTTCCCTATTTAGGGGTTTTAGTGGTGACCCATTGGCTCTAAGAGTTTAAAAACTATGTTAAAACTATATACAATGCTGCCTTGGTGGTTTATGACAGAAGACCTAGGCTTGTAGAACAACCTAGGCCTTGCTCGAATCTCTCCAGTGAAGGAGAGTCAGTGAGGCTGGCAGGAAGGTTGTTCCATTCCCTAATTGTCCGTGGGAAAAAAACTGGCGTGAAGAACGGGGTGTCTAGTGCGTTCCTGGTGAAGTCTCTTCGCACCCCGGGTTCTAGAATCTGAATTTCTGAAGAATTTAGATGGCTCTATATCTACAAGGGTGTTCACAATGCGATAGAGCATGAGCAGGCGGTTGTTAGCTCTGCGTTGTTGTAGTGGTTCCCATTTCAAAGCGTCCAACATGCTTGTCACACATCCTGGGGTCCGGTCGGTGTAGTTGTTGTAGACAAAGCGAGCTGCTCTGCGTTGCACTTGCTCCAGCGCTGCTATGTCTCCTTGGCTGGTCGGGTCCCAGACTGTGGATGCATACTCTACGACCGGTCTGACCATGGTTTTGTAGGTGGCTGCTTTGACTGTGGGCGTGCACTCTCTAAAGTTTCTCCTAAGGAAACCAACAGTTCTGTTTCCTTTGTTGACTGTGGTCTTGATGTGGTCTGACCAGGATAAATCATCACTGAAGTTGATGCCTAAGTACTTGCTGTTTGATGTAGCTTCCAAAACTTGATCATGGAGTTTGTAGTTGGTTTCCAAAATTTCTTTTGTTTTATTTGGAGAAATGCGGATGACATTGCACTTGTTAGGATTAAAACTCATCTGCCATGTTGATTCCCATTGTTCAAGAGAGGAGAGATCTTGTTGAAGTAGGTTGCTGTCAGAAGTGTTAGATATTTTGCGAAAGAGGAGGCAGTCATCAGCAAAGAGTTTTGTGGAGCTGGAGTTGATACAGTCAGGAAGGTCGTTGATGAAAGTGAGAAAGAGAAGCGGCCCTAACACAGTACCTTGAGGGACTCCAGAAACTACGTCTACTTCTGATGACAAGATGCCCTCTAGCAGCACCTGTTGTTTGCGCTGGCTGAGGATGGACGAGATCCACTTGAGGGTGTTGTTTCGTACTCCATAGTATGCCAGTTTCTCAAGGAGGCGAGCGTGGGGCTCTTTATCAAAGGCTTTAGAAAAGTCAACGAGTATCACGTCAACTTGTGATTTGCAGGATAGATGCTGGGCTATTTCATGGGTTGTTGCAAGAAGTTGGGTCTCACACGAGCGGTTTTTCCTGAATCCGTGCTGAGTGTCCGAGAGAACCTTATAGTTGTCAAAGTGCTTCATAACAGAGCTATGGACGATATGCTCTAGTACCTTGCAGACAATTGAGGTTAGAGACACAGGTCTGTAATTTGCCGCCAGGTGTCGTTCTCCCTTCTTGAAAATTGGCACAACCCATGCGTATCTCCAATCGGGTGGTACTTCGCCTGTGTTGAGGGAGAGCTGGAATAGCCGAGTTAGAAAAGGTGCTAGTTCATCAGCTGCCGTCTTCAGGATAAAGGCCGGGATGGAGTCAGGCCCTGTGGCTTTGTCTGTTTTAAGGTTGCAGAGCAGTTTCTTTACACCTTCTTCTCCAACATGAATCTCATCCATCGCTGGGAAAGGGCTGTCTCCCTTGCTTGGGATGCAGGACAAGTCTTCAGTGGTGAAGGCGGTTCGGAACTGTTCATTGAGGATTTCTGCTTTCTGTTTGTTGCTGCCATGGAGGAAACCATCTTTATTTTTGAGAGGGCGACACCAACAGAGTCCTGTCCTTTACTTTTGACATATGACCAGAACTTTTTGTTTTTTGTTTTGAAGTCGTCACTCACAATATCTTCTAAGTAATGTCTGTGGGCCTCACGAACATGGAATTTCACTTCTTGTTGCAATTTCTTATACCAGTCCATATCTTTCTTATTCCTGGTTCTTTTGGCCTTTTTGTGAGCACGTTGTTTCCTTCTAATGGTTCTTTTTATTGTAGCATTGATCCAAGGGTGGGAATGACGATTTGCAGACATCTTGGTTGGTACTCTCTTCTCTATTACTTCTTTTATTTTTTTCCTTCAATGTGTCCCAAAGGCTGGTTACAGTAGAGTTTTCAACAGGAAGAGAGTGACCAAATTCTGACAGGTCTTGTTTGATGCCTTCGATGTCAGCTTTTTTCCATAGGAGGATTTTTCTTCTGGTTGGCTTGGGTAGTACTGGACGTAGGGCGCAGTCGTACAGGACAATGTCATGGACGCTGTTGCCGATGGATGGCATAGGTTTGCATCGTTGTTTCAGTCCGGGATGTGTGGTCAGAATCAAGTCCAATGTGTTTTTTGCGTCTGTAGGGAAGTCTACCATCTGTTCTAGGCTGCAGTCCGCTACCACCTCTAAATACTTCTCATTCGTCTTTTTACTGTATTGTGTTCCTTTCAGCGTGGTGTCTTCCCAGTTGATGTCAGGAAGATTAAAGTCACCGCCAATAATCAGAATGTTCCCTTTGGCTTTGTTTTTCAGATTACTAATTTCTGAAGCTGCTTGGTCGCTGTACTTGTCGTCGGTTCGTTTTGGAGGTCGGTAGAAAGAGGCTACATGCAGTTTTTTTTTTTATTCCGAGTCAGGTTAATTGTTCCGCTAATCATTTCTACGCTTTTTGAACATTGGATGTTGCTAATTTGAAGGTCTTTCTTTGAGGCTATCAACACTCCCCATTGGTTCTGTTTTTCTGTCTCTTCTGTTTATTTCATACCCAAAGAATGATGGGAGAATTTCTGACGTTTTGATCTTGTCTCAAGCCATGTCTCGCAGCCTAGGATGATGTCTGGGTCGCAGTCATCTATCACTGCTTCTAACAGTTTCCCTTTCTTGCGGCGGCTTTGGAAGTTGACAGAGAGGATTCTTAGAGAGTCTTTCTTTTGATTGGATTGCTGGGTTTTGCTTTTGGTGATGACGTATGCTGACGGACGTCGTTTTCATTGGGTGAGTGTATGGCTTCGCTAGTTGTTGATTGGGATGTTGACGTACCAGCAATAGAACTTTCTAAGGAAGAGCCGAGAGCTGAAAAGTTTGCTTGTGTTGCCTGATTGCGTTGGGGTGTAGTGATGTGGACACCTTGTCGTTGAATCCTTGGTGGCTGTACAGGTGACTGTATTGGTGCAGGAGTCTGACTAGAGTTGGTATGTAACTGACTTACTTGCGTTGTTGATGTCTGATGAGGCAAGGGGTATGACTTGGATGAGACGTTGACAACGTTGCAGGCAGGACAAGTCCATGGATCACTGGAATCACCGAGTCTTGTAAAGAGTGTGGTAGACATCCCAATGCATTCCCTGTGAAGCCACTGGCCACATTCATCGCACGCGATCACTCCGGTCTTGCACGCGTATGCACAAACACCACAGGGGTACCTTGGGCGTCTAGGACCGGGGTCAGGGTGAAGGCCAGTAATAAGCAGCAGAGTCAATTGGTGGGCTCTTTGAGTAGAAGACAGGTGGACATGTTTCAAAAGTTTGTGGCGGGTACACTTCAGCCAGGCATAGAAGTGTGATTGGTAGTTGGGCCAGTTGGAGTAGTCCTCCAATAAGGGTGTTGATAACTTGGATACATTGTACAATGTATCAGGAATAACTGTACTTGAATTGTCATGATGGTTGTTCTTTGTTGTTTCAAGAAAGTTGCTGTAGAGCAGAAACTGGATGAGAAGGCAAAAGGTGAATGAGGGCCCTTTAACACATGATTTGTTTTCAGGTTCATTTTTGGTTTGAAAAAAAAAGGAATATCAGTTCCTCCATACACACAATGAAGTCATAAGGATAAACACAATGATGAATGAACGATCGACGACACAGGCCAGGTGAGTTACTTACTAAACAGTGAGGGCAGCCATCTTGAATTTTGTTCAGGACACAAGTCACATCAATATCAACATAAATTTCAAACAGTAAACAAGTTGGGTATTTTTTGCTCCCATAAGAAAACCTAACACAGAGTAACTTGTATTCAAGACCGGCACAGCCTTTTAAACTTGAATAAAGGCAGACAAATACATAGACGAACAATCTAATAGTGGGGGGAAAAACAAGCGCAGGCCAACAACTGAACTATCTTCATAGTAATGACTTGGCAAAGATTTGGACTTAAGGAGGAGGAGGGGGGGGGGGGGGAGGGGGGGGGGGGGGTGAAGGGCGGAATTTGAAGATGGAGAAACTGGGAACATGAAATTAAGAAAATATATTACAGATATGAAAACTCTTCACTAGCTGCATAAGGGAACCATCGCAATCCTTTTGAAGGCAGATATATTTGTATTGCCTGCTCCGAGGCCTTTCGTCCGCTGGGTCGGACTCATCAGGGAGACACGGCTGGTTGTGTCTGCGCTCCTGGCGTCAAATAGAGACACACCACAGTCCATAATACTGTGGTGTTCTCACCACCAAGGGTGCAAAAAAGAATCCAATAGCACCCCCAAAGCAGCCAGCGAAGAGTAGTAAATGAAACTAAACGAAAGTGTGGGGAGGAAAAAAGTTGCTGAAAAACTAGAGACATTATGCAAATAGTATAAAATGTAAGGGACAATTTTTGAGCCTACGCCTGAGGAATCCACCCAAAGATGCAAGGGAGAACAAAAGACAAACACACAGATGGACAGAAAGCTTTGGAATTTGATGAACAGCAGTAACTGTCATTTGCAAGTGACGGTGTTGAACAGAACAATGGCTGTGTGTTCTTGGGAAATTGGTATGATTGGGAATAGAAACTTTCACAGTAAGTAATGATGTACTCCTGATTTCAATGGACTAATGATGTTGGTAGGAGTGGAAAGTGCATAGAACAAATTGGTTTGTGACTTTGATGGATTATGAAGTTGGTAAAGTGGAAGAGTGTGTAAACAATGGGTTTATAAACAGTTTTGATTCTGCATCATTGTCAGTGTTTCACTGTAGGGTGTGTGATTTGATCTACAAACTGTCTCAAGTGATGCATTCTGCTGGAATGGAAGAGAAGATTCTGTTGGATGGGTAAGTGTTATTGTTATTCATAAACTGTCTTAAACTGCCATTTGTTTCAAGAACTTCTGCCTGATACTGAGTATTACATTGTATTCACAGCAATTTTTGTTTATGTTTTTGCGTTTTCCGTAATGCATATGGTTTTTGGGCTCGGAATAAGGGAAAAAGTACTTTTCAATATGGGAAGTTGTAAAATGAGGAAAATTGGGTTGTCACCAATGCCACCGGAATCCTTTATAAATATATTGACAAAACCCAACAGTAATATGATGATAGCGGACTCCGAGTATAAATGAATAAAGAAAAATGTAGCCTACACTATTTACTTTGACTGCTGTTCTCAGGTGAAGCTGAAAACACTGTGGGCAAAATCACAACAAAAAGGAGGACCAGCAGAACGTCGGAGCTCATGATACGGACCCTCAAGCATTGTTTACTCTGACCCAAAGACCCCACAACGAGAGATGCAAACAAGTCTTTTGTCCTTATTACCAATCGAAACAAAGTTTACGTAATCTGGCGGTTCGGGATAGCTGCGACACTGTTAATTAAACCAAACAGAATCGGAAATGAAATGAGGCAGGGAACAGTAAACGATAAACAGTAAACAAGTTGGGTATTTTTTGCTCCCATAAGAAAACCTAACACAGAGTAACTTTTATTCAAGACTGGCACAGCCTTTTAAACTTGAATAAAGTCAGACAAATACATAGACGAGCAATCTAATAGTGGGGGAAAAAAGCAAGCGCAGGCCAACAACTGAGCTATCTTCATAGTAATGACTTGGCAAAGATTTGGACTTAAGGAAGGGGGGGGGGGGGGGAAGGAGGGGGGATTTGAAGATGGAGAAACTGGGAACATGAAATTATGAAAATATGTTACAGATATGAAAACTCTTGACTAGCTGCATAAGGGAACCATCGCAATCCCTTTTGAAGGCAGATATATTTGAATTGCCTGCTCCGAGGCCTTTCGTCCGCTGGGTCGGACTCATCAGGGAGACACGGCTGGTTGTGTCTGCGCTCCTGGCGTCAAATAGAGACACACCACAGTCCATAATACTGTGGTGTTCTCACCACCAAGGGTGCAAAAAAAATCCAATAGCACCCAAAAGCAGCCAGCGTAGAGTAGTAAATGAAACCAAACGAAAGTGTGGGGAGGGAAAAAAGTTGCTGAAAAACTAAAGACATTATGCAAATAGTATAAAATGTAGGGGACAATCTTTGAGCCTACGCTTGAGGATCCACCCAAAGATGCAAGGGAGATCAAAAGACAAACACACAGATGGACAGAAACAAATACAAATAACCTCAATTTAATCAAAACAAAATCGGAAATGAAATGAGGCAGGGAACAGTAAAGATAAACAGTAAACAAGTTGGGTATTTTTTGCTCCCATAAGAAAACCTAACACAGAGTAACTTTTATTCAAGACTGGCACAGCCTTTTAAACTTGAATAAAGTCAGACAAATACATAGACGAGCAATCTAATAGTGGGGGAAAAAACAAGCGCAGGCCAACAACTGAGCTATCTTCATAGTAATGACTTGGCAAAGATTTGGACTTAAGGAAGGGGGGGGGGAGGGGGGGGGGTGAAGGAGGGGGGATTTGAAGATGGAGAAACTGGGAACATGAAATTATGAAAATATGTTACAGATATGAAAACTCTTGACTAGCTGCATAAGGGAACCATCGCAATCCCTTTTGAAGGCAGATATATTTGAATTGCCTGCTCCGAGGCCTTTCGTCCGCTGGGTCGGACTCATCAGGGAGACACGGCTGGTTGTGTCTGCGCTCCTGGCGTCAAATAGAGACACACCACAGTCCATAATACTGTGGTGTTCTCACCACCAAGGGTGCAAAAAAGAATCCAATAGCACCCCAAAAGCAGCCAGCAAAGAGTAGTAAATGGAACCAAACGAAAGTGTGGGGAGGGAAAAAAGTTGCTGAAAAACTAAAGACATTATGCAAATAGTATAAAATGTAGGGGACAATCTTTGAGCCTACGCTTGAGGATCCACCCAAAGATGCAAGGGAGATCAAAAGACAAACACACAGATGGACAGAAACAAAATACAAATAACCTCAATTTATTCAAAACAAAATCGGAAATGAAATGAGGCAGGGAACAGTAAACGATAAACAGTAAACAAGTTGGGTATTTTTTGCTCCCATAAGAAAACCTAACACAGAGTAACTTTTATTCAAGACTGGCACAGCCTTTTAAACTTGAATAAAGTCAGACAAATACATAGACGAGCAATCTAATAGTGGGGGAAAAAAACAAGTGCAGGCCAACAACTGAGCTATCTTCATAGTAATGACTTGGCAAAGATTTGGACTTAAGGAAGGGGGGGGGGGGGGGGGGGTGAAGGAGGGGGGATTTGAAGATGGAGAAACTGGGAACATGAAATTATGAAAATATGTTACAGATATGAAAACTCTTGACTAGCTGCATAAGGGAACCATCGCAATCCCTTTTGAAGGCAGATATATTTGAATTGCCTGCTCCGAGGCCTTTCGTCCGCTGGGTCGGACTCATCAGGGAGACACGGCTGGTTGTGTTGCGCTCCTGGCGTCAAATAGAGACACACCACAGTCCATAATACTGTGGTGTTCTCACCACCAAGGGTGCAAAAAAGAATCCAATAGCACCCCAAAAGCAGCCAGCAAAGAGTAGTAAATGAAACCAAACGAAAGTGTGGGGAGGGAAAAAAGTTGCTGAAAAACTAAAGACATTATGCAAATAGTATAAAATGTAGGGGACAATCTTTGAGCCTACGCTTGAGGATCCACCCAAAGATGCAAGGGAGATCAAAAGACAAACACACAGATGGACAGAAACAAATACAAATAACCTCAATTTAATCAAAACAAAATCGGAAATGAAATGAGGCAGGGAACAGTAAACGATAAACAGTAAACAAGTTGGGTATTTTTTGCTCCCATAAGAAAACCTAACACAGAGTAACTTTTATTCAAGACTGGCACAGCCTTTTAAACTTGAATAAAGTCAGACAAATACATAGACGAGCAATCTAATAGTGGGGGAAAAAAACAAGTGCAGGCCAACAACTGAGCTATCTTCATAGTAATGACTTGGCAAAGATTTGGACTTAAGGAAGGGGGGGGGGGGAGGAGGGGGGTTTGAAGATGGAGAAACTGGGAACATTGAAATATGTTACAGATATGAAAACTCTTGACTAGCTGCATAAGGGAACCATCGCAATCCCTTTTGAAGGCAGATATATTTGAATTGCCTGCTCCGAGGCCTTTCGTCCGCTGGGTCGGACTCATCAGGGAGACACGGCTGGTTGTGTCTGCGCTCCTGGCGTCAAATAGAGACACACCACAGTCCATAATACTGTGGTGTTCTCACCACCAAGGGTGCAAAAAAGAATCCAATAGCACCCCAAAAGCAGCCAGCAAAGAGTAGTAAATGAAACCAAACGGAAAGTGTGGGGAGGGAAAAAAGTTGCTGAAAAACTAAAGACATTACGCAAATAGTATAAAATGTAGGGGACAATCTTTGAGCCTACGCTTGAGGATCCACCCAAAGATGCAAGGGAGATCAAAAGACAAACACACAGATGGACAGAAACAATACAAATAACCTCAATTTAATCAAAACAAAATCGGAAATGAAATGAGGCAGGGAACAGTAAACGATAAACAGTAAACAAGTTGGGTATTTTTTGCTCCCATAAGAAAACCTAACACAGAGTAACTTTTATTCAAGACTGGCACAGCCTTTTAAACTTGAATAAAGTCAGACAAATACATAGACGAGCAATCTAATAGTGGGGGAAAAAAACAAGCGCAGGCCAACAACTGAGCTATCTTCATAGTAATGACTTGGCAAAGATTTGGACTTAAGGAAGGAGGGGGGGGGGGGGGGGGGGGAAGGAGGGGGGATTTGAAGATGGAGAAACTGGGAACATGAAATTATGAAAATATGTTACAGATATGAAAACTCTTGACTAGCTGCATAAGGGAACCATCGCAATCCCTTTTGAAGGCAGATATATTTGAATTGCCTGCTCCGAGGCCTTTCGTCCGCTGGGTCGGACTCATCAGGGAGACACGGCTGGTTGTGTCTGCGCTCCTGGCGTCAAATA
>CM065728.1:46084957-46124957 GCA_033310375.1 Conus canariensis | reverse complement strand
GCCTTTTTATTGTTTGCTTTGTTACAGGCCGACCGACTGGCAGCAGGACTGTTGTCCCTGGGTCTGAAGACAGGGGACCGGCTGGGGATCTGGGGACCCAACAGTATGGAGTGGGTCATCACACAGTACGCCATGGCCAGAGCAGGCCTCATCATGGTCAGCTGGATGGTCACTGATACTGTTATCTGTTGTTTTTTTTACTGTATAGATCTGTTCTCTGTCACAGCTCTGTGTTCTCCTTACTTTATCACTACCATATATTTTGTCACTGTCTTCTGTACCCTGTACTCTGTGTTCTCTACCCTCTGTACTTCATCACTGCTGTCTGTCTGCACGCTGCAACTACTCTCTGTATTATGTCCCTACTCTGTGATGTCACTGCTCTGTGCCCTCTGTCACTAGTCTCTTTGCTCTGTTACTCTATTTTTCTGTCACTGCTCTCTGTCTCTGTGCTCTCTGTCACTTCTCTCTGTCCTCTGTACACTGTCATTGTTTTCTGTACACTTTCAGTCATCTTTGTTTTCTGTCACTACTATCTGCTCTTTGTAAGTGCTCTCTGTCACTGTTCTGAGTATTCTGACAGTATTCTCTGTTCTCTGTCATTAATCTCTGGACTCTTGTCACCATTCTCTTTGCTCTGGCTATAAACAGCATGATTTGATTTGACCTGCCACTGCCCTCTGTACTCAGTCACGTCCCCTGGCTTTCATGTTGATTTAAATCAGGATGTTTGTAATCTGAGCTGACTCCTCTGATGTGAGTGTGTGTTGTGTGTGTGTGTGCGTGCGTGTGTGTGTGTGTGTGTGTGTGTGTGTGTGTGTGTGTGTGTGTGTGTGTGTTGTGTGTGTGTGTGTGTGTGTGTGTGTGTGTGTGTGTGTGTGTGTGTGTGTGTGTGTGTGTGTGTGTGTGTGTGTGTGTGTGTGTGTGTGTGTTGTTCTTTTTATCTGCAGATTAACGAAGAAGCGCAATATCACATATGCAAATCAAATGTCACTTATTTACTAAACTTTTAATTGATGTGTTTACTTTTGTTCTTCAAATTCTCTGCATGCATTTGCATATTTCTTACATGAAACTGATGGACACGTTTGTTTGCAGGTGAACATTAACCCAATGTATCGAAGCCATGAACTGGAATTTGTTTTAAAAAAGGTCTGTAACATTGGTGGTTTTACTAAGATAACATATATCAGTGTCTTATATTCATTGAAAGACAGGAACATGCACTTATTATATCTTTTATACATTTACATATATTGCATAGGTTGGTAAAAAAAAAAAGTTGTGAATTCTGCATTAGTTTCAGTTTCGTTGCAGCCCAGCAAATAACACGGGGCCTGTTCAATATGTCACTACTTCAGCTCTCCATTCCTTGAAAAAAAAAAAAAAAAGACAAAAGAAAAGAGGTCATGGATAAAAACAAAGCCATACATATTTATATACTGTGATCGAATGGTTTGCAACAAGTTAAACATTTATGTTTTTGAAATGGATAAAATTAGGCCATGCCAAGTGTGCCAGCTCTTTTTTTTTTTACCATTCCATCTCTTTTTTTTTTTTTTGGTATCAGTTTACAGCAAAATGTAACAGCCCTGATAGGGCTGGTGGGGGCTATTTCAGTGTAAATTGTATTCCCACCTGGAAATTTTGTGGTGGTCATTTCCTCATTTCTGCCATTCTGATTGTTTCTGCTTTTTTTTTCTCTTGCCTGTACTGTCATTCACAGTCTTTCAGCCTTTGTCGTCCATTTACAAGTCTTTTTGTTAAAGCAAATCAGTGCATATTTTCTTTTGTAAAAGTTACAGCATGCCGGCTTTCTTTAGTTGTAAGCAGGTGACTAGATAGTGCAAATGAACAGACTGTACAGAACTGATGCTAGTTGTTTATTCTGTATTTATGGAGAAGAAAAGTGTTGTTATTTTTTTTGTAAACTAGGGGCCTAAAAGGAGTGAGAATGCCTGATCCCCTTTCCACACCCTTGTTAGCATATCAATAGCTACCATGCTATGAAATTGTGTACATAATTTTTACTGTTGACTCCCCCCCCCCCCTCCCCTCCCCCCCAGAACAGGATAATTTTCCCAGGCAGTGATGGTCCTAGAAAGGCCCTGTGGTCGTCTGGGCTGTAATAATGAAAAATAACAATAAAATCAGTTCAAGAAATATCAGTGCAATGGCAAAATAATCAAGGAAGGCAATAAGCATATTCCACTCACTGGCCACATGTGTTATGAACTTATCAGAGTAGCCAGTCAAATAGGATGAAGGTGTAGAGAAGTGTAGACCAGCATTTTTCGTTCAATGACGTGACTTGGTCACTATGTGCCAATCAAAATGTGTTCTTTGCGTTTAGGCAGTGTGTACAATAAAGTTTACATGTGCAGGAAAAGGAGAGGCAGTGTGGAAGTATATGAAGAGTGGGGTAGGTGAAGGAGTCTTCAGATGGCATGCAAAAGGTTAACCATGCTTCAAAGTAATGCCACCATCCCATTTGGTTTTCTTTTGTTATGTATGCATTTTAACGTCAACTTGTTCCAGAGATTCATTGTTATTTGTTATCTATTTAAGTCATGACATTTATTTAATTTGATGCTGTTGTCATCTTGAATCCATATAATTAATGATATACATTTTGTTTGACACTCTCATTTCATATTTTCCCTATGTTTAACAGGTACTATCAAATTTTGTTTGATTTAGTCACTAAGGCAATTTAAGATGTCATAGATATTACATATTTAATAACTTATTTTGAAAACATGTAAGGGGTTTAAATTTGCTGTTCTCATACAGCTTCTCATTCTTGATTCACCATGAATGACCTTACTTTGCTGTTCTCATACAGCTTCTCATTCTTGATTCACCATGAATGACCTTACTTTGCTGTTCTCATACAGCTTCTCATTCTTGATTCACCATGAATGACCTTAATTTGCCATGTTTGGCAGTGGCAGAAAGAGGAAATGACTTGCACAGAAGGCAGTGATATAGTTTACACTGAAAGACCACTTAGCATTCCAACAAGAGGAAGCAGGTTCTGTGTAAAATGGAGATCCATTATTTGAAAGCTAAGGGAAACAAGCCTAGCACAATTGACACAGGGGACAGAACTGCAGCTTTTCAACAGTAAATTAAACATTAGTGATATAGCCATGTGGGAAATGAAGGCTGGTGTAAAAGACACTATGATTTTTAAAAAATGTATACTCAGCTTGAGATGTTGGTTTATCAATACTAAGATTAATTTTGTGTATTTTGTGTTTCAGTGTATGTTTAGACTGAACTAACTTAAACCAAGAGAATCTTACCAAAAGAAGGGTTTTTCCAAGAAACATTAAACTGTTGAAAAATAACACATGAACTTGTAATTAAAAACAAAAAAGATATTTGTCTTGTTTGTAACAAAACATTTTATGTATTAGATCTGTGCTGTACACATAATGTGGCAAGCTTTAGTTATATTTTAGTTCTGGTCTAAGTGAGCTGTTGAATTCTCAAAGAAGGATACAAAACGGCAAGAATTTCATATTATGATTTCTCACATGGTGAAAGATGCATGATGGAACATGCCTGTATTTGGTGTGTAGGTGGGTTGTAAAGCACTGATAGCGGCCCTGGCTTCAAGGAGGTGGATTACTACCACACTTTGTTTGAACTGGTTCCAGAGCTGGCCTCTTGTCCTGATGGAAAGATTCACAGTCACATGTATGTAACAGACACATATGTTTTAGTTTTTTTTTCTCAGTGTGTGTCATGTACAGACTGGAGTACTTCAGATAGCCAGACCTTGATCATGATGGGAAAGAAAAAAGTTAAGGGAGTTAAATTGGTAGTGTATGTGTGTGTGTGTGTGCATGCATGTGTGTGTGCGTGCGTGCGTGCGTGCATGCGTGCGTGTGTGTGTGTGTGTGTGTGTGTGTGTGTGTGTGTGTGTGTGTGTGTGTATATAGCTCAGGCTGCCAGATCTACCGATCATGATCAGTTTGGAGAGGACACTTCAAAGGAACTGTTTGTGTGCTGTCTCAGACTGCTTGATTTACAGATCCTGATCATGATGGGGAAGGAAAGATCAAGGGAACTGTGTGTGTGTTGTCTCAGACTACCGGACCTGAAGATTCTGATCATGATGGGGAAGGAAAAGTTCGGGGGAGCTTTCCTGTTTGATGACATACTAGAGGCTGCCAGTCCTGCACAGGTCAAGGCCATTTCTGACCTCCAGGATTCCTTGCAGTTTGATGATCCAATCAACATTCAGTTTACTTCTGTAAGTGAGCAACTGTCTGTCCATCTGGGAATTTTTGTCTGTCTGTCTTTCTTTGTGCATAAATATACATATATATCCATATCAATAATTTTACATATATCTACCTAAGTACCTGCCTACCAATCTATCTATTACCTACCTATCTATCTATCTCATAAAACATTCAAAATCGCATCTAGATGATTGACAAATCGAAGTTATGAAATTAAGTTCTTATCATGGATTTACTCACCTCACCAAGTCATCCAAAGAAAACGTAAAGAATTTCCTGGAGATCACAGTTTTTAAAAGCAAAGGAAAATTGAAAACTTTCTGGAAGGTTTGCTGATTAGATATGAAAGTGAAATTTGTGTTAATTTAACCAGCAGGTGCAAGTGGCTTTAATATTTATTCTGGAAATACAGAATTTCTGAAGTCACTGTTGTAAAGCATGTATATACATTCATGCACTTTGTATCAGCCATAAAGTCCCAAGTACAATCATTTGGAGGAAGGTGTACTTAAACAGATGAATAACATTATCGAATGCTGATCAGTAATTATTGAGCTGGGTGAGAGGTTGAGAGTTTAGTTCTCTTCAGAAGCATTTGTTTGTGGGATTTGGGGGCTCCAGTCTGCTTCCATCCAGACTTGAGTGTGCTATAGCTTAAATGCGAAGACTGGAACCATGCAGACCTGTTGCGTCCAGTTTATGGATTTGTCTTTGAAGGTAGTGCTCATATTTCCTGACCAATACTGCAGGTGTCTGTATTTCTTGGGCATGGTTGATGCTGCGATATATTTTGCGAGACAGCGTAGCCATGTAATCTCAGACCTGTACCCTTATGGTGATCTCTGTTTTTAATTTATATTTCACATCAGTGTCCATGTGGAGTTCATGTAAAGGTTTTCAGTATTGTTAAGGTCATGGGGACTAGTGGCGCTTGCTCTTCATGGTTCTTTATTGTGCTCAGTAGCGGGCATAATTGGTGGTGTCTTGTGTAGGTTCAAGTAGAGCAGGTACTATCAAGTGCTGCCAAAGTAACTCAGCAGTAGTGCAGTGTCTCCTCTGATGGGTTGCCTCATGATGACTTGGTATTGATTGCTACCTTTGGACTTCAGTGCAGGCCCTTTGACAAGACAAACCTGGGTGTGGTTGTGTTTTAGAGAGCCAGAATGGCTGTGCTTGTGTTTTAGGCCATGTTGGGGACATGGAAGGTGAGACAGCACCAAAACAAAGTAACTTGCTTAGACAAAGATGCTCCTGCATCTTGCAACGCATGAGGCAGTCAAGGCGCTCCACTGTGCACGGTCCTCAGCCAGTTTGGTAGTGTCACTCCATCCTCTGTCAAAGCGTCTGAGGCCTCTCTCAGAAACAAAGTAAACAAAAACAAAAGCAAAAACGTACCTTGTTGAGCGGCTCAACAGGTTACCAAAAGGAGCTTATGAGACAGGAACAAAACATCATCAAAACTTGGGTAACATCCGTTCAGTCAGGCATATACTTTGCACTTCTGGCTGTTGAATGGTAAGTTCATCAAGGGAACTGTTAGTAGAACAGGCTACATAAGGGAAATTAGGCAACACCTCATTGAGTGATGTTCTCAAAAGTGGCATTACAAGATTTAAGGTGGCGAATGATCCATGCAAACAAGAATTTTTTTTCACCTAAACTGTTTACCAAAAAAAGTTCAAAAGTTGCATTTTGAGGTTCAGGTTATGGCGAACAGTCTCTGCTGATTTAAGTTTAGATGATTAGCTACTGTCGTGTCCAAACTGTTTTTTGTTTCATTTTGAGACACTGTATCACCATGCAGATGTGCACAAGCCTTGTCGAAGCTCAGAATAATCAACTTTTTAGGATGCTGACGAAAACAGATAGGCATGATTAACCCTTTCACCGCCAGACATTCTATTTTGCATAAATCCCCATCGCCAGCCATTTTTCCAAAAAAGCTCTTATTTTATACCAGCATATGTGAAACGCGGATATCTCTGGAACTAAACAACCAATTCTCATGCTATTTTTTGTAAAATGGAGGAGATACACTGTACTTTTATTATATCATAACATGTTAGTAATGGTAAGTAAACAACAATTTCAAATTTTTAGTACTTTCAAGTGCAAAAAAAAATGCAAAATAAAAAAAAAGAATGTTATGTTCCTTCTAAACATAAAAAATGAAGAAAGAATGCCAACAAACTCTCAACAAGGGAGGAAAAATACTCCACTCACAACTGAAGACCAGAAAGTATGATATTTCCAACAGAAAAGTGGAAGAAACAGCCACAAATACAACTACTCCAATAGCAGGGAACACACACACACACACACACATGCTTATGCCTAACTGGTACACATGTAAGAAAGAAAAAGGGAACACACACACACACACACACACACACACACACACACACACACACACACACACATGCACACAAACACACACACACACGTCCCTTTCACTCTCAACAGTAATATTTTTTATGAACACAAAGTCATTCATGTGCCTGTTGGTCTCTGAACCTTTGAGAGCCCTTCAGCTATTCATAAAACCCACCCAACACGTCTCTGTGGCTCGCCTCTCACGTGTCAGTCAGCCACGCCCCCTTCAACCTCGACCAGCAAGTGTCGGCCCACAGCGTGTGTGAAGTTCACTACCTAAAGTAATAGCCCGCCCCATCACATAACCCATCAGTCAGTCAGTGAACAGTCAGTCAGTGCTGGCTGGCTCAACGCAAAAACACTGGGGCACAGCGGTAGTAAGTGGGCGTCTAGTCTTATCTCTCATCAGCACGCCTCCTCTCCCAACTATTTGGCCACAGTCCAACGCTTCACGTTGCAATAATTCGGTCAAGCCCTCACTATTGTTGTTTCCTTGTAACTATCTGGGTCTTCTTCATCTGTATTAGGAACAACTGACCGTCTATTCAATACTCCCAGCACTTGATGTGTGGTAAATGTAAGGCAAGGTCGAGTACATAAAGTGCTTGGTGGTGACGTCATAGTGAATGGAAAAACAATCGGAATAAAGTCGATAAAACACTGAACTGAATAGTGTTCTGACAGAGCAAATGGCTGTGAGCACGGGCCAGACCATCCCCCAACTATGACGTTTATTGCTGACTTTTTATCTCATGAACTTGGATCGTGAGAGTATCGGGAGTTAGGTCACCCTACTTTGTCGCCAAATGGCGACGTCGGCGCTCTGCCCTGTCGTCACCAAAAGGCGCCTATGGCGGTGAAAGGGTTAAGTAAAATTTCATCATTGCTACTGATAAAAACCAGTGAAATGCAAACAAAGTAAATAGCCAACACATATTTCACATTATCAGGACGGATGTTATCTAACAAGTGTGAGAAGCGTTTTAAGCAAAGGTGGATCATTTGAACTTTTCTAAAATAATTCTTTGTTTTTGTTTTTTATTTTTGTATCAGACAAAACTCATGTTCATATGAAATCACTTCGTCTTTTCCCCATCAAGTTAAATGCTTGAACAGCCTATTTGCCAACTGTTGTGCTTATGCTAGTGTTATGTACAGGTAGAAATATGCGCAATTATGAGTGAATTTATTATCTTGATTGTGAGTATGTGTATGTGTTAAGGGGTGAGATTTTGGGTGTAGATATGAGCGTATGAGTAAGGGTGCATGTGTGTTGGTTGTAGGCAAGGGAGGAAGTGGAGATGGGTGGTGTTTGGGTGGAAAAGGAGGAAGGAATGGGTAGGGAGAAAAGGGTGGATGAGATATCGATAAGGGAGATAGGGAGTTGTGTGATGGAAAGAGTGAATGAATATGGTGTGAAGTTTCAAGGGAAAATGAGAAGTCTTTATTCACAAGTGCATTGGTTTGAGAGCATCAGCTGAAAACACCAAAGATGGGGGAGGAAGAGGAAAAAAAACTCTTCTATGTATAGACAGATTTTCAACTTCTAACCCGAGTAATTCAGATTGAAGATGATCAGATTACAAGAAATCTCTGAGAGGGGTTCATTTGATAGAAAAAGTATTTCATAATCTTGTGGCAAGAATCATAACCTGTTTATGCATTACAGATGAGGGTTAAAGGACGGCAGTGTATGGAAAATAATAGTATTAGTTGTGTTGGGTTTTCTTTTTCTTTCTTTTGTTAAGGGTACTACTGGAGATCCAAAAGGAGCTACCTTATCTCATCACAACATTGTGAACAACTGCTACAATGTTGGACTGGTTCTGGACTACCATAACAGGGTAAGATAGTATTTACCTTTCTTTCACACACACATGCTCATGTCTTGATTTAGGGGGATGTTTCACATTCAGAAACAAATTTGTAGTAGTTCCTGGGAGAATTGTGATGGCTGAACAAACCCTTGACTACATTGGCTCATGCCCTTTTCTTTATTTTTCATCCTGTCTTGCTATCTCTCTCCCTCTTTGCCTGTGTCTGTCAGTCTCTCTCTGTTCTTCTGTGTATGTTATTTACAAGCATTGGAAAACATACTAGACAGTAATATAAACCAATAAAAATACATAGGATGTTTTTCTTTATTAAAAAGCTTTGTTATTATTACAAAAATATTAAGTAAAATACTTGTACATAAGAAAAGAGTGTTTTTTTGTGTGTAACCACACAGGTGATGTTCATGTTAGCACTGACTACAGTTTACATGTTTAGTTGTTCAAGTGATCAATGTGTATACAGCAATTGAATATTGAATGTTTTAGAATCAGTTTCAGTAGACAGGTTTTTTTGGGGTTTTTTTTAGCTAACCGTGTATAATGTTTGCATCAGATGTGGATATGTTTATCTATTTACATATTTCTGTTATTTGTCCACCTTTATTTGTCCACCCACTTTATGTGCTTAATCCACTTTTCATACCACTGGCAACAAAGAGAAACTGAGATAAATCAAGGAAGACCAACAACCCATCTGCTTGTATTGTGTACATGTGACGGTGGTCCTAATTTTCTGAAAATGACCAGTGAATTTCAGGAGACACGTATCTGTGCCCCAGTGCCTTTATACCACTGTTTTGGCATGGTTTTGGCATGTCTGCAAGCACCCTGTCATGGTGCTACTGTTGTGTTTCCTGCCAAGTCCTTTGATGCCGGTGTAACACTGCAGGCTGTTCAGGATGAGAGGTAACTCTGTTGGGGAGAAAATGATGTGTTGTCTTCTGCTAGTTTTTGTTTTCTTTTTTGAGTTTCTGAGTAGTGTATGTTGCATGTTTTGATTTCAAAATTGCTTGCATTTTTCAGTGTATGTGTGCGTGTGCATGTGTGTTCAATAAAAACATACATTGCACTCACATGTCCCATTTCTCCGACTGATATCATGCAATACATAGTATTCAGGAATACACCTGCATCCTAAGTGGAGTTTACACAGTGTGAACTTCCAGTCCCTTGGAATACCCTTGGCATTTGAGCACAATCAGGACAGTGTGGCTTAATGCTGTCCAGGCACAGGCAGAGCTTTCGGCCTGATTCCCTGGTCTCACTTGTGCATGCCACATAGTCCCTGCTGATGTGCATGTTTTGCCAATTCAAACAGAGAAAAAAGTCAGCAATAATTGGTAATGGACAGTATTGTGTTAGGTGTCATAAAAGAAGACAAACATTTCACATACGGCCCTTTACGTTTGAGTCAATAACTCTCAATGTGTGAACACAATTGTAGAAAGAAAAATGTCATTTTAGTTTACATTCTATTCTTTTCTTTAACAATGCAAACAGACACAGGAAATTCTAGCCATGCTTAGCGTTAAAACTCAAGCTTCTTTCATTCAAAGGTGTTGAGGTCTGCTAAATTCACATCGGAGCATCCAAATGATGGTCTGAAACTTACTGAAACAACCCCAAAGCTAAACACAGAGACCATATCAAGGAGTGTTGAAATTTTTCATTTTCCCGTTTGCAAACACTGACCCCTGTGACAGCAGGGAGCATTCTGCTTGTCTGCCTACTCATGATGATAAAGTTGCAGGGGAGGGAAAAATCTGCAGCTCTCTTGGCTGGCATGCCACCAAGCTGAAGTTGCAGGGAGGGAAAAATTCTGCCAGCCTCTCTTGGCTGGCATTGCCACCAAGCTGAAGTTGCAGGGAAGGGAAAAAATTCTGCCAGCCTCTCTTGGCTGGCATTGCCACCAAGCTGAAGTTGCAGGGAAGGGAAAAATCCTGCCAGCCTCTCTTGGCTGGCATTGCCACCAAGCTGAAGTTGCAGGGAAGGGAAAAATTCTGCCAGCCTCTTTGGCTGGCATTGCCACCAAGCCTCCAACTTCCTTGGTAACAAATCTATATTTATTGTGACCAACAATTTGTTTACGTGCGTTTGTGTTGTTTTGCTCATAACTTACTCATTTTCATTGTTAATTTATCTGTTGTCTGAAGAAGACCTTTAGGCTGAGGCTCAGTACTTAAGTGTTTGTGATGTTTATTGGGGGCTCAGTATTTCAACATTTCACATATTAACTTCGCCTGTTGTCATCATACTTTGAAACTTATTTGAACTTACCTGTATTCAAACTGAAGGTCAATGTTTGTTGTGGTTTTCCCATGTTATATGTACCCAAATATCTTCCCCATAATTCATTTTGGATCCTCAAGCATACGCTGATACATGCTTATTTATTTTGATTATTTTTTTTTACCAGTTTTTGGCAACTGATTGCTTTATGTGACCAACTTCTTCTGTAAAGTTTTCTGTCCTTCGCTGTCTGTGGTGTTGAGAATGCCACAAAATTATAGTTGGTGTTCTCTACTATGGTGGGACTGCCACAACCACAGCCAGCAATGTCTACTGAAGATTTCTCACTCAGAAGATGAAAGTAGACTCTAGACAGGCACAAACAAATGGTTCTGTTCACTATACAGAACTCAAAGAACTGCTGTCTGTGAAGGATATAATTTTCATACTTTAACGCCCATTTTTTTAATCTATACATTCTTTTCCTCTTCTCCCCTCATCACAACCCCCTCCTTTCAAAATTCCACCTAAGTCATTTTCATAAAGACTGACTATTCATTTAAGTGTATTTGTTGTTGTTTTGTTTTCCCCGTGATATACTCATTTTTATTTTTTGTATGTTTGTTCTTTAATGTCTTGCCTGATAAAGACCAGCTGGTCGAGGCTTGGAACTGGCATGTTCGTAATATTCATTTGGCACCTCACTATTTCAACATTTATGTGCAAGTTCTAACTTCGGCTTGCAGCAGTTACTCTTACAGACTTTTGTGTTTATTTATTTATTCATTTATTTGTAACACCTGTTATCTGTTCTGGCATTGTAGCCATGTCAACAAATTCTGTTTTGATTTTTGTTTTGGTTGCTTTTTCAATGTTCAGACATTACAGCTGTGTTGGAACAGATGTACCTCACTGTACGGAGTGCCCACAATGTTCATTGACATGCTGAACCACAAGAGCCTGGACACAGTAGATCTGAGCACCTTGTACACTGGCATAATGGCAGGGTCGCCTTGTCCCGTCAAAGTCATGAGCCGTGTCATTGAGAAGATGAACATGCGGGAAGTGACAGTGAGTGACTTTCACTAGGAATCAAGTCGCACTGAATGACAGATTTCAAGGGTGAAGGGACAGAGAAGTTTAAGTGTGACAAGTTTTAGGGATATAATGATTTTAATTTTTAATGACTATTTAAGAATTAGTGTGAAGGTTTTCATCTAGCATGTTTTCAGAAACATTTTTTTAAACAGTTACCTTTTGACTGTGAATGGTGGTTTCCACGGATACAATGACAGTATTATTATTAAAGTGATTCAGGAATTTAGTAACTGTGAGTAAATGTTTTCAGGAATGTGGTTGTAGTGGGATGTAGGATGAAAACAAAGTGACAGTTTTCAGAAACAGATAACATTTATTAAGGATCAAATGACAGTTAAGGTAGAAGGAAAATATCAACCGCAAATGAAATGACAATGTGTAACTCTTTTCAGGAATGGGTGCTGGTGGGTTATTGGGTGAAAATGAGGAAAAGTTTTAAGATATTAGATAATAGTTCCCATATATCAATTGACTGTTAATGTTTTTTTGTGTGAATAAATTGAATGTAGAATCAAGTAATCATGGGTAACTGTTCTCACCAGTATGGTGGTGATAAGAGTTTAATGAAAACAAAGGGTAGTTTTCAGGATCAAAGGAACAGTTTTCAAGGCTTAAGTGACTGAATGACAGTTCTTTTTTTTTCTTTTTTTTAAGCAACAGGGTTCAAGATATATTTACCTTTGACCCTTGTTTGAGGCTTTGAGGATGTGTTGTGATGAACATGCTTTAACACACTGAACATACACATTAAATGTATCACACAGAGAAATGAAAGATGAAAATACGTTAATTGATGTATGCTTTCCCTTGTTTGATAAATTTAGCTGAGTTGCTTTTTTTTTTAGATGTGAAATATGTTTGAAAAATTCAAAATGAACATGCTTAAAATGACAGGGGTGGCAAATGCAATCAAGCTCAAACTATGAAGATTTGAAACTGAACAATGAATGTACACAGAAATTATATATTCAGACATTAGATGACATGTTGCAAAGATCAAGTGACATGCAATGACAGTTTCCCAGGGAAGAAGTGAGTGAATTTTTTTTTAGGTATTATTAAATCTCAGAAAGGTGTGTCACTCCTCAATACTGTTGGTATTCCCTCCACAAAGAAAAATTACATTTTCTCAAGGCAAAATCAGTATGATGTGTGCCTGTGGTGTTTACTCAGTACAGGCATTTAAATTGAGAGGTCAGAAAAGTCGTCACTTGTAGATATCAAAAGTACAAATGTCAGATTTAAAGATTTGCTGGATGTTTTTTTTTTTTTTTTTAGTTATCTTGGTCACAGACAGACAAACAGACACATATACACATACACACTAAGATACATACATCACTTGTAGATATCAAAAGTACAAATGTCAGATTTAAAGATTTGCTGGATGTTTTTTTTTTTATAGTTATCTTGGTCACAGACAGACAAACAGACACATATACACATACACACTAAGATACATACATAGTTGCATATTTACAAACAGACACACACACACATACACAAGCACACTCTCACACACACACACATATGCACATATACATGCATTTTCACACACTCGCAAGCACACACTTTTTCAGAAGTAAAAAGCAGTTCTTTGTTTTACAGGTTATGTCCTTGTCTAGTAAAATCGTCAGAAAGTGGCATTTTAACAGAAAATTTGTGGTTACTAAATCTGATAGAAACAAGATGCGAAGCATATAAACGTACTCCCAGTTTTCCAAACCGCTTATAAATCGGCCAAGTGCTTTGTGAGATAAGAAATAAAGGCAAAATAACGGTTTTAACGGTTATTTAACCGATGTACACTTTTGAAACTGGTATTTTAGTCCTCATTGGGCTGAAGCCTGTGTACATACCAAATTTCATCCAGATCGGACAATATGTCAAGAATAACGGTTTTTAACGGTCAGATTTTGAAACACTACATGGAAGTGCCATTTGTGTGTGATAACCTTTCTATATACAAAATTTCATTAAAACCCACCAATATATAAAAAATAATGGCAAAAATAACGGTTTAACGGTTATATAACCGATGTACACTTTTGAAACCGGTATTTTAGTCCTCACTGGGCTAAAGCCTGTGAAAATATCAAATTTCATCCAAATCGGACAATACGTCAAGAACAACAGTTTTTAACGGTCAGATTTTGAAACAGTATATAGAAGTGCCATTTGTGTGTGATAACCTTTCTATATACCAAATTTCATTAAAATCCACCTATATATAAGAAATAACGGCAGAATAACGGTTTTTAACGGTTGATTAATCCATTTTCAGCATTACATCACTTACATATGGACAGAGGCTCCTATTTGTCACAAGATCATCCAAACCGCTTATAAATTGGCCAAGTACTTTCTGAGATATTCCATAAAGAAGAAAAATTGTTACAGGCCGTTACAACCGTTAGTAACGGCTATAACGGGGCAAACTAAAACATCAGGCATCATCCATGACCCATAATGAACATACCTGCTAATTTTCATAAAGGTCGGCCAAGTACTTTCTGAGATATTCCATAAAGAAGAAAAACCGTTACAGGCCATTACAACCGTCAGTAACGGCTATAACGAGGTAAACTAAAACATCGGGCATCATCCGTGACCCATAATGAACGTACCTGCTCATTTTTACAAAGATCGGCCAAGTACTTTCTGAGATATTCCATAAAGAAGAAAAACCGTTACAGGCCGTTACAGCCATTAGTAACAGCTATAGCGGTAAACTAAAACATTGGGCATCATCCGTGGCCCATAATGAACGTACCTACAAATTTTCAGAAAGATCGGCCCAGTAGTTTTGTCTGGAGCGAGTGGAACACATTTTGACCACGGACACACAGACGGACAGACACACAGACAGCATTTCTTCGTTCCCATTCTAAAGTACTCCCTGTTCTATAAGGACTGGGAATACAAAAAGCAAACAGCCTGTAAACTTAGCTATGTGTCATGGTGTGTGGTGCCAGGTATGCTATGGCGCCACAGAGACAAGCCCAGTCACATTCCAGAGTCTGAGAGACAGCAGTGTTGACAAGCGTGTCTCCAGTGTGGGGACTGTGGCCGGGCATGTGGAGGTACTCTGTGTTGTGCTATTTTTTCTGTTTTTTATTTGTTTGTTTATTTTTTTTAGATGGTCACTGTCTTCTTTGTCTTAGTTTCTTCCTGTATGTGTGTGTGCGTGTGTATGTGTGTTTGAAAAAGAGTAACAGACACGCATAGTGAATATTGTATGTCGCTAAACAGCTTATTGATTCTGTCCCAAACTGTAAATGAATTCTGTTTCATCACACCCAGCAAATGATACAATAAAACTGCATCAGGCTGATGAAAATAAAACTGCTTACAGGGCGCTATGCAAACTTGCTCAGGTTATCTTTCTCTTTCTTTCTTGTTTGAGTAGGTGGTCAGTCCCATAGAAATGACCAGTGAGCAAGGTTGACCATAGCAAGACACTGAACTGTTCCAGCTGTATTCAGTTCAACCATCTGTTCAACATTTTTCATCCTGTTTTCATTCATTTTCCTGCAATTTTGTTATGAACAAGACAATTCACTGTGCAGGAGGATAGGCATGTGAGGCCGTTGACTTGGCAGGGATGTTTAGACCAATAAGTAGGCCAATAGTTTCATTTCTGCACCTTGCACCTTAATTGTAACATGTATTGCTGTTGGTACTGTAAAGTGTTTAGTGTCATTATGATTTGGCAGAGTGTATGGTGAAGAGAGAGATAGAAACTATCCTTAGATGTTGTTGAGAGAAATTGTGCAAATTAATTCTGGGTTCAGCTGGTGACCAGTTAATTTTGGCTTTGGTGACCTATAGGCAGTTGTGATCTGTTTGCCAGCTCTTTCGTTACAACTTTTCATGACCAATGCAGGACTAAGATGCCTTGCAGACTGTCCTACATTTCCTGTCCTCTGCATAGAGCTGCATTGCAAAGCAGTTGGCATGTGCTCAGCTGCAGTGCTCCTTAGTACTCACAACTGGGGGTACTTCATGCCCATATTTTGCCGTGTGGTGCACAGATTTTTCACACAGAAGGTCCCTGGGATGCACAGTTTTTTTGGTCATGAGTATTAAGTGACCCTGGGGTTGGGGGGGTTGAATCTCCGCCCTGGAGCAGGGGCAACTATCCCCAACCAGGCGGTTCTCTGGGTGGCGGATAGGAGGATGCCTCCAGATAAAAAGGCTAGCTGTGATATAGGACTGGCTTGCCTGGTCGAATAAACAGTCCTGGACCAAATGGTGATGTTCCTAGCAGGGCGGGGCAGGAGAAGAGGTAACACTGTTATCTCCACTGAAATACCCATATGTCCTATGATAGGAGCATCATGCGATCAAGAGCCGCGCTATAAGCTCTTAGTCCAGGGAAAGGACACCCCAGTGAGCAAACCATCCCCCTGTGCTCGCAGGGTCGGACTGTTTAGTCTTGAGCTAAGGGAGAAGCCCCATCACAGAAGACTTGATCCAACTGTCAAAGATGGAGTGTTTCAGATCAACAATTGTTTTCTAAAATTGACTACAGAAGAAGGTTGCGAGTACGATCGTTTTTCTGCAGCTTTGTTCAAAATTGAACGTTAAGAACTGTTTAAGAGATACTGAACTTGGTTTTCTTGATGAATGTGATCAAATGCTTTAACTCAGAGTTGCAGCCCCTGAGTGTCAAAGTCTTCACATAGGTTGTGAGAAAGAAGTAATCACAGTTTTGGTTCAGTGGCTTCTGCCCACTGATAACTGGCTGGATGCAAGAGTCATTCTCTGATTTCATTGAAGAAATTGACTTATTCCTCTTCTTCAGTGCTCCTAATGAAAAGTTTGAAAAAGTTGGCAGTATGAGCACTATCGCAATGTTTGTCAATCTCATTTTCAATTTTGTTGAAAAGATTGACAGAAAAAAAATAGTTGCAGTGCTAACACAACTACCAGGCTATTGATCTAAAAATCTTGTTTGCATGTTAAATACCATTTCATCTTTTGAAAGAAATAGTCATCATTGTCGTTGGATATGGATGACACAAACATTAACACACGCATACTAGCGCAGCTGATTCTTCAGAGTTTCAAAGTTGGCTGTCTTAAACAGATAAAATTAAAATGCCAGTCACGGTGAACTTTTAGAGTTAAAAAGTAGCAATTCCAAGTCTGACAAAAAGCAAATGCATGAGTGTTATATACACGATAAGAAGGTTTGACAATGTCCTAGATTAGCAGCAAAATTTTGGGAGAAAGTCCCATTTTTAGGACCCCCCTCCTTCCTCTTATCCTGACTTTTGTTCTTTCTATGGAAAAGAGTCTGTTCATCAAATTGAAAATTTTCTCCACAGAGGAAAGAAATGTGCAGGGGGGCGGTGGGCTCTAAAATAGGATTTACCCACTTTTGTTTGTTTCTGTCACTTTTGATTTGAAAGCAGCTCCTGTCAGTAAATGTTTATTTTAATTGTGTGTGCTGTGTTCCATTGCATTGTGTTGCAGAATGGACAAGTGTGTTGATGTAGCATTATTGTATAATTAAGAATTTTTTCTGATTTTTATTCAAAAAGTAGGGACCCTCAGATTTTACCATAGGACCCTGAGAGTTGTCAACAGAGGGTCCCAAGGACCCTCAGAATAAAATGCCATTAAAAACCCTGAGCTGTGTATTTAGGGAAAAAAAAACAGTTTCCCAAAACAAGTAGCGGTCTGCCTGTGACCAGCCTACCGACACTATCAACCTGATATGACAGTGTTGACCATCCTGCAGGCCAAGGTGGTCAATGACGAGGGGGAGGTGGTGCCAGTGGGGGTGACAGGGGAGCTGTGCACACGGGGTTACACCACCATGCTGGGCTATTGGGACGACCACGACAAAACGGCAGAATGTGTCAAACAGGATCGTTGGTACCACACAGGGTAAGTCTGTAGTCTTAACCCGTTCACTGCTTGAAAATGTTACAAACAAAGGCTTTCCAAGCGCCAGGGAAATCTAATGATTTGGGGGTAATAATTAACAAAAAATTCTAGCTCAGAAACTACAAAAGATATAACAATGAAATATATATGATTTTTGAAGGAAATTGAATGAAGATTTTGAATCTGGGCTTCTTTTGTTTTAATTTTGATAATAAAAAAATATTTAGGCATTTAGATTTGGATAGATTTTTTTGCACGATCAAAAACATATGTATTTACCACTACAGCTTCACATCCAAAAAAGAACACAAAGCAAAAAAGTTGAAAATAAAGTTTGTATTGTCACGCTACACATGTAAATGAAAGTAAAACAGTTTAGAAGTCTATCAAGACGCTCACACTCTATGCAGACAGGTCAGTCCACAACCACGGCCCCCCTCCCCCCACCACGCCCCCTTGCTGGACTTCAACCCTCTCTTTCACTCCTCCTCTTCTCCTACCTTTCCCTCTGCCCCGTGTCACGCCGCGAGCGGGCCACGCTCCCCTCTCGCGCTGACTATCACATCACTGGCCACTGGCACATGGTGCAGAGTACACACTAGGCGAGCTCGTTCGACGCTGGCAAACCAGTCAGCTGAACACACACTGAGGTCACACAGCCCGACTCAGTAACTGACGAATATGGTCGGCAATTCCATCACAATCATCATCTCACCTTCATGCTCGAGTAAGTCATTGAATAAAAGATTATTGTCTTTGTCAAAATGATTAGCAGAGCCTGCTCAGCTGTGTAAATATGTTGATTTGGTCGCTACGCTTGTCGAAGGTTGCGCCGCCATCTTTGCAAGCGAGACAAAGTGCTGGCTGGTCATCCAGTCAGTGATGAGAATAAATGGGCTTTCCCCTCACGTGTGGTCATTTGCATATCATTTTAATACTACAGACATATAAGGCTTACTACGCACACTCTATTTAAGTCCGTTAATAGAAATAGTAATGAATGAAAATTGAAGAAAAATGCATGACGTCAGTGGACGGTCCATAGGCACTGGGAAAGCATTTTTACTTCGGCGTCAGCTGATGGCTTTAGGCACTCTTCGGGTTAAGGCAGAACAGCTGAATGTGTTAAACAGGATCGCTGCTACCACAAAGGGTAAGTCTATGTCTTAAGACAGAACAGCTGAACGTGCCAAACAGGATTGTTGGTACCATGCAGGGTAAGTCTGTGCTTTAAGACAGAACAGCTGAATGTGTCAACAGGATAGTTGGTACCACACAGGGTAAGTCTGTGTCATGCGGTGTAAGTCTATTGCTTAAGCTAAATCTGCTGAATGTGTCAAACAGGATTCCTGATATTACATAGGGTAAGTCTGGGTCTTAAGACAAAACTGCTGAATATGTCAAACGTGATTGCTGATACCACCACCAGCGTAGGTTTGCCTCAAGACAAAGTGGTGGAATTTATTAAACAGGATTGCTGGATCTGCACAGAATAGGTCTGTGTCTGAGGATAAAACAGCTGAATGTATCAAGTAAGATTGCTGGAACTGCACAAAAAAGGTAGGCCTATGTCTCAAAACACAAGAATCTGTCATACAGGATTGCTGGTACCATACTGGGTCTTAACACAAAACTGTGAAAATGTCAAACAGGATAGTCTCTGTTACATGGGTCTGTGCCCTATTACTGGAAAAAATACCTGGTGCTATAGTTTAACGCATACATGCTTTAGTGTGGTGCTTTTTTAAAAGTGTGGTGCTTGTAGTTGACAGCTACAAATCATTTATCACACATTAATCTTGGTGTAGTGTAAAGTTGTGTGCATTTTTCAACATCTCTGATTATCACCTTCTTTCATTTATTTGCTTTGTTTTTCTACCATCATTGAGAGTCAAACCACCTTAGCACACACCTGGCAGGGGGTGGTCAGCCTCATAGATGCATCATACCATGATTGTTGATAATGGAGATTCAAGGAGAGACTCGGTCTACTTCGTAGTGAGTGTTGTCTGAATTCACAGTGTGAAATTTTGATGGGCTGTGCAGAATTTTGATAGTGTTCATTTCCTCTCCAGATATTATAGTGCAAGTTAGGAATTTAGGAACATTGGCATGTTAGTGTGTGTATCTGATCTTGTGTATGGTACACAAGGAGGGACTAACATAGTAGCAGATCTGTGTATGCATTGACCAGTCAGAAAAAAATGTGATTACTCATTTTTCAGTTGGTAGACACTACTTCAGGCTGTATGTCAGTGTATGTAAGTTTCTTTAATTTTGCTGTCCTGTCTTCCATGCTCTTGTCTTTTGTATTATTGTTTTTTTTATTTGCCTTCATGGACCATTCTCTCGTCTTAGTTCTGGAAACTCATTCGCATGTTTTTTTCTGGTCACAGTTTATGACATGCCAGCTTTTTTGAAGTAATCTGGTGACTAGGTAGAGAAAACTGTACAAATTATCCCTGGTAGACCACAGTTGTCCTTTCTTCCTTGTCTGTTTTGCCAGTGTGGCTTTTTATGTAATTTTTGTTACATTGAACTATTTTTGAGTATGTTTTTCCCATTTCAAAATCTGCAAGGTGATAGCTGTTACTGTCAGCATGGCCTCATTTTAACCGACTGCCAAGCTAGTAGATCTTCCATTTTGTTCTTCATATGCTGGTGCATATTTGTGTGCATGGACATGCAAGATTTATGTTTAAGTAATTGTCAGTTTCACATCTCTCATTATGATTTGTTTTTCACTTTTTTTTTTTTGCTATATAGAGACCAGGCAGTGATGGATGAAGAGGGCTACTGTTGTATCGTGGGTCGCCTGAAGGACATGATCATCAGGGGTGGAGAGAACGTGTATGCTACAGAGATAGAACAGGTCCTGTATGGTCACCCCAAGGTCATGGATGTCCAGGTAAGTGTCATCATCACAGGTGGAGAGAGTGTGTGCCCCACAGAGATAGCAGAGTTCCTGCAGGGTCACCTCAACATTATGGATGTCCAGGTAAGTGTCATCGTCACAGATGGAGAGAATGTGCATCTCACAGAGAGGGAACAGATTCTTTACAGTCACCCCACGGTCATGGGTGTTCAGAGATGTGTTTATCAGGCATAGAGACAATGTGTAATTACTGAGAATGGATGGGTCCTCTATGGTCACCCCGAGGTATAGCTGTCCAGGTAAGTGTCATCATCGGACAGATAGACAGATCCACAATGGATGCTTAAGTCTCATGGATATTTAGGTCAGAATCATGGATATTAGAATTTCTTTTGACAATCTTGTATGTCAATTAATAATTCTGCAGTATTACTGACTTTGCCAGCAATATTTGTTACAGTATCCATCTGATATCTTTTCTAGATTGCTTGCTCTTTACATCTCTTTAAACTCCTGAGTCATTTATGTGGTATTCATAACTATGTGTTCTGATCAGACATATCTTGTGCACTGCCCACGAAATACCTAATCAGTGAGAAGAACTGCTTAGCTGCACAGTCATTTAAGCCTGTAACACAGTACTGAGTAGGAACCGGCCATGGTCACGCCAGACCCCTCAGTAGCAAGGGTTTTAAAGGAGAAACTGAAAGCCAGGGAT
Organism: Conus canariensis; assembly: GCA_033310375.1. Taxonomy (NCBI): domain Eukaryota; kingdom Metazoa; phylum Mollusca; class Gastropoda; order Neogastropoda; family Conidae; genus Conus; species Conus canariensis. Next base: position 46,103,675 of record CM065728.1, on the reverse strand, counting down.
GGAGTCATTGTCTTCTAGTCAGGCTAGTTCACAGGCTAACTAGCCAATCATTTAAAGTGGTCCGCTTCCAACATTCTGTCAAGGAGCAGCTGGAGATATAGATGCACACATGAAGGTGAGATATGCCATAGAGATTTAAGCATCTTCATCTTCAGATCCAGCTGACCCTGACGGTGAGACATGCTGTGGACATGTGTGTCTTTTCTTGTCTTTCCCTTTCTTTGGTCTTAACATATTGCAGATACAGAGAGCACAGAAAAAAGGAATGTGTCAGACAGAAAACTAAATGGGAAGGAAAATACAAAAAGAAAAGAACTGAGACGAGATGGTTTAAAACAGAAAGGAGTGGACAGTAGAGAGGGAAGGGGGCGGTTAGGGTGGTGGAGGTACGGGAAGAATGTTAGCTTTGTCATGAAATCTGCAGAAAGAATCACATCCTTTTTCAAGTACATAGAGTGAAAGCAATGGCTGTCAGTATATCCTAGCCATGGTGGAATCACTGATGAACTGATATCACAAACTGGGTCGCCAACAGTGATTATTACATTATCCCAGTTCTGGCTCATTGCCAAAACAAACTCAGCCCTGTGGCCCAGGGTGCATTGACAAAAAAAACAAAAAACAACGGAAAAACCATCACACACAGTTTCAAATAACAACCCAAAAAGTCCCAGCAAAGTGACAACATACATTTCACGTTCTGAAAGAAGTTGTACAAGGCAGATGGGCAGTAAAATATGACCCTAATTGACAGCAACTGGACATAGAAAATGAATCTGGACAACACTGGCTATTGCAAGGTAAAATCATTATGTGGGATAGTGAAGTGGCAGTCTTTGATGTGACTTGTCTTGTAAGCGGTCCACAATGAGTGAATAGAAAATCCTAATCTGTGACACTGTTAGTGACCTTGGTGAGGGTGACGAATTTAATGACTTTGATGCTGATTATTACAATGATTGAAGGGTTGATACTGATGGTGTTGATGAAACTGTTTTAACTCTTTACCAGTGATGATGGTAGTGCTGTTGGTGAAGAACATGATAATTTCACAGGTAATTGGGGTACCTGATGAGAGGCTAGGAGAGGAAATATGTGCATGGATTCAGGTGAAACCTGGACAGACTGCCACAGAGGATGAATTAAAGGACTTCTGTAAAGACAAGGTGAGCTTCAATCCATTATTGCATATTTGCATATGCTGCAATGGCTGTAAAATCATTAAATCCTTGTCTGTCACTGTGTGTCTATGGAATTATTATGTTTTCTTTCACAATGTTTTTTATTTTTCATAATTGATAGTAGTTGTCCATCCAAAAATCTTTTTATTGAAATTGTATGTTTGCTGAAGAATTCCAGACTGTTATCTGTTTGTTGATATATATATATATATATATATATATATATATATATATATATTGTGTGTGTGTGTGTGATTTCAGCTGGCTCGTTTCAAGATACCACGCTACATTCAGTTCGTGGACAATTTTCCAATGACCGTGACAGGGAAAATACAGAAGTACAAGATACGTGATCAGGCCTTGAAGGACCTGGGACTGGACTAAGACTGATTCATCACTGCTGTCACTGCAGAAAACAAGACAGTTCAAGAGAATCCTGTGATCTGAATGTGAAATTTTGCTCATGTTAAGCTATGACTTAAGATTTGGAGTTTCTGCAAATTGTGGTAGGATGAGATCAGTGGACTCTGGTCATGCCCATGTCCGTTTGAAAATCATGATCATAGTTAACTCTTGATGTGAAAAAGGAAATTTATTGTGCAAAATTTTGTGTGCTTTTGTGTCTTAACTTGATGTCCTTTTTTTTTTACCATCTAGAGATGAAATCTGATGGTTAAGACACAGTTTTTACTTAGGTTCCTGGTTATGCTGGTATTCAAAACAATGAGGTGGCTGATCAACTTGCCAGGAATGACACAATTAAGGAACTGTGTAGTATTCATCCTTCAAATGGATGTGAAAGCCCAAGAGTTAAAGACCTCTGGCAAGAAGACTGGAACACACAGATAGACTATGAACTGTTTCAAATCCATTCAAACCTTAAAATGGGTTTATCATCTGCCACTGGTGGCTGTAAAGTAGAAATTTTTTATGCAGTTTACACATGGGACACTCATTTTGCATCGAATGGTATTTTTCAAAAGGTGAAGAAGCTCCATGGTGCACGCCATGTTATGTGCCTCTCACAAGAGCATGTTCTTGTAGATTGTTGGGACTTTCATGATGTCAGACGTCAAACTTTACAGCAGACTCCATGAAAACCTTGCCCACAGATGTTCCACCAGATGTGTTTTTTTAGATCCTGGAAAGCGTAAATATTGTTCACCTGATCTAAGATTTTATGGACGAAAGATTTATGAGGAACGTGTATTTGTTTGTTTGTTTTTACAACAAAGTCTGGAAGAATAAAAATTTTGGTTCCTAAAAAAATCATTTTTTCACCAAGTAAGGATTTGACTTTGACGAGAAGGTAGCTCGATAATGCCCCATGTGGTAGGCCTGGCTATAATAAACAACATGAATAAATGGATGAATGGGAGAATAGAAGGGGGGGGGCTACATTTTCCTTTTCTTTTTTTGTACCCTTTGTCGAGACTTGTACAAATGTTATTATTGCATTTTCAGGACACTGTCCTAATGATAATGCTCGTGTCACTGGGGTATTGGATAATACCATCCAGCCTCTACTTCACTTTGTTGTTGTTGTTATTATCAGTGACTCTTGGGAGTTACTCGATGAGAATAAGATGCAAGAAAAAAAAAAGTTTTGTATTGATGAATAGGTGACATGATCATTGTGCAGATCTGGACTAGTAATGTGGCAGAGAAGTGCTAAGTAGTTGGAAGGAGGTACCTTTGTTTTCTTAGTTTTTTTCTTTCTGAAGTTTTGTACTAAAAGACACTTTGATACACAAGAAGTTCAGCACAACTAAATTTACAAGCATTTTAGAAAATGATGAGAATTTTCTTCTAACAAGCAATGCACACATATAGTTTTCTGTGCTCAAAAAAACAAATCCCATCATGAATAGATGAAATATTATCTGCTAAAGAGAGAATATCAGGAATTTAGCGCAAAATGTATTATGTGATAGTGTTTTAGAGGCTTTTGTGGTGCTGTACTTTGTGTGCCATTTGCTGAAATCCAAATGATGTCATTGAAAGTGTGGTCCAATAAGGATAATATAGATTGATTTTCATTTTCATTTTTGTTGTTCTTTTCAGCTTTAATAGTTGTTTCCAATTAGAAAAGAAATGAAAAAGCAGATTGTATCTTACTTGCAATGTTTTGTATGTTTTGTGTATCATTTTTGTACATAAATGTGTCATATAAATGTCAGCTGTCGGTAACAATGTCTTAAAGCAGATATGTTTACAGATGCGTTGTTTTACATTTTGTGTATGTGTGTATATATATTTCTTATAGACCAAGAGAGTCATGAAAATGTTTCGTTGTTATTGGGTGTGTTATTGCCAGATTTGCATGTGCTGTGTCATAGATTCTTTTTTTATTTTCATTGAACAGATATGTCATAAACGCCATGTAATTAGCAGCTAGTCTGTCATAACCAGATTTTCATAGTCGTGTTATGATTTACCAGCAGATGAATTTATGAGGCCAATAATTTTTAACAAATGTGTGTCAGCTAAGATGGACAGAGAAACATTGTGGGATGGTGAATAGTTGGAGAAGTACAATAGTGCTGAGGATTGAATATCTAGGGGCTTCAGACCTTTCATGCTTGTTTTTTTCAATCCAATATCTTTGTGTGTGTGTGTGTGTGATATAATGCTGTTGAAAGTACAAAAACAGAAATATTGACTGCAATTCCTTGATGGTGCTAGCTGCTGTTAGGACACAAAGCTCCAAGTCTGCACATCATTAGCACACTCAGTCTCTGTACCATCCACTTTTCTAATAAAATAGATAACTGGTCGTAATTGGATTAATTAAAAGAATTTTTTTTATGTTAAATGCATTCCAGACAACCGCCAATACTACTCATTCAGGTTGATACCACTAATGGTCTGGAGAAGGGTAGCCAGGGGGAACTTCACCCTATCAGCTAGCATCTATCAGCCTTACATGGTGGTGGTTTGGGTGAATATTTGACCAATTGTTAATAAGTTTACTTCATGACTATCCTGTTTGACCTCATGAACGTGCACTAAAGAAGACTATTGATGTGATTTGGGGTATTTTTAATGGTGACTGGGAATTTTTGTCTAGCTGGTTTGTAGAAAGGCAATAAACACACATCAGATAAAGTGGAAAAGATAACCAAGCCATTGCTTATGAAACAAAGTGAAGTTTTGTGCACACTGATGTGCTCACAGAGAGAGAGAGAGAGAGAGAATATTGCACGGGAGTTCATACAGCTAGTATATCCCCCTGCCTCCTTGCATGTATTTGCACACAAGCATTTACTCTTGCACACGCAGGCACACACACACTCACACAAACACTTGCGCGCATGCACACACACACACACACACACACACACACAAACTCTCTGTCTCTCACTCGCACACACTTGCAAGCACATGCACACATAGTTCGCGCACACACATACATATTCAATCACAGCACACACTCGCAAACACACGCACACAGACATAAACAAGCACATAGACAGAAACACAAATTCCCAAACTCATTCTACAAATTTGCCTTTGAAAGTGAGACCAGTTATCAGCATAAAGCTGATAATTTTTCAATCCCAACTTCTGTTATGTGTTAAAAAGTCTGCAGTGTTCCCCCAGAGGTTGTAGTGGTGTGGGTGTAGTTTCCCCAGGTTTTCCCTTAACTGATGGAAAATTGACAATCTACCGGTTTAAGCATTTCCTTCATGTGAATTATTTTCTTGTTAAAATACGCAAAATTTCAAGAATCATCACCTTTTTATTCTTACTTTGATCAAAATGAGATGGGTGTGTCACACAATTAATTTTGAAATCAACCAATGTTTGCAAACGCAGTGTTTTTCTTTTGATCTTTCCACTCAATATGGTACCCAAATGACCAACTGAAAAGGGTCACTGGGTGATAAATGGAACAATCTTTCCCTTGATGTGACTGCAACGGTTGCTTTCATTGATGGTTGTGGAAGTGGTCCTGTCTGCTGTGCAGCTGATATAATACTTACGTGCATTCAAATGTTGCTGGGTTGATGTGTAGCATTCAGTGGAGTTTAAGGATTGTTTGTGCAGTCCGAGTTCCCCTAACAGGGCTTTGGATGAAAGGCTGTGGACGAAATCACCCATGCCACCCTAATGAAGAAAACTTTGTGGTAATACAAGGCCTGGGTATCTGGTCTACAAATCTCGCCCTCATCTGTTTCATTTACTTCAGCTGTTACCGTGTGTCTTAACAGATGAATGCAATACCCCCAAGCCTTTATGCGGCATCTGGTGAATGCAACAGTGCCATCCTAACTGTATTGACGATAATGAATACTATGCACATAGTATTGACAGTTTTCAAAAGACTGTTCTGATATCTATTGCTAATGTGAGATTTATGCAGTCATTGGAGATTGATGGTTGTGTTCACTGTAATTTTAGATTCATAGTTTTGAGGCCTTTTTCAATGCAATGGTGTAAAAGCGTGGAAAATGGCATCTTTTATTTGATACCTTTTTTTTTTATTTTATAAAAAGTGGTCTTAAACTTTTAAAAAGAATTATATCACATGTTACCTGGTTTTGTTTTGCTTGTTCAACAAACGTTCTCAGAAATTAAAGCATGCTTTTCTTTGACACATATCTGAGTAAGGAAATTTTTATTTTGAAGACTATACACAGTATATGAAAGAAATATTGTGTTGAATATCATGTAAATATATTCTTGTTATGATAACACTACTGTGTTTTGTGTGCATACATGTGTGTGTGTGTGTGTGTGTGTGTGTGTGTGTGTGTGTGTGTGTGTGTGTGCAGTTTGTAATAGCCTGTGTATTTGCATTTGCTTATGTTGGAATTAATTGAAAATGGTTGGATGTTTTCAAGTGGGTTTCTGCAGAGTAGAATTATGGAAATAATCAAGATGGGCATTTTTCTGTTTGAAAACAATGTTTTGTAGAATTTACCTGGAATCACTGGTTCAGTGGTTGCCTGTAGCCTATTTGAATATGGATGTCACTCATCTGTAACTAGAGAAGAAAGCAAGCTAAAAGGAATTTACCCTTTTACTGCCAAAGTGAGTTTCCCCTGCTCGGTTTGTCATTGTGGCCATTTGCTATAATCTTGTACATAAATGCGAAAAATTTACTCAGTGTTCACATAGTGGAATTCAGTAATCCGCATCATTGTAAAACTAAGCACATCAGCTTTCGGTTACATGCACATGATCTTCAGTACCTAACTGAGGTCAGAATCATAGTTTCCAAGTATGAACGTTCTTCAAATGAGGACAATTAGTGTTGATTGATTAGTTGAACAATTGTGCTATCCTGGATAACATTGGTGTTAGTACAGTTTGAACTCATAACAGTGTGAAGTAAACTATGAAAACAGTTGAACTCATAACAGTGTGAAGTAAACTATCCTTGTCTTTTGAGATTTGAACGAGTATGTTGCTGATAAAATGAGCTGGGTTTTGACTGATGATGTGTAGACTGACTTGAGTCAGTTTTGATGGCATGCACAGTCTCTTGTCACCAAGAAATGGCTGGCATTCTTTGCGAGCTTCTGCCTGATGACTGAACTGTGTTTCTTCAGAAAGTTTTAATTTTGCTTTTGATATTTCAAACTGCCATATTTACAATCTTCAGCAATTTGATATAAGTCTTGGATAAAATTGTCAACTGGTTCCCCTGGTTGTTGTTTTCTTTTGTTGAATTTGGCACTTCTACAACTACATTTTTATGTTCATTGAAATATGTATCAATTGAGTCTTTCAACTGTTTGTAGGTTGCAGTGCTTTCATCAACTGGAAGAACGCTAAGGAGATCTTCAGCACATTCTCCCATAGTATACAAGAAGACAGAAATCTGTTCTTGTCGATCTTTTTCATGGAGCTCTGTTGCCATGTAGAAATGGTCAAATCATTGTCTCCACTTGGGCCAGCTGGCTGCTGTGCCATCAAAAGGTTTGGGATGGGGAATCGATAATCAGTTCGAACCTACCTGAGCCATTTTTAAGGAACACATTTTTTTTTTTCAGATCCCACGGCTGCCACCATGTAGCATTATTGGATGGAGCCCATCGTCGTGTCGGACACGATCAGTCCACGATTCATCAGCGTTAGGTTTCCCTGGTAACCGTCACCTAGTTTCCGCGTAACTCTTGTTTAACACATCTTAAAGTTACTTCCCTTCCACCTAAAGATCTTCGATCATTTGGCTATCCTACAGTAGTCAGGCAGCACTCCATCGCCGATCGCCCCACATCTCCAGGAGCCGTCATCCGGCGACACAGGCTAGACCCGCCGTCATCCATATGGCTGGAAGGATCGCTGCGCCGCCTGACACTGACCTCTCACATCAGAGTCCTTCAAAGGAAATCTGCGACCTCTCCCTTGGCGTCCGCTGCTATGCCACACTCGCAGCGATCTGGCCCTCCGCGTTCATGGTCTGCTGTATAACTTCTGGCTACTCGAGTTATGTTGCAAGTTCCACCGTCCGTTAAGAGCTAGCAGCCTTCACCAGATACCCAATGTGGAACGACAAGAACAGGTTTATCAAGAAAATTCCAGTCATATTTCCACTCCGAATAACAAGATGGGCAAGAATTATTAAAACACCACTCCGATTCAAAGACTGCGTGTGATGGTAATACATTATTAATTACGCGATCATGACGTTTAGCAGATGGGCGTTCGTGTTTTAGACAAGCAAAGGTTGCTCGTTTAATCGTTATTTCTGTGATTGAAGTTCTACAAAGATAGGACATTAAGATTTTTTCATCTTCGCCTCCCCCCCCCCCTCCTCCCCCTTAAGTCCAAATCTTTGCCAAGTCGTTACTGTGATGACAGAGGGGTTGTTCGCCTGCACTTTTTTTTTCCCCCACTATTAGATTGTTTGTCTTTGTATTTGTCTGACTTTATTCAAGTTTAAAAGGCTGTGCCAGTCTTGAATAAAAGTTACTATGTGTTAGATTTTCTTATGGGAGCAAGAGTTACCATACTTGTTTACTGTTTATTGTTTACTGTTCCCTGCCTCATTTCATTTTCAAATTCGTTTCAATTTAATCGAGGTTATTTGTATTTGTTTCTGTCTGTCTTTACGTTTGTCTTTTGATCTCCCTTGCCTCTTTGGGTGGATCCTCAAGCGTTGGTTCAAAGATTGTCCCCTACATTTTATACTGTTCACGTAATGCCTATAGTTTTTCAGCAGCTTTTTTCCTCCCCACACTTTCGTTTTGTTTCATTTACTACCCTTCGCTGGCTGCTTGGGGGGGTGCTGTTGGATTCTTTTTTGAACCCTTGGTGGTGAGAACACCACAGTGTTATGGACTGTGGTGTGTCTCTATTTGACGCCAGGAGCACAGACATAACCAGCCGTGTCTCCCTGATGAGTTCCGATCCAGCGGACGAAAGGCCTCGGAGCAGGCAATACAAATAGATCTGTCTTCAGGAGGGATTACGATGGTTCCCTCATGCAGCTAGCGACGAGTTTTCATATCTATAATATATTTTCTTAATTTCATGTTCCCGTTTTGTTCATCTTCGCCTCCCCCCCCCCCCCCCCCCCCAAGTCCAAATCTTTGCCAAGTCGTTACTGTGATGACAGAGGGGTTGTTGGCCTGCGCTTGCTTTTCCCCCACTATTAGATTGTTTGTCTTTGTATTTGTCTGACTTTATTCAAGTTTAAAAGGCTGTGCCAGTCTTGAATAAAAGTTACTATGTGTTAGGTTTTCTTATGGGAGCAAGAGTTACCATACTTGTTTACTGTTTAAAATAAATGTTTGAACTTTTTTTTTTTGGCAAATGTTCATGAACAAGTGAGAAGAATTACAAACGTACCTGGTTCATTCACAGAAATAATTCCGTACAACTGAACATTCTTGAACACAGTCTTAATCCATTAACCAGGGAGAGATGTAATAATATGTAGCAGACGACAATACTGTTTCCGTAAATCTCACGGGAGCATGCGCATAGACTTGCCAACGACGTAAACAACGGACAGATCAAATGTGGATCAAGAAGGCTGCTGAACTACAATCAAATACAAACTCAATCACGTTAGATTATGGTCGCCTGCCTATCAGTAAGTAGCCAAAACTGGACAAACTGTGTACTCCATCCTGATTAGCCAGGCAAACATTTATCAGGATGCATAATGATGTTGATGCAATAAACAGTACCTTCTTTTTCCTAAAAGACTGGTTCACTCAAAAACGAGTAGGTCACCAGCGCGCAGTAACTTAAAATGATAGTTTTATAAATCTGTACGATTGTACAAGCCGGTAGAAAGAAACTCGTGGAGAGCGTGGCAGCAGAGAGTCCTCAGAAGAGAAGCCCCCTTCAAGCAAGTGTTTCGGCCCTTATCTCCTGACACTCTAGGGGGTTGGGCCACACCCGGTTCATGACTCCGGATGTCCCTCTGCTGCCCCCCTTTTTTTTTTTTCCCCATCTTGGGACGAGCCATGGCTGGGATTCGAACCCATGACCCTCTGGACATGCTCATTTTCCACTTAATGACTCGCGCTTTAACCACTGAGCCACAGGGACACCTGATATTTGTAGGGAAGTTAAGCCTTATGAAGTTCACTTTTGTTCCTCCTTGACCAGATCCAGCTTGAACACCTCTCTGCCGCTTCTGCCATTGCTTTCAGGGCTCTGATTTTTTCCCCTCCCTGCAACTGAAAGCTGTTTCATGAGGCTGTATGCAGACGTTCCTACAAACCCCCTAGCTCCAATTTCTGCAGTGAGGACTTTGACCTGATAGCCTTCTCTCCTCAGGCTGTTTGCCAGATCAGCATACTTTTCAGTCTTGTAGATTTGAGCTGCCTCCATTCTGTTCTCATATGGCACCGTGAGCTCGATCATGATCAGCTGCTTGGTTGACTTAGAGTGGACTACTATGTCTGGTCTCATGCCACTCTTGCTGATGATCTCTGGGTGACTCTTCCATTCTGGGAGGTCTGCAGTGCACTCCCAGTCATCTGCCCCGTCCAGCAGACTCTGCCTGCATGTTTCGAGTGGCGCTGTTGTTCTTGGCCATGATTTGCTGCCTCCTGCCGTGAAGAATGTTGCGGGTGCTTTTGGAGTCCTGATTTTCCCTTTTGTGGTGTTGGTACTAGCCCAGACTACGTGTACAATCTCTTTGAGCACTTGGTTGTGCCTCCATGTGTACCTTCCTTGAGCCAGGGCTACTTTACATGAGCTTAGGACATGCTCCACTGTTTGTTTTTCATGGCAGAGGGGGCATGCAGGATCGTCTGTTTTCCCCCACTTCACCAGGTTTGCATTTGAGGGCAGAAGGTCATATGCAGATCTGAGAATGAAGCTGATCCTGAGAGGGGCCATGTGCCAAATGTCATTCCAAGTGAGACTTCTTTGGAGTGCATTCTCCCACGTTGTCCATTGCCCTTGCTGGCTCTGCTGGACTGCTTTTTGGAGTCTTTTTTGGTCTTCTTCTTTTCTCATCTCCTGAATCATCATGTCTCTTTTGGCTTTTCCTTTGGCCTTTGACCACCATTCAGTTTTGGTCACCCCCAGTCCTTGTCTGTTGGTCTGTGTGTGTCCTGTTATTTCCCTGTATCATCTGCCTGTATCTATCGCCCAAATTATTTGAATGAAGTATACATGCCCTTGAAAGAAAACTAGGCTTTGTTGAAACAAATTTTAAAAGGTATTGAAAATGACTCTGCCAGTTAACATGGACAAACGAATTACAAGACAAAACACGACGCATTTCGACCTCTTAGGTCTTCTTCAAGCAAGATAAACAACACTCAGGACAACGAAAATGAAGAACGAGCAATCCCTCATCTTGTTAAATTCGGCGTAAGATAGGCGTTGAATCATTCGAACACATCAAAAAGGAAACAGTCTTCTTCGTCCTCAGTGAGTGACGTATGTCCGAGTACCGAAACAGGGCGAAGAAGAGTCGGACAAGATAAGTGAAGAAAAAAACAAAACAAAAACAGGACAGTGACAGTAGTGTCAGTGAAGAAATGGCGTTACAGGACACTTTACACGAAATTCGGGCGCGTGTGTGTGGGCGCGCGCAACTAGGGCTTGAAGAAAGCCCATAATCTTTTAAGAAACAGAAATAGAACTGGAGAATATACATAATATTAGGACAAGTCAGTAAACCGGGCATTCAAGGAGCAGGATAAAAAAGAACAAACAAACTTGCAACATGTCTCACTTTGACCAATCATTCATGTAGACCTACTTCGAAGCTTGAAGGAGATTTGTGTTTGTTTTGTATGTGACTCTACTCGAATCAAGCATATTTTTTGTATTCTTCTTAAATATTTACACACAATGCTGGTGCATGTCATGTGTGCGGACACAAAGAAGTGTCATGGGGGTAGGAATAAGGAGGAGGGAAGGGGTGGATGGATACGGAACCATTAAATCGACATGTCATTGTGGAGTGCCAATTTGTTGTGGTATGACTGTATGTCAGTCTACATGTGTGTAATGAATAAAACTTGAAGAAGAAAATGTGGCTTTCCAGAAGAACACCCCCAGTACGACAAAGTCCTTACTCAAGAATATGTCTGACGTCTCTCGGTTGGTCAGAAGCTGCCGAGTTGTGAGAGTGGACTCGAGGACGCGTAGGTCCAGGAGCAGAATCTCGGTTGAGACACACTTTTTAAAGCAGACCGTTCCAGTGAATAGATGTGAGGGCAGAACCTGGGACCTGACTGAAGACCTAAGGCCTGAACATATAAATCATGAAGTTGCAGGCTTCTATGTCAACTGATCAGTATGAAGAAAATCAAGTGATTGGCCGGAAGATTAATTTTATGGACATTTTCATTTATTCTTTTTTCTTTCTTTCTTTCTTTCCTTCTTTCCTTCTTTCTTTCTTTCTTCTTTCTTTCTTTCCTTCCTTCTTTCTTTCCCACTCCATGCCTACCCCCCTGTTTCTTTCTTCTCTAATCTCTCTAAATCTCATTGAGGTCAACTTTGCATAAACCTCCAGTAGGCAGTCACAAAATCAATGTTTGTCTGAGTAAATATTCAAAGGCATGAAAGAGAAAGGAATATAGGTAGGTTGAGACCTCTTCTATCCTTTATTTTTCGATTTTTCTCGGTCTTTCAGTGCTGGTCTGCTTGAGTTAGGGGTGGGTATAGGGGCTTCTGAATGGATAAGAAAGGATGAAAGGGTATTAAATGGTGTGTGGGAAAGGTATGACCTACAACACTCCCTCCCCCTCACCCCGCCTCCCGAGAAAAAAATTATTTTGATTTTTGTTTAAGTCAGTCATAGAAACGACCATCGACAGTTTGTATTTTATGGGTCATACTTTGCCTTTATTTGATGACCAAAGGGTTTTGCTGGGTTTTTTTCCTTTAAATTTACTATTTGTGTTCCTTCTCCCTCTTTTACTTCTCTTTTTAATACATTGTTTCGAGATTGAACCAGAGAACTGTGGGTTTGCTTTCAAACCCTAATCGAAACAAAATCTATTTCAGGACCCCCTTTTCATCAGACAACGTAAAAATGATACGATTATATGCTCATCCTGGAAATTAAAAGGTGTGGTCAGGTAAAGAGTAACTCTCTCTCTCTCTCTCTCTCTCTCTCTCTCTCTCTCTCTCTCTCTCTCTCTGCTTTCCTAAACGTTAAGGAAGTGGAGCGGGGGAGGCTGGGGTCGGGCGGGCAGCAGATGGGAACGAGGAGGGAACACCATTTGGGGAAAAGAAAAAGTTGACAATGTACATGGAGGTGATAGTTTTGTTTTCATTCCAATTTAAAAAAAAAAAAACTTTTCGAAAATACACGCCTCTTTTCGGAAAACAAAGTGTGGAGAACCGATACGACTTCTGCACAAGTTATTACCTCACCTCTCTATCCGCCTCTGATCTTGGAACCAAATCAAGATGTTCTTTCAGCCTCCCCCAGAAAACAAACAAACAGACAAACGACGACCACCACCACCACTACCCAAGAAAACAAACAAACAAACAAACTCGGCGCTGATCCCGATACCTTTAGGTCTGCAGTCAAATGCTGTTGTTGCTTGTAGCTATTTTGGCCTTGCTGGCAAGGATGATAATCAGAGACATTCACGTTTCTTCCCCGGCCAGCTTCAACCAGAGTTAAGTGTGCTATGGGCTCAGCTGAGACTACACAGTCGAGTTTCACCAGTAGTGGATGCATCTCTGAAAGTGTTGTGCAAATTTCCTTAATAAAAAAAGAAAGCCGTATGAGTTTGTATATTCCAGGCCTTGATAAAGCCTGGATATAATTATTCTGAAAGGAAGCAGGGAATACAGCCTCGTCACGAAGTCTGACCAGAATGGATCGCCATGGCATCACCTTCAGCATCGTCATTGTCATTGATTAACACAATTAAGAAGAAGAAGAAGAAGAAGAAAGGCAAAAAAGTTGCCGCCCTTTACACCCTGTTTCTCTTGGAGTGCCGTTTAATGTACGTGATGGCGCCCTTAAAAGTGGGACGCTCAGGTATAAAGCATTATAGCCTAGTCGACCATACGAAGCCTTTTCAGGAATATCAAACTCGCGCAGGAAAAGATGTCACATTATAAGCAGGTCAGATCATCGTTAAAAAAAAATCCTGAACAAGAAGACACTCAAAACAATTATTGAGACGGCAACTAACATCTTAGGGTGACAAAATTAGGCTGTGCTGAGAGCGCAAGACATTCCTGATATTTTATCGCTCGCAGACGTGAACAAAAAATCGTGAAGTACGAATGAAAAACATTTAAATTCAAGCCATCACCACCACCACCACCACTACACCACCATCACTTTATAAAACCCATTTGGGCAAACAAACATTGCGGAATGGAAAGCTGGTCTCCACCGTTGTCAGTACATATTTTCACTACCTAATCATCAGATTAAAAAAAAGTTGTCATGCCATTAATTGTTATGAGATGAAAAAAAAAGGGATAAAGGTTTTCAAAGAAGGACAGGAGAATGATCAATAAAGTCAGGGGAAAAAAAACAACAACAGTACCAGTCAATAAGCAAACACAAAAACAAATATAAAAAAGGCAGCATCAAAGAGAATGACAGAAAGGAGGGATTACTGGCTCGTCAATTCCTGAAAGCGAGGGAGTTATTTGTACTGAAGGCTGGGTCCACGACTAAGCAGAAAGTTTATCCTTTTGTTGTCATGAGAACAACGCTTTTTCCAACATTTTGCCATTGTCCACCTTCAGGCATCAACATGCTCGTACTGACCTCAAACCAACCTTACACAGTTGGACGACGATTGAGAAGATATCTTGCGCGCGCACACACACACACAAACCCACCCACCGACACACACACACACACACACACACACACACACACACACACACACACACACAACCCCAAGATCTAACACTACCGTTGTCTGTGTCTGTCTGTCTGTCTGTCCGCCTGTCTGTCTGTGTCTGTGTCTGTCTGTCTGTCTGTCTGTCTGTCTGTCTGTCTTCTCTCTCTCTCTCTCTCTCTCTCTCTCTCTCTCTCTCTCTCGCTCTCTCTCTCTCAACTGGGCGTGTAGATATGGATTGCTCCTGACGTAATCAAAGAGTTGCTATGATTTGAAAAAAAAAGTCAGTCAATGATGACAATAAACTGACGGAGGCTGGTGTCGAATGATTTTTATTGTTTGCTAAAATTTAGCAAGCCATACTGAAACAGATGATCATCCGCAAACTGAAACCGACATGTTATTGCTCGGGATCACTAAACCCGGTGAGACAGGCTTTTTCTGGTGAATCTGAACTTCCGATTTTTGACTCCCAGAACGCTCGTGACGTCAGCAGAGATGATAACCAGAGCCACACTGACCAGGACGGTTACACCGATGTAGCCCATCACAGTGGCCGAAAGACGATCGTCAGGGGCACTTCGCTTCCTGTTCCGTTTGCGCGAAGTCTCAGCAAGAACAGAGAGACCAGGACCCTCAATATTGACCCCCGGTTTCAAAGGAGGACACTGGCACAAACACATGGGCTTTTTCGATGCGTTTGCGGCTTTTTCCGGCCGTGTAGTGATCTCAAATGACGCAGTCTTGGATTTTGTGACTGGAACGAAGATTGTGGGTCTAGCAGGACTGGAAGTTGTGTCAACGATGGCTGAAGAGATGGGTGAATCGGTTGTAACTGTATTGTTGTGTGGAATGGTTGATGTGATGTCAGACTGAAATCCATCGCATGACACAAAGACGTCAGTTGTTGCCTCCGACCTTTCCTGAAACAGAAAAAAATCAAAATTGAATTTTAAACGGGAACACACACACACACACACACACACACACACACACACACACACACACACACACACACTCTCTCTCTCTCTCTCTCTCTCTCTCTCCACACACACACACACACACACACCACACCACACACACACACACACATATATATATATATATATGTGTGTGTGTGTGTGTGTGTGTGTGTGTGTGTGTGTGTGTGTGTGTGTGCATTTATTTACTTATTTGTTATATTTGTACATGTGTACATATGTGTGGGTCTGTGTGTGTGTATTTGAGAGAGAGAGAGAGAGAGAGAGAGAGAGAGAAGAGAGAGAGAGAGAGAGAGAGAGAGAGAGAGAGATTTAATCTTACTATAATTTGCGGGCAACACTCACCTGTGTCGTGGGTTTTCTGAAGGTTCCTAACGGTATAGCCCATCCTCTTTTCTTCTCAAATCGCATGCCTTGTACGTAACCCCCAAACGGTTTGCAGTTCTTGCAGCTTGGAACACAGGTTAGTTCCTGATGGGGAACGCTGTTCTTCAAAGGAAATTTCACCGCCCTCAGAACTGAAGAGCCCTCCACAGTAACAGGAGTGTTACCAGTGAAGTTAACTAGAGAATCACCATACCGGATACACCCCGCGACGATGATTGAAACATCAGCAGCTATGAACATTTGGTTAACCTTTGTAGAAAACGGAAGCACCACCTGGTAAGTCATGTCCCATTGCGACGCAGGTGTCAACACCGTCATTCTAGCGTCCGTGGATTTTTCGAGGCTGTCAGAAATCAGGACTGACACCAGTATAGGACGGGTGGAGTTTAGAACGGTGGACCTGCTTTCCTCAGGTAATGGTAGTATCCAGGTATCCCCTTCACGTTTTGAAGTGTAACATTCCTTCAGCGCGGGTACGTTGAATTTAGTGTCCTTGTGAGGCGCAACGACCTTCACAACATAGGATGCATCCAAGTCCTTGACAATTACATACTTCGTGCCGAGAGTATCTACTGGGGGGAGGTACTCCACCACTGTATCCATCACGTCTGAACTGAATTCCCCAATGGGCGTGTACTCCCCTCCTGACAGCACAGCTACAGGATAAGTGGACGTGATGCGACTGCCGGACATGTCGCACTCCTCGCAAAGGATCTGCATCACCTGCAGCCGTCCCAGGCCTTCTTCGATCACGCCTCCGTCCAGAAACGTGTCCCCATTGTAGAAGAGCTTTGCGTCGTTAGGAAGCAACCTCAGCTGGACTGTCACGTGGGTGTCCTGCTGGGCGACGATGCCCAGGAAACAGTGGTGCTTTTTGCAGTGGGTCACGACTACATACTCAGTGCCGAGGGAAGAGACAGGAGATACAGTAAATGCAGCATTAGTAGGAGTGTCATTTCCTTTCGTCCTCACAGCGCCATGGACAAGAAGTCCCCTGACATCACGATGACTAGCGGTGACCAACAAGCCAGTGTTGTCTGCCTGCCTCACTGACCCGCGTGGGATAAAAACGGTCTCATCGATCTCGAGTGAGTTCGTCTGTGCAGGCTGCAACGTCAATGTCTGTCTTCCTGGTTCCAGCTTGACTTCAACTGTGGACTCATTGCTAGGGTTGGTCAGCACCAGGTGAAGCAACAGCTGGTCAGAAGAGGACAGTGGGGGTACGCCAGGGGCCAGGAAAGTGAGCAGGTACTGTGTCTCGTGATCCACAGCGTACGAGGTGCTGGTGGCTGTTGAGAGCAAAGAGGCGCTGTTAAAAGGTTTATTCCGCTTTCTGTGGAATTTTTACTTTCAAGAATCACGTTCACAGTGTCAGGCTCGATTAACAAAAAAAATCATGGTTTCAAAAACATACTTTTCTATCCGTATAAAATGGGTTAAACAAACGGCATGGAAAAAAAGACGTTTGTGATACCTGGTTCGTTTCCATTCATGCATGAAGGCACACGCGCGCGCGCGCATACACACACACACGCACGCGCGCGTGCAAGCACGCACACACGCACGCAAGCACACACACACACACACACACACACACACACACACACACACACACACACACACACACAATTTTTGGAACCTATGCCCCAACGCTTAGACACAGTTATGTTGGTCATGATCAAACTGCCCCAGACAGTCGGGTAAATGTTTCAATCCGCATTCTGCAACCCCCCTATATCCTTGCTTTTGAGCAAATGCTTCTATCCACGTTTTGTACATCTCCAGTTTTTGTTGTTGTTGTTGTTGTTGTTGTTGTTGCGTAAACGTTTCAATCTACCTTCCACAATGCACCCCAAACATTTTTGTGTGTGTCAAACTCTTCATTAACATTTTGTAATGTTCCTTCAGTCTTGTTTTGGGCCAAACACTTTAAAGGTAGATCCTGCAAATCTCTTTCAGCCTTGTTTTTGGCCAAACATTTCAATCATCATTCCACAGTACTCCTCCAGCTTTGTTTGTAATTTATTCATTTAATTTTTTTTTGCAGCACCTTTCAATCCTCACTTTACAGTGCTCCTCCAGCCTTGTTTCGCCAAACATTTCAAGTTACATCTTGCAATCCTCGTCTTTTTTGATTGTTTGTTTGTTCCCAGACGCTCCAGTCTGCTTGATTGCAGTCCTTGTCCGTCCTTGTTTTGAGCCGGACGCTTCACTTCACATCTTGCAATCCTCGTCAAGCCTTGTACTTTATTTCATTTTCAAAATTTCTTCTATCATTTTTTTCAAACGCTTCTGTTCACATCCTGCAGTCCCCATGCAGCGTTGTGCGTGCGTGCGTGCGTGCGTGCGTGCGTGCGCGCGCGCGCGCGCGCGCGTGTGTGTGTGTGTGTGTCCGTGTGCGCGCGCGTGTGTGTGTTGTGTAACCAAACGTTTTACTCCAGCCTTGTTTTTGACCACGGCAGCAGGAAAAGCATACAACATCTTCACATATGCCTGAAAACGATGATCAGATTTGCACTAGCGAACAGGAACAATTATCGGCCGTGTGGAACAGTTCCTCGAAAAGTAGGATGGAAAAAAAACGTGGCCCCGTGATTTCTTAGAGCTATGTGAAATACTGCGGTGTAAATCTTTAAAATTGTTGTTAAAGATAGCATATTTTATACGTAACTATTATTTTTTGGTGAGTCTTTTTCCATTACTATCCAAGCAAAATGTCGAAAACTAAGCTTTTGGTATGAATTGTGCAGCTTAATGTGACATATTTCTCTAGTGCCTCACTAGAATTGCTCTGGAACATTCATGAAGATATAGCTTTTATGTAACCGTTATTGGAAGTTGTCAATTTCCTCTTGAATGATCCAGGCTTGTCTTTCTTTCGGCTAAAGTAAATGCTGCGTTTACGGTTGAATAC
>CM065728.1:46024957-46079957 GCA_033310375.1 Conus canariensis | reverse complement strand
TGCTCACGGAAAGGAAGCTGACGAGCGGCTGAACCGGCTTTCTACAGCTAGTTTTCAACAGTTGCACGTGATACTGGCAGTCGAATTCGCCGTCCGTAGGCCCGCTGCATTACCATACTGCTCAAACTTGAAAAAAAAACAACAACACCAGTCACACTGAATTTGAGATCGTCGCTTGTGGTCGACATTATAAAACTTGGACAAATCATTGATTAGAACCCGGTCAGGGACATTGATGTCTCCGTTGTGCTATTACCGGCTGATTGAAACGTACAGCCCGGCTGCGGCTGCGGAAGGTTTCCGTCTCTTGTTCCTGTTGTCACGCGATCTTTTCTGAAGTTTACAGTATAATTATAGCTCTGCCGGCAACACAGAGGCTTTTCAAAGCGGTTCACATAAAAAAAAGGAAAGTCCTGTTGAATTGAAGAGACACCCACAACAACCAAACTGAAAAGCCACCCACAACAACCAACAAACTAACAACATATAGTTGAGAACTATTCATATTATAATCTCTCAACCACCAACATTCTGACACGTCATATTTTATTTTTTTTTTCAGGTTCCCTTTTCACCATCGTCGGACGGGTCTCCACAATCATTTGGCTGAGTATTTGTTGAGACAATATTGTCCGCGACACTTCAGAGGGGTCTGCGCCTAACACATACAACACACAACAACAACAACAACAACAACAAAAAAACAAAACAAAACAAAAACACCCTTACTAATTCCTTCTACCGGAGAGTGTGACCAGCAGGAAAGAACATAGAAGATGTCCCGTCCCACCATCATTCGCAGCGTCTCTCCGGAGGGTACCTAGATCATCAAAGAACTCGGATGAGACAACACCACAGACATTACAAAACAGTTTTCATACCCCCCCCCCCCCCCCCCTCACATTCACACAACGGTGGGCGACGGGAGATTAGCGAAGTTGAGACACCCTAGACACACATATTTCCAGGGTCGCAGCATCGACGGCAATCTGGGGGAGGGCTTTCCAGTCCTTGATTGTTTTTGGGAGGAAAGATTCAACCCAGTAGTTTGTCCTAGGGGACAGGCGCTTGAACTGCTTATTTCCTGTCCGGCGGGATCTTGTGTTTGGGACAAGTTGGGACATGAGGTCTTCCAGCAGATGTTGTTGTTGATCATCTTATAAAAGGCTGCCAGACGCGAAGTTTTTCTGCGTTGTTCCAGTGTGTCCCATTTCAATGACTCCACCATGCTAGTTACACTTGATGTGTCGTGGTAACGGTTCAGGATGAAACGGGCTGCACGGCGTTGGACCTTTTCGATTTGTTGGATCAATTTTGACTCGTATGGGTCCCAAACCGAGGAAGCGTACTCCAGAAGTGGCCTCACAAAGGACTTATAAGCCTTCTCTTTTACACTGGTGGAACTAATCCTCAGGTTGCGCCTTAGGAAGCCTAGAAGTGAGCCGTTGGGGACGTCAGCTATTCCGGTTTATTTACGGCCTCCACTTTTGAAATCGAAAAAAAGGAGGGGGAAAAAGACACAAAATAAAAACGATAAAGCACACACACACACACACACACACACACACACACACACACACACACACACACACACACACACACAGCATGGAGGGCTAGAGTCCGATCTAGACAGTGTTTGCAATTTTATTCTTTGTCTCAACAGAACAACTGGCATGTGTCACAGGCTTAAACTGGAAAAATGAATATAAAAAAAAAAGTGAAAACGTTCTAAACCCCCCACTTCCTCGCTCTCTCTGTCTCTGTCTCTGTCTCTCTGTCTCTCTCTGTCTTTCTGTCTCTCTGTCTCTGTCTCTGTCTGTCTGTCTGTCTGTCTGTCTGTCTGTCTCTCTCTCTCTCTCTCTCTCTCTGTGAAAACGTTCCAGAACTCTGTCTGTCTGTCTGTCTGCCTGTCTGTCTGTCTCTGTCTGTCTGTCTGTCTGTCTCTCTCGTCTCTGTCTCTGTCTCTGTCTCTGTCTCTGTCTCTCTCTCTCTCTCTGCCTTTCACATCAGTCTGTTGTTCTGATATGAACCTCCATTGTTTGGGTTTGAAAATAAAAATTGACGTAGGCCTATTGGTTGAAACTGTTGGCTATATCCATCTCCTCATCCATTCCAAAGCGACCAGCGCAATAATCATACAAGGTGCTGCTGGAGAGAAGTTCAATACTTGTGCTGGATTTCGTCAGGACTGCCTTCTGTCCCCCTACCCCCACCCCCTCTTCACACACACACACACACACACACACACACACACACACACACACACACACACACACACACACACACACACACATTTACCAATGTATTCCCTCAACGCATCAAGACTGATGCACTCGAAAATCATATGACCACTGTCAGCATGGGAGTAAGAACCATCACGAACATTCACTTGCAGATGACACTGATGGCCTGGCAGGCAGTGAACAAGAACTCACCAATATAGTTAAAACACTGGATGGAAACATCAACAAGAACATGTGGAAACAGCTCCAGGAAGACCAAGTAAATGGCCAGCCACAACAATACCTTAAGTACTGACATTACTGTCCATGGACAGAAGCTAGGAACAGTTCAGTTCAAGAAGGGATCCAAACCAGACAATCTCGCGAGGTCTGCAAAGTCAATAACAGGCATTTTCCAGATTAAAGCCTTTGCGGAAGGACAAAAACATCTTATGATCTCATGTGTGCATCGGAATGTTCAATCTTCCTCTATCAATGCGAGAAATGAGCCCATACAGCGGTTGTGGGTGAAAAAAGTTGTCGACATGATCGCAAGATACTAAACAACAGAAATACTGATCATATCACGAAACCATGATTTTGCTATCCATCCTCCGAAATCGTGGTTTACCTTAAACAGCTAGACTCAAGACTTCTGTTTCCTTCTTAAATCTTCAGCCTTTTTCTTTCGTTGGCTGTAATTCAAGCACTGTTAGAAAATGTGTGTTGGAAACATTTATTCCTAAGCGAATAGGACTCATGTTTTCCTGATGGGAAACTTAAAAAAGTCAGTTCCCAGACTATCAAGGAACCGCGAACAAGTCATTTGTCCGTCCTGTCCTGGAATATTCATAATCAGTCTGGGGCTCATACCAATAACAGCACATAAATCAACTGTGCGGTGTGCAGTGCCGTGACGTGCAACTACATCTTTACTGAGGCAATTTTGCTATTCGTTGCCACACAATGACACGACTGGCCCTCCCTACAACAGCGACACTGTACAGCAAGACTTTCATTGACCTACAAACTACAACAAAAAGAAGTTAACATGGACACTCCAAGCAGAAGCTCATCCCAACCACAGTTGCGACAACAACGCTCCCATGCGGAACAGCTGTCCCAGATCTTATGGAATGCTTGCCCCAGAAAACTGGAGCCAACACGTAGCCTACAGTCCGGTGCCTTTGTGTCAAAGGACTACCAGTATGTAGCTTATCATCAGCTAACCGGTAACTTTTGTTTTTGTTATTATTTTGCTTTGGGGCCCCGCCACCATAGTAGGTGGTGCTTGGAGTTCTATCCTCTGTGTAAATTTGGGGGTTTCTTTCTGCAAATCACCCGAAAAGGGACAGAATAGTCAGCTCTAACTGTGCAAAGAAAGGAGGGACGGGATGTGCTTCTGAAATTTTTGTAGCCTTGGACGGGATGGAGGAGGATGAAAGGGGAAGGAGGGAGGGGGTGTGTGTGTGGAGGGGGGTTGGTGTGGAGGAGTAACATAGGAAGGAAAGAAACATGAGATCATTTCAGTTATTAATGCTGAAGGCACATGCGCTACCAGCGGGGGAATGGTGTAAAGGAGTGACATGGGGGTGGGGTGGCGGGTGGGGGAGTCTCAATGCGCACACAGAATGACTGATCAAGACTGTGTGAAAATCATTGCGGAGAAGCAGTCAGAATTTCATTTATGGGACTCAGCTACTGACAAGGGGCCACCCATCGTTCTTGCATTGGAGGGTCGATTATGGAGCAGTAGCCTAGTCAATGTAGACGGTAAATTTGTGACATACCGTGTCATCAGAGTTATTGCCCATGCCGGTCGAGAGCAGACGTGGTGGTGACCTCGATATAATCTTGCTAAGTTGCTTGCTTTGAAAACGATGTTGTAATTTCTTACTAAAGTTTACACTGCGGATCAAGTACAATACAGGAGTAAGAATATTAGCACAAACGGACCACGAAGGCAGAGATACGGTGGATTTCAAAATTGGTGAACTGGTACAACTGTACAACTACTAGTGCTAAGTAAGGATCATCATTAGTAGCAAGTCTTACTTTAGAGTCCTGTCTCAACTCACACAACACAACACAACACAATATAACACACACACACACAACACAATAACACACACACACACACACACACACACACACACACACACACACACACACTCTTGATCTTGGTGTATAGCTCTCTCTCTCTCTCTCTCTCTCTCTCTCTCTCTCTCTCTTTCAGTTCAGTTCAGTTCACTTGGGACTTACATAGCCTCACGGCTTTTAGTGTCCCAATCATCTTATTTATATAAAGAAATAGTGGTTGCATAACGCATGCATATGCTCAGGATTTATTTTACTCTTTTCTGTCAATGAAAATTAAATTTAAAATGTTTAACTTGGCATTAGTATCCAGAAGGTTTTTAAAAGTATTCAAATCTTTTGCTTTTTTAATGTGTGCAGGTAGTTTGTACCAATATGGTGCCACTCTGTTACTATAGGAAAATTTTCTAATATTAGTGCGACAATATATAATTTGGATTTTGGTAGCAGAATTTTTTGTAATTTGATTAGAGGTTAGTTGAAAAAATCTGTTAAAATTTGTACTGTTAAGTCCCTTAAATAGCTTGTAAGTCTCAATCAAGTCTCCCCTTATTCGTCGGAACTTAAACGATGGTAAATTTAACCTTCGCAATCTATCTATCTGCATAGCTTATATGTTTAAACTTTTTAATTAACGAAGTGGCTCTTCTCTGCACTCTCTCAATACTCACTGATTGCCTTTTTAAGTAAGGGCATCATATCACATTTCCATACCCCAGGTGGGGTCTAACTAATGACATATAGTATTATAAAAACTTCAGGATCCAAATATCAAAAAGACCGTCTAATTATACAGAGCATTTTATTAGCTGTCATCATCGCACTGTTTATGTGCTTATCAAATTTCAGGCAGCTATCAAATGTACCCCAGGATCTTTTTCTTCTGAAACAGAATCAATATTTGAGACAGCATCATTGTATTTCATAGTATATGTATATTTCGGATTATTGTTTCCATAATTATGTATATTTCGGATTATTTGTTCCATAATGTATAACCTTGCATTTACCTGGATTAAAATATAAATTCCATATTTCACTCCACTTAATTAGATTATCAATATCACCTTGTAACTTAAGATGGTTACTTACAGAATCATATATTTTCATGTCATCTGCAAATATTTTACATGTACTAATTACACATTCTGGCAGGTCATTTATAAAAACTGTGAACAGAATAGGTCCAAGAATACTTCCTTGCGGAATACCGCTTAAAACATCTATACTTGAGGAATGATTATTACCAGCTCTCACCCTTTGTACTCGATTAAAAAGAAAACTCTTAATCAAATTGTATACATTCCCATTTATACCATAACCTTCTAATTTTTTCAACAATCGGTAGTGGGGTACAGAATCAAAGGCTTTTCTAAAATCCAAGTAAATTACATCAAAAGCAAGCCCATCATCGATCATGTTTGTAAAATCTTCCATTACTTCTAAAAGTTGTGTCATATAAGATTTACCCTGTCAAAACCCATCTTGGCAATCTGAATATAAGAAAAAATCATTCATATGGTTTACTATTGCATCTCTCACAAATGACCAAGCACTTTGCAAGGGATACAAGTCAAACTTACAGGGCGATAATTTCCTGGGTCAAACTTGGTGCCTTTTTAAAAAAAAAGCAGTTACAGTTGCAAACCTCCTATCAGTGGGTACCACTCCTTCGCTTATTGATTTCCTTTCTTGCTTTCCCGTGCAAAAGATTTTGTGATCAGCATGCATTTATCATCTATACGGAAAAGCTAGTCAAGGAGGCTCAAGAATTGGACTTCACTATTCTGTGTCTGTCTCTGTGATCTTGATATAATTCATTTGGCATTATTACAATGAATACCCACATTTTATCCCCCTTATGGACACTAAGAGAAGCTAATCTACTTGCAGAAAGAGGCATTCTAAAACAACAACAACAGGCTGAAATTGTTGAACAATTTTACAAGAGCATTGTGAGTGTGAATACAAACAAGTTTGTGCCCAATCCTGCTGCTCCATTTGTTACTGCTGACAGTTACAATGACAGTCGGGATGTTGTCAGAGTGAATGCATACCATATAGTGCATTCTGCTAACAATAAGTTTGCTAAAGTAGGTAGGTAAGTGGGCATTTTTTGTTTGTTTATTTGTTTGTTTCTTTTACTCTACATGAGATAGTGCAGGGTTGATGATGTGCTGGCTCCAGAGTGTATGAACTAAATGAAAAGCAGTGGCAGTCCGGCATATGCAGATAGTTGTGTTAAATTCTTGTCCTTTCTCTTGTCTTCCTCTAACTAGACTAAACTGACACTCTGAGGTTATTTTTTTCCAACAAAGCGGTTGAACCCCCCCCCCCCCCCCCCCCCCCCACTCTCTCTCACCCAGTTGCCATGTAAAGCAAAAAAGAAGAAGGAAATTTACAAGAGGAATGTGATCTGATTTACTGCAATTGGTGATTAGATTCTATTCGTTATGAAGTTCATGTGATGTATCTATATTTATATACATAGGTCAAATTGTAGTTTTCATTTTTTTTTTTGTCTGCAGATCTGTAAAACTACGTCAGACTACCTAGCATCCAAGTGTGACTTCAGTGAATAAAATGCTGCCTTCACAACTGTCCCGCCTCTTTTCATCCCAGGCCTACAGTATCATACTAAAGCGACAGCAGCATGTACCTAGTCTTGTGCCAGTAATGCTCAGATCCTGTGTATTCCACCTCTCCAGAATCAGTTCTTACCACGTCACTCACACTGCACATCTTCAGTCCTTCAGCCAGTCTGGGTCTTTCTCCAGGGGATTTTCATCTTCTTCCCCTCTTTTTGCTGTGAAAAAATCAACAAACAGGGTCGCCAGCCCTGCTGCCAGTAGCGAAACTTGCCAAGTGTTTGACCACGCAGAGATGCTGGTGGGTCAGATGACAATTGCTGAGGCTGAAGAACTTGCTAAAAAAGATCAAATGAAACTATTGGACATGGGTGTAAATGCTGATGGGTTGCGGTCATTCAGGCTGCTGTCAGGTCGGGAGCTAGTAGAAGAGAGGAAGAGACTAAATACGGAAAAGAAGAGCAAGAAGTTGAAAGAAAAAGAGTTCAGAATCACTTCCAACATTGCTGACCATGACTTGGAGATCAAGTTACGACAGGCTAAAGATGCTCTAAGTCGAGGTGCACATGTAAAGATTGTCATCAAGGCTCACAAGAAGACAGAGCAGGTATGATTTAACATTTTCTGACTTAAGCACTGTTTTAGAAGGACTAATGATTTAGAGGCTATAGTGAACAGAAGTGACTTGAGTTTTAATCACTTGTTGGTCTGTCACATTTCTGCGTAATCATTGCTATATGAAAGCTGCTTTATACTCACATGTATAATATTCATTAGAAGTATTGCAGAACATTGTCCTTATACACACCATAAACATTGTGCAATTTTTTTTTTTTTTTTTTTTTGAGGAGTTATGAAGATCATGGTCCTTATGTGGTGTTAAGTCAATTTAGATTTATTTGTACATTTAGGATAGTGAGTAATGTATTGCCATTTTTGGCGTGGTTTTTAAAAATACTGAAGTGCGACCAAGTTCAGTGCATAGGAAACAAACACAGATTCTCTTTATGAATGCTGCTTTGGAAAGTCAACAGTTGTGGAAAAGATACATTTGGCATGTCATGGAATTCAGCACATATTGCTTAAGTATTGTCTTTTCCTTTCGTATATCATTCCCAACTCTAAATGGACTTGGTTCCTTATTTGATTTCTGTTGAAAAAAAAAAAAAAAAAAAGTCCCATTGTTAGAGAAGAGCTACTGACCACGTACTGACCTAACCTACTCTCCCCAACTCAGCAGTGTTAATAGTTTGGTGATCAGCACAATGTTGAGCAATATGCAAAAAGGATCTCATGCTGTCAAGAAAGTTTTCCACTGTAAAGGGAGTCAGCTGTGCTCTTCCTGTTACATATTTTGTTTTTTTGCTCCCCCTCCCTCCCTACTATCTTATACAGTTGTTGAAAGTAAAACAGGAACAGTCCATGGCCGTTCAATGTTTACGTGTAATGAGCAGGATAATATTACTTGTCCCACATACAGATCATATTTTGCCTGAAATTTTTTGTTGTTTATCCCTGTTTGACTCTCACTGTGTGTGTGTCTAACAGAATATATTTTTTTTTCTTTAGAGGGGCAAAACTTTGAGGTAACTATCATTTTGTCAGTATTACATGTTTACCATATCATCTTGTATTTTAGTTGTAATTGTATTTGAAATAATTTAAGTGGTATGTATATATATGTTGGTGCAGGTGAGGATGTGAATTAATATATGTAGAAAACAAAATCTACAGAAAAAAGTATTATGAGACAAATGATAGACTACCCAATCTAATTTTCTTGGTAAAGACGGAATATCTCTCCCTTGTCCCAGTTACAAATAGTGAGGTTATGTCCACTCCAGTTTCTGAGAACTACATGCTCAAACATTTTTTGAGCATTCATTTTTTTTGTACAATGCTGATTGCTTCTTTGTTCATGTTCGCATTTCGTATTTTCTTTTCCTCTTCCTGACAGTGTAGACTGAACGGTTATATACAATGACTGTTGAGAGACATGCATTAATGTGTGATGCATATGTTAGGCCAGAGATACCATTATGTTGTCATATGTCATGGAGCAGAATTTCATAGCACTGTTCTACCTCCTGGAGTGTGTGTGGGAATTGGCATTTTGATTGAGTTTACAACCCAGGATTATTTTGTATAGGTGTACAACTTCAGGAGCCTTGAGGAGGTTTTCATCATAGTGCAATGTGCTCTTAGAAGATCTTAGTAGATCTGTATTATTGTATGAATTATTGAGTACTGTAATAAATTTATCAATAAAACTAGTAAGCTATAACAAAAGAATAGATCTGCAAAAAACAACAAGAAATGCACCTGTCATTATTTTTACTCAGAATTTCAGGGGAGACTATAAATTTATAAATAAAACTAGTAAGCTAGAAACAAAAGTATAGGTCTGCAAAAAACAACAACAAATGCATCTGTCATCATTTTCACTCAGAATTTGAGGGGAAACAGTAAGAAGGGGGTGTAGTGCAGGTGGAGACAGGGGCATGAGGGAGGTTAGGGCAAGGAGGGGGGGGGGGGGGGGGGAGGGAACTATAGTTTTGTTATTTATCCTATGCTTTCGAAGTACATCAGAGTTCCACATGAACTTTTTTTTTCCCTGTGGACTCCTAGTGCTCCTTCATTAAATACCTGTAAGAACCCATAGATCTTCATGTCAGAACATAAGTGTGTTGCTGCTACCTTTGCAAAGAATGTAAATGTGTATAAGTGGCATGCATGAGCACGGTTGACAGCAAAAGTCGTAACTAGACACAATAGGTCATGCTTTGAAGATGTCTTGAAAATATATCTCTGATTCAGTGAACTGAAACTGAAGATCATTAATCTCAGATTTCAGATTATTCTGTGCAGTGCATTGTGGAACCCTTTATGTGGGTGGCTGTTTTTGCAGGATGTGCAGATGCACCAGACTAGAAGCCTTAATGTTAAGTTTAGTCATCTAAGATTGCAGATTATTTAGGAAATACCAATATCTACCCAAAGACTGTGGATTATGTAAGAAATACCAATATCTACCCAAAGTTATATGGAGAGTTTTGTTGACCTTGTAGTTTTAAACAAACTCCGCCCTCACCTTCCCCTCCCTCCTGCCCTAAAAAAGTTATAATAACAGATTAGCAATTATTTATTAGATGTTGGAATTGTGCATCATTCAGTTAATTCATTGTTAAATCCAAAATGAGTTCGGCATTTTGCTATATGTTGTTGTCTATGAGTGATTATGCTTTATACTTCTTGTGGTCCGGATCAGTAATTTTTTTTCTTCCTTTTTTCTTAAATTTTTTTTTTTATTTTAGGAGGTGATGGTGTTGTTCAAGTATCTCATGTTTACTAAAATCTGTTCAAGTCTTTCGATCCTGACTGTGGATATAGCATGGTTTGGGAAAAGAGGAAAGTAAGGAAAAATTCTGATATCCTTTACTGAGAACTGAATTAAGTATTTAATCAACCTGAATCAGAATTTAAAGCATATCAGATAAGATGGTGCATCATCAGACTGAAAGGTTGCAAAAACTACTAACATGTCAAGGGAGTCAGGGGGTTAATAATTAGCTGTATAACAGAAAATCTCTTTGTGGCTCCTGAGCACACATTCACACACACCACACACACACACACACACACACACCCACACATTTATATGTGCACATACACAAACATGTGCACACACATGTTAATGAGCTTCCTATACTTTCTTTTGATAAGCGTTACTTTGTATAGATGATTATAGGGTGCAGTGATTATTCATAGCCAGCTGAGCATGAGGTTCAGTTGTCTGTCCTAAAAAGGTAGGATGCCCGCAAGAGGCAATGTGTGCAAGGTCAGGACTCATCAGGTCTAGGTCACTCAGATGATATGTGCTTTTTTTCTATCAGGTCTTTGAAAAATGCCAACACTTTGCTTAAAAAAACATACAGGTGTTTCAGGGTTTGTTTTAAATGTCATTTTGCTTTCAATTATTCCAAAGAAGTTTAGTCTTGAATAGAATGATTTTATTTAACTTCCTGTTTTGAGGCATAGGCTGAACAGAGTGACAAATGCGTAATTTGTTAAAAGTACTTTGAAACATGGGAGTTTCGGAAAATTTCAAAAATAAATTTGTTAGGAATTTTTAAAAGTTCGTTATTTTATACAATTGCTTTTTTTAAGCTTTATTTCCCAAACCACACCAGCAGCCCCAAGCATTCCTCGCTGAAATGGTGTCATGAACTCTTACACAACTACAAAAGTGTTGTTCATGTGCCTGTTATGGCATCCCTACAATCAGTTGCTCTTTGGATGACAAGAAAATGACTTATGATTGTAGTGAATTATTTTTCTTTATTCTGTGACGTGTGTGTGTGTGTGTGTGTGTGTGTGTGTATGTCTGTGTGGCAGGGGGATGGAGACAGATTGTTCTCCCAGCTACTGAAGAAGATGACCAGAAGCTTGCAGGAGCAGGCTGAGGTGAAACAGGGAGTGCGCACCCAGAGGGAGCAGCAGTTGCTGCTCAGACCCCTGACGTCCATGCAGTCATCCACCGAGGAGTGAATCCTTCATGCCGACAGACTTGACTTTACTACACTGACCGACCAAGGAATGAAAGAAGAGGAAAACAAGGAATGATTCTGGAAAACGCCTTTGGGCATTTCCTCTCCTTCACTTTTAGCTGTCTTGTCTCCTTTAACAGATATATGAGAGATACCATGTTTTGGCTGGTAAATGATTGATTTTCTTTCCTGGAGAGGAAACTTTTTCAGCCATATTGAATTGTAAAGTGAAAAATTCCACAGCGTTTTTTGTGTGAAATATTCACATTCCCTGTGAGAAGATTTAGAACTAAGCCAGAAAACAGCGGGAGAAACTGAAATTCTCTGTCAGAATGATAGTGTATCCCCATTGAAGGCATGTACATTCTATAACTAGGCTAGATTTATTTTTCAGGGAAAAAGTGGTCAGATGCATTTGTGTGCTGAGCCCCATGAAAGTCTGCTGTATTCAACATTTATTTCAGCTCAGCGTTTAGGCTGCATGAGATTGGATGAAAGCCTTGCATTATTCTTCTGTCTATTCTGTATTTCTATCTGCATAGATTTCAGTTTCCTTCTGTGTGCAAAAATGTAGGTTATATGTTTTTCTATGTAGCTACTAAGCTGAATTAACTTTCCACTTACCGCCTTGGCTTAAGGCTGTGTCAGGCCAATTGACATAGGCTAGAACACTAAGGCTACATCAAAATGTTGTTATGCTCTGCATAGTTATGTGGGGATTGTCTTCAGTTGTGACAAGCTCCTAGCATAACATTATCAGTCTCCAAAATCCCCCGAAGTAGGAGTGTGGCTGCCCATGTGGCAGGGTAATGTTCTCATCCCCAGCTGATGCATTTGTACCATAGTGTTCAAGTACTTTGGCTGTTTGGATGATCCCTGAAGTCTTTAAGCCAGGGTACGACAACAACAACAAAACAACTTTCCACTCCATTTTTCATATTGACTGTGCATGAAGGACATTCTTTAGATCTACACCCACAAATGACAGCCAGTTTTGAGACTGTATAAATGTCTGGACAACAGTGGTGGTGGTTGTACAAATGAATGAGCAATGTTCTTGCTACACAGGACTGTGCCAAAGTGATTGATTGTGGAAGCATGCTTCATCTTTGTGATAACGTGAAGAAAAGAAAATGTTTCTAATATGCATAAAAGGGGAAATTTGGTATCAAAGTACAGCTGAATGACTGTTAAATGATCAGGATTGGTGGGGTGGGGGTGGGGGGTGGTGGTAAATACATACGAGTA
The DNA here is from genome assembly GCA_033310375.1 of Conus canariensis. NCBI lineage: Eukaryota > Metazoa > Mollusca > Gastropoda > Neogastropoda > Conidae > Conus > Conus canariensis. Next base: position 46,067,255 of record CM065728.1, on the reverse strand, counting down.
TATGTAAATGGACTTTGAAGATGTGGGAATACTCAAAATGTGATGATGTCAAATGATGAAATCACATTCATAAGCTCCAGGGTTTTTCTTTTGTTTGTTTTTTTTCTGTCTCATCTTCTGTGTCTCTTAAGTGGCATTACCCCCACTCAGTTCATTCCAGCTCCCCATCCACAAGCACATCCCAGCTTTTCTCACTACACTGGAAATCCAGAGAGAGAGCAGTCAGTGTAAGGTTGTCATGAGGCGACCCACCAGAGGAGACACTGCACTGCTGCTGCGTTACTTCGGTGGCATTCAGCAGATACAGAACACCTACTTAACCTCTTACCGATGTCAATAATTGCTTAGCCGTGGAGCCAGCATAAGTGAGCATCCTCTTCCAGGGGACACCGCCATGTCCAGCCAATGACAGTCCCCATGAAATTGCGGATACTGGTGAACTCGACGTGAACTCACCCAGGGCACAGAGGTGGAGAGGAAATTGAAGCTGAAATCACCATGACAGCAGAGCATGAGCTGTACAGTAAGAAATAGACATCCAAGATTTTTGTTGTATTGTCAGGGCTGTGTACTGTGGCTGATAATGAAGTGCAAGATTTTGACAGTTTTATGCGAGTACCATGGATGAGAGAAAGCCCTGCTTTGAATATTGATCTGATCAAATCTCTGTAACACGAATTTCAACAAGGACCTGCATTTCATCATTGGAAGTGAAAGGTTCAAATGACTGCCACTTTCCGTTTACATGCAACAGACATCAACCTTTGCTGACATAGAGTAAACGTTTTTGAAAATACCTAAAATGTTGTTTTAATAGCACAATGGTTCCAATATACACAGGCTCTTTTTGTGTGTAAAACTTCAGGGTACCCAAGAAGCATGACGAAGATTAAAGCGAAGTTTGATGGGGATTGTTAAAGCTCTGGCCCGATTTGCTGCCTCTCAGTTGATCTTTTCTCAGGGAGATGTTTGCCAGTCACAGTGGATCTTTTCTCAGGGAAACGTTTAAGAATGATGCAAATTTTAAGTGTAAACTGTGTATTAGAACTGATGAAGAACACATGATTATAACTGCATCCTGAACTTGAGCTTAAGACAAATTCTTGGATTTTGATGACCATCCATGTGTCAATTTGTCAAGATATGATCCTATTTGGAATGTCTGTAGACTGTATTTTTCTTTAATGTCTGAGGATAATTTGGGAAAAAGCTAAAGAGTATGTGATCAAGCATTTGGCTCACACAGACATGAGTTAATGTCAGATAAGTTTTTGCTAGTTGCTACTTGTGCTGTCTTATGTTTGTTCTCATTCTAGGAGTTGGTGGTCGGAGCATAACACTTTTTTTTGTTTTTGTTTTGGCTCTCTCACACAAATGAAACAAACATGAGACTTCTTTGTGACTCATTTTCTCTATTGCTGCAAAAAGGTTTTTTTTTGTTTTTTTTGTTTTTGTTTTTTTCAAAGAAGGCAGTCATAATCAACAGAACAAAATTCAGGGAAAACATAGGGTGCTTCTCAAGGACGACAAATTCTGATATGCTAACAAACTAACCAAAAGAAGCCAGTACAATGAAAAAGTAGAAAAAAAATGCATGTTTAAAAAAAAAAAGTACAAAACATGAGAATGAATAAGTGTGATGGAACAGAGAAGAGAAATCACTTTTCAGCACTGTTGATCTCCATTGGCAAAACATCAGAGTGTCTCAACACAACAACACATGGGAAAACACTAATCATATATCTACAGGTACACAACATCATGAATCATACAGTTGTACTTATAAATCACTTGTAATTAAAATAAAATGATAAGAACATCACAGAAAAGGCATTTACACTAACACATGTGGTAAAAAAAAAGTTAAAAAGAAAATATACTGCACAGGTGTATCAAAAACGAAAAGGAAAAGCACAATTCCTCTAATAGCCCCTTTCCAGTTTGGCACACCATATCAGGATTAAAAAAAAAAAAAAAGAAGAAAGAAACAAAGAAAACCTCTGGTACAAAAAGCAAGCTTACATATTCTCTGATGGCTGTCCTGGGTTTGATTGTAATTTTACCTATTTCAATTTGTCACTCGGTGGAAAGTACTAGTTCTCCCTTTGTACTCAAAATGCATGTATGTGTATATGCCCACAAACATTTATACGGTATACCCATCCAGTATGCCATTGCCACAAATATATCCAGTGAGTGTTTGTGTGTGTGTGTGTGTGTGTGTGTGTGTGTGTGTGTGTGTGTGAGTGAGTGAGTGAGTGTGTGTGTGTGTGTGTGTGTGTGTGTGTGTGTGAGTGAGTGTATGTGTGTTTGTGTGTATGCTACAGATATTATGCCTAGCAAATGTGCTTTACTTTGTGTTCTCATATAATCACTACATGTAGACCTACTCCCCCTCCCCTTTCCCTTTAGGATACGAAACACAAGTATGGTGGTTTCATGAGAAGAAAAGGACACAAAGTAGATGTGACACTTTAAAGATGTGTGTGAAAAAAAAAAAAAAAATAGCATCCACTCATGCAGAGACAGCATCATAGACAACATTGGCTGCATCTCCTGCCTCACTTCCACTTGAAACATTAAAGAACATGAAAGAGGGAGAGGGTACATATGCTTGGACTCGCTGACAAAACTTCATACACAAAATTTTACTATCATTAAAGCAGACAATAACCTATATTGCAAGCGCTATTAAGAGAATGATATGCTTCTTGTCTCTTTCATGACACTGAATATGAATGCATGCTACATATTACCCAGATGTCATCAAATTGTTCTCCATCTCCATAAGAAATATTTTAAATGGTTATTTAAGAGGACTCATAGAGAAAAACTTCAAAATGGCACCATAAACACTGTCATCAAGCTTGAAAATTACTGACAAGCTAAAAAACCAACCATGTTTTTAGACCGATTCTATTTTTGTTCTTCTCATGCACAGATGTCCTAACCTTCTTTGCAAACATAACTACCCTCCTATTTAACAGTATATGACACAACCGATGTAGCAGAGTAAGAAGCTGCTCTGCAGGCCACATCCACTGATCAACTACAAAAAAAAGAAAACAAACACATGAGCATTACCTCACCAAACTGTTCTGACCCTCAGCATACCAATGCTACCCATGAACATCCACTCAGAGACAAAAGTATCTGACTATACTACCTAAGACAGATATGTCTCACTTCGTACATTCTCCTGTGTTCGATTGTGGTTTTTGAGTATGCTGACAGGCATTTTGATTTCCATAATTATGTGATCTCGCATTCTGAATTCATCTTTTCATCTGAGCCATATAATCATGAAAAACCCACACAAAACACCCTGCCTGTGTGCCTTGAAGCACGACATGATTACCCAGTACATTCGCTACAATATTCTCAGCTTGGACATCATGCACAGTAGAGGCTTCAGAGCCACATGCAACAAACGTTGACCAGAAACCACAAGACTTGCACTAAAAAATACTACATGGGTATCACATGCCAACGACACCAGTCAGACACTATATTCAGTGATCGTCAGTAGATGTCATTCAGTAAATACCCTACAGAGAAACCACTTGACAAACACCACAGTAAGTAACCGTCTTCAGAACACACTGAATGGTACAAACAACACCACATCCCTTGATATACTACAATAAGTGATCATCAATAGATGTCGCATTCAGTACATAACCTACAGAAAAACCACTGGACAAACACCACAGTTAGGAACCATCATCAGAACACACCGAATGGTACGGACAACAGCACACCCACTGCACAATGATCACCACACATAATGCACATTAAAATACGACACCATGTTAATTTTTGCTTCAAGACTACGCCCAGCAGGCCTTCAGCCAATATTTTGACATTGTACGAACAGTTTTCCCCAAACAAAGATTTATACCTGTCAACATCCAGTAATGGAACACATATATCTGGTGTACACTAAACGGACACGATACCCAATGAACAATTTACAGACACCAAAATAGTGCTATACATCCATATTAAAGTGATCTGCTGTCTCCAATGCACACATTACCAGTATACATGAAAAACAATTGTTGAATCCCATACATTGCGAATCAGACTTCGCGACAAATCCAAGTTACCAGATTCTATATCTAATAACAACAATAACTAAAAAAAAACAAAAACAAAAAAACTGCCTCTGAAACTCAACTAAATCCATTGCACCATTTCAAAACTAAGATTAATCGCGTGTCTGAACAGTGAAAAATCAATGATAAAAATGTATGCCTAAAACTTGTATAGCAGATCACAAAGTGAAAGCTGTTAAGAAATATAAACATATGAAAAGAATACATACATGCATATTTTCTTAGGCAGAACTTGTGCATACCAGGTTTCATTGTGCATGTAGTGAATCCGTATATTACAGTCATGATATGCCATGAAGTGTAAGTTGGTTATACACTCACTGAAGTACAAGTTTTATGTCAAGACAAACGACACAACATCTTTAGTAGTAAATGTTTAGAACATTGAGAGAGAAGAATGAGAGCAACAATAACAACTACAACACAGTTAAAAAACATTACACAGCCTCTGATTATGCAATAAGTCAGAATAACCATGAAATAAATAGAGTATACAATTATACATAACTTACAGAAAACTACTATGATTCATATAAACTGCATTTATAAAAATCACTGTAAATGCATACCAGATGATCCCCTCTCCAATACTTATAATACACTAAATAGAAGGGACTAACGGCTACATGTAATCATTTCACCTTTTTTTTTTTTTACATTCATGTGTTTAGTGTCAGGTGATCGATCAACAATAAAAAATTGTGTCTCTCTGTAAATAAATGATCATGTTGAGAGAAATGGCACATCCTGTGTGTGTGTGTGTGTGTGTGTGTGTGTGTGTGTGTGTGGTGTGTGTGAGTGTGTGTGCATGCGTGTGTGTGTGTGTGTGTGTATGTGTGTGTGTGTGTGTGTGTGTGTGTGTGTGTGAATTTGTGTGTGTGACCCCTGAACTGACAATAACTCAGCAACCATTCTGATCTGATCGATTTCTCTCGTTCACACAACTTACACACTAGATTTATTTGTCTCAAGGTATTTATCAAATTCTTTCAAAAGTTTCATCAACATATCCAAAGCTGATGAATATTTGCAATGTCTAAAAAAAAAAATCTAACTGAGGGAACCTAAAAATCTTAAGCAAAAACATTTCAACCAACTTTTGATGCTGTTGATTTAATATCTGGTGCAAGTACATGATTATTTGTGAACATAACCCTTTCAGGTGTTGTAGAATGCAACATGGTTGCTATTTTATCTTTTCTGAAATGATTATCTCATTATTTTGAGTAAAATAAAAGGAAACAGCTATTGATCAGTAGAGCCAGTAATATAGCTTTTCCTTCTTCGAGTTCTTCACTCTAACAAGTCTTACATTGTAACACCTGGCTTGGTGCAAAATACCCAGCTCTGAATCTGCAACTAGACTGGCTATGAAAGGGTTAGGGTTAAAGACTAGATATCTGAGGAGGAAGGGCCAATCTCAAACCAGTTTCGACAGGAAACCGTACAATTTTATATTTCATAGAACTGTAACATTTAGTTGTGTCATGTACAGAACTTGTAACATAAACCATCCACTGACATGTGAAAACACCACAAACTGACATTCACAAACCTAGATATTGGCACACCATCTCTTCTTCATGACATACAATGTTACAGGACATTATGGAATGGGAAGAATCGGGAAGTTTTATGACAGACTATTAAGAACAGGTATTTTCAAATTGTCTTGAACAGCTTATATATGACTTTCACAGAATACAGAAATCCCCTATTCCCCAACACACACACACACAGAGCTATACATCCACAAATATACTAGATGCAGTTCAGCAAAGAATAGTGATAGTTATCTATGGGTTCCAAGTTACTGAGTATATGGAAGACACAGAATGAAGATGTGAACAAGGATTCTCTCAAAAGCAAAGTTCATAATCTTTTATTTCTACACAGCTGCTGTGATTTAACTGTTTATTGGTTTTTTTGTTTTTTTTGTTTTTTTGTTTTTTTTTACAAAAACTGAACAAAGTTTCAACTGATCTGAAATTTCTACAAAGCTTTTCTTGACCATTCATATTAAAACAACAATATTAACGACCACGATAAACAACAAATATACAAAGACACCACCTAAAACACAAACATGCACAGCAAAGGCAAGGTAAAGCTATGTGTGCCAATGCACAAGTGACATTGCATTAAGTGGGATAGAAATGCATGAAACTCAAGAGAATTACAGGGATAACTATCTGATAAAATAGGAAGCATGGAACACACATGCGCACACATACATATATAACATTTGCTACTCGGAATTAATCATATGCATACATCAAACTGATTAATATTCCTTTGAAGCAGACAAAGAGACTTGCTCAAGTGTACCTAATATGTATCCACATGAAAACAAAAAAGAATCAAAACAGTATATACTGCATTACAATCTGAAAAAGAGAGATCAATGCTTATATATTATTCTTCCAAGAATGTAAGTTTTGAGAGAACTACTGAAAAATATGGATTGAGGTGTCATGGATAACTAAGATATTAGCCACAGCTATTTCCTGTATTTGTTACAGACTCCAGTAAACGGCTAACAAAGACAGTTTTGTCTCAACAGTAAATGAAACGACAGATTTCCCCAAATCAACAAGATTTCCTTTTTTTCAGTCCTTTCTTCCATATGCTGTCACTATATCATTCCCACATAGGTTTCAGTCCAATCCCCTTAGGCAGCACTTCACTAACAGGTGCTCTGCCAATACTCTTGACTAATCTAGAACAGTTAATTATTAATGATTGTTGACTGGCCAAACCACATGATGTATCTTGACCTGCTGATCTGATGATTATTGAATAAATGAGAGGATGAAAAGCTATGTGAAAAAAATTGAAAGTGACTCTTGGGGAAGGACACATTTTTGTTTTGGGACTGTTGCTACTGTCACTGAGAAGTGTGATTTGTGTATCGTGAGCTGTATTTAAAGACTTCAAACTTGTTACCAGAGTCGACCTTTTTTTCTTTTCAGAAGTGCGGATCATTTCAGTCAGAGTTCACATTCGCTGAGGTGTCCAGAAACTAGAGTTTGATTCTACCTAGTAGCAACAGCGCCCTGAGTTCAAGAGAGATGAGATGTATTATATAAATCATATTTTCATCATTACTGTTATGAGGTTCTAGCATTCCTTATCAAATTATTTTGTAAGTCACAACCAAATTAGCAGTTATCAGACATGGAGGTCAGGGTTGCTGATTCTGGGCTTACATTTACATATGCATGTTAATGAGGATGACCCAGCTGTCCCTTGTTGCACTTGAATAAGTGAGCAACACACACACACACAAAAGAGCTATCCTAGACTCCATGACATTATGTCTGATCAAAAAAAAAAAAAAAAAAAAAAAAAAAAAAAAAAAAAAAAATCAAATACTAAAAGAATGCTCTCACTCGCCACAAACATTGGATTCACACCATCACAATGGGCAAAACACACATGTACAAGTAAAAAGCTGCATAAACTCAATTGCTGCAGACACATCAGTAGCACAATTAATGTAAGGGGTACTATACTATGATCTGGGCCAACACTATATTCAGTTGTTGCCCTTTTTTTTCAGTTTGTATGAAGCAGCACACATTTTGGCCTCATATCCGTCATCCGTTTCACACGTGGTATTTCTATTACACTACAACGGTTTTGCATGTCCCACTTTGTAAGTTTCATGGTTTTGAGGACTTGGTTGAAATAGTAGCACTGTCAATTATGTTGACTTGATTTTTTGTTTTTCATACTGACAGGAAAAAACCAACCAAACAAAACAACAAAATCAAGGATCATGCCTTACAATGTCTCTCTCTCTCTCTCTCTCTCTTTTAAATTGCACTTTCTATGCAACCTTGTGACTTAAGACTTGAGAACAACTTTGATTGGCCTCATTCATTCAATTCATTTGTAACACAAGTTTCTTCATGTGCATGACATTTTTGAAAGAACTGAATTCTCATTGATGCATGTGAAAGAAGAGAGAGGCCAGTAAATTTTGCAGATTACAACAATCATACATGCTGAAGTATTCTCCTTTTTCAGAGCCAACCGGTTGTGACAATTCAAATAAACTGTGACAACTATATTTTTCTGTCCTTGGGAGTCCTTCCTCTCCCCTTCCACACACCCCTTCCCTGCTGATCATCCAGCAATATGAATACATTAGCTGATAGGTAAGATCAGAGAGTCAGAAAATGCATGTTCGTAGAGGCTGCAGAAAGACATGATTTTAAAAACCAACACTCAGAAAGACTTAAAGCCACTGGAACAGTACACAATGCAACCAATGCTGCCACTTGTGCACACTGCTTTATAGTTGTACTGTTTTTTTCTATCCCTCCACTTTTTTTTGTTTCATAGCTCAGGGTCATACTACAGCTGAAATCACACCACATGCAATACCCAAAAGAAAAATGGAGTAAAATCACCCCCATCTCCCTAATTCTGTGCTAACAGAATTAATTTTGCAGAGACGAATGAGGCGACATTTCACGTTGTGCCATACAACCACATTACTACCACTGTCGCTACCTGATCAGTCTACTCCATTTTCCTTCATCTTGGAAGGACAGCAGGGGAAAACATCACCACCACAATCGACAACAAACATAAATAACACCATGGCACTCAGAAAGACAAAGTAGGGCGTGCTCAAGGATTTACATTCGACTAGTAGGTCAGGAAGCTTCCATGTGAAAAAGCTTTGCTTTGGGGAAAAAAAAAGTGCAGTTATTCCCATTTCATGTTTGTTATTTGTATGAGTGATCACATTACAACACCAAGTATTATGCACTTGTCACACATGGCAAGTCATTTGCTCAAACGTAAGAGCAAGTATAAGAACAAGGCCTCGTTCTTGCGCTCACTCCTTTGCTCACCACTTTGTGGTCACATCTGGTGAGTTTTCAGGAAAGCAGAATGCCAACAGAATGGTCATGTGACTCAGCCACGAAACCCATTAGTCAAATATGATTTACTCTGATGATGCTTAACACAGAATCTGAAAGTAAAGATTAATTCTTGGTCTTGGCTGCAACTGAGTTTGAAGAAGTATAAGAAAAATAAAAAACACAATCGTGCCCAGAGGAGATGATGGTTTGTGAAGTACACAACCTTCATCTTTGCTCTGATTGGAAGATCAAATTTCGCTGTGAGGAAGCCTCACCCTCGTGCTTGCTTACCTAGGTGGTCACACCACTGGTGTGTCAAAGAGTGAGCACAAGAGCAAGCACTTAACCAAGAAACTTGCCTGGTGTGACACATCGAATATACAGAGCCAAGCAGCACCGTATGCCAAATAAATGCAAATCAAACAAATTCAAAGAATGCAGTAAATCAATTCAAATCAATTCAAATTGAGCCCAATCAAGGCAATTGACAAATAGAACCCAATTGTGTTGTTTATCTCTCAACAAATAATGCAAGATGTAGTAAGGCTTTAGCAAGAAACCTACATTTCGAACGAAGTTGTGTTCCTTTAACATAAAAGTTAAAATATGAAAAAAAAAAAAGAAAAAAAAAAAGAAGAGAGAGAGGGAGCGAGAGAAAGAGAAGAATCATTGTATGCACACATTTACAAACATTCAAATTGAGCTTATGTACTAACAAAACTCATGCAATATATATATATATATATATATATATATATATATATATATAATTGAGGAGCACATACATGTACACAAACACATACACATAAACAAAAGTATGTAACAGTACACAGAAAGGTGTAGAAGCAAAATACAACACTTCATGAGATGCTTTCATTACAAGTAGTTTTGCGGGGTTACTTGGGGAGTGACGTCAAATGTCATATAATTAAAACAAAGTGAATGAAAGTGTTGCTCTAATTTGCTTTCACAAACAATACAATGAAAGTTGAATTTTGTTTCCAAGCGATGTATTCAAAGGAATCTTTCCAAACTATGATACTGTCCTTTCATAAATTTGCGCAAACAGGTGTCTTCAAATAGAGAAATCTTACAAATGGATTTTTTTTGTGTGCAATACTCATGAATTTGTTATTTTCAAAACATAATTTATTTATATAAGGTTCAGAAAATATATAACTAAACTTTACGGTTTCGTGGGAAAATTTTGAAAACATGTAACTCCTTAAGAAATACATCTCAGGTAGGAAAAATATGCTCATGTAACTCCTTAAGAAATACATCTCAGGTAGGAAAAATATGCTCATTTGTATTTCATACATATGCACTTTTTATTTTCTAAACAAGCAAATGACTTGTCATTAAATTTCCTTTCAAAATTTGTGTGGATCATGTCCAATGGAATCTCACTCGTGTCCCTACTTTTCCTCATGCTTGCCTGTCCAAACAAATGCTTCCATCCTATCTGGAGTGAAACAATCAGGATCCCCTTCACCAAAAATCAACAACAATAAAAGTAATGTATAATTTTCATCCCAATCTAGTACAGATTAGCTGAAGTCCAAATTTTCCCTTCCAATGCACCAGGTGAACTGAAGCCTGTCACATAAACTCCCCAAGGTCATAAGCTTATTCAAATGATTATGCAATAACATGTATTCACGGCATACCAAATCCTTTTGAGATCTGACAAACAAAGCGCGCTTAAAACATCCAAACCTACAGGACACTTGATAACACATCAGTAGAGGAATACCACATCATAATAAAAAAAATCTGAAAAGCGTGCATAAGTGTACACACACAAATCAACAAGTCAACACAAATCACATACTTACAAGTGTGATACACAATGTCATGAGCAGTTGACTTCTTTGTAAAATGTCAGCCTAACTACATTATTCAAAAGGAAAACAAATTGAGGCAATATGAACACATCAAATGAATTCAGAGCACACAGGAGTAAAAGAATGAAATAAGAATGAGTTACCTCCATATAGGTCTTGATGCCTGACAAATCAAAGTTGTTTCAGAGTTCAATAGCTATCTCCAGTGATTCAGTTTTAGTGTCACATCTACTACAGCACAATGAACCATCCAGGATCCTTTTATGGGCATCACACACCACAACAAACTACTAGGCAGTGTTCACATGATCATAAGATACATTATGGAAAAAAACCCGTCAAGAATGATTGCTAATGGTATTAAGAAAGAAAAATCAGGAAGTAGAATAATAAAAATGTATGAAGGTGTTTTTTTGTGTGTTTTCAAATTTGCTTTAAGAAAATAACAAGCCCTGATCTTTTGTTTTCCATTTTTAACTTTGTGCATCTGTACACTCACTGGCAGGTGTGTGTGTGTGTGTGTGTGTGTGTGTGTGTGTGTGTGTGTGTGTGTGTGTGTGTGTGTGTGTGTGTGTGAGGAGAGAGAGAGAGAGAGAGAGAGAGAGAGAGAGAGAGAGAGAGAGAGAGAGAGAAGCATGTTTTTGTTTGCTAAGGGCAGATGTCAACTGATTTTTCTCTCCAAAGTATTTGAAAGTCATATGGGGACATCTAGGTATTTTTCTCCCATAATTTTTGTTTTAAAGTGTATATAAAAAAAGTCTAAACATGATATCCCACAAATAAACTGGATGTAAGTCTTTCAAACAACAGTAACAACAACAAAAAAAATCCTTTGTCTTCCCCTGCCCCTCCCCCCCCCCCCAAAAAAAAAAAAAAAAAAGCACACACACACACACAAAACCCACACACTTACCCCACTAATGACAGCTAATGTGTATTTCTCAAACAACATAGAATATCTTGTTATCAAATGCCTGGACCAGCAACTCTGCACACTCCTCTCTCCAAGTAAAGTTGACAAAAAGACTAGCTGGAGACAGTGCCAATTGTCCTTTTACTGCTTGACACCAGAGAATCATGTGAACATTGTTAGCTGGGCGTTCTGAGGAAAAATATAATTTCTTTAGCAGCAAAGGTCATCAGTTACTAAAGTGAGGCGCAGAAGGAGAAAAGGTTGAAAACTACCAATACAGGATGTATACAGTGGCACATTGTTCAATGTGGAGAAAAGGCTGAAAACTACCAATACAGGACGTATACAGTGGCACATTGTTCAATGTGGAGAAAAGGCTGAAAACTACCAGAACAGGATGTATACAGTGGCACACTGTTCAATGTCAGCACAGCTCCTGGTGAAATTCAAGCAGAGGTATCTCCTGGTTGAAATAATGTTGGTTTTCCAGTGCGTTGTGATCCAACGGTGCTGAGTGTATCAGTACATTCAGGTCAGTGAAAGACAGACAGACATCTCCTTTCATCGTCACTTTTACTCACTGTCCAGTTTATTGAAATATCCCCCCCCCCCCCTTTCTTCAATACTATTCTCAGTTTCTATTTTCAAGCTGAGGATTAAAAAAAAAAAAGAAAAAAAAAATCTGTTCTCTGTGCATCCATTCCTAGGGTAGAGCAAACATGGTCAATCACACATCTATCCGATTTGGCAGACATGAACCATAACACACTTCTCAGGCTATGATTTGACCAAGATGTTTGATCATATGTCTCTCTGTGCATCATTTTTTCCTTGAAGAACACCGACCATTTTTCAAACAATTACCAATGTTATCTCTGAGTGAGAGTGAGATTGTAAGGGAATGACCTTCTGAAAAGAGCCTGTTTGAATATGACCAAAAATCTATTGAAAAAAAAAAGAAGAAGATGATCTGATGTTTCTGCATCAGCAATGCCCGTTTCTCTCTGCTCTGACCATGGGTATAAAGTAGCTGCAAAAACAGCTATCCCTTCCTGCAGTCCATTGGTCATGACTGAAATACTGTTCGCTCCCATGCTGTATGTCTTCCAGACATTTAAGATCAGAATGCGATCAATTCAAGGATTATCATTTGTCTTTGAATTTGTCACATTTCCTTTGTCTGCAATCCTCCAACATAAACAGTACAAAGTCAGCAATCTGTACATCATTTGCAAGGTTGTTTGTCAAAATAAAACAAAGACAGAGGTAAATCAAAGGAATGAAAAGAAGGGTCTATATGCAAATCTACGTTAAAACACTTTCAAGAATAGTTTTTTGTCAAAATAAAACGAAGACACAGTTAAGTCAATGGAATAAGAAGAATGTTTATATGCAAATCAATATTAAAATACTTTCAAAGAATAGAATGAAAAATTAAGAATTCCAAGAAAATTTCCCAAATTTTGGTCATGAAAATAAATACTATGATAAATAAAAGCTTCCTTTCATCATTTCATCAAATTACAAGTACAAATGCATACCACAAGCAATCAAATATGCATGAAGTGTGCTCACACGCACACACCTTCATCATCATCCCCACCAACTTTAAACAAAGATGTGAGATGTAAGAGTGATCACAACTACCACCATTTCTAAAGGTCTGTAAGCTAGTCCAAATCTGACATATGTACAAAATCCTCAAGTAGTTGCCATCTTGTCAGAGCTACTAAGGGGTTGTGAGCAGTGCGTGGTGCTGGCGACATAAAGATACCCCGTCCTGACAACAGAAACTCTGGCCTGAACAGTGTCACATGAACTCACATTATCAAACAAGACAGGAGATGGAAATACAGACACCTGGACACACCTACATGTAGACCTTCTGTTAACCGCCTTCAGAAATTCTTTTTGAAAATCATGGGTGCATGTCAACTCCAAAACCTCTGTCTGAAGATTTTCTCCCATAACAGACAAAACACCAAATGCATATCACATCAACTGATGAACCAGTGTACATACCGATAAAAGCAAACACTGACATCACAAACACACATTATGAGACAACACGTGTAACCAAAGTCGTTTGATTGTACACAGCATTTCATCCTTAGTAATCACACCCTAGCAAGCAGAAATGCAAACATGTAAAACAACAATCCTAAATACTTGTGATCAGGCATATCAAGCTCAATCATACATCCTTCTTTATTACAGTCAAATATCCAACTGTTTGGATTTTGATGCAGCAATATCATTAACCTTTAACTTTTAATCAATAATTTGCGTTTGTAACATGGCTGTGCAGACTGCAATTTGCCTTTTTCCCATATGAAAAGAAATCAAGTTTTCTCACTGCAAACACACACCGTCTCTCCGGTTTTAGCCCCAAACTTCATAGCTGTTTCAAACTGTTTTCTTCCTTCATCCACCCCCATTTGGCACTTACATTTCATCTGCTCATTCTTGATTCAAGTTTCAAAAATGCAGACCAGTGCCTTTACTAAATCCCATGACTGATCACTTCTTTGGTTTCTGAAATGCCAGCAAAACGCCAAATGAACGCACAGCAGAAACTCGCAATGTAGATAACTTTGGATGATTTTGGCCCTTTTGTTGCTATCACAGTTTGAGACAAAATATCAGTTGCTGATGTACAAGAAGACTATGACCATTCTGTGTGCTTGATGGTCTGAAGACTAATTTTGAAGACCTCTGTTAAAAGCTTGAAACACACACACACACACACACACACACACACACACACACACACACACACACACACACACACACACACAATCTCTGGCAGACCATTTTCTTCTGACAGACTTGTGCAGGTGTTGTTGAAAAAAAAAAGAAAAAAAAAGCAAGATACCCTGCTTCCAGCATTCCTACACACTCATGAAAAAAGGAATGAAATGTGAGGAGACTTAACTGGTAGGTTGGACAGAAGGGAGATAAATCTGCTACAAAAGAGAGGGGAGAGGAGAGAGAGAGAGAGAGAGAGGAGAGAGAGAGAAGAGAGAGAGAGAAATCAGTCCAGAGTGAGTAAGTTTAACGGGAGAGAATCTTAACTGAGATCTTTAAAGCATAAGAACATATTGTTGTGAAGTCAGTAACTTCTGCCTGACGACTTTTGTGGTTGAGGGTGTTACACCTGATTGTTCACATGACATCTACTGATAAACAAGCATGTATATCAGCTACAGTAAACAGAAACATCATAGTAACACACACACTTACACACACACACGATCTGTCACATTTACCTGACAAGCATAACATGTAGTATGTAGCAATTTTACGAGATACAATCCCAGTGAAAGCATGATCAAAGTAAACATGCAAAAAGAAAAATCCTCTAACTGCACATTTTCTTTGGGCAGACTGGTGCCGCAACTGTAAAATAAAATTCTGGAATTCCAGCTCCTACCATACCTACATGCAACTAAGTTAGAGACAGGTGGTACTCTATCATGTATCAGGAGACACATCAGTGAACACAACTCTTACACAACTCTTTCAGTGCTGTTGACTTCTCTTTCACCAACTCTCCACATCAAACAGAGTGAGAACTCATTCCAGAGTCATGCCCCATGAAACATAGTTCCTGTCCAGTAAAGGTTTCTGTCATAACAATAGTTAAGAACACACACACACACACACAGGGGGGTGGGGGTGGGGGTGGGGGTGTTCCATATGGAAAGGTCATATACAAGTGATCAGAACTGATGTGATGTTCATGCTGCATTTGTTCAACATGCCACCAATTACAAAAAAAACAACAGAAAGTGAGAGAGAAGGAAGGGACAGAGAGAGGAGAGAGAGAGAGAGAGAGAGAGAGAGAGAGAGAGAGAGAGAGAGAGAGAGAGGTACAAAGGGAAGAAAACAAGAACAAATTCACAACTCTTTCAGTAACTCACTTCACATCTGCTGTACTGCACCCAACGAAAAATCCCGCCTCGGATTCTCTTCGACTGGCACAGTTGCTGACAACCCCCCCCCCCCCCCCTCCCTCCCCCCACCCACTCTTTCCAGAAGAAGACTGCTCTTGAAGCAGCTCAAAGCTGGAAAAGCATCCCATTCCAGGCAAAGGATGCTGGTCAAGCGGTCAAGCCAGCAGGGCAATGGACGCACATACTTTACACTGTTTTTCTTGTAGTCACAGACAACACAAAGCCAGGGTGACGTGCGGGGCTGACCAGCCTTGATGGGTTCTTCACGGAGCCACGGATCACTAACCCAATGTTGCGATTGCACCATTCCCTGGCGGGGGGACTGGGGATCACTTAAGCTCAAAATTACCACAAAAAAAAAAAAACAAATCCAAAAACAAACAAGCTAACCAAATCTCGTCAATAAAAAAAAATATATCAGGAAAAGAGATCATCCATGATACTACTCAGCAAATCAGAACTCCATCTTGATGCGGAAGGGGACATAAGCTTGTTTAACTCGTTGCTGCAGCAAATGGCCCTCACAACAAACCAACAGAGTATTTTTTTTTTTCCATATAATGCCAGTGCTGTCTGATCCCTCAGATGAGCAGTCACAGCTGCCAGCACACAATGCCATGGGGGATTACGTCTTCCACAATGATGGTGTAGAGTCAAGAATGATGCTTGGTTAGGGTGCTTTCACTCCACGTGGGGGTAATCTCCGTCTCGATTCAGTTCTGACAACTGCCTTAGCAGATCTTCAAAACTGGGTCTCAGGTTGGGATTCTGAGGCAGACAGAACAATATACTTGAAATTGTTTTATTTCAATTATCAATTTTCTTTAACAGTTAGCTAAAACATGCGAAAATGCAAATGAGGATAAATTAACAAAAAACATGCCCGTATATCCACACACAATAAGTCACACACATACACACACACATACACACCATCTTTTAAAAATAGCACATGCATGGATTCGCAACCATGCTCAGCTCATCACCTGTTCTCTTCTGCTGCACGGCTTCATCTTGGGAAAATTGTTCTGTGCATTTTATATGTTGTATGCGTGATGTCTGAAGAAGACGTATTGGTCAAAAATTCACTTATTTCTTATATACTGTGTATTAAACAAGCGTTACTTTGTGTCTTGTCATATTTGTTTATTTGTATACTGATCTGCTCATTCATTCATTCATTCACTTGGACATTTTCTTTCCATATGTTGTTGCCTAATAAAATTTCAACCGGGGCAAAGAGTTCCATACTTTTGGCTTCATAACTCAGTTTTTACTATTTGTGCCATTATCTATGCCAGCTATTTATGGGCACTACCCTCTTCCCTATGCCAGCTATTTATGGGCTCAAGCCCCTTCCCTCCCCCCCCACCTCCCACACATTCACGCCCACCTCCTCCCTTATCCATATCATTATCAGTCTTTCACAACATCCAGCTTGTCCACTTTTTGACCCACTTTCCCACTTCCATCGTTTCAACCAACTAACGAAGGATTTTCATGGAAAAATTTCGTTTTTTTTGGGTGATCTTTGTACTGCCCACATTTTTGTTATCTCTCATGACTCAAAACAGAATTCATCTCTCTCTCTCGATCTCCTTCTGTGTGTGTGCGTGTTTAGGGTGAGCGGCTGGGGACAGTTGCTGTCTTATCTGCTGTGTCCTACTCACACAAATCATCTCAGCTTCCCTATGCAACAGCCACATCCAGGTTAGTTTGGCTAAAGTCCCAGTACCAGCAATCTGCTTGGAGCTGTCTATGTCAGATCACCACAGGGCCATTCATTATGGTAGAACAAGCACTGCTGCTGATCAGTGGTACAGTGATGTCAACAAGTATGGAAAATAATGACTTTCTTTAGTTAAAGAACACACTCACCCGTGTTCAATCTATCTTGCGGACAGATGAAATACTAGTCTTTCTGTGCGTTAGGGGAAGAGATGGTTGATAGATGGGGGAAAGACCAAATTATTTAATGGTTTTCTCTTCCACATCATCAGCGATGCACTCTGCCACTTCAAAACTCAATCATTTCCACACATTCACCCAATAAACAACCCTTAAATATCTGATACAGATTGACCCAATTCTTTTTCAGTTTATCTCGAGGGAAGACACACAGGACCCAGACAATACCCTGCACCATAGTCTCATACCAGTACGCAAGGGAAAAGGGAACACTGCGTAACACACAGTTATGTGTACCTGAAATTCACTGCTAGAGTATTTCCCATCACACAATAAGTGTTTTCCTAAAAGGTGGGCTGGGTGTATTTGAAATACTTTTTTTGACCCTTGGCATTTCTTTAATTAATGAATGTTTTCAAGTTAACTGTCTGACCAGCTGCTGTGGCGAAGTGGTTAGCATCGCGGACTCGCAGGTGGGAGGTCATGGGTTCGATTCCCTTCAGAGCCATGTGGGGTTTTCCTGCCCTAACCGGCTCCTGCCCTTAGTTGAGTTTGCTAAACAACTTGAAAAACACCACCCAACTGAACTAAATCAAATAGACACATGTAGAATCAGCCGGAAATTCTGTTGGGTTTACTTCCCATTATTTTGTATGTGTTTGTGAATCAGTTTGATTGAAAAAGACTACTTGCAATGCTGTGGCAACAGGAAATTCTGTTGGGTTTACTGCCCATTACTTTATATGCGCTTGTAAATCAATTACATCAAACAAAACTGTTTGAACACAGGCTTACAATACTGTTCAAAAGCATTCAAGCATTGCTTAGACGTAGGATTGAAGTGCTACAAGACAAGAACGACAGGGGAAACAATGATTAATATACCTTCTCCCAGCAGCGCATCATGATCTGATAGGTTTTGGCTGTGGCGATGCTGGGTCTGCTTAGGCGTTTGTTCTCTGTCACCACATACTCCACCACATCGATGTTCCGCTTGTCTCCATAGGGCATCTCTCCACAGGTGAACACCTCCCACATCAGGATACCTATCAAAAAAAAAAAAAAAAAGAAATCTGCATTTCACAGTCCTCAACACTTCTGCGTCGGAAAGCCTTGAGCGTGTGGTCACCACTTACACTGAAGTGAACTCTGTATTTCGATCCTTTCACTGCTTGAGGACACATACACTGTAAAAATTTCCCACCTAAAATTACTCAAACATACAGTAACTCAGAAGTAAACATGGCAGCTGGAGTCTGATTTCTGTCCTATATAAGATGTTGAAGTAGATCTTGATCAAATCCAAAGGATTAAATGACAGTGACTCTCGTCCCTCAGAGCACCCTCTTTGGAGGCTGATATGCTGTGTCATTACTTGGCATCAGTTTTAAAGGCGAGTACCTCTCCCATTCTCCATTCTCATCTCCTCCCTCCCATAATACATCCTAACACCAATGCATTCAAGCACACACATACACACACAGAGTCTCAAATATACTTCTACATTACACACATATATATGCTTCTACATTACACACATATTCACTCTTAACATATATACTTGTAAAGCACATGCATACGATGTACAGACATGGAGTCAGATTGCACAAGAGCACAATTTGATGTTACAGGGATGGTAACTCGTTGGAAAGAATATTTTCTGAAAAAGACACGCATCAATCACCTTCTCCAACTAAGAAACACTTTGGTGCTTAATAATGAAAAAGTTTACTCCAAGTGACTGGCATAAAAAAGAAAACATCAAGCTGTCCCAGTTCTTCGACTTTTACATTTGAGAGTGGAAAAACAACAACCAGATTTCTGCAAAGGATCTATAAGAATAGGTAAAAACATTAATCTGAAAAGCCTTAGAGAGGTAACATGAAGCAGACCTGTTTAAAGAAACAGCTCTATGATTAAGTTTAGATGTAGGCTATAGGAAAAAAAAAGCGTTCAACAGAAGCTAGAAAGACACAAGAACCAAATGCACGATAGATAACGGACGCTTACCAAAGGCCCAGACATCAGATTTACTAGAGAAGCGTGTGTACTGCAGAACCTCTGGTGGAGCCCACTTCACAGGAAACTTGGTGCCTACAGAGCTCTGGTATTCATCATCCAGCACGTACCTGGCCACAAAACAATAAGGGCTCTCTGTTTGTGGATAGTTACTGTGCGCGCGCACACACACACACACACACACACACACACACACACACACCACACACACACACACACACACACACACACACATTCATTCCAGTGTTTCATGCACAAAAAAAGACATACACAAAAAACAAATCCATCTGTCAAGATGACTGGGTATCCTGGTTCTTTTTTGTGCAATGTGTAAACCCCCCCCCCCCCCCCCCCAACAAAAAAAAATCATTTTAACATATATCCTCTCCTTTGATAGGCCTCTCAGTCTCCTCTCAGTCTCACCTGGCCAAGCAAAGTCCACTTCTTAAGTCATTCAGTCTAATCTAGCCAAGCCCTTGTCCACTTTCTTCTTTGTCAGTCTCACCTGGCCAAACCAACATTCACTTTTCATTTCATTCAGTCTCACCTGGCCATGCTGAAAAAAAAAGTTCTTTACAGTCATTCAGTCTTGCCTGGCATTCAGCCTCGCCTGGCCAAGCGTAACTCCACAGTTTTAAATGACATTCTGACCCAGCTAAGCTAGCATACTGCTTATGTCATTCAGCCTTACCTGGTCAAGCCAAAGTCCACTTTTTAAAATGTAACTCAGTCTAACCTCGCCAAGCTAACTTATTTTTGCTGTCATTCAGCCTCACATGGCCAAACATCTTTTATGTTACTGTATCATCAGGTCTTGAAAAAGCCAGCAATTCATGCCAGTTCAATCTGACCTGACCGAGCCAGAGTCCATCATTCACGTCATTCAGTGTCACGTGACCATGCCAATTCGTGTCATTCAATCTCACCTGGCCATGTCATGATCATCCATTACAACCCCCAAGTCTCAACTAGCCAGGCCCAAATCCACCATATCTGTCATTGAGTCTCACCTGGCCAAGCCAAAGTCTGCCACCTTGATGACTGAATTCTCTCCCACCAAGCAGTTGCGTGCTGCCAGGTCACGATGAATGAACTTGCGAGACTCCAGGTAATCCATGCCCTGACACACCTGAATGCAGAAGTCCAGCAGCCTTGGTGTCTGATAAATGAGCCGTGATCTGTAGTGTTTCAGGTAGTTGTTGAGGGCACCTGCCACATCAACAGAAAATTTTATTAGATTCAAACTGTGATGTACTGGAATACAAAAAAAAAAACTCACAAAAAGCACATTGCTACTGTGCTTTGATTGAAAACATTGTTCAAAAGTTTTGTTTTGTCATGTTCTTGGAGAAAAAAAGGTTGCCCAGGTATACACAAGTACACATGTGTTCAGTGTACTGCATACAAAGGCATATGCACATTCACAACACACGCTCAAACACATATATTTGTGAACACACACACACACACACACACACACACACACACACACACACACACACACACTCATACAGAGACACACACACACACACACAAAGACACAGACACACACACATTCACACCACATGCATACATCACAGACATTTTCAAATTATATCAGGTTCCACACACACATATACACAACATGCACATTTATATATGCTAACATATGCACTCAGTTAAACACACATGCACACACTGATTACACCAAACATAAACACAGACACATGGTGCAGACGAGAGAAAAAAATTGTTCCATGCATACACGAACCATAGTTTTGAGACCTCTTCCCACCTAATCAAACTGTTATACACAGGGCCACCTTGCCAGTCAGTAAAGCTTTGTTTTTTCTGCTTGACCAATCAAATAGCTATTGGAAACAATAACAGTTTTTTTTCACTTCTTGACCAATCAAAATAGCTAAAGAAAAGAGAATGCTTTGTTGTACTTCTTGGTGGAGGTAGGGGTGGAAAGGGTAGAGGTGGAATGGTAATGTGAGGGGAGCTTTCATAAATTGCAATTCACATTTCTTAATCACAGATAATTCTGCAATACATCACGTCACATCACAAAAGCAGAAAAAAGAACAACACACATATACCCCCCCCCCCCCCCCCACACATACATACACACATGAACACAAAAGTAAAAAAAAAAAGGAAAAAAAAAACACACACGCATACACACAAAAAACAACAAAAAACAAAAACTCTTCCATCTTTACAACATTACCAAATCAAATCATGTAATATCCCTTCGCAAAATACTAATCAAATTGTTAAAAAAAACACATAGAAGTCATCTCTTTAAAAATCAAATCGTTAAAAAAACACATACAAGTCATCTCTTTAAAAATCACCCCCCCCCCCCCCCAAACACACACACACACATGAACACACACACACACACACACACAAAACCCACTGTAATCAATTTGTGGACTACAAGGCATTTTAGAATTTAAAATGCACCCACTGATTCTGAAGAAAAAAAAAAAAATTCACAAAATTCTGAATAAAACACAAACCATTTCTCATGAGTTCAGTGACGATACACATCGGACGCTTCTTGGTGACCACGCCGTACAGTTGCACTAGGTTTTTGTGACTTAGCTGCCTGTAAAATACATCACTCAATCTTTAAACTCTATACACTCTCAAAGCACTGCACAAACATTGCAGAGTGGATACTTATCTTTGTGCATGAAAAATAAAATCATATCTTTAACTCCGCGTTGAAACACATCAGCTGAATATATCAATTCAAAAAACAAAATGATTCAATAGCAATGTTATTAAGCATATCCAATCATCAGACCATTTCATAATTTTTGCTTACAAATCCAATATAACTTAAATTCTTACAGGTATAAGAACAAACATGTCACATTCTCCACTGCCCTTCTTGACCCAGATTTGTCTCTAACACACTCATACAACTGTCATGCACTGATGAAAACGGTATACTGACAAAACACAGCTTATAATAATATGTGACAAATTTTAAAACACTCTATTGCACACACACACACACACACACACACACACACACACACACACACACACACACACACACACTCAATCAATCAGTCAGTCAATCAAACTGTTCCACTTTCACTCACTCTGTCATCATACAAAATTTTGCCCTAAATCATTTTCAAAATGTTTTGTTCATGTGTGTCCCTGACATTTGGTCACAAGAATGCTGTCATGAATACTTGGGAAATCACAAAAGGCAAATGAAACAAACTGCAGCATTACCGGAACCATATTTATTCACCACTTTGGCTTCACAAGGGGAGTATTGCGCATGTTAATGTCTGTACTGTTTTTATTTTTTTGTCGCTGAGGAAGGCATATTGCCGAAAAATTTCTTGTCATTTTGTGTTGTTCATTAAAACTGCGTTACTTCACACTTTGTTTTGTGTGCTCTTCTGCTTTTTCATTGGGAAATCCCGGTTCTCCACAGCCCTCTGTCATCAGTCATGTGCAACGAGACAGAGGTGCTGTATCCAGCCCAGTCCCTTATGTTGTCCTTTCAGGACTTCTTTGGTCTGTGTCTGGATCATCAACCCTCTACTGTGCCCTGCAGAATGGGCTTGGACAGGGAAACACATCAAGACACACACCCATAACAGGCAAGCTAACAGTGGTTGATCACTATGAAAGGACCTTGTCGTCTGCCATGTATGTGTAGACTAACTGGTTGACAAAGTGATCGTGTCCAATGTCTATGCTAGAAGATGCTGATAATATGTCTGATACATTATTCTTGAAGCCCGGATATTTCGCTCAACATCTGTTTCTGTCCAGCTCTCTCCATAGAGAAGAATGGATAAGTCATTTTTATGACAGCAGAGAGGCTATTCATCTGCACTTGTATAGCTCCTCACATCCACTTGTATAATAATCATGTCTTTCAAAACCAATGGACAATGTCATCAGAAAAAAAAAAAGAAGAAAAAAAAAAACAGTGTTTGTATGCTGCCACATCTTTCATGACTTGAGTGGCATATGCTCTAGCCATTCATTTCCGCAATCACCCGCCATTCCGTACACAGTATTTGTCAGTTACAACAACGGACTTGCAAAGAGAAGGAAGACTCATTTTCACAGATCGCACAGGTAAATGACAGGGCTGTCACCACACAGTAAGGAAAACCATGTATTGAAAAAATCAAGAAACACACACAATATGTACAATTCATAACATATCAGCTTAACTACTGACATTCTAGAGGCGGTTAAGACCAGGCTCTGTTAAGTGTGCCCGCCATTTTTACATAAATTTGTCAATCTGGATTATAAAGGAGTCTTTAAAAAAAGAATGGACAGCAAGTGTCCACTCGAGACAAAGTGTTCAATCTATCTAGTTGCTGAACAACGATGAAAAAGCTGAGATGTTATAAATTGTAAGATGAGAAAAAAAAAGTGATAAAAAGCATTCCAAAATGAATACAGGTGAATTGGCCCCAAAGCCAGAAACACGGTTGTCAACAGTTGAGAAAGATTTAAAAAAAAAAAAAAAAAAAAAAAAGAAAGAAAGAAAAAAAAAGGAAGCATCTTCAGCATGACAGAAAAGACAGAATTTCTGGCATACAAATTCATGACAGAAGAGATACATTTTTACACAACAAAAGTCCCCAAAACCTCCCCCCTCCCCCGATGGCTTAGGAGAGAGATGAAGTGAGATCTTACGTCATTGTCTTGGCTTCTTCCTTGAAGGATTCTTCTGACATGGTGTTCTCCTTCATTCTTTTCACCGCCACAGGCATTCCTTTGAACAGACCTTTGTGCACACTCTGAGGGGGAAAAAACAAAGCACGTGCGTACACACTGATATGAAGTAACAACATGTCAATGAGTGAAAGTAAACAAAAAAATCATACAAAGAAAAAAGCTAGTTAATAAAACTAAACTCAAAGTGTACCTCAATGTATACACTTGAGGTTGCGGGACAATTCAAGACAAAGCAAAACACCAACAAAAACAAACAACAACCCCACCAATCCCCCTGAATAATATGCAACAAATTGGAGAAAAACAAAACAAAACAAAACCAGCAAGACTTATAAACCCACTTACTTACAAAAACCCACTACCATTAGTGATGGCACGCTTAAGGAAGCGCTCTCTTGTGAGTGTTCAGGAATTCTGTGGCAGTAATTAAGCAGGTGTTTTTTTGTTTTTGTTTTGTTTTGTTTAAAAAATAATAATTTTCTACTTATCTGTACACAAACTGGGTTACAGCAGTCAGTACAGCTTGGTAAATCAGAAAACATAAAAGCAGCAAATACATATATTTATTAAAAACAATAATCTCCCTGCCAACCAATCACATAATGCACAGAGAACAATATTGAGAGTCAGTAATATATAGAGTCTTTCAGAAAGCACCTAGACAACTCCTTAATCAGTCAGATATGCAGCTAACCTATTCAGGCACACACATCCACAATTAAATACACTAAACACAGGAAACAACATCTTCCAACAGTATGTTGACAAACATACACACACACAAACACATGCGCACGCGCGCACACACACACACACACATGAACACACACACACACACACACACACACACACACACACACACACACACACACACACACTGATACAAATTATGAAACAGTTAAAAGTGAGTGAGCAAATCAAAACAAAAATTTTCTTTACCTCGAATGTGCTGATATTTTAACTGAAATTAAAACAAATCCAATTCTACCATTACCGCAATTACAAAAACAAGCAAACAAACAAATGAAAAAATGAACACACACACAACAAAATGAAATACTCAGCAAGTGACCTTCTTAGTTCTGCACTAGTCATGCTAATCTGATCAAATAGAACTGGCCAAGTGGTTGCAGCTTGCGAAGAGCCTGACATGGTACTGAATATGAATCCAAACTGCCAAACTACATATGTAACTTATAGCAGCAAACTGGGGAGTTTATAAGCAGATAATGTTGACAACAAACATATCCAAACACTCACCCCAAAGCATCCAGCACCTAGCTGTTCACCTATCGTCAAGTACTTTGGATCAATTTCAAACTGACCTGCAACACACAGAAGGGTGGTTATACATGCTTTCAGTGGTATTTGAATAGTGATGATGACTTCTCTACTGAGACCACGTACGAAACGCTCACTGAAGAATTGCTTTCTCCATCTTTGGTCGACGAAAGAATAGTGGTTGTTTTCTAAATTCAGTGTGTGTGTGTGTGTGTGTGTGTGTGTGTGTGTGTGTGTGTGTTGTGTGTGATCGAATGTATACATGTACATGATTATGTCTTAGATTGTTTTTTTTGTACACCTGTCTGCCTATTCACAGAGATGAGATGCACACATGCACAGTTGACTATACACGCATGCATGCACACACACACACACACACACACACACACACACACACACACGCACACACACACACAAATGCACACCGCACACACAAACACGTACACAAACACACAGAGAGTTAAACTGAATGTTAAACTGATACACATTTACTATTAATCAGTTTATACACATCAATCAATCTGTCTATCAAGCTTCTCCTGATATCTATGCACTACCAGTTCACATACACATTATGTTGTTTTTAAAGATTAGAAAAGGATCCACAATCTTCCTTCTCCATGCATGTCTTTCCCTATGATAAAGACACAGACAATGAAACAGAAGACTCACTGTGACCAAAGCCTGCAGTGGTTGGCTTCGTGTTTCTCTGTGGTGGTTCTTTCAACCTCGTCACCAACCCTGTCACAAACAAAACCAATCATCAGTTACGACAGTGGATACCAATACCTGTGTTTAATCCATACAGGCCATGGCCTCTCTTGAGGAGGGTGCTGTGAACATACATTTGAATAAATAACAAAACAAAATCAACCTACTGTGTTAAAAACATATATCAATTAACTGTCAACCAGATAGGAAACAAAACACCACAAATTATAATAAATGACAAACTACAATTAGAATTTACAATGTCTTGTATGAGCAGATGGTAAAAGGTGTATATTTTTTTTCTCTTTTTTTACTTGCTGTCTTGTCTTCTATGCCATGTTGGTGGCATTACATCTATACTACTCCTTCCAGTCCCCCATTCACAGCCACAGCCACAGCCTGGCCTGTTCCTCCACAGCCCTGACAAGGCAATCCACAGGCATGGCTGTTCAGAGCAAGTTACGTAGTTTTGAGAGGCAGGGGAGTTTACAGTTCGCCTGCAGCTGCAGAGGCCAAGCCGTGAATGCAGGTAAGGGAAAGGGGTGTTTTCTGCAGGCCGCTCCCAACCAGCCAGCTAAGCGCGCTGTACTTGGCGAACTGAAGGTCACCTGTGCATAGCCGGTCTGGCAGCAATGTGTTCGGCATTGTTGAGCGGCCATTACAAATGGGGCTGTCGGTTTGATAATTAGTGGTTGTCATGAAAAATGTAATATATCTGCGCTCTTGAGATGACTGAATTGGTGAATTCCCGACAATTCTTTTAATACCAAACTCGACTAGGTTTATTTTCCTGTACATAACAGATACGGCATGCAAGCTTGTACGCAAGTGGTCAGGCAATATTAGAACAATGACAACACACACAAAATTGTGCAAAAATAACGTCATCACCTTCTGGGTATTTAATTTTCCCTAGTTAACTAGTACACAAGTTTGATACATGCCTCTGCTCGGACTACAGCAAAGAAATGTTGGATCAGAGATGTGTAAGGCTTGTTTGTTCGCCCTTTCACTAAGTGTCTGGCACGGGACGGAAAAATAAAACTGTGCAGGGTGGAGTTGATGTCAGCCTGTCACGAGGCAACCCACTACAGAAGACACTGCTCTGCAGCCAAGTCACTTCGGTCGTGTTCAGTGGCTGTTCTGATCCAACAGCAGGACACCACCTGCTGGTTCCCCTACTGACGACAATAACTGCTCAGTACAGGAGCACATGCGAGTCAGCTCCTCCTCCAGAGGGCACAAATGGCAAAATGTTTTAACTCTCAACAGTTTTTGAGACTTCTGCATTTTGCATGAATTTTTCGTAATTTTTCGTAACACTCTGCGCATTATTTCTAAAATAATAATTTTTTTTGTGATGAATGTGTCTGTTTGGGTTTTTTAGGTGGTACACTGCTTCAGATAACAAAAATGTTGTTTTAAATACCATAATTCCAGGAAGAAAACCGTCGATCACCGGTGATCAAAATTCAAGGGAAAGAATTGAAGAGAGTTAATACAATTCATTTGTTGATGCCGCCAGCAATGTTAGTCAAAACAACCAGTTCCTAAGGCTTCAACAGAGAGAATTTGTTCAAGGATACCTTTTTTTTAATATTGAGTGCAACAGTTTTGTGAAAATTTGAATCAAGATAACTTACAATAAATGGTCACTATTCCTGCATGTACTGTTCTTTACAAGAGTTTTGATATACTACAGAAGAAACTTGTAATTATAAACAGCCAAGCAGTGTCTGTAGGCTGTGAATTTATAATAACTATGTCTGCTAATATGACACATTTACAATTTATAATCTACATCGATAGATCAATAATCAAGATAACCAGAATAAGGAGAAAACTGCTGACAGTGATCTAAATAGTGTTGTTTGATAATATATTTCAGAATATAGTTTTACTATTTTCATTTCTTGGTCTTTTTTTTTTTGTCTTTTCAGTCCTTTGTCCTGTTTTTTTTTGTCTTCTGTAATTGCTGCTGTTAAACAACATCCTGCAGGAAGTAGTTTCTAAGGACTGACCATTCAGAATCTACCTAAAGATACAACAAATACAAGCACACATGTACACAGACATATACATCTACTCACACACACACATTCAGCCCAACAATATTGAGTACCTACCTCCTGCGTTGTGCCTGTGGTAAGTGATGAGCTCAGGTATACTGGCAAAGGAGTGGTGCTCCGCTATGTAGAAATAGCTTTCTTGGCTCCTTTTGATGTGGTAATGCCGCACTTGTATGCCACTGCAACATGAAGAATTTTTTTTTTTCTGTGTACACAGGCTGATACTCCTGCGGACACTCCCTGTATAGACAGGCAAGAATTAATCCCATCTAACCAACAAAGGGAGTGGAGTGTTGAGTGTATGACTGTTTTTTAACCCGCCATTAAGGCAGCCATACTCCACTTTTGGGGAAGGTGCATGCTATGTGTAACATGTCATCCATACCAATGGCCAAACTGGCCCTCTCTTCCGAAAGTTGGTGATGGGATTTTACGTGTGTGCAAGATGTTATGTATGCGTTCATACACGGAATCTCGGTTATAGTCTCATTCAAAGGACTACAAGGGAAATGGAGTGAGAATCAATGTTAACTCTGAGGGAAAAATCCCCCTGTACCAGAATGGCCTGGTGGAGATTCAACCCCACAACCCCAGGATCACCAAGATTACGAGTCCAGCACTCTACCACTGAGCTATTCCGGCCCCCAACGTGAAGCCATGACTCTGTTCACAAACAGCAGTGACACATACCTGGGAAAATAGGTTTTTGACAGCACAGAGTAAAAACAGTCATCAAAAGATGACAGTCGCCAGTCAGGTCGTGCTGTCCCTTCCCTATCATGTCTAACTTCCTGGGTCAGAAAGGTTGCATGGGTGAAGTGAATACACATGAATAACACTGCTGACGTTGTCGTGTGAGTTCACTGCAGCATTTCAGGGGCTGTAGGAAATGCTTAGCAAGCCTTCAAGTATGGTGGTGCATGCTTAGTATATGTGTGTCTCTATAACCAAGGCCTCAAAAGCTAAAAGTGCAGAATTTTGACAGGTCTAGTATTTTAAATTTAAGCATTACACTCATATGCTATGTAACAGGTCAGACCCAACAGCAATTTCAGTTGAATTTCGCTTCAAACATGACATGATGGGGGGATTAAGAAGATGGAAATCTGGCAAGATGTTACACTGTTTTGACTTGACCTGCCAAAAATCAAAAGGTGGACAACGATCCCAATTGGTAAGTCGGCAAAACTGCGATCGTCTTCAGCAATTTTTCTTCTGAAATTTCTTCCTGTGCTTACTGAACTTCACCATTTTTTGAAAGGGTAAGTGTACAGACTGAAGATCTATGT
Organism: Conus canariensis; assembly: GCA_033310375.1. Taxonomy (NCBI): domain Eukaryota; kingdom Metazoa; phylum Mollusca; class Gastropoda; order Neogastropoda; family Conidae; genus Conus; species Conus canariensis. Next base: position 46,037,542 of record CM065728.1, on the reverse strand, counting down.
TAACCCGGTTCTGTTGAGGCCACCGCTAAATAAGTTTCGCATAGCATTTTATCACAAAGTGTACAGCATAGGATAGTCAATGAAATGATACCATGCTACACCAAAAACATAGCACTTGGCAGTTCTGTATACCTCACAGAGTGCTAAGTGGATTACTGTATCATTAACATCTGTATAATCTTTTGTGTGTGCACATACGCAACGGGAGATAGCACTGCAGGTCTATAGACTTGTGAGATAGGCACTGCAGGTCTATAGACTTGTGAGATAGGCACTGCAGGTCTATAGACTTGTTGACCTGGAGATGGGAGAAATCCCATTCCACCCTTCACCCACCAGGCGTGGCCATAATAATGAATTTTTCTCTGGTCATTCGCTGTGTCTGTCTTTCCCTTTACCATAAACAAGGAAAAGATGTCCTTCTGACTTTATTTGATGGGGTAAATGTCTAGAGAAGATCACAATTCTGTTCAGTTCAACCACTTTCTTTTCGGTATTTGGCAAATTACCCACTCGTTTTCATCTCACATACGCACATAAAATCAAGACACATGCAATAATAAACTCAGAAACTTCAGAGACAAAGTGTGCTGAGGTTAACAGGGTTCTAATTGATGTTTAGCATCTTGAGTGAATGCATCTTACATATATGAGTGAAATTTGGGCCAATTCATTACAGTTTGAAACTGAATGTAAAACTATCACAAAAGAATGTTGTCCAAGTAACATAAAATAACTGTAATTTCTGTCATCTTCGTGCACATCATCATCACCTTTCTTGAGTGTAGAGTGAGAGAGAGAACTCGCCAGGAGTGCTGACAGAGTCCCGCACCAAGAAGCACCCCTCACGACCACTCTGCCGCAGAATGCTCTCTGACTCTGTCCGTGACAGATCCTTGTAGTACCAGCTGCAGCACACACCACAAAGACGTCATCATTTTCACTGACGATATTACAAGAGCAAAATTTGACAAACATGCCACAGCAGAACAATAACAATAAAACAATGATGATAATGACAATGATGAATTACTGATGACAAGAATGACAAAATAAAAGCAGATATCGAAAGAAGGCCAGCTATAATATTTACTGATCAAATGATGATGATAATGTCCATGCTAAACTGAGTTAACTTAACCAACAGTACGATATTATATGATGAATGACAAATATCAACAAAACTGAGAGGTACAAAAGCCCATCCAGTGGCTTGACTAATCAATGATGATTGATTCTATGATGCTCAGTAACATTTCTTATTACAAGCTACTCATCAAATATCTTTCCTTAAAAGCAGTTCAAACTCCTTGCTGACAAGAACAACTGCAGAGTCACTGAGTCCTGGTGAACATACTTCTGTGCAAGAGTGGACATCGCAATCAAACCCCTCAGATAACAATTCCCATGAGCCTGCTGGTTTTGAAGACTTGGATATCAATCACAAGGAGTTCACCATGATCAAAAGGCGTAAGTACCACAGCCTAATACCAGTAAATATAGTGAACAGCTGAAGGTTTGAGCATCTATGGCCTGGCATAAAGAATACACAGCCAAACACTTTTCTTTACTGCCTTGACATTCTCTAAAATGAATCAGGTATTCTGGACAGCTCGTCTTACCCTACGAGTGGTTTGAACTTAGACCATGAAGCTCTGCAGAGGAATGCTCCAACAACTGGTCTAGTGGCCCTTCCAAGATCATGGCACAGAGGACCGCCGAATTTCAGACAGTTTGTCATGAACTCATGGTGACTGATAAGGATGACAATGACTGCAATGATGCCATAAAGTATTCAAATTTAGTTAAGATTTTGTGACAGTGCTGTACCCTGCGCCTCCTTTGATGATTTGTCTCTGCATCAACCATGTCCAGGAAATACGGATAACTGCAGTACTGGACCTATATGCAACACCATCAAAATCATGCAGAGGCATAAAGAAAATTGAATGCCAGGTCCCCATCTTATCTTAGGGGTCAAAATCACACAGCTCTAGACAACAGCTGGGCTGTGTAACAAAAAAATACCATGACCTCTAAATGATGATGTTTGAACTCACCAATGCCTAGTTGTCGGCTTTGACATGAAATCACTGTGCCACTGCCAGCGTCAAGTTACACGCCCTTCATTGTTAGTAGTCACAATAACGTGCAAAGTTTGTCTCTGTTTTCAACACTAACTGGTTCAACATCCCACATCATACTCACTCATAGATTTCCAGGTCATATTTCTTCTTCACATAGTTTGATGGTATGAACCCTTTTTGCCTGTTTGAAGGAAAAAACAAACGTAAAAAATAGATATATTCATCTTTCAACAAACTGAAATACACTCGTCCACCTACACATACACACACACATGCACACACACACACATGTGCACACACACACAAAACCACTCCAGATATACAAGTGATAGGAGTTGAATAATAAAGATAAAAAGGTATGCATTTGCAGACTAAATGAAGAGAAGGATAGTGGTATCTATCCAAAAATCTTTTAATACACTGGTAAGGTGGAGGAGAGGGTTAAGGAGAGGGTTGAGGGGGAAGGGGGCACTTGTTAATTGTAATAATCTTTTCCTGTTTTGATCACCCAGACCTCCACAACATACACACGTCACTTGCACATTCTAGGTTTCCACAGCCTGAGAATCAACAGAATGGACACTTACAAACGTTATAAAAATGATTTGCCGATTCTTGTGAGAGAAAAAAAAAAGGCAGAAATTTTTATTTTGATCCCCCCCCCCCCCCCCCATACCCCCAATCATGGTAGAATGTTCATAGATGGGCAAAAAATTCACACCTCTAATGTACATGTGCACACATTAGCAGCATACCACAAGCATTAGCACAGAAACAGACAACAAAATACATCGATGTTGCAATTTATTTAGTTTCAGAATTAAACAAACCACTCACCCCTGTGTGTTTTTGGCAAGCCACCAGTGTTCCCGTGAACTGTCCAGGATATCATACTGATCTCCCTAAAGAAAACACAAGAAGCCATATGTCAATTCAGAGTTGGGAGAACAGGGAAGGGGAGGAATGGGAAAGACTGGGGAAGTGGGGAGGCAGAGAGGTGGGTAGAGTTGGAAGGAGAACGGGAGAGAGTGTGGGAGATATTCAGAATGAAAGTGTAAAGTAAAAATGGATGGAGACAGAATGAGGGTGTGTTTGGAAGAGGGAGTGAGGGAGAGAAAATTTCAAAGTAAACATATGTTGAAAAAGTGGGAAAGAGAAAAGGAGAAATTTTCTTAAGTGTTGGAAAAGGTGGACAGAGTGAGAGATTTTTTTTTATTAGAGTGAGAGTGTATTGGAAAGACACGGACAGTGTTAAAACATTTGTAGAATGAGGGTCTGCTTGAAAGAGGAATGGAAAGACAGCGAGAGTTTTATGAGTGAGCGCTTACTGGAGAGAAGGATGGAGAGTGTGAGAAATTTTTAGGGCCAGTGTGTGTTAAAAAAAAAAAGGATGGAGAAAATGTGAGTTTTGTTTTGTTCTTTTTTTTGTTGTTGAAAAAGCATATTGGAAAGGGGGGTGGAAAGAGTATGAGAAATTTTTAGTGTGAGAGTGTGGTGGAAAGAGCAATGGAGAAAGCATGAGAAATGTTTAGACTGAGTGCTGAAAAGAGGGATGGAAAACGCAAGAAATTTTTTGAGTGAGAGTGTGTTGAAAAACTGGATAGAAAAAATGCAACAAAGCTAAAGAGTGAGAGTGCATTTGAAAGAGGGATGGAGAGAGAGCAAGAAAGTTTTAGGTGACAATGTGTTGTAAATGAGATAGAGAGAAGGCATAAAATTCCAGAGAGTGAACTTGAAAGAGGGATTGTGAGAGTGTGGGAAATTTTTAGAATGAAGGTGTATGGAGACAGTATGACAAATTTTCAGTCACACTATGTGTTGGAGAGTGGGACGAAGAGAGTGTGAGAAACTTTTAGAGTGAGAGTGTGCTGGAAAGAGAGCTTTGGAGAACGCAAGGAATTTTCAGAGTAAAAATGTGTTGAAAAGAGAGAAGGAGAGAGTACAAGAAAATTCTGAATGACACAGTGGAAAGAGTGCGAGAAATTCTAGACTGAGTGTATTGTAAAAAGAGATGGTGAGAATGTAAAAATGTGTTGAAAAGAGAGGAGAGAGTACAAGAAAATTCTGAATGACACAGTGGAAAGAGTGCGAGAAATTCTAGACTGAGTGTATTGTAAAAAGAGATGGTGAGAATATGAACAATTTCTAAAAGTGAAACTGTCTTGGAGTCTGAGAAATTCTTCGAGTGTCTTGGAAAGGGGAGTGGAGAGAGTGCAAGAGTTTCTTGGAGCAAGAGGGTGCTGGAAGGCCGAATGAAGAAAGTGAGAAATGTTCTTCTTCTGTGTACGCAGGCTGATACTCCTGCGGACAGTCCCTGTATAGACAGGCAAGTATTAATCCCATCGCCCAACAAAGGGAGTGGAGTTTTGTGTGTATGACCGTTTTTTATCCCGCCATTAAGGCAGCCATACTCCATCTTTGGGGAAGGTGCATGCTATGTGTAACGTGTCATCCATACCAATGGCCAAACTGGCCTTCTCTTCCGAAAGTTGGTGATGGGATTTTACGTGTGTGCAAGACGTTATGTGTGCATTCACATACGGAACCTCGGTTTATAGTCTCATTTGAAGGACTGTATGGGAAATGGAGTCAGAACCAATGTTAACTCCGAAGGAAAAATCCCTCTGTACCGAAACGGTCCGTCAGAGATTCGAACCCGCAACCCTTGGATTACGAGTCCAGCGCTCTACCAACTAAGCTATTCCAGCCCCAAGTGAGAAATGTTTAATATGAGAATGTGGTGGAAAGAGGGTCGGAGAAAGTGCGGGAAAAATTTTCTACAGTGAGAGTGAGATGGGAAGAGAAACAGAGAATGTGTGAGAAATTTCTAGCTTGACACTGGAAAAGAGAGATGGAAAGAATGAGGAAAAATGTTTCGAGTCACAGTGTGTTACAAGAGGGATAGAGAGACAGTGTGAAATCTTTAGAGAGGGTGTGTACTGGAAAGATGGGTGGAGACAGCGCAACAAATTTTCAGTCACAGAATATGCTGGAAAGAAGAACAGACAGGGTGTGAAAAATGTTTAGAGTGAGAGTATGTTAGAAAGAGGGACAGAGAAAGTCAATTTTTTTTTTTCAGATTTGGAAAAGACATGAAAGTGCACTGCATGCTCAATATAAAATGTTATACAGAATTGCAATTTGCAGATATTTACATTTCATCTCATGAATTCATATTTTAGTGCACAATTTTTCACTGGTGAATAGCATGGTATATAATGCATAAAAGGGAATTGAAAAAGGAAAGGTCAAACAAAAGTGAACAGTATGTTCTGCTGATTGCTACATAATAGCAATTAACTATACAATGGCTTAAGCCAAAATACTCAGTTCACTGGTCTGAAAGAGTTTTGGCAAAATCCAGATTTCTTCCACACAGAGAAAATAACAAAGAAATAGAAATAAGCTTTCTAAATTATTCCTTGAACTTTACTATAACAGATGAAAATCCACTGATGGAAATAAGCTTTCTAAATCATTTTTTGTGCTTTTTCATCAAAAGATGATCTTCTCATATTGGAAACAAAAATATGTGGATACTGCCTACATTTTTTGTTTAAAGACTACATTTTTCCATTGATGCCTTAAGTGGGTGCATAAATAAATAGGCTTGTCTCAACTTTTAGGCATGTGTATGCACACGTGCGCATGCGCCTACACACACACACATATACAAATATGAACTAAGACATTGAGTGACTTACTCACACAGCATTCCCTCTTACCTTGCAAAGTTCCAAGTCTCCTTCTTCAACAGGTTCATAGTCATAGATGGCTATGTACGTCTGCCTGTCGTTTTTACCTGTGAAAGTGGAATTGGTTCTGGCAGATGGGGGTGTTGCACTTGAAATGTCTGGATTGAAAAGATCATGTATATGATCATCTGAAATTCTATCACATCATGATGGTTTTGAGAGATTGAAGATTACAGGTGTGTGTGTGTGTGTGTGTGTGTGTGTGTGTGTGTGTGTGTGTGTGTGTGTGTGTGTGTATGTGAGCGTGTATGTGTATGTGTGAGAGACAGAGACAGGAAAAAAAAAAAGGAAAGGAGGGAGGGAGGGAGGTAGGCAGAGAGAGAAAGAGAGAGAGAATGTGTGTGTGTATGTGTGTGTGTGTGTGCGCGTATGTGTATGTGTGTGTGTGTGTGTGTGTGTGTGTGTGTGTGTGTGTGTGTGTGACTATGCATAATGTGTGAGTACATGTGTGCATACGTCATAAAGTGGCTCTTATCTACTTGAAGATAAAAAGAACACTTTGTGCATATGTGCATGTGTATACTATCTGTTTGTCAGTGTGTCTACTAGTGTGTATATCTGAATGTGTATGCAAGTAAGTTTTTAAGTATATAAATGTGCATCATTCATCAAATAGCTCCTATTTCGTGGAATGTGATGTGAACTGTATATGTGTGTGAGTCTATGTGTGTGTGTACTAAGCGCGTGTGAGAGCTGGAGTTATATTTGCATTGTGTGCATGTGTGTGTAATAGAGTAAACAAAGATGTACATAATTCATAAATATTCTCTTATTCACAGGAAAGTGACAAGAACAAACAACAGTGACTGTGAATAAAGAACCCCTCCAGTTACACTGTGATCTCACTGAACACGGGCATACTTACCGACTAGCCCCTGTCGGTCATAATTACTGATGACGCAGCCCACTGCACTCCGGTCCACCTGGTCACAGCAGTTGAATTTGCCCAACGACTTGGTCCACACCCCTTTGTGGTACTTCTCCAGAAATCTGCAGTTCTGCCTGACTGATTCTGGAGACATAAAAGTGTTACTTTCAGGCCTGTTGTCCTGGGACACAAAGTAACTCTGCTACTTCTGCATCTCAGAGCTGGCGCACATGAGACAACGACACCAGTTCCCCTTTTGGGCATCTCCCATGCTTCTAAGACAACAGAGAGAAAAGTACAAATTTACAAGTATTATCCCTCTGCCAACCCTCTTTCCTTGAGGTATAGGAAATCAGACAAGTACATTTATCAACAGATGTCTGCGAAACATTGTGAACATCAGATGGCCAGATGTTATTGCCAACACAGAACTGTGGAACAAGACCAAGCAAGTTCCAATAGAATTAGAAATCAGAAAACGGAAGTGGGGATGGATTGGCCACACCCTCAGAAAGTCTCCATCCAACATCACAAGACAAGCCCTTGAATGGAACCCTCAGAGCAAAAGAAAAGTGGGAAGACCAAGACAGACATGGCGAAGGAGTACCGACGCAGAAGTGAAGGCCGCCGGAATGATGTGGGCCGAGCTGAAGAAGATCTCCCAAAACCGTGTCCGCTGGAAGAGTGTGGTTGCGGCCCTATGTTCCCCAGGGAATTCAGAGGACTAAGTCAAGTAAGTCAACCCTCTTTCCTTGAGGTATAGCAAATCAGGCAAGTACATTTAGATCAGTCGAGGAAGTGAGGGTGGAGGGGTGGTGGGAGAGGGAAAGTGGGGGAAGGGCGAGACAGACAGAAAGGAGAGAGAGAAAGAAAGAGAGAGAGAGGGGGGAGAGGGGGGTAGGGAGGGAGAGAGACAGAGAGAGAGAGAGTGAGAAGAAAGAGAAAGAGAGAGAGACGAGAGAACAGAGAGAGAGAGAGAGAGAGAGAGAGAGAGAGAGAGAGAGAGAGAGAGAGAGAGAGAAAGAGAGTCAGAGACAGAGACCCTCCCTCCCCCCCTCCTCATTCTCCCTCCAAAGTCAACTGATTCACACAAAACACTCAAATGCATAACTGTGCGCACCCCCAAAGTGAACTACATCACTTGCAAACTCGCAGCCTTTCAGGACCCAGCAAATTCCATGAGGCCACAGAATACACATAAACACATAACTTTTTCAGGCCAAACATCCCCAACACTCTCCCCCCTCCCCCTCCTCCCACAAACGACCACTCCCAAAATCTAGCGTGAACATGTAACATTAGAAATAGTAACCTGTCTCATACCAAGTGACTCACCTTTACGTATTGCATCGACCCAGTCCTGCCGTTCAGGGGCGTTTTGAGCAACCATGTAGAGTGTGTAGTAGCCTCCATGTTCCTCATAGACCACCTGTGGATCAACAGTAGCTATCCTGTCTATTCCATGCATATGTGAAAAATCAGGGTTTTGCCATTTTTTCAATTTATATAATTACACGCAAATTATCTGTACACAAATGCAATACTGTGTTTATTGCAACAAAGATGTGGAAAAATACTGTGAATGTGCACTACACAAACCTAAACCTGCATCCATATGCTATTCTGTGGAAATGATTGTGGACATACACTAACTGTGAAAATGTATTGTGACTGGATATGAGCTGTGTATACCTTTCAGTCACACAGAAGAAAGGGAGTTACTGATTCTGTACATTTATAGAAAAAAAATAACCTAAAATTAAGTGGCTCGGTTGACTTGAATGCCTTTTTTTGGCCGAGGTGAGGTGTGGGGTGGGAGGAAGGGGGGAGGGGCTTAGAGGTCGTGGTGGAGGTATGTTTCCATTTTGATATTAATTTGTGTGATTTCCAAGTCTTTTTATACACACACACAAACACATGTGCGAACATGTGCACACACACACAAAACACACACATACACACCACATAGACACACATGCAAACATGCGCACACACACACAAAACACATATATACACACCACACACAGTGTCCGAAAGTAACAATTCCTCCAGTTATGTACGCATTGTAATCAACATCAATCATGCATAAATGCACACAGGATTGTAACAGTTTGAATAGATAGTGAAGGGACGCGCGCACACACACACACACACACACACACACACACACACACACACACACACACACACACACACATACTCATTCTTCTTTGTACAAACACAGACAACATAAACAAAATCAACAGCATGATAGATTTTTCTTAACCTTCTTTATACTGTGTTAATACATTTCGCTGTAAGCTCCCTATACATTTTGTTTTATTCCTCTCACTTGCATCTCAACTTACAGTTATTTAAGGAAGAGTCTCGCCCACAAAGAAACTCAGCACAGACGTAATCAATATTGGCACAGAAATGCCAGCAGAATCAAACATGAACACTTTGCTGTCTATGAACTCAGAAGGGAAACCGAGTCAAGGCAGCTTGGTCTATTGATGGCCATAAACGACAGAAGTTGATATTTGCAGCTATCAAACCAGTCTGACTCAAAATGTGCTTAAAAATTGATGTTTTTAAAGTCATTGAATGAATGCTAATGCCGGCTGTTGAGATACGATGGGATGCCCAGGACACCCAAGGATGATTGTAATCTGTTGTCCAGACAGCAACAAAATGTCCTGGTAAGGCTCCGCACCAGGCACAACAGACTCAACAGTCACTTGTGCCGAGAGCTCAAGGTGGTGCCTTCTCCAGTCTGTGCTGGTAGAACAGTCAGCGGAGCATGTGCTCCAAAAATGCCCATTACATAAACAGACATGGAGAGAGGTGTGGCCAACAGAGACAGCTCTAATGACGAAGCTCTACGGCAGTCTACAAGAGTTGGAGAAAACGGCACTATTCATCTCAAGGGCTGGACTGACTGTGTAGACCTAGGCATATGCAAAGAAGAAGAAGAATAGACTATAGCTGAGAGCAGCCACCATCATCAAGAAGGCTGAAGTGCCACTGAATAGACCTTTAACCTGCATTCTGTTTGCGAAAATGCACCACCAACAACAGAAGAAGTTCTACTATGTCTTCATAGACTTCGAGAAGGAGCAAGAGGCTGGTGCTACTGGACACAATAAGGAAATTTTAATATTGTGCAAAAGCTAATCAGCAGCTGCACCCCAAAACTATCTGCACAGTTCTCATACATGGTTTTACTGGAGAGTGGTTCCATACTTCAGATGGAGTTTGCAGAGCTGCCTTCTGTCTCCCATATCTTTCAACATATTCCCTTAGGGCATCACGACTGATGCACTTGAGGATCACGTCAACACGGTCAGCACTGGAGCAGGAGCCACCACAAACCTTCCCTTTGCAGTCGACATCAATGGCCTGGCAAGAAATGAACAAGAACTTGCCAAGACCGTTCAGACATTCACAACATATGGCAATGAGGTCAGCACCGAAAAGACCAAACTGACGGCCAGCAACAACATCACTGTCACTATTGAATATGACTGTCACTGGACAATAGAAAGGGTTTGTTCAATAGTTCCCTTGCCTAGGATCCATCGTTAGCAATGCAACAAGAAACAAAAAAAAATCTTCTCAAAGGCAGCATAGACAACATCAGCTCTGTCCAGACTGAATGCTCAGTGGAAAGACGATACCAATCACCATGAAACACAGGGTTCTGCATGCATAGGTATATTTCATTTTCTTGCATGCATGCGACACATGGACTCTCAAATCAGATCTTGAAGCAAAATTCCAAACCATGAAAATGAAGTGTTAATGCCAAGATATTACACATCAGATGCACTGATCATACTGCCGATGAGTAACTGCACTAAAACATCAGTCTATACATCTGACAAATAACAATCTGATGTTAGCAGTTAAAGTAAATGTTAGTATGGCCATGTAACAAGATCCAAAGGGAAGACAGAAACAATGCAGGACTGGGAACACTGCAGAATGGACATAGAAACCATCTGCAGATATCAAGGCTTTGGCACACAACAAACAGAGCTGTAGGAACCTGATGAAGAGTTCTTCAGAACTATGCCCTGATGACTCTTTATGGAGATAAAGGGGAAGAAGACTGCGTGTTAAATACTGAACCTGGTTACAATGCACTGCAAAATCATGAAAGAATGTCCATGAGTAAGCAAAAAAAAAAAAAAAGACAATCAACAGGAAATAAATTTACAAGAATTCTCTGGATACACAGCCTCAGCTGAAGGTATCAAACAATCAATGTCTGGGCTTTCCTTTCGTCTTAGACAGTGGTAATCAAACTACAGACTGTAGTGAGTGTACAAACACACCAGAGAAGAGAGCCTTCCTTTTGCACTTCCAAACTTTTCTGTGTCAAGAAGGGTTTATTCATCTGCCAATCACTGAGGACCTGACATCTATCTTCTTGAGAGAAAAATTATGAAAGGGGCTTACTCACACACTTTACACATTTAAAAAAAAAAAAAAAAAAAAAAATCACTGTGTGTGTGTGTGTGTGTGTGTGTGTGTGTGTGTGTGTGTGTGTGTGTGTGTGTCCTAATATGTTGGATTCAAAGTGGTGTGACAGCAGGAGGAAATTGAAAAAGGAGCAAAAGCAGATTTACTGGAACATCAAATGAATGAATAAACACGATCAAAAACCAACACAAAGAGTTTGAACTATGGGTCTTCTTCAGGCAGGATAAGTAACATTCAAAACAATGAAAAAAAGGATTGAGGTAAGCAACTGTTTGTTCATCCTTTGTTTACATTGTTGTGAATGTTCTTTGTCCTGCCTGAGCATTATGTTTGTTTCGTAATCTCTTTGTTCCTTCATTTCGTGGCCCAGTAATTTTGCTGCTGCTCTTTTAAAAAATATGCCCCTCCCACTCCATCCTCCCTCATCCATCCAGAAGTGTTAAAAACAACATCAAAATTTACCTGGGTGTTTAAAGACTTTAGCAAAGATAAATTTTCCCTTCTGCGGAACGATGTCCAAGGTTAGGTCTGGGGCTCTCTTCAAGATCCTTTTATCACTGAACAGTTTTCTTCTCACTTATTACTATATACACACATTCCTCCATCAGCTACAGTTCTAGCGTTTGATTGCACACTTCACAAAGACCTTGAGGTGTTCCACATGATGTGATTTTTCAACGTTTTAAAGAACAGCAACATTTTCCTTTTGATCTGGCTGTGATGTGAATCAAAATAAATTCTAAAAAAAAAGAAAAAAAAAAAGAAAAGAAAATTGGCCTTCCCATTGCAGAAATTAATTTATTATTGCTTTTAATCTTGGGACTGTAAATTCTACCTAGTTCTGATTTTCACATACTTATAGCCTTAACATGGCCTCTGTGATCAATTGAGCTATAAATAACATGACATGACTTGATGTGGAGTATAATGAGCACCTTACAATCTTTATATAGAATATATACAAATGCATACTGGATATGCACAAAAGAAATACAACAGACTGGCGATTATGCTCCCATGTGAAAGGTGACAGACTGCGAGGAAGAGAGGGTGAAAGACATTGGATTCTAAGTGTGAGGGACAAACACAATGAGCGAACCAACCTGGAAAGCATTCTCCTTTCCCTCTAGCATACGTTCACCAACATTTTCCACCACTTTCACGGACCGCAGTGCAATCTCTCCTTTCTTTTTGCCAAGTTTCTGGGAAATGAATAAGTACACAATTTACAAGCATTGTAAACATGTTACACATATACCTATCCATGTGATGCAGTTAACATTTTCATCATTAACCCACCCAATAACTCTCTCTCTATAAGGCCAAAAAGCCCAAATGCCATAACTTTTGACCAGCCCTACTTTTCCCAGCTGGCCTGTACTTTTTTCTTTTTTTTAAAATTTTATTT
>CM065728.1:46007457-46014957 GCA_033310375.1 Conus canariensis | reverse complement strand
GTACAGTCATACAATGTTTTTGGGAAACACTCTTGGTTTTGATGAATGAAAAATGTATGTGTGTATTTAATTTGCAGATAACTGAACCATTAGCCATAGTTGGATTTGATAAAGATGTACATATAGACCATGTATTTTATTTTATTGTATTATTTGCAAAACACTATTTACATCAGTGTAGAACAGAACAGAAATCACCCAGACTGCAAGTATTTCTTAATAAGCTAAAATACAGATATAAAACTGATGAATACATTGCTCGAAAAATTTTTGTATATAACGATTTCCTTTCCAAATGGCACCCATATACGCCAATGTTAGCAGACCGAGAATGAATTACGAATGATTATGACATTGTACATTATACTAGTACAAGTATGATTACAGCACCCTAAAACTGTTACACCACCTAAAACAGCCCTTTGGGATTACAGAGCCATATATATATATGTATGTATATGTATGTATGTATATGTACATATATATATATGTGTGTGTGTGTGTGTGTGTGTGTGTGTGTGTGTGTGTGTGTGTGTATGTTTATATGTATATATATATATATAAAGAAAACAAAGACAAACATGTAAAATTTCATAATGCACTAGGCTTGCCTCATGTGGGCTCTCTCTCTCTCTCTCTCTCTCTCTACCACGTAAAGAGGCTGTAACCGTGTGCCTTAAAAATGTAGAATGGTACTGTAGTTGTGTTTAGTGTATTGATTTCCTCTTTATCTATCGTTTGTTTGGATCTGTTCTATTTTTTTAAAAATTCTATTTTCCAATATGTTGTACTGTATGAACTTATTCGAATTAAAAAAAAAAAAAAGGTCCATAGGCACCTGAGCAACAAGAGAAAAAACAAAACAAAACACATGACATCAGCTTTTGCTTAATATCCATACGGGATAACCTGTGACCTAATATTTGTGTGTAATCATACAAGATGGCATCTAAACAGAGTAGAAAAAAGGAAAAGCAGAAAAAAGAAAAAAAACAGCTCTGATTGGTACATGTACTGTGCTGTAATTTATGTACAAATTAGTGTGTGTGTGTGTGTGTGTGTTGTGTGTGTGTGTGTGTGTGTGTGTGTGTGTGTGTGTGTGTGTGTGTGTGTGTGTGACTGTGGTGTGAGTGAGAGTTGCACTCTGTGTGTGTGTATGTGTGTGTGTGCGTGTGTGTGTGTGTGTGTGTGTGTGTGTGTGTGTGTGTGTGTGTGTGTGTGTGTGTGTGTGTGTGTGCACGCGTGCGCACGTGTGGTACTCTGTGCGTGAGTGTGAGTATGTGTGTGCGTGCCTCTGTGTGTGTGTGTGCCTCTGTGTGTGTGTGTGTGTGTGTGTGTGTGAGAGAGAGAGAGAGAGAGAGAGAGAGAGAGAGAGAGAGAGTGTGTGTGTGTGTGTGTGTGTGTGTGTGTGTGTGTGTGTGTGTGTGTGTGTGTGTGTGACAGAGAGAGAGAGAGAGAGAGAGAGAGAGAGAGAGAGAGAGAGAGAGTGTGTGTGTGTGTGTGTGTGTGTGTGTGTGTGTGCATGTGGTGTGTGTGTGTGTGTGTGTGTGTGTGTGTGTGTGTGTGTGTGTGTGTGTGAGTGAGTGTAAGTGTATTGCATGATCAGCATGTGTACGTTGAGGGGAAAATCAGATACACCAAAAAAAATTATCAAAATGCACAATAAAAGTTAACAATACATGGAACAACACATGAACAGTATTCTAATTTTAAATAAGCCACCGCCTGCAACTGAAAGTAATAGAATATAAGTTAGTATGAAATTAACCCTTTCAGTTCTTACAAGTAACTGGCTAAGTAACTTTCTAGGCCAGCTGTGTTCTGGATTTGGAAGATCGGGGTTGCTTCACACAATCTGTCACAAGTCTGGATTCGCAGATTAGAAGGGCACACAAACTTTATGTTAAGTTTGAATAATCCAGCACTTGACACATGGTTCCTTTATAAATGTTCTGAGTGTGTGTGTGTGTGTGTGTGTGTGTGTGTGTGTGTGTGTGTGTGTGTGTGTGTGTGTTTTACAGAGATAGTGTATCTTCTCATCAAAGCTTCTTCTTTCAACAGATTAAATTGCCGCCATGCTAATAAGAACACTTGACTGTTGTGTCACACTTTTAAAACAAAATTCAAACTTTAAGAGTTATTTGCTGATGTCGTCCATAAAGATTTCATCTACCTTGCCTTCCTGTTAACAAACGAGTTTAACTTTAAAAAATTCACTAAATCATTTCAATTTTGCTGACAAATATAAAAAGCAGTATAGTAGTATACATGAAGGCAAAAGCTTTGAAGCACTAAGCACTCTACACTCATTAGTTACTAACTGATTAAGGGTTAGTTGCAATTGATGTGAACTGAGATATAAACACAGGTCGGGTGCAGGCAGACACATTATTTATGCACCTGACCTGCGGTTGGGCATGGGGCAGAAAGATTCGATACAGACAGATACTGAAGAAGGATGTGACAAAAGGAAAGACAACTGCGTATATTGGCATATTCGTGCATAAAAATGTCTGAGTTTGTGCGCATCACTGCATGTGCATGAATGTGTGTAAAAGACAGACAGACAGAGAGAGAGAGAGAGAGAGAGAGAGAGAGAGAGAGAGAGAGAGAGAGAGAGGAGGAGGAGGAGATCAATTCTGAATCAGCAGCATCATGTAATATGTGTAAGACAGAATTGTAAAGTATTTAGAATAAACAAAGAAAATGAATACTGAACAATTAAAACACACACACACACACACACACATACACACACACACACACACACACACACACACAACAACACAAAAAACCTGAGCTGTTTACTGACCATTCAATAAAAATCAAAGCAAGTGAAATATAAGACAAGGATGTCTCCAAAAACATAATTTTCCAGAAAAATAACAGAAAATCTTTTGCTTTTTAGACAATGTACAAGACTTGCATGAAATAGATGACTGTTTTCTGTCCTGTGTACAAGATTTACATGAAACAGATAACTGTTTTCTGTCCTGACATGTTATGTTTGTACAATATTTCACGAGAAAGCATGAAAAAAGAATTTGTGGTATACCAAGCAGATGAGTTGTAGTGAATGCGAAACAAGTCGACGCTGGCGAGAAATTTAAGAAATGTTCAGTATAACATTTCCTAGTGTTCTTCAAAGTTATGTATTCATACACAGATGGTTGTGAATTTTAAAGTTGTTTCTTTTTGTAAACTGGTCATGAGATTCTAAGAGTACTTTGACTAAGTACCGTTCACTCCATATGAATTTCTACTGAATATGATTTGATATGAATTGGAATTTACCTGAAAAATCCAATACTACAGGTATCTTTTCATCAATTCTGTCAACCCATTCATTTAAACTAGAAGCAATCCCACAGAATGAAAGAATCCAGCAAAATTTAATAAGATTCATCAAGAAAATTTGAACAATATATCATTACATATATCTGATTTCAATTATCATCTCTTATCTTGTTTGTTTATTCAGTCTGAGAGATTAAAGTGCTTCCAAAACCGATTCTGAGTCTACAGCAAAATATGACTCTATGAATATAAGATACATAAGTATGGTGACTACGGCAGCAGTTCAGTAGAATAAAATGGAAACAATACTAGTTACTACAAAATCGTACAATCACGGTTTTCCACTATTTTTAACTCTGGTGTATGTATTGTATGAGTGTAACGTGTGCGTGCATGTGTGCGTGCGTGCGTGCATGTGAGTGTGTTTGTGAGTAAACACAGCTGAAAATTCTACAAATTTACAATTTCAAGTTTTCATCATTATGGCCTAAAGGACCATGCAGAGCCTGGTCAGGGCTGTCAAAGTCACAGAAGGAAAACATCACATCAAAAAACAAGTCAGACAATTGAAAAATGATACATCCTGGAAAACAAACAAGTGGCACAAGTAGTCATGACATGGCGGCTGAACATTGGACATTCCAAGGCTATAGAATTACACAAGGTTTAAGTCTTTCCTGGTTGAGTTAAAACGGCATTGACATTAGCATTAGTATTAGTTTAATGTGTTGTCTATGCATGGTTTAATGAATGGTAATCATGATCTTATTTTTTTTCTTTTTTCTTTTTTTACTTAAAATCTAAATTCTGAAAGTATGCTCAGTCTTACATCCTGAAACAATTTTTGAGTATCAAACACAAAAGTCTTTGAAAATACTTTTTGACATCACTATCACTAGTATCAGTCCTTTGATATACCCAAATGTATCAGGTGGCAGCCAGATAAATAAAATAAAATGCAATAAATCTAATGTCCTTAAACTGCTTTTGATTAAGTAAAGATATTTCTTGAAAATAGCAACTTATATCCTAAAACTCTTTTCAAGCAAATTATGACATCTTAATAGTCCTTAGAAATAAGGAAACGCATTCTGCAGAAGCACAGATAAATAAAAAGTTTAACAAACTTATATTTTGCTCATCTAACACACTTCAACACAATCACATGAGCAAAGGATAATTATATACCATCTGGCTCCATTAAATATAACATGAAGTATATTTAAACTGATATTCTGGACCTGCTAACCCCAAGCACCATGGAATCCAATATTCAAAATATTGGTATTTAAACTATAACACACACACACGACATCCATATATACACAGAGTGACAGACACACATGCATGTGCGTGGCGCGCAGCGCGCCACACAACACACACAACACACACACACTCTCTCTCTCTTAGATATGGTAACATTTTGTTTTGTTAAGACACAGGAAAAAAAAACGCCTAGAAACCAGTTCTCTGAAACATGATGAAAAGAAAAAAATCCAAAAGGAAAAATCCAAGGGAACTGACCAGTATTAAACAGGCTGGTAAGCACACACACACACACACACACACACACGCACACACACACACGACAGCAGCAGTTGCAAAATATGGTAAGCGGCGTCATTGATTCAAAGGAAAAAAAAAGGAAGAAAATACTTATCAAAACAAGGAAAGAATCTGAAGATTTTATGTACATGCCTTACATAACATTCAAATTAATGCCCCCTATCAAATTCTAACAATAATCAATACTATGCTGTTATCTCTAATCTCATTAAAAAAAATTCTAAAAATGTCTTTACACAAAATACAACACAGTCTATTTGAAATTGTGCTTTATTAGTGCTAAATACACAAGTACTTTTTTCTTTGGAAGCCTCAGTATCTATAGTGAAGAGAGGGGTTGGTGGTGCTGAGGTTGAGGTGAGAAGTAGGGGAAAGGGTGGGGATGGGGATAGGAGTGGTGGTGATAAGGTGATGATTATGTTACTGGCACTTGCATTTGATCACAATCAGGAGGAAAAAAAATCTGGTTAAAAAAGAAGTGGGTTCATCTCATCAAATTATGGTATACCCTGTTGCCGTTCTTTGTTTTCTTTTAAATGTGACACTCTAAATTTGTAAAAAAAAAAAAAAAAAAAGCATCATAATCTACAGGTTGTTCATTAAATGCCAGTAAAGCCAAATTTTAACACGCAGATGGCGACTTTGATAGCAACAGGAAAGAAATCAACTTTCTTTTTCGCCGCTGAACGACATATGATTAGGCCATCGCCAAGACTTCTGCTCAACAGCGGTTGTGGTCCATTGTGATCCATTTTCTTAACATTCTCGCATCTTCAGTTCATCGTATCTTAAGTGTGATTGATCCACATAATAAGATAAAGTCTGATCAGAACAAAGACCAAGTTAGAGTTAAAAAAAAAATGCGCTGTATCTCTCGAATCAAATGCAGAAAATCACAAACCATGGGAGTGTTCTGTCTATTTTTGTGTCGTATCAAATTACCCTTTACAGTCAGTGTATGCCCAGCCCAGTGTGTCGGCAATCGAACGATTCCTCAGATGATATAACACCTCGTTGGATCTCCAACCTGGTATGGAAGAGTGATGTAACTAAATAAAGCTTACCAGATGCAGCGGAGTGTCCTCTGGGCACAACAAAAGGCTAGCTCTGTACTTTGCGAGATGACATGACTAACCAGGAAGTTGTGACTGCTGCGCGAGACTTCCCATGTTGTAGTCTTGGCACAGGCCAAAGATTCTGCACGGCAAGTTTACGTTTGAGTGCCCGAGACGTCTCTCTCTCTCTCTCTCTCTCTCTCTCTCTCAGCATTATAGGCCTGTTGACGTGATGGGTTCAGAACAACGTGGGAAAAACGAACTAACCAACCAACCAACAAACAAAAGACACAGGTTAAAGCTGTCAACAGATCAGCGCTCAACAAGGTAGAGACCGTCGTGGGTCCACCATTCATTGCCGCTCAGTCATTACAGCGCTGGCGTTTTACCATTGTTGATGACCAGGAGAAAAAGTGTCCCCCCCCCCCCCCCCCTCAAAAAAAGTTAAGAAAAGTGTACGGAAATGGGGAATGGGGCAGGGAGGCTTGGAGATGGTGGTTAGTTTATTGGCTTGAACGATGATTCAGTTTTGTAACATCCTTATAACATGATCTGGAAGTGTCCGCAAGATGACTGGGTTCCAGCCCCAAACTGAGCGGAAAAAGTAGTGCTGTTAGCTAATATTTGCAGAAAGTTTGCAGGTGATGCACTGGTTCTGGCAGCAATAAGCTCTTGGACCTGGTGGTTACCGGTTTGGCGCTCAGGTCTGGGCACTTCACACCATCATGTGCTCGTCGCCCGGTCGTGAAGTGGCGAAAGCCGTTGAGATCGTGCGGCGCTGTTGGAGAGAGAATAGCCAGACTAAGTCTGTCAACATGTCCCCGCACGACGCCTGCTCGACGTCTTTCTGTGCCGTCGAGGACAAATAAGTCTGGGTGTCCTAACCTGCACTTTTTTAAAGTTCTAGACTGAGGTACCAGCCTGTCTCTACGCGGTATCCAACTCGGTAGACCGTGTATTTTTGTTTGTTTTTGTGGCAAGGTCATCGGTACATCACGGGAACATGTACAGACAACAGATCTCTCAGGGTTTCTAGATCCCAAGGAAGTCTAAAGTTTGATTTGGTGAAGTGGGAGGAGGGGGGGGGGGGGGGGGGGGAGAGCTTCCCCAGTATGTGTACTCACCATTGCCGGTTTTTGACGTAGGCAAGGTCTGAGTTTGGTCCTTTTCCCAAGGGAAGTCTGAAACTGGTTTTGCCTTCGAACAGATGTTGTCGATGTGCTTCTCTAATTCTAGGACTGACTGGAGATGAGGCGTAGACATTCTAGTAACATTGAACCAAGACATTCTACATATATGGTTCCAGCAGTCATCTTTCATTTCTCCCCCCCCCCCCTCCTCTCTCTCTCTCTCTCTCTCTCTCTCTCTCCCTTCAGTGCCCACAATCATTGTGATTATTCGGCATATCTGTCTATAACTTATTCAAGTTATTCGGCATATCAGACTGCTATTTGCAATCTAATGACCCAAAACCTACACTGTGTGACAATTTCTGTATCAGCAGTTCATAACCAAACATAGAAGGCCTAGTTTCAACGTTTCTTTCTGTGTTACAGGCTATCATAACAAATCAAGGCCAGAT
>CM065728.1:45992457-46004957 GCA_033310375.1 Conus canariensis | reverse complement strand
GGTTACTCGTTAATTTAACAAGAGAAACAACTGGCAACGAATCTAAAAAGTCAAACACATTAACGTGCCCAGTGTCAGCACTTGGTATAACACCATTCAAAAAGGGTTTCGTTAGTTCACAATCAAAAATCACATGTTGAACTGAAAGATCTCCACGACATACACACTTAACAGTCTGGCAATACTTGGTTCGTAGGGAATTACATAAAAGTCTAAAAGTCAGGCTTGAAACCGGTCGGCTAATCGACACAAAGTTTGACAGAATTTGCTGACGAGGTTTTGATGAGGAACTGTATTGACTCAAGAAATCCCTCTCGATTATATGACTAATTTCCTTGTATGACAAAGGACAATCAACCTTAATACTACCTAATATATTCTTTGCTCCCCTTTTTGCTGCTCTATCTGCTTGATCGTTAAATACGAAGGAGGTGTGCGATGGAACCCAAGAAAATACGACATTAGTACCTTTCATGTAAAGACGGTGCAACATGTACTTAATCTCAAATAATAATTCCTTTCTCTGTGTATTTTCAAAACAATGCAAACTTTTTAATACTGACTGTGAATCAACACAAAACAGGATATTAAATATTGAGACTGGCAAGGAAATTAAATAATTTAATGCCATCAGGACAGCAACTAGTTCAGCTGTAAATATGGAATGACCCTTTCCTAAATAATACGATTTTTCAGCTTTGAAATCTGGAATTACAAAGCCAGATCCCGCACTACCATCATCAAGAACTGAGCCGTCAGTGTATACTTTTAAATAGTTAGTAAACTTTTCTTCCATGTCAATTTTGACAGATGCTGCTAACACATGCGGCGAAATCGCTTTATTTAGATCAGAAGAAAAAATGTTAACTGTTACTTCCGTTAGTTCCCAAGGGGGTACCGGCGGAACCAGTACGCGAGGCGCTACCTCGTGTGGGTCAATCTTTGATGAATTAAAAACGTCTGAAACATATGAACGAAGCGTCTCTAAATTTGAATTTTTCTGTGCATTTTTCGAAAAATCAATGTCGGATCGTGTATTTAACTCTTCAAGGTCGTCCACAGCAATCCGTCTCACTACATATTTTACAGAACTTATTTTCCTTTCTTCATCAAGTGGCAAAAGGCCTGCTATCTTATAAGCTTCAGAGGACTTAGTGTGCACAGGTAACCCAGGGCCAACTTTACAGCTTTACTGTCAATTCTTTGAAGTTTCTTTAAATGCGATCGCGGAGCAGAAAAGAATACTTCCTGTCCGTAAGTCAATCTTGATCGTACAAGACTGGTTGCTAAATGTAGCAAAACTTTGGGATCCTGTCCCCATGGAGAGTGACTGACAATTTTTAGAAAATTCAAACTTTTAACTGCTTTAGTAACAATTGAGTCAATATGTTTTTTCCAGTTTAGTTTTGGTGTAAGTAGGACACCTAAAAATTTTACTTCAAGTTTATAAAAAATTTCCCGTCCTCCCAGAAAGAATATAGGCAGGTTACTTGGGTTATATCCATTGTTAAAGAGAACCAAATGTGTCTTTTCAACAGAGAATTGAAAGCCATTCAAATGCATATAACAATTTAATTTATCCAGCTCGTTCTGAAAGAGCTTCTGAATATAATTTATGTGACGTAAATTTGTTCTTTTCTTTAAAGATACATTAATCCATATTGCAATGTCATCAGCATATTGAGCTACCTTAGTATATGATGAAAAACATTTATATAAGTCATATAGCATTACGTTGAATAACAATGGGGAGATTATAGAACCTTGTGGAATTCCCATATTTATAGATCTTGAGGATGATAAAGTCACACCAACTTTGGTCATTATGTGTCTCCCACTTAAAAAGGATTTCACATAATTGTAGACGTGACCAGAAAGACCAATTTGTTTTAATTTATACAATAATCGGCTGTGCCACACTCTATCGTAAGCTTTAGTAAGATCAAAGAAGGAAGCAAGGACACTTTTACGTTTAGAAAACTGTTTCTTAATTTGAGTAGTTAGTCGTGTCAGGTGATCAATTGTACTTCGTCCTTTTCTAAATCCAGCTTGATGTGAAGAAAATACATCATTTTTATCACAGTAATAGGCCATTCTGAAATTTACTATTTTTTCCATGACTTTTCCAGTATGAGACGTGACTGAAATGGGTCTATAGCTAGACGTCTCAGACCGAGGCTTGCCCTGCTTTAGAATAGGAGTCACAATAGACGTCTTCCATATATTGGGAATTTGTCCACATTCCCAACATTTGTTAAATAATTTATGTAAAATGACTATCCAGTTCTCTGGTAAATGGTTTAACATAGTGTAAGAAATCCCATCTAAACCAACCGAAACCTTTTTATTTCCCAACAGACGGATAGCATTCCTGACTTCCTGTAAAGATATTGATACATTTATAGTACTATTGTTGTTTGGTACAGGATCTCTATAGTTATCAGTATTTTTTTCTTTCAATCTAAACGACTTTTGCTCATTAGGCAAACATTCCATACAACATGTTTTAACGTACATAGATGCAAATTCCTCAGCCTTTTCTTTGGGAGATAGAAATTCTTTACTTGTTGTTTTGATTGGGTAATCTTGGAGTTTAATGCCCGATTTCATTTCTTTCACCTTATCCCACACCTTTTTCAAGTCTTTACAGTCAGATACTTCATTTAGACAGAACTGTGACCAGTATTGTCTTTTTGCTTGCGCTGTAACTCTGTTTGCTTTTATTTTTGTACTGCACATTTCTTTATGAGCTGCATCTTTTATCTCTTGCACAGGAACTTTTCTAACTTTTAGCCAATTAAGATAAGCTAATGTTTTTGCTTTAACAGCCTCCTCGTAAGCCTGATTCCACCAGACATTCCCTGAGAATGTTTCACACCTTTTTGATCCTTTTTTTGGAATAGCTAAAGCAGCAGCCTCAAGAACTGCTTTCTGAAAGTTATCAAAAAAGATGTTAACATCCTCACAAATAACTTCATTCTCAGTCTTCTCAGTGAGGTAATTTTGAAAAGTTTCCCAATCTGCCTTTATGTAATTAAATTTGGGTATAACATCTTCACCACTAACTTCAGATCCAACGGATTCTTTAAAAGATAAAAGTATTGGCACATGGTCACTACCTAGTGGGTCATTGGCTGTATCCCACTTTGCTGTTAATGCTAAAGCAGGTGAAACAAAGGTAAGATCAAGCGCCGATGCTCTATGATGAGATATGTCTGGGATGCGCGTAGTTTCTCCCGTCGTTAAGCAAAACTAAAGATGAATCTACAACAGTTTCCAGAAAGTCAGGGTGAGATACTATTTGACAACCTTTATCCCAGAAAGGAGCATGAGAATTGAAAATCGCCACCAACGATCCACTTTTCTTTAGAACAGTTTAGAGAACGTAACCAATTAGTATTTTGCCCATCAGGGCCCTTAGGGTAATAAACTGATGCAAAATGTAAAATTTGATTGTTTGAAACTTTCAATTTTATAAAGGATGCCGACACATTAACCGTATCTTTTGTAAAAGAAAGAGGACTAACGTATGTGTAATCTAAACCACATTGTACATAGATAGCTGTACTAACTTTATCAGAATCTTTGCATATATGATAAACCGGGGATAGTAATAACCTTGTAACTTTGGCAACTTCTGTTGAGTGACATTTAGGGACTGAAGGAGAAGTACATGATGAAATTTACTAGAAAGATGCCTACACAAATTATCAATATTAGTTGACAAGGAACGTGCGTTCCATTGTAGAACCGACAAATTATCACATGTGTTGTTCTTTTTCTTCCTGGTCATATGTTAACCTAATTTAATGGTGGATAAGTATCATATAGGTGACGCAGTACAATAACCAGATCAAAACTGCGAAAAGCAGACGTTACCCAGAGAACTGGGGAGAGGGGGGGGGGGGGGGGGGGGGGGGGGGTGATGCTTTGGAGATTTTTTTTTTTTCCACGGGGCTGATCATGGATACTTAATTGACTATCATGAACTCTTGTATGTTGATTTGGGGATAACAGGCTATCACAATGACCTCCTACTGAAAGCTGCTTCACACAATATGATGATGGGCCGATGCTGAACAAAAAAAGACGCCCGAGCGGAAAATGGCAGATGGTTGCGCTGTTTAACATCCGTAGGCGTCAGCAGAGAAGATGATTGTTGGACATTTTGTTGACTAGCCCTCTGCCAGGAAGATGACTGCTGGTCGCCATGTTGACCGACTGATGACTTCAGGGAAGATGAATGCTGGTCGCCATGTTGACCAGCGGATGACTTCTTGGAGGAAGATGACTGCAGGTCGCCATGTTGAACAGCAGATGACTTCTTGAAGGGAGATGAGTGCTGGTCGCCATGTTGACCAGCAGATGACTTCTTGGAGGGAGATGACTGCTGGTCGCCTTGATGACCAGCGGATGACTTCTTACAGGGAATTGACTGCTGGTCGGAATGTTGACCAGCAGTTGACTTCATGGAGGGAGATGACTGTTGGTCGCCATGTTGACCAACTGATGACTTCATAGAGGGAGATGACTGCTGGTCGCTATGTTGATCAGCTGATGGTTCTTCAGGGGACAGTGATATGGAATTTTCATAACAGCCTTCCGTTTGAGTTGAAACGGAAAAGAACTTTACAGCAGTTTGTGTAGATTTGCAATCAATACTACAAGCATTCCTTACAACGTCCGCATAAGATTTCTGATTAACGGACTCTTTCTGTTTCAGCTTCAGCTTTGCTTGACGAATAGCCTCTTGAAACGAAATATGTTCTTTGATTTCAAAACATTCACTTCTTTGGCCATCTTTTTAGCAGGACATCCATGAAAAGCTGATGAATGGTCTCCTTTGCAGTTAACACAGAATCTGTCCAAGGTGCAGTTCTCTCGGGGGTGTGATGACTGACCACATCTGCTGCATATCTGTACTTTACTTAAACAGTGTTTCTTGGTGTGATGCAAACGCTGACAACACGTACACCTTTTTACTGGCGCACAATATGGGTGTATCTTCAACACAACATTGTCAATACGAAGTTTTTCTGGAAGTGCTTGAAGTTTGAAAGTAATTATTGTCACTTTTTTCCCGTTTTTAAGAACCGATTTTCGGTGTGTGTGTGTGTGTGTGTGTGTGTGTGTGTGTGTGTGTGTGTGTGTGTGTGTGTGTGTGTGTTTAATATAACAGAATGGATGTTCCAGCGCAATGTGTCATTTCTGTGACTGTGAATGACTGATTCATCTTTCTAGCTAAAAAGCCATGGAATCATTGCTTAAAAAATAAAGCAAAAGTAGTTTTGAATGCATTTGTGCACCATCTCTCCATCATCACCCCTGTTACACATACACACGGCTTCCCACTCTCCAAACACACACACACACACACACACACACACACACACACACACACACACACACACACACACACACGCGTGCGCGCGCGCGCGCGCGCGCTTTCTCTGTCTGTCTGTCTGTCTGTCTCTCTCACTCTCTCTCTCTCCACTCATTCTTTCTTTCGTTCTTTTCTTCAGTTTCTCAAAAATTCATACTAACCAGGGAAAAACATTAAAGCTGATATCGGGGGGGGGGGGGGGGGGGGGGGGGGGGAGAGGGGGGGGGGGTGGAATCAGTTTCCCACTTTATAGTTTTCTTTCCTTTTCTGTCCTCCGACATGTAGCTGTCTTTGCTTCGTCCACACGCTCCCTCAGGTCCGAGTTCTAAACTAGTATTAGACGACCCAACATGGTCTTCTATAATTATTTCATATTCATCACTATTGTTCAAACTCATGTACACCACTGGCACAAGTGCTGGTATTATTTCATCATTGCTAATATTGTCACTAATATCAACCCTCCCTTTACTCCCACCTGTGTGTGTGTGTGTGTGTGTGTGTGTGTGTGTTGTGTGTGTGTGTGTGTGTGTGTGTGTGTGTGTGTGTGTGTGTGTGTGTGTGCGCGCGTGCGTGTTGCTGCGAGTTTGTGTGTGTGTGTGTGTGTGTGGCGCGCGCGCGCGTGTGTGTACACGCGCGCGTTTGTCTGGAGGATGAGGAGCCCTAGTGTGGATGTGAGAAGAGGGTGAGCAGGGCAGTGAACGGGGAGATGGCCAGGAATGCAGGGCATGTATGTCTCTGCTAGTACCGCAGCTTTGCTGCTGAGACCAGATTCCGGAATTTCATACTGGGCTGGTACACCCATCTTGTGTTACTGATGATTGTTTTCTGCACGGTTTTTTAAATTCTGTTTTCCGCTTTATCTCAGTATCCAGAGATGGAATGCAACCCAAGGACAATTCTCATAAAGTTTGGCGGAAACCCCGTGGTGTGGGTCCCGATTAAAGAGGGGATCCTGGTTCTGTTCACATTAATGATAATATTATGAACCTCCCCCCCACCCCCCCGCCCCCCCACCACACACACACACTGAACATTAACACTGTGCAGTTACTGTTATGAACTGATAATTATCTACAAAGTTATATCTGTTCATGGAATACTTAACTTTCTGGTGATATGAATTTTCTTAAACATTTCTAACTTTTCGCATGTCCTATTTAAAATGAAGTACATGGGAAATAACTCGAACTCCTTCAGTAGCATCCACTATCACTTCCCGATGGCAGACCAAAAAAATCACTCTTAAAAACTGATCCAAAGGGCGGAGCTAAGATTCATTCGACCTTGATGGAGGCCTGCGATGTCCCGAATATTGCTACTATGATCTGAATGTTGGATATTTTCATTTAAACAGGGCAAGAAGTTTTTGTTTTTGATGAAGTTACAACGTTTTCATCCTGACAGACATACATTTGTGTGTGTGTGTGTGTGTGTGTGTGTGTGTGTGTGTGTGTGTGTGTGTGTGTGTGTGGTGTGCGTGCGCCGCGCGCGCGTGCGTGTGCGTGAGTGCGTGTGTGTGTGTGTGTGTGTCTGTGTGTGTGTGGAGAGAGAGAGAGAGAGAGAAGAGAGAGAGAGAGGGGGGGGGGAGAGAGAGAGATGTATCAGCTCTAAGCATAACCTTGCTCAGTGACACGTTTCGCTGGCTTTTCATGGCAGCGCGGCAGACTGGTTTGCTGACAATAGCCCTGGAGTCCCGACAGGCATGTCAAAACCGTGAGAACTCTCACATCTCAACTCTCCGGTTCTGGAGTTTCCCACGGACCTTTGAACCGCTCGCCTGGGACCGAAAGAGAGTAAGTCCTGGTTTGAATATCTAATGCGTCTGGAATTTTTCTCTCCCATCCACCCCTCCACCCCAGACGGATTGGTGGTTACTGAAGGGTTTGTTTTGGATGAGACGATGATCTTGAGATTTTCTCCTCGGCTGGTGGCTTCATGCACGTGAAAATGCTTTATGTACGTAAAAGATCCTTCGAAATGAGGAGTTTCAACTTTGCTTGGGGCAAAATTCTCAGGAGCAAAAATCCAAACGTTCTGCTCCGCGTACTCAAGAACAAGCCGGACAATAAAAAAGGAACGGGGTGTTGGTAGGATGGAAGTGAGGAGGAAACTGATACATTTAAAAAGATGAAAACGGGGGAAAGGAGAAGGAAGAGGTCATGGGTTCGGGTTGGGGGCGAACGGACACATTAAAAAAAAAAAAAAAAGTATGCGAGCGCTGGTACAAAAGGCCCAGCATGGACCACAAGCGAACAAACATACATTTAAGCTTAGTCGCCCGATGTGGGTCGTCGCACACTGTGTTTTCGTTCAACCACTAGGGACATACTTTCTCGAAGCTTTTCAATGTTCAGGTGGAGCGAAGGGAAGGCCTGCGCTGAAGGCAGCCCGCCTGTCAGGTAGGGAGAGTTTCTGAGACGTGACAGTACAGTCTGTGAGTAAGCTGTGTTTTGAGCGGTTCTTAAATATATTTTTCACTAACCAAACCATGAAAAATAACAATAAAACCCAACAATAATATTTAGTGAAATTACAAAACGCTGAAATCGCATGTGTCATGTATGAAGAAGGAAAACGTACAAATTGTTGCTAACTAGGCAGATCGAGATTCGCACATCGACTTCGGTAGGAAAGTCGTCTGCGTGTGGTGTATAGATCACGTGATCACAGTGTTTGGGGGGACTGCTTTCCAACACAAAACCGGTCTGACTGTGTTCATTCTGGGGTTTGAAAGTTCATGTTGTGCGTACACTGTAGCCTACTGAGAGGGCCAAGCCGGCACACTGGAATATCCGAGGACAGGTGCAAGTGTTGGTGTCGTTGCACATGGACACTGCGGTGGTCAATCTCTCGCCGAGTGATCCGTTTGGGATTTTGAGTCATTTCGTTTAGGCACAAAGAACACAATATGTAAAGACTATCTGCATCATTGCGTGCGAGTACGGAATGTATTTGTGATAAAGCGACAGAAAAAAAAGTGCGGCAAACAATCCGAAGATGACTGTATATTTCTTTGCAGCTCACTTGGATGTTAATTGTACAAAAACCACATGAAACCCGGACACAAGTTGGTACACACTGCCCATCGCCTCTTTTGTCTCGGAGTCAGCTAAAATCAAACAGTTCCATTTGTCATTCTTCTGATCTTACCGGTGACAAATCTTCACAGGTGAAGTGATTTCTTTTTGCTATAAATGTGGTTTACCATCATGAACAAATGCAGTAAAGATTCTTCAAATTATAATAATTTTGACTTGCTCACATGTTTTTCCCGTTTATTCAAATTATCGTACATTGTTTGAAAGCTACAGTCTGGTAAATGTTAAGTTTCAACAGACTTGTCTCCGGTTTCAGATTACATGGATAACATGTTTAAGTGATGTCACTTTGCCGTCTTTACCAGTTACATATTTTACCGGTTACATTTTGTTATTATATTTTGCATTTTGGATTTATTTTACACATTAATCTTCTTTCTACTTTAGGTAACACACTGAGCAGAGTTAGGGTCGAGCAGGATGCTATTGGGATCCTAGTTTCAGTAATATCTTAATCGTATTGTGGATTCTTCTCGCATAGTTTTCACTTTTGGTAGAATTTATACAGGGCGTTAAATGGGACCTGCGCTCACTAAATTATATGACATTAATTATATATTATCATTTCTCATGGCGTATATTTAATAATAAGCTTAATATGCAAATTACCATTTTAGTATTGTTACTATTTCATGATTCAAGTACATGCAGGCATTTTTTTTTCAGTTGACAGTTTATGTACGGGAAGGTGTCATGTACTCGAGAGGAAGAATGGGGAAGGGAGAGGCGGGGGGTCAG
This sequence comes from Conus canariensis, assembly GCA_033310375.1. Classification (NCBI taxonomy): domain Eukaryota; kingdom Metazoa; phylum Mollusca; class Gastropoda; order Neogastropoda; family Conidae; genus Conus; species Conus canariensis. The sequence continues at coordinate 45,995,735 of CM065728.1, read as the reverse complement.
GGGTAAAGGGGGGGAGGGGTGGGGTGGGGGTGGGGGGTGGGGAGGGAGGAGAGGACAAGGGACGGAAGAGGACCACGAAGTAGGCAAGGTTTTATCATAAAATCACTTTGTGGCGACGATGATGGAGGTGACAATGATGATGATGATGATGGTGTTGACGATATTGATTATTATAATTTTCTGTATATAAGTGTGTGTGTGTGTGTGTGTGCGTGTGGTGTGTGTTTGTGTGTGTGCGTGCGTGCGTGAGTGTGTGTGTGTGTGTGTGTGTGTGTGTGTGTGTGTGCGTGAGTGCGTGTGCGTGCGTGCGTGCGTGCGCGTGCGTGCGTGTGTGTGTAATAGGAGTTAGAACTGAGGCGTTTCCTTTCCAGTAACAGTCATGGCTATAGCAGTGGTAACCTTTGCTCTGGCGGTGTTCAGCTGATATTCTTTCATTATGGTGTCACCCCTGTTGTCACTGCTGCTATTATACTGAAGGCTTTCACAAAACTATAATGATATATAATTTGAAATATGGCTGGTTCTTGCTATGCAGTAGGGCTATTGTTCTAGCTTGATCGTGGAGCAAACTATGCGGTCACTGTTTCCTCCAACGAACAATGGTGTTCTTTGGGTAGGTGTGTGGCTCTACGGGATAGGTTCTCGCGGGGGATCTAGAGTGGTTGTGCTGGAATAATATTGACTGACCAAAGAGCTCACGCTAGCTCCTCGGGGCTGCGGTAAAACCGTTGGTTCGCCTTACAGTTGAACACTTTACAACTCTCAGAAGCGACAAGGGTCTTCGACGATCTCGTGAGGTTACACATAATTTAGCTTTGCGTTAGTTTTCCTGTCAGAGTGTTTATAGTACAGTTATGTCTGAGCATATGATTATACAAGACTTGAATTCCATGATTGTATTTGATAGTGCGTCTTTTCGATAAATTCAGTTATGCCGAAACCAGTTTTGCCTGTCGAGTCTAAACTGGTCTCATGCTGTGCAAATATGTGCTACAATAGCGCGTGACGATATTTACCTTAGAGTACAGCAGTTACGCACACAGATACATTCAACACCACGGCCATGGTTTTTTCACTTTAATGCGTGTAGAAAGTTTTAACACGATGCTCACTTACTGGACTATTCATTTCACTTCGTCTTTGGCGCAAATAGGGAATTTTGCTGTGAACAACGTATATAATACTTGTAGTTTTCGTATACAAAGACTGAAATTGTTTCTCCGGTTGAGCAACAGGCCCCTTTGCTCTCTTTCTCCTGTTTGTCTCTTTAATGTTTCGTTATTTCTTCTTCTTCCTCTTCCTCCTCCTTCCCCGCCTCTCCCTCTTCTTCTTGTTCTTGTTCTTCTTCTTCTTGTTCTTGTTTTCTTCTTCTTCTCCGTCTTCTCTCTCTGTTTTCCTCCCTTCTCTCTTTATTATCCATTCATTCTTTTCATTTTCCCTCCCTTCTCTCTTTATTATTCATTCATTGTTTTCATTCATAATAAAAAAATCTGTTCTCTCTCTCTTTTTTTTTTCAAAATATGTTTCTGCTTCCGCTTTTCCTTCTTTCTTTTTTTTCCTTTCGCCTTAATTTGTTCTCTCTCTCCCTTTCTCTCTCCCTCTCTATCTCTCCTCCCCGTCTCTCTCTCTCTCTCTCTCTCTCTCTCTCTCTCTCTCTCTCTCTCTCTCTCTTCTTCTTCTTCTTCTTCTTCTTCTTCTTCTTCTTGTCGTATATTGCCTTTAGGTCTTGATTCTTTCCACTAGATCCTCTTCTTCCTGTTTATCACCCCCCCCCCCCTTTTTTTTATTTTTTAAATCCTCTTTTTCCTGGTTGTTACTATTCTTCTCCGCTTCCTCTTTCTATTGCTCTGTCTTTCTTCCCCTTCCTTCTTCCTCTTTCTTTTCCTTTGTTTTCGTTTTCTTAGTTTTATCAGTTATTGTGTACCTCTATTTCCTAAACAAAGCAGTCAGCGAACACATCAACCAGTCATCGATCAGTCAAGAATATGATTATGTGAAACCATCCAACCACAATCCAACCAGTCATCCAATGGGCCAACCACTGAAGCAACCAAACCAGCCACTCTAATCGTAGATTTTCAGTCTCGATGCAGAGTTTTGCTGCAAGTCGACCGACTGGTGTGAGCCATTCCACTGATATAAAATATCGACATAATTCATCTGACAAACTGGCCCAGCTTCTGGGGAAACCGTGTACAGAGGATTATGGTGTATGGTACTGCTGATGAGAGAGAGAGAGAGAGAGAGAGAGAGAGGGGAGAGAGAGAGAGAGAGAGAGAGAGAGAGAGAGAGAGAAAGAAAGAAAGAAGAGTGAGTCGTTCCATTGTCAAATTGGCAGTTTCTGGTCATTCCTTACAAGGGACCTTGGTATGCGGCAGTGCAAAAATACAGAAGAATGAATCAATCCGTTATACTGGCACAGTTTCTGGGCATGCCTTACAGAGGACAATGGTATATATGGCAGTGCAGAAATATAGAAGAGTGAGTCATTCCATTGTCATACTGGCACAGTTTCTGGGCATGCCTTACAGAGGACAATGGTATATGGCAGTGCAGAAATATAGAAGAGTGAGTCATTCCATTGTCATATTGGCACAGTTTCTGTGCATGCCTTACAGAGGACAATGGTATATGGCAGTGCAGAAATATAGAAGAGTGAGTCATTCCATTGTCATATTGGCACAGTTTCTGTGCATGCCTTACAGAGGACAATGGTATAAGAAGAGTGAGTCATTCCTTTGTCACTGGCACAGTTTGTGGGCATGCCTTACAGAGGACAATGGTATATGGCAGTGCAGAAATATGGAAGAGTGAGTCATTCCATTGTCATATTGGCACAGTTTCTGGGCATGCTTTACAGGGGATTATGATATATAACAGTACAGAAATACAGAAGAGTGAGTCGTCCCACTGAAAGGCAGGAAGTTTCTGGGCATGTTTTATAAAGGGTGATGGTAGAAGTCACAACAGATCGGTGTGTCATTCCTTTGACATGATGCACCCAGATCGGAGAGATAACTGTTCGTTCTTTGTTTCCATTGCTTTGAATGTTTGTCCTGCTTGAAGAAGACACAATAGCTCGAAACGCGTTATGTCCGTTTTGTAACTTGTTTGTTCCTTCGTTTTGCGACTTAATAGTTCTATTCTTGCTTTCATGTTGATACAGTTTCCGGACACCCTACCGAGGATCACGGTATAGGGCTCTGTAGCAGGATAAGCAGTCCGTATAGCCTACTCATCGCCACAGTTTTTCTCCACGTCTTGTCGAAGATCGTGGC
>CM065728.1:45977457-45982457 GCA_033310375.1 Conus canariensis | reverse complement strand
TCTAATATCACTCAAAGTGAACAGACGTTAAACAGAAGTACGAACGAACACACACACACACACACACACACACACACACACACACACACACACACACACTGGAAACAACGACAAAAACTGATTTATGCGTTTGTTCATTTCAGACTTGCGGTCCAGAGGCAAACATCCGTGGGGGATAATCACATGATTGACGACGACAGCGTCATCTCCCCAGTACAGAAGGGGAAGACTTCGCCATTCTCCGACCCAAATGTGCCCAAGTCTGCGTTTAAGGTGATATTACTTATTGCAGTTTGTTATAGAAAGGTTTTAATTCTAACAGATGACATTTCATTTTTGTGAACTAAATTCGGGTTTTTCGTACGCCGCCATCGTAGACGTTTGATTCAGTTTGAATTATGAAGCTCAGCTGACCACACATGTCCAAGACCCTCGCCGAGTTCAAGGCCATCACTGCTTATGGAAACGATATCCTGTCCTCAAGAAAAGAAACCACAAAGACAACTAACGACAAAATATCCGTCAATAAATAACATTTGGCTAAACTATTGACGACACTAGGACAGCTATGACTTGTCGAAGGCGCCAACCATTTCGCCTGATTTAGGCTAGCACTTTCTTTTTTTCTTTTTTTTTTCAAGGGCAACATTTTTATTTACTTATAAAGAAGTATACAAAGGGAAAACGTGAACAGAGAACAGTACTATAAACAACAAAAAGGACAGTAGATCTTATCTTACCTGAACAATTTAGAAAGCAGAAATAATTTTAGAAAATGAACAGCAAATCGTGTCTAACATATACATTGTACAAACCAAGTAGTTCTTTGTGTCTACACTGTCAGTGTCACATATTCACCTTCTCACTGTTATCCAGTGTTGTCCTTTTTTCTGAGTCAATAATCAGAGAGAGAGAGAGAGAGAGAGAGAGAGAGAGAGAGAGAGAGAGAGAGAGAGAGAGAGAGAGAACCCTAGATTCCTAAAATTTTCAATAGAGAAACATAGGAATCGACATCAACTGTACAAATAAATTACTTATCCAAAGAAACGACGGTTGAATTTTAGCTGCCACGCTCTTGCTCGAAATTATGTATAATGATCACTCTTTAAGTTTACCCAGCATGAGAAAATCCTAGGCTTCTTCAAGACTACACACATACACAAACGTGCTCATGCAAGCACGCGCACACAAATCCCAGTTCACAATCAGAAGCTTATAATTATGCCATTTGTTATCAAAATCAACATAGTTCATATTCATTGTTGCAATGCATTTTTCTACTTGATATTTGATTTTCAAATATTTCCTGAAGACAGGAAACAGAGGAAACACCATTTCAGCTCTGGATTTGTATACAAAGAACTTTGCAGACATGATAATATAAACGAATATGATGTCAGTTTTTAACCGAGAGTCAGTGCCAAACAGGACAAGTACCTTTGATGATATAATTTCAGATATACAAGAGCAATTGTCTTTTAAGAAATAATGAAGATCACTCCAGAAACGTGTTGTCACGTCGCATGTGAAAAATAGATGGTCTATGGTTTCCTTTTCAGACTTACAAAAAGTACATTTGTTATTTTCAACGATATTCCTTTTTTTCAAGAACAATATTTGTAGCCAGGATCCTGTGAATTAATCTCATTTGAAACCATTTCAGTTTAATTTCAGCTAGCACTTTCTGTTTACAAATAGGGTAAAACTGAGTTAAACAAGAAATTAAGTGCAACACAAAACACATAAAATTTTCAGATTTAATAAACAGCACCACTCGAGCAAGAGCTGATGCCCATTCCAATGCTTAAACTCCTCACTATCTTCTCACCAAATCATAAAAACAACATGTTATTTAACAAGTTTATAGTGTTAATTTTTTTTCTGGAATACAGCATGGTGAATGCCCACAAAAGCAACCCCCCCAAAAAAAACAAAACAAACAACACAAAAAACATTGCAATAGGATAGAAAAAATAGGCAGAGTTAGAAAAAGTTAAAGAAAAGAGGAAATTCAATTACTAGCATGGAACTTCCAAAAGAGGGGGAAACAGTTTATACAGACAGACTCTCCAGTACCCTACCGGGGGAAGAAACAAAACTTAAGGAGTTTCAACAACAAATTTTAGTGAGTGGGTCACAGAAGCAGTTGTGAACAGCAGCAATCCAAAAGGGTAAGAAAAGGGTGGTGGTGATGGTGGTAGAGGGGGCAGTGTCAACAAGAGTGAAACAAAAGAAGAAAGTGTCTACATAAAAAAATGAGACTATTGTGATAAGACATGAAGTTTGACTAGTGTCTTGTGTGTCTGTGCTTGTATTTCAGAGTGCGTTTGCATCTGTGTGTGTGTGTGTGTGTGTGTGTGTGTGTGTGTGTGTGTGTGTGTGTGTGTGTGCGTGCGTGCGTGCGTGCGTGCGTGCAAAACTAGTTGCTCACGTAACACTGTCGACAATGGCGATTAGAGGACACGTGTGATCGCAATTCTGTTCGCAGAACTGTCCCATGGAAAAGCCGCACATGCATGACATGCACGACGTAATTCTGTGCATCACCACACACACACACACACACACACACACACACACACACACACACACACACACACACACACACACACACACACACACACCTTCTAATAATTTACCTCCAAAAAACAATCAATGCAGGTTTAATTGGTTTATACACGATATACACAGTTGTATCCCTTTAGAGAGAGAGAGAGAGAGAGAGAGAGAGAGAGAGAGAGAGGGGGGGGGGGCAGGGGGCGGGGGCTATTCGTGTAGGCCTACAGGACATTCTCCTCAAGAAGGGGAATCAGTGAACGAGCATTTAATAACAGAAAGTTTGCTAGACCAGTTTCCATGTTAAATACAGTACAAGAAATAGCAAATAGTTGAAACTTTCTATATATGTAAAGTAAACTTTATTAAAAGACGTCAGAGGCGCACCCGCTCCCTAGAACATACAGGATCGGGAGGGGGGGGGGGGGGGGGGAGAGATTGACACAAGAAGCCATGGGCTGCTATTCACTGAAGAGAGACAGAAACCTGAGCGAGCGTTAACAAGTTACGGGCGACTGGCTCTGAATGGAGATGATACGTTGGCCCACAGTTGGACTCTTTCTCAGTGTGGGGGAGGGTGTGTGTGTGTTCAGGATGAGCGATTCAGCGCTACGTGAGAGTAAGCATGCGAATTCGGATGTAAATCACCTGTGGATTATGGTAACATTACCGCAGATTCGTTTCTCCCGTGGGAATAAAGCAGATATGTAAAACGTAAAGTGCTCAAAAATAGGGTCGTCGATGAAGTTGTTTTCAGAGCAACTGTCATCATCATCATCATCATCATCGTCGTCATTCTTCTTCTTGTTCTTGTTCTTCTTCTTCGTGTTCTTCTTGTTCTTCTTGTTCTTGTTCTTGTGTTTCTTCTTCTTCCGCTTCTTCTTCTGCTTCTCCTTCACATGACAAAGACAACCTTGTATTTACTAGAAGGAATGTGGGCGAATCTCTAAGGAAGAAAAAAAACTTGAAGATATGTTTGTTTCTATCTGAGGGACAAAACGATCACCTTTAGAAAACCGTAGCCTCTAGAAAATCTTTATACTTAATAATGTGTGTTCTCGAGAAAATTGATATCCACTATAAAAATAATAAAGACAAAAATGTTTTAGCATTTTTATTTTTCAAAGATGTAATGGGCTTTGATTAATAAAAGGGAGAAAAAGATGTAAATCTATTCAGCGTGCTGCGTTAAATTTAATTGCATTGTGCTCCCTCTTAGCGATGTGATCACGGTGTAATAGTTTATTTCGCATCACAGACACATACACAGATACGCATACAAACACACTCACACACGTGCATGCAACCGCTGGCGCACACACCTAGGCCTTACCGTTCACAGGTACACATGTGTGTATACATGCGCGTACACACAAACACACACAGACAGACAGGCACACAGACAGATAGACAGACAGACAGGCAGGCAGGCAGGCAGGCAGACAGGCAGACAGACAGACAGACAGGCAGACAGACAGACAGACACTGGCAGACAAACAGACAGACAGACAACTCAGAGTCACACACACATACGCGAACATAAGCTTACACGCATCCAAACACGCAGCATGCATGCACAGATATATTACGTGCACGTTCTGCTCGCACGGGCGCAGGCACACAATCACAACACAAACATACGCAAGCATTGCACGCGCGTGCTGGCCCACGCGCACATAGACGCGCAAAGCGCCCGCGGCGCATATATATACAGAGTTAGAGTGTACGTTTCTGCCTGGACGTGTACACTACACTCACGCACATATGCAAACATATGCACAAGTACACACACACACACACACACACACACACACACACACACACACACACACACACACACACACACGGGGGCGAATAAACATTTTTTCCTCTTGCGTTCTTGTTGTTGTTGTTTGTTGTTGTTGTTGTTGTTGTTGTTGTTGTTCTCCTTCTCCTCCTCCTCCTTCTTCGTCCAAAATTGTAGTGGTACAGTTGTACAACAAGGAAGTATGCACGTTTCCCCCAAATTCAGGCGGAGCTGGCCAGCAAGCTGACCAAGCGACGTTCCTACTGCTCAGAGGAGGACGAAGAAGACGGCTTGCGTCAAGGTGTGGCGTCAGCTGCCCTCACCGCAGATGTCAGTGGAGGAGAATCCGTCAAGGTAATTTTTATCTTAATACTACTGTCACTAATGCCTCTGTTACCATCGCCGCTGCGCTGATGCTGTTATTGTTGGTAGGCTATTAGTCCCGGTGTTGTCCATTTTTCCAGTTCTTTAAAAAATGTAGAAAAAAAAGCATTTCTCATCACCTTCGTCCCCTCTCCAATCCCAGCCTCCTGACCCCAGTCCTTTCACATTAAAACGAACGCGCACGCACCGAACGAAGTTTGTCAGTATCTTTATTTCACAGAGCAAGGCAAATGGGAAACTTGAAGGCTTACTGTAAAGGACTTATCCTAAAGAC
>CM065728.1:45942457-45967457 GCA_033310375.1 Conus canariensis | reverse complement strand
GGCGCACAGCTGGAAATCACAGAGCGTCAAAACGCCATCCACGTACGTATACAACGCGTCGTTTTCCTCGTCCGCTCCCAGGCCCACCCCGTCGTCCAGCGTGACAAGCCTCCCCCGATCCTTCCCGCGGCCGGTCTCTTCCAGCGCCACGAAGACAGACCCCAGACCCCTGGCCAGCTCTCCGCAGAGGCCTTACTCGCAGAAGTCCACCACGCCAGCGTGGCGCAGCGAAATCCTTCAGCGGACCCTGGACTCGGCGGACGTGAAGATCGAGCTGATCGAGCGATCTCCAAGCGGCGGGGACTCCACGGCCGGTGGCAAGACGGCGGTCGACTCGGGCTCGCTCCAGCAGTCTGCCAACAAGGTAAGAAAGGGGACAGTAGGTTTACGTTGTGTCTGAAAGGAACACGGGTTTAATCCCGAGGTTTGGATGGTGCACATATATAAAACGACCCAGAAAAAAGACACCTCTCCCAAACCACAATCAAGTGAACAAACACCCCCCCACCCATCCGTCCCCCCACCCAACCAGTTAACGAAACACAATAAGGGCGAGAAAACTAAGTAAATGATTAATATAAACAACAATAACAACAACAAAATGGATCAACAAATACGCGAACAAACGACATATAAAACAATATAATACCTAACAAAGAGACTTTTCTGGTTCTTTTTCCAACTACTGGAATGGAACATGCAGCCACGCATCTCTCTCTCTCTCTCTCTCTCTCTCTCTCTCTCTCTGCGTATGCGTATATCAGCAGCGACTTCTTACACATCACTAGACTTATATAAGCGGAAAAGAGAAGAAAAAGTTAATTTTAAATTCACAACAGTTCCTCTCACACAAAACGCTCCACGAAACACTTTTGATCAAGGTTTCCAAACTTTGTTTCTTAATCATTGCAGTTGGAGGGAATGGTAATAGTTTCTCCTCCGTTTGGACGTTGAAGTTGTTTCAAGATAATTAGATTTACGAAAACTTCTTTCCTGACACCCCATTTGAATGACATTGATCAAAGGCTATGGACTGATGGCACAGACAAATTTCACCAAACCTCCAGACTTTTGCCAGCGAGTTCGAGTGAAGTTGATCAATATCAGACTTTTCCCAACGACTTGGAGCAAAGTTTAAGGTCAAAGGAACAGAGGGGGCACAGGAGAGGGAAAGCGGTTGGGGTGGATGGATAGTATGCCCCCGCCGCATAGATAGTAATTTTTTTTTTTTTTTTTTTTTGGCGAATATTCGAACTGATTTTCTTTTTACACGGGCATAATTTACCTGGGGTAGAATTGAATATCATAGGCCATGGAAAATGATCGATCGGATTTGATCCAGACTCTAGTCCAAGTTCACAATAAAGGTCAAAAACTGCGGTGGCTACTTTCCCTGAGGCATTCCACTGGCTTCGACACAGCTGACGAAAGAAATTGGAGACTTAGATCTACTGTCTAGAGCAGTATCTAGGAAAGGTTAAGGATGCAATGAAATTAGCTGTCTCGGTGAAACGACCAGGAATTGGTTGGTCCGATTTGACAAGGGTTTGACTGATTAGTGTCGAATGTTAGATTCCTTGCGAAAAAAAACCACCTCGTCATTGTTCAGGGTCACTTGCGCCGGGGCGCAGTGGTGTAACATCAAGGACCAGCGACTGGAAAGTCGCCGGTTCAAACCCCACGAAAACCATTATTGTGAGATTTATTTTGGTCCCCGCGGGCTCTTACCCAGAGCTGTGTGGGCTGTGAGCTCACATGAGCCGATTGGACATACCGTCGAGTTTCATCCGCTTTACAGCTGCGTTTCTGAGAGTGGAGTTCAAATTCCCTGACCAACATTACAGGTATTTGTATCTCTTGGGTATGGTTGACGGCTGGATATGTTATGAAAGGAAGAGACGAGTGCAACCGTTGCATCTGGTTTCAGGCAAAAAGAAACCAAAACTGAACATCATCGCACTGTTAACAACATCATTAGGCGGCCATGCATATTGGACACTGTCCTATATCCGGCCACCCCGCATAAAGTCGTGATTAAGGGGGCTACAAATTGAACTATGTACGGTTTGACTCATGTGACTAAGTGAGCTGCTCCGCATGTAGAATGACTGACATGGATTAAATTCAAGTGGTAAAATATTCAATTTTTATGCTACATCCTCCGAATAAACGAAACGATCTAGCATCGAAATTAGGCCAGATGGCAGTATACAGTCAGATTTTATATGATGAACAATCTTAGGCCAGATGGCAGTATACAGTCAGATTTTATATGATGAACAATCTACGCCAGAGTTTTGCCTTTTCGGCTGCGTGCATTCATTCAGTTTTCGGTCCATGTTAGAAAATTGGTTACATATTTTGGAAATTGCCCCTTGTTCTTTTGTTCAAGTGATGAACACTCACACTGTACCTTTATTGAAGGAGACGTCTCAGTGTAGGAACAGGGTAGCTTAGTATTAGACACGCTGGTGAATTAAAGCTGTGTCCAAGACAGGATGAGTGACAGATAAATGATGTATTGGATGAAAGGTCAGATGACTTAAACAACAAACAACTTCCATACTGATTCATTTATTTATATGTATTAGCGGTACATCTTTCTATTGTATGTGCTTTCCCTGTATACACTTTTGCTGTGAACACACACACACACACACACACACACACACACACACACACACACACACACACACACACACACACACCTCTCTCTCTTCTCTCTCTCTCCTTCTCTCTCTCTCTCTCTCTCACAGGCACAGACTTGGATCCATGTAAATACTCATTAGCATATACAGATACGTAGCGGAGGGGGGCTAAATGTTGGTATATTAATTCATTCAGGTGATGTGTACAGGACTAGCACTTTCAAGTCTAAATTTTAAGTATGCCCCATGTAGGTGTAGGGGGGGGGGGGGGTGAAGTTTGGAACAGTCCTCTAATTCTGAACAACTCTTGAACATGCTCTTTTTGAGAAATAAAAGCTATTTGGGATACAGTTGATTTCTTAGTTTTGATTCAGATCTCAGTTCTCCATACTGTGTAAAATACAGAAGAAGAAATAAATCAACCCTTTTGTTAATAGTCATTAAAATAAACATGCTAAGTATATGGACCTCTTCCCTAAATGTCGTCATAAAATAAAGCCAAAAAAAAAAAAAGACCCAAATCTGCGGCCATTGATGCCTTGTTTCCGTGTTGACCTCACGTTTAATTTTTCCATCACACCCGAGCCAGTAACGAATTCTTCTGTCTTGGGCATCGGCAGATGTTTGGGGGACTGTCGTTGGAGGAATATGGTTGTGGCTTCCAGTGTCGAGGAAGACACTCGCCCATTCTAATCCGCGATGAAGGAGTAATACTGTCTGCAGTGACAGGGTTCATACAGGTTTTAAAAAGTCTGGAAAAGTCTGGAAATTTGAAGTCCATTTTCCAGGCCCTGGAAAAGTCTGGAAAATCGCACTATGGCCTGGAATAGCCTGGAAAGTGAAGAATCAAGCACAATTGCTGGATATTATGCATGGCTTCTTTAATTTTCAGCATTATTTAGCGTTTATAATGCCAAAAAAAAAAAAAAAGAAATTTGTTTAAAGACGATCTGCTGCTCACTGCCGTTCGACTAGAAGGTATTTTAAAGTGGTTTTTTTTTGTTACTGTCTCTTCTGCGCTTGTGTTTATAACATCACTTTAAGACATTGCATTGTAAACAAAGTCTTGAAAGTGGTATTGGAAATGCAGGTGTTGGCCTGGAAGAAGTCTGGAAAAGTCTGGAATTTTGAGTTGCATTTCCTGTATGAACCCTGAGGGAGTATCTTTCCTTCCCGAGTGAATTCAGCGAAAGCGCTATTGCACAGAGCCAGATCATCTCGGCACCAGTGCAGGTTCTTCTCTGGGGGGGGGGGGGGGGGCTGTCGACCTGACAATGATAAGCTCTTGTGGTCTGTCTGTTGCAGAGACTAAGACAGGACCCCACCCTGAGTGTGAATGGGGAATTCTGATTGAGCGGCGTTAGATTAATGCCACTAAAGGGGAAGTTAGGAAGCTGGAGTGGTTTGAAAAAGATGGAGGGATAGAGAGAAGAGGAGGGATGATTAGGGTCCATGGGCGACGGGCGGGGGGGGGGGGGGGGGGGGGGGGGGGGAGGGGGGGGCGGTTTGGGGGGGGGGGTTGAGTAGGGGAGTTCTTGAAAAAGGTTTCTTTTTTACTTTAGCGAAATAGACATAAATACGCCGGTTTCAGGACATTCGGTTACGAAAAGGAAAAAAAAAGTTCGAACAGTGACAGACAGCAACAACGACGACAAAAAAAAGTACTTTTACGGAACAAAACCCCCCAGACAGCTGCTAGGAACAGAACTTGTCATGATCGTCTTTATCCTATTCATGCGATTCACCAGAGAAAAGCAATGGGAGAGAATGCCTGCATGGTGTCTGCGTTGAAAGGACGTTTTTTGTTGTTTCTTTGTGATAGTTTGCTTAGAAATGCCCCATGTAAGTGTCCCGTCAAGCTTTAAGAATATAGGGTTCAAGAAACAACAGCAACAACAATGATGATGATGATGATGGTGATGATGATGATGATAATGATGTTGATGGTAATAATGATAATAATAATTATGATGATAATAATAATAGTAATAATAATAATAATAATAGTAATAATAATAATAGTAATAATAATGATAATAATGGGACAGTATCATAGTAAAGACAGTGATGCATATTTTCATTATTTATCATTACTGCCCTCCTATCGGTCATTATCATGAATGGTATCAACGGTATTGTCGACACTTTTCACCTGCTCCTAATCAACATGATCACGTTGCAGAGTGCGAGTGACACACGTGACCTGCCGTCCGACCAGTGTCGCACGGCTGCACCCACCAGGCGTCACTCCAAGGTGATGGACCTGCTGAAGAACTTTGAGAACCTGCAGAGTGTCAGTTAGACGGCACGACCCCCAGTCTCCAAGGCAAAGGCGAGGTCTTCAGAATGTGACCATGCCAGGAAAGCAAAAAGAAAATAAAGGCAATGGACCTGCTCAAGAACTTTGTGAGAACCAGTTGCCAGCTCGATGGCAAGATCCTCAGTGTGTGGCCATCATGGAAGATAAGACAGAGAGATAACGTATGACGTGAGATAAAAAAAAGAATGAAAGGCATCACAAAGTTGAAAGTATTACTGACTAGAAAGGCATTTGGGTGAACGCAGACTTCCGCCAAGGTCGAAGGGATCCCAAATCCTCTTTGATCCGGATCTGTACCAAGGATCCGCACCAAAATTCAAAAGCTTCGCCTTCAAGCCACATTCAGTCATTCCCTCAACTTTCGTTAAAATCGGTTGTATAGTTTTTGTGTAACCTTGCTGAGCGGTCCCTGCGTCCGCGCTTTGACCTGAATCTACGCTACGGATTAACATCAATACTATATGGGTTCGTCTTCGGGGTCACATCCCGTCTTTTCTCCGAATTCCCCAAATTGACAAGTCTTATATTACTGTATCTTAGCAGGACGCTGCATTGATTTAGATAACAGTTGGACCATGAAGCTTCCGTGAAAACGGTCGTGCATTGCGGAGTTACGTGTGTGGTGATTACCTTCAGCTAAAGTAATCCCAGCATAAACAACGCTATTTTTACCGAAAGGGAGTGAAAATCCCCCCTCCCCCTCCCGAAGACAGGACGTGGCTGCCTACATGACAAGGGATTGACAACCACTGTATTGTCTTGCCTTGTAAAAGGCATTCAATGTCTGATATTCGTGTGTGAGGGTATACGTAGTGGATGAGCCTCTGTGTGTTACAGCCGGGGAACTCAAAGTAAGAAACAACAAACAAAGAAACATCAAACAGATGATGAAACAGCAAATAAACAGCAAGCAAATAAATAAAAACAGCAAGCTAACAAATAGGAAACAGCAAACAAACAAACAAAAAAAGAACAACAACAGGAAAACCAACAAACTGCAAAGAAACACAGCAAATGAGAAACAACAGCAACAACAAAAACAAACCAAAACAAACCAATAAACAAACAAAAATCCAAGGAAGCAAACAAAGAGAGAAAACGAACAGCAAACAAAGAAATAAACAACAAAGAAACAGCTAACAAACAAACGGTAAACAATGACCACTGTATTATTCTTACAAATTTTACCGAATTAGTATGCTTACAAGCCTTTTTGCTTTGTGACTGTGTATGCACGTACCATGATTGAATATATTGACAGCATGTGATTGTAGCGTTGTCTGTAACTTGTAGTAACCATCATTCAAAGAGCCATACTGTGACGATAAAGTTATTCCCTAACACTTCCTTTAGAGTTTTTTTTTAAACGAATGAAAGTAGAAGAATAGCATATCATGCAGCAATTATACGCATCACTTGATTGTAATATATATATATATATATTTTTTTTTTTACACAATATGATACTCACGGACATCAAAACCACCATCCCCACCCACCCACTCAACCATCCGTGCCCCTGGACTCTCTCCTTCTCTTAGTATATTTTGGAAAACTTATGTAATACAGTCATAACATGCATATTTTGTTTCTTCACAAGTTTTGCGGGTATACTTGTGTGATCCTGTTTGACACAAAAAGGACACATGTATATAACGTATGTATCGTTAATGTTGGTGATGACTTTACACTGACCAACATGTACGACTCTTAAATGACAAGATCTGCGAAGAAACTCGCAAAATCTGCCGTCTACGGTGATAGCACGTTCGCTCCTCTGTTCGGGGAAGCACGAAGAGCGACAGCGAGAGGGCGAGCAGCTTCCAGCTGACCCTCATCTCAAGCAAACAAATAGGAAACAGCATACAAAAAACAGAAAAGCCAACAAGCTGCAAAGAAACACAGCAAATGAAAAAAGAAGCCAAACAGAACCCCCCCAAAAACAAACAACAACAACAACAACAACAAAAACAACAACAACAACAACAACACAAAAAACCATGAAAAAAAGAAAAGAAAAAAAAAAGAAAATGAACAGCAAACAAAGAAATAAACAACAAAGAAACAGCTAACAACCAAACAGTAAACAATCACCACTGCATTATGCTGACAAATTTTACCCGAATTTGTATGCTTACAAGCCTTTTTGCTTTGTGACTGTGCACGCACGTTCGCTGATTGGATATATTGACAACATGTGATTGTAGCGCTGTCTGTAACTTGTAGTAACCATCATGCAAAGTGCTATAGCCTACTGTGACGATAAACGTATTCACTAACACATCCTTTAGCATTTTTTTAAACGAATGAAAGTTGAAGAAATCATAGTATACAGCAATTACATGCATCGATTGCAATGCTTTTTGAGACCCGATATAATACTAACGGACATGAAAACCTCCATCCCCACCCATCCACCCACCCATCCGTGCCCCTAGATTCTCTCCTCCTCCCAAACATATGGGAAAGTTGGTATGATACAGTTATCACATGCACAGTTTGTTTCTAAACAAGTTAAAAAAAGTATGCTTGTATAATCTTGCATGACACAAGAAGGACATCTACATAGCTTACCTATCCTTAATAATGGTGATGACTTTATACTGACCGACATGTACATCTCATAAACAGATCTGCGAAGAAACTGGCAACATCTGCCGTCTGTATAGCATATTCGTTCTTCTGTTCGGAGAAGCAGAGAGACAGCGAGAGAGCGAACAGTTTTTGAGCTGACCCTCATCTCTCTAGCTTTCATGGCAGAACGAACTGTGGGTTGAATTTCTGTCCCAAGCTTGTGTGTGTGTGTGTGTGTGTGTGTGTGTGTGTGTGTGTGTGTGTGTGTGTGGTGTGTGTGTGCGGGGCCTACGTGAACAACTGAACTTAAGCCAGCAGCAATGCATACTCCTTGGCGGGTGTGGCCAGAGATCCCTGGCGGGTGTGGCCAGAGAAAGTGGAAAGGGGGGAAATGTCCACTCTGTCGCAGCGTGAAGCAGCGCCGCGCGCGGCGCAGTTTGTGCTGGCACCACCTCCCCCTTCCAGGCAAATTGCAACCATTCCCATAAAGAAGGATGGAGGATGTACTGTGTGTGTATGTGTATGTGTGTGTGAGGGTGTGTGCGTGTGCGTGTGTGTGTGTGTGTGTGTGTGTGTGTGTGTGTGTGTGTGTGTGTGTGCAAGCGCGCTCGCGCGCGTGTGTGTATGTGTGCGTGTGTGTGAGTGAGTGTTAGTGTGTATGTGTGTGTGTGTGTGTGTGTGTGTGTGTGGTGTGTGTGTGTGTGACAGACTATTAAACTGTCAGAAATAATATAATAATGAAAATGATAACAATTGTAATATAATATAACTGAATGCCTGGTAACTTTTTTTTTTTTTTAAAACAATGTTTAAAGAGACATGTTTCAGGTCCTGTATTGTGCGAACACTTTTAAGATCTGAAAGCTATTTGCCTTCCGTATCTTTTATGTTTACTATACGTTTATTGTAACTGTGTTTGTTGTATTGTGTATTAGCAATGTTTTGTATCTTTTAAACATACAATGCTAACGTCGTGATCTTGTCAAAGACTTTGGGATATGTGCATGCAGGTTGAGTGATGTGAGTGCAGCGCTGGCTGGAAGGTAGTGAGCACATTCCACCTTCCCCCCTCCCTCCCCCCCTCCCCCGCCTCGCGTGGAAGGGCCGGCTTCAGCAGCCGATAGTAGCAAAAGATAGGAAGGCTTGGCGAAGTGTAATTTCCATTTAATGTGGTGCAGCCTACTACTCTTCCACCGCCGAGCCCATGGTTGTTCATGACAGGACCATTTCCAGCTACCGCTTGCTTTCAACAAATTCCCACGCTCGGAAGATGCTGTTTACCGTACTTACCGGCATTTGGGCTCTCTCTCTCTCTCTCTCTCTCTCTCTCTCTCTCTCTCTCTCTCTCTCTCTCCTCTCTCTCTCTCTCTCTCTCTCATACATCGCATCTCAGCATTGTATTATGCATTTGTATCCTGTAATTCACGATGACAAACAACATGAGAAAGGTAGTCTCATTAAAGTGTATTGCCTGTTTTTACCCCCCAAGAAATAGTCTGTCACCACCAATACTGTAAATGATATATATAAAATCAACAGTTTTTGCCCCAGTACTGGTTCAACAGTTAATGAATAGGCAGATTAAATGCACATCTGGCACGTCAGTTGGTGGGAGAAACACAACAAATGAACAGTGTAATATGTCAGATCGTGAGCATGGTAACAAGAGTGTAAAGCAAAGTATCCAAGAAATCATTTAAGCCTGCCTTTGAGATTAATTCATACTGTTATCTTCGCCACCACGAAATCATCATTGAATTTTCTTGTTCTGTGTTCCAGGGGTAATATTCTGTGAAGGTGGGGAAGAGAGAGAGAGAGAGAGAGAGAGAGAGAGGAGAGAGAGAGAGAGAGAGAGAGAGAGAGAGAGAGAGAGAGAGAATCTGTATTATATAACAGTAAAAGTATTGGGTTAGTTAGCCATTTTTCATACATGCCGTTACTGTTCTACGAAGCTAGTACTCAATGATGCGACCTATGCATCAAAACATGATTATACAAATAAACAACAACAAACCAAATATGCACACAATAACAACCACTGTCGAGCAGTAGGTACTGACATCATCATTGCAGTAAGGAAATGAAAAAGGAGCATTTTAAAGTGCAACAGATAGAAAATAAAATAACATACATTGCAACTATTTACGTAGAGATTCTAATTTTAAATGTCTCTGAGACAAACAAACAAACACAGACTAAAAAGGAAAAGAGAAAAAGAAAAAGGAAAAGAAAAAAGAAGGAAGAGGAAAAAAGGAAAACATATAGACACAGAAGAAAGTCTTTCTGTGTCGCATTCACACACACACACACACACACACACACACACACACACACACGCACACGCACGCACGACACGCAAGCACACCAACGCACGCAAACACAACACACAACACACCACACACACACCACACACACACAACACACACATACGCACGCACGCAAGCACACAGCACGCAAACACACACACAACACACAACACACACACAACCAACACATGCGCGCACGTGGGCGGAAGCACATCTAAATGCAGGCCAACAAAACTAAAGAATCTATATAACTGCGACTTCGAGGTTAGGGTACTGAAGCAGATCAAATCAAATATCGAAAAAGAGTGCCCTTGAACGAGAGAAGCGTTTGCCGTTGTTACGACATTTTACAGGATGTGAGTTCCACTGAACCTTCCTAGAATGCAAAAACTTGTTTAAGAGACCAAAACAAATCTTATATAAAAGTTAGCGAACCGCCCAAAAACGTGGACAAACGAATCACAAGACACAAATCTTGTGATTCGTTCATCCACGTTTTTTGGGCGGTTCGCTAATATTTATTTAAGATTTGTTTAGATTTCCGCCTGCATTCATCTCACTTTGCAACTAGATCTAAAAAAGATCAGTTCTACGTCTTGGCAACAGTAACCTCTGGAACGACCTAGAATTGTTCAGGACTGATTTTGTGAACAGTTTAGACACATATGATGGGAGTTCACATTGCAAAACCTTGTTTGTTCAAGCGGAGGTGTTCCAAAACGGGTAGGATTTGTAACTGTTTCATCGAGAGGTGATCAATAGTGATGGAGGACGTTGCCGTCACCCTGAGTTGACACGAACTGTGGTAATCCTAACAAAGTTATAGTGGAGTTCCAGGCTTGGTGTTGTTTAAGCACATCAATGTTAAACTTCCCAAGTAAAAGAGATGCCATTGTTGTTGATATCTGTGTGGTCAATCCTACACCGGAAATTGTCATACCTCTCAAAAGAGTTAAGAAGTTGTTTTCTTGTGTTTTATTTCTGCCCTTGTGAACGGACATGTTTGTCTTCGTTCTGCTGTTGGATTGTCTTTTCTTCGGTGCAAACAGTGTAACTCGGTGCAAAGAAGTCAGCGATAGGCCTAGTGTTCGTGCTGTATTGGGTTTTGGTGTGTTGAGCGGAAAGCGAAGGTCTTAAAACATTTTCTTTCTAAACATACGATTGAAACTGTACGTGATGACTCAGCAGTTTGTGCGCCGAGTTGTGCTAAACCTGGCCACCAGGTGAAGGTCGTTCCCAAACACCAAGGGAGGACCTAGGCAGCAGTGCCATGTGTGTGGACATGTTTAGCTGGCCACTGACACAGACCTCAGTTCCTCCTTTTCCACCTCTCGTCCCGCCAAGTGTGGCGCAGGGCCTGTGGCGACTCTCGTGACCATCGCCTGGCCAGTTGCAACAGCACCAGGCGGCGGTTTCCCCTTCCTAGCTCGCCGGGGGCTGAGGCGCTGCCATGTTCTCACTGAACGCGCGAAAAGCACACGATACTGTGGTATGCATTCATTCATTGGAAAGGGAGGGTGCATTTCTGTATTTAATAACAAGAATCAGATTTTCTTTCTAAGTATCCATTCTTTGCGGCGGATTTCGTGCTCAGTGCATTACTTATAATACACATGTTTGGGATTAATTGGCAAAAGGGCCGAAAATAAAAGCAAAGTGCTCAATTTGCGTGACACGGGTGGGTGTATTGGGTGGGAAGTGGGGGCGCGGATGAAGGGCGTGGAATAGAGGGCATATTAGCAAAGGAAGCGCGGATGAAGGGCATGACATGATGGGCGTATTGGACAGAGGGTGCGCGGATGGAGAGCTTGATATGGTGGGCGTCTTAGGCATAAGGGGCATGGATGAAGGGCGAGAGTTGGCGTATTGGGGCAGGAGGACGGATGAAGGGCGTGACATGGTGGGCATATTGGGGCAGGAGGACGGATGAAGGGCGTGACATGGTGGGCATATTGGGGCAGAGGGAGGCGCGGATGAAGCGCGTGACATGGTGGGCGTTCGGGGGCAGAGGGGGCACAGATGAGGAACTTTGTATGCACATGTTGTTATTATCGTCTTGAAGGTCTATTTTCGTATTTGTCAGCCATTTCAAAGAAACATCGCACGAGGTCAAATAACCAAAAAGAAGACAAAAAAGATGCACCACTACCATCTCCATCACCACCACCCCAGCATTTTCCCCGTGAGTTGAATTCTTTGGACAGGAACTGCCAGACATAAACCTGAAATCAACTTCACCAGGCATGTTAGTTCAAAATCAAACAAAGACTAAATAAACCAGGCCCCCATGGGGGACCCACAGGGCTGTTTCAGTACAAATTGTCACTCCGCCGCTACTCATTAGCACCACCATCGTTTTGATAACGGCGGTTATTCTCTCATATTGGTGGCACTGTCTGATAGTATTCTTATCTGCAGACAAGACCAACACTCTGGTGGAGTAGTAGATCTGGATAGATAAAGTGTACTGAGCACCACCTTTTTTGTGTGTGTGTGCTAAAGATCGGGTGCACAAAATCTCTGCAGCGTGTGGAAAATGTGTGTAAGGAACATTATCTTCAAGAAAGAGATATGCAGACCTACCTTTTTTCCCTTTGTTTCAAGCTTTCGTAAAAACATTATTTGACATCCGATGTCTCTTTGTTTGTCTGACTGTCCATTCTGAATAAAGATAAAAATCGTTTTGTTCATTAAGTGTGCGTACAAAAAGGAAACGTCAGGCCTCCATCTTCTTCGTGAGTACCCAATTATCTCAGCGGTGTAGCGTGTTTATAGTTCATTACACACTGAGTTTTTAATTCCATCTGCCCAACATAAAACATTTTTGCTGACCATGTCGTTCTGCTGGCATCAGTGAAGTGTTTGATTGATCCATTTCCGTTCGTCCTTCTTGGGTGTGTTATGTCCATCTCCTTTATCACATTTGGTGGGTCTGGATGTCAAATCTGAAAGCAGCAAATTCAGTCTTCTTTCCTCTGGTTTCACCTTTTTGCGTTTTCCCATTTTCTTTGTCTAGTGTCACCTCTCGCATTTGTTTTACTCTATCTTTATTTTAATGTTCCTTTTTTTTTCCCATTTCTTTCTTTTCTCCATTTTCTATCATACAGTGCCGCCTTTTTGTATTTTGTTCTTTCTTTTCCCGTCTTCTTTCTTCTACTGTCACTGTTCTGCGTTTCTTTGTTTATGTTCCCCATCTTCTTACTTCTGAAGTCATCTGTCTTTCATTTCTTTCTTTCTTTTTCCATCCTTTATTCTGTTGTCATGTCAACTTTCTTTCGTTTTTTGTTTCTCTTTCTTTTCTCATCTTTTTCATCTGATGTCAGGTTTTTTCTTTTCTTTTTATCATCTTCTCTACTACGGTGTTACCTTTCTTGCATTCTTTTCTTTCTTTCTTTTCCCGTCTTCTTTCTCCTGATGTCTACTTTCTTGTATATCTTTCCTTCCTTTCTTTTCCTAACTTTTTTCTTCCGGAGTCAATTTTCTAGCACTTTCTTGGTTTCATCATGTTTACATCATAGGTTCATATGTTGTTTCTATCGGTGACAGTCATTTTCTTTCGGGCTTGTACTGCGACGCCTTCGGATATCAGACAGTCTGCCGTGACCACACGCAATTAACGGGGACCTACAAACATCAGTCGTCCTCCGCGTGTGATCCACCACCCCTCTTTCTCCCCCTTCTCTCCGCCCTCACCCCGCCGCCACCCGACAACTGTCCTCGCACACAGACAGACAGACAGACAGACAGACACACAACACACACACAACACACACACACACACACACACACACCTTTACACGCCCCTTCCCCAAACACCCGACAGCTGAACCCCTCTTGTCACTCCCCATTGAGCTATCCGGGATCCAGACAGAGTTGCCTCCCTCACCTCCCCTTTCCCGGAAGTGACCTCCGCACAGGGTTACGGTTTGAGCGTGGCGAAGCCTCGTTTGGCCTTTCACCTAGTCTATCTTGTCACGGTGTTTTATCTCCCTGATCTTGCCACGAGAGGGTGAAAGGAGGTTCGGAGAGAGACGGTGAAAGGGATGGGGTTGGAGGGGAGGGGGGGGGGGAGGTAGAGAGGGGGAGGGGTGTGTTGGATGGGGCGGTTTTAGTCGTTGTCGCCTTTTTTTTTCTCAGCCTTGTGGGATGCCTAACACAGCTCCTCTAGTTTCGCCCTGTCGTAAGTTTGAATGCGAGTTACAGCAGAGCGGTGTTGTCGCGCGCGCGCGCGCGCGTATTGTGTGTGTGTGTGTGTGTGTGTGTGTGTGTGTGTGTGTGTGTGTGTGTGTGTGTGAGGTAGAACAAAATCTCTCTCTCTCTCTCTCTCTCTCTCTCTCTCTCTCTCTCTTCTCTCTCTCTTTCCATGTATATGCATTTGCGAATGTGTGGGTGTGGGTGTGGGGTGTGGGGTGGTCCGTTTTGCTTTTATGTTAAATTGCATATTAGTGATTGCAAGTACGTATGTCTATGAATGCGTGCATCCATGTAAGAAACTTGGTGTACAGCGCTACAGTGCGTGCATGACTGTGCTTTGGGGAGGGAGGGAAGGTACATATGGTGTGGGTGGGTGTGCGCGCGTGCATGTGCGAAAGCGTACGTGCGTGAAACGAAAACAGATAACGTGGAACAGACAGACAGACGGACAGACGTAAAATGAATTGCTGCAATATTGTGAGGTATCTGACAGACTGCTGGCTATGCCCATACAAACTTCTGCCCGGATCACTGATCACAAGGTGACACAGCGCCACGCTTTTAGCGCTGACCTGGCAAACCAGGGACTCGTGTGTGTGTGTGTGTGTGTGTGTGTGTGTGTGTGTGTGTGTGTGTTGTGTGTGTGTGCGCGCGCGCGCGCGCGGCGCGCATGTGTGTGCAAAAAACACGTAAAATTTGTCTTCAACCGATGGTTATCAACTTCAAACCATGTGGTTTTCATTTTGCGTCAGAAAGGTTTTATAAAATTGCTCCACGTAACTCTTAATTGCGTGATGACGTATACACAGACGACGAAAATACATAGTAGATCCAGAGAAGTTAAAAAAAAGAAGAAAAAAACGAAAAGCAACCACAAATATTGCCATTTATACCGTCTACATTTATAACTTTGGTTCAAGAATATTCCGTATATTTTCATTGGCTATTCTGCGTCACGTGTCTGGAACATTTCATTTTAGAACTGTCAACAGGCAAGCTGATTGCTTCAAGAGCGCAGACGCGGGAGTTGGGCATGTATTCATTCGCTTTGGAGAGAGTGATCTAGTCGATGGAATGTTGTCGAAGTTGAAAGTCGTGTCTCCCTTTGGGGAACGTTTTAACGGTCATGTGAAGATTGGCACTGTGGTTCTTCTGTTGGAAGTTACTTGTTACTAGAGCCGACTCTCTCCTGTCTGGATGAGATTCCACGACAGATTAGGACCAGCGCTTGTCCTTCATTTCAGCCTGTGTTGACCTCCACTGAAGCGGCTACAAAGAACCCAGATTGTTTTTCGTTGTAACGGTGTGTGTGTGTATGTGTGTGTGTGTGTGCGTGTGTGTGTGTGTGTGTGTGTGTGTGTGTGTGTGTGTGTGTGTGTGTGTGTGCATGCGCGCGTGCGTGTGTGTGTGTTCTCATTCAGTCTGCTTTGTCTCCTTGTTTCTCTCTCTCTCTCTCTCTCTCTCTCTCTGTGTGTGTGTGTGTGTGTGTGTGTGTGTGTGTGTGTGTGTGTGTGTGTAAGAGCACGCGCGAGTGTGTTTATGTGCGCGTTTGTCTGTGTCTGTGTTTCGTCTTGAATTCCTTGGCCTAATTACCAGGCCTGTGTGTATGAACAGTGCACGTGTTCGTGTGGACACCTGTGTGTGTGTGTGTGTGTGTGTGTGTGTGTGTGTGTGTGTGTGTGTGTGTGTGTGTGTGTGAGGGAGTTGTGTACATACATCAGCTTCAGTTGTTCAAGTTGGACGCTTGTGTGTGTGTGTGTGTGTGTGTGTGTGTGTGTGTGTGTGTGTGTGTGTGTGTGTGCGGTGTGCTGCCGTGGACTTGTGTGTGAGGTGTGGTGTAGGTGTGTGCGCCGCGCAGCTCGTGTGTATGTGTTGCGTGCGGCGGATGTGTGTGTGTGTGTGTTGCGCGCGCGGCGCGTGTGTGTGTATATATGTGTGTGTGTTGTGTATGTGGAGCAGTGGGGGGGGGGGGGGGGGGGGCGGGGAGAGGTGGCAGGTCGTTTGAATACAGCGTTAATGCAAGAGAAAAAAAGCAAAAAACCACCGAGCGATCATTTCAAATAGCTGACAAAATAAGCCAACCCAAGTAATCTGATGAAGAAGGCGTTCACAGTACCGCTGAATAATTGTCCCCTCCAGCAACGAACAGCGCTAATTCTTGTAAAAATGCACACAAGTAATGGCGGTAGGTGTGTATTGCCACACTGTTCTGTGAGCCCTAGTGATAAGAGCCTTCTTCGGCTCGCTAGCGTTTTGTCAGCAACAGTTATAGAACTGACGTGTTTTAAAACATCAAATACAGTATACGATACGCGAATGTAAGGATACGGGGATTTCATTTGCCGTGATCATCTTTTTTTTTTATTTAATTTTAAATACATGATTAGGAATCTGCCTGGAGACGAGTATGCTAAAGGTATATTACACCCATTTACACATATAAATATAGGTATGTACAAAAATAATACAGGGTAATTAGAAAATTTATACAGAGTAAAATATAAATATGATTCAGATTCTTTGTCAGCACAGGCCTAAATCCCCATTCCAGATGAGTGAGATGTGGGGCTGGAAGCGTGAAGGGAGAAGGAATGACGGGGTGGGTATGTGGGGAGGAAGGTGCGTTAGTTGAGATAATAATGAAGTTTACAGTTACATCCATAAGTTCAATGTTTTAAATCGTTTAGCACGGTTATTAAACTAATAAATACATTCATTGTCTAAAGCTCTCTGCATGAAAATCAGTAGCACCTCTGGCCTCTACTGGTTTTCAATATCACCATCAGCACAACTGATCCCAAAGAGGTCAAAAACTACAGGCTCACAAGGAAATCTGACTAACGTTCTACTGTCGCCAAGCGCGCTGAAGGTAACCCATGAAATTGATCATCAAGCGGCACAAAGTGGGAAAAGCAAAGTCACTGATCGTGCTTGAAGACACGGTAGGCAGGTCATGAAGTCAATCCAATCCAAGTTTAAACCAGGCAGAAAATGATACACGAAGCAGCGGACGTGACAAAGGGAAACCTGAAGATGAGGAAAATAACAAGACACCACAGACCAACAGGTAAGGACTGGGATCGACAGAAATGAGATGGTGGTACAAGACACACACAGACCAACAGGTAAGGACTAGGATCGACAGAAATGAGATGGTGGTCAAAGGCTAAAGGGAAAGCAAAGAGTGGCTTTTGTGTTACACAAGAGTTGACAAAAGAATAGGACACCAAGACAATCCACACGGCAGTCCAGCAAGGTGCCAACAGGAAAGACAGACTACGTGGGCAAAAGCACTGCGAAGAAGTCAAAAGCTGGAATAAAATATGGCGAACGGTTTCTCTTTGGATCTGCTTTATCCTCAAGTATGCACATGACCTGCCGTCGAATTCAGACCTCGTGGAATGGGGGAAATCAGATGATCCTGGGTGTCCATTTTGCCGTGGCAAGAGAGAGAGAGAGAGAGAGAGAGAGAGAGAGAGAGAGAGAGAGAGAGAGAGAGAGAGAGAAAGCGGAATATATCTTGAATTCAGTTACTAGGGAACATAGACACACAGACAAAAAAGTGCTTCAGGAGATCATACGCGCGGTTAGCACTACCAGAAGAAACACTGTGCCACCAGATGCTCCAGCAACGATATTCAACACGGCAGCAACGATATTCAAAACAGCAGCAACGATATTCAACACGGCAGGAGGCCACACATTATGGTTTGTAACAGCTGTGACAATCAAGAGCATGGATACGGTGCGTACTGGAAGGACTAGCAGATCTTAAAGAGTAGGAAAATCATCCAGAGATTATCAGGGAAAAGAGAAACGAGACCGAATATAGTACTCCACCCAGGTTCATCAAAACAAATGGTTCTGACTGACGTCACTGTGCCATAAAGAAGCAAAATGGAGGAACCTCACATCTAGTACAAGACTGAGAAGCATGGGTTGAGGAAACGAGGCACGGCGTAACAGTTCGGACTGAAATTGAACTTAAAAATGGCATTGGCATGAACACTCAGCAAGAAGATGAGGCCAGACGAAAAACTTCTCTCTCTCTCTCTCCTCCTCTCTCTCCTCTCTCTCTCTCTCGCAAGTGCACGCGCGCGAGCGCACACACACACACACACGCACACACGCACGCACGCACGTGTGTGTGCGTGTGTGTGTGTGTGTGTGTGTGTTGTGTGTGTGTGTGTGTGTGTGTGTGTGTGTGTGTTGTGTTGTGTGTGTGTGTGTGTGTGTGTGTGTGTGTGTGTGTGTGTCACGTGTGTGCCTGCATGTATGTGCGCGTGTGTGTGCGTGTGCAGAAGTGTGTGTGTGTGTGTGTGTGTGTGTGTGTTGTGTGTGTGTGTGTGTGTGTGCGCGCGCGCGCGCGTGTGTGTGTGTGTAATTTGTGGGTTTGTGTGAGCATACACACGTATCTGCATATGTATGTTTACATATATGTGTGCGTATATGTATGTGTCTTTGTATGTGGGCGTGTACGCATGTGCGGTGTGTGTATGCATTTGTGTGTTCATGTGTATACGTGTATGTGCGCACACGTGTGGGTATGGACGTGCACATGCACGCATATTCATATGTGTGCGCATAGGAGCGAGCGACCGTACGCGCGCACATTAGTGTGAATCTGTGTGTGCGCGCGCGTGCGCGTCTGTGTGCATGCGCGTGCACGCATATGCGTGTGTGTGTATGTGTGTGTGCGTGTAGTGACTGCGTGCGTGAATGTTCAGAAGATGACTTAGGATCGAGAGCAAGAACAAGACCAATAAATACAACACATACGTGCTCGCGCACACACGCTAACACACACACACACACACACACACACACACACACACACACACACACACACACACACACACACACACGCACGCACGCACGCACGCACGCACGCACATACACACACACAACCATAAGAACAACTCCTCCCCCTCACCCCTCACCCCCCACGCACACACACAGAGACACAGACAGACAGACAGACAGACAGACAGACAGACAACAGACACACACACACACACACACACACACACACACACACACACACACACACACACACACTATAGGAAGACTATAGACACTGCCCTGAGTGCCTGATAGCTGACCACTCTGCAATGTCCACGAGTCTAACGTGGCTGTTCCCACTGTTTCCCTTTGGATAATTATTGTTTTCCTGCTTTCCTGAGAATAACAGTTATCCCGAGGAATACAGGGATAACAGGGCAATTAGTTATGATCCCTATTTTACTCGTTATATCTGGCTTATGAACACACGCATACACACACGCACGTACGCACGCACTAAACCACGGCGCACGCACCCACGCCCCCCCCCCCCCCCCCCACACACACACGCACGCACACACCCACCCACTGCACCCACCCCCACCCCTACCCCCTAAGCGCGCGCGCGCACACGCACACCACACACACACACACACACACACACACACACACACACTGGCAATTTGCAAACTGCAAGAAATGCGTGATTCGTCTGCTGAAGTTTTCTCTGGCGTTCCGTGCTTTTTGTGCTACACATTTATGACCAGTAGATATGGTTTACTTTGTGTGTGATTCGTGTGAGTGTGCTCCTTCATTGTGCCTTTTGATATAACTGTGACTGCCCGCGTTTGTGTGCATCCTTCATTTTTTTTTTTTTTTTTTACAGTGGGTTTATACCGATGTTACGAAATTGTATGACCCAGTCGTGAGTAGGGTTATCATCGACATGAAAGCGCAACAATTTGCATTGGTATGTGGTGATATATGTGACGTCAGTTTCAAATGGATTGTATTCAGTGATTCGGACGGGGTAAGTACGAGGTCAGGTAGGAAGCATTTCATTGTTCATGACTGACAACTGCATGTGTAGCATGCGTAAGTCTTTCTCTGCTAATAGCATGGTGTGGCTGTGATAGATTCAGTATTGGCATGTTTCACAAGCACGAAGAGCACACAGATAAACAAGCAAAACATGCCTAGGCCGTGCTGGGAAACCGCCGCCGTGTTCTCAGAGAAGCTGACCAGTGCTGACCGTGACTGTTGTTGGGGCCCTCTACCAGCTGCCAGGTAGGTGTCTCACGAATAATTCTCTATCAGTTGTAAAGGAAAGGTATGTGTGTCGAATATGTTTGAGTTTGAGCGTGATTGAAATCAGGACGCATGCTCTCCACTGAGCTGAACTTCCATTTCACTTTTTGTGTGTTCGTCAGTCTGTTTCAATCGTTTTTTGTCGGCTGTTCTTTTGCTGCCTGCCAGCAACATGTATGAAAGAAAACCCTTTCATGTTTGGTATCGTTCTGTCAGTCAAAGACCCCACAATCCAGTAACACCAATCGACCACAGTTCGCTGCATTCTGGAACAAAGTATTAATGAAGAAACACAGCACCTTACTTCCGACACGCTATCAGCCAGACAGCTAACATCACGTACACTTAGGATGGAAAGCTTGCGGAAGGTGAGCGCGAGGGAGGTGGCAGCTATAGGCTGCAGTGCGCTGTTTTAATCGAACTGCGTTCGCCTCCACCCCTTTCCTCTTGCCTTTCCCCGCGAACGGTAGGAGATCAGGGGTTCTTTCACATCTCTTCTAGCTAAGTATTCCTCTGCAGACAAGTCTCACTCTCTCTCTTTTTCTCTCTCTCTCTCTCTCTCTCTCTCACACACACACACACAGCACGCACGCACGCACGCACGCACACACACACACACACACACACACACACACACACACACACACACACACACACACACACACACACACTGGTATTGCTAGTATGACAGCACCGGAAGTCGGAAATGGAAATCGGTAAAGCAGAAAAATGAGGAAATAAGTCGTGATACTTTCGGATCGGAATAAAGCGATAACAGCTGATTTTCCCTTTGCTCTCTGTTTTACTAAAGCATACTGCTTGATTTCTCTTTAATTATTGGCTTGTGACGCGACTATTCTCCATAGAGATGGCCGTATGTGGTCGATTGGCTGAAATATGATCAAAGGTGTCCAATTATTGGCTTGTGACGCGACTGTTCTCCCATAGAGATGGCCGTATATGGTCGATTGGCTGAAATATAATCAAAGGTGTCCAAAATATCTCAGGGCTAGTTGTGCTTCAAAGCGCTTGTGGAGGCCAGACGCGGTATAACTGACGGCAGACAAAGGTGTGCTAACTGTCTTTCACACAACCAATTAACGTGGCGCACTCACGCAACAATCTCTCATCCATTTCTGTCATCCGTCTTCCTTTTCCTTTCTCTTTGTGTGCTTTCTTTCTGTGTTTCTTTTTCTTTTTTTTTTTCTCTGTTTTGTTTGTTTCTTTCTTCCTTTCGTCTGCCCTTTCTTTCTGTCTGCATTTCTCCCTTTGTTTCCTTCCCTCTGGTGTTCTGTACCTTTCGCCCTTTCTATCTTTCTTCTTTTCTCTCTGTCAATGTTTTCTTTTCTTTTTTGTTTCTCTCCCCTTTTTCACTTAACTGTCCAGTTTAAAACAAACAAACAAGCAAATCAATATACTGGATTTCGAAAAAAAAGAACCTTGGAACTGTTTACCGTAACTCAAGAGAAAAAAACAAACAAAAACAAATCCAAAGCAAAATGAAAAGAATAGAAAACCACACACACAGAGAGACAGATATGGAGATATTCAGAGAGACAGACATGGAGATATTCAGAGAGACAGACATGGAGATATTCAGAGAGACAGACATGGAGATATTCAGAGAGACAGACATGGAGATATTCAGAGAGACAGATATGGAGATATTCAGAGAGACAGACATGGAGATATTCAGAGAGACAGAAAGAAGAAATAACAAAATAAGAAAGACAAACAAAAAGAAAAGATTGAAGGAAGCGTTGTGAATGAAGAGGAGGTAACATTTCTGGATAGTGGGTGGCAGAATGGATGGATAGGAGGCGTGGGTTTGAGGAGAATAGGCAAAATAGAAACTGAAAGAAGAGAGGTCGATTGCATACGTGTATGGATTCCATGCGCACACACACACACACGTGTGTGTGTGTGTGTGTGTGTGTGTGTGTGTGTGTGTGTGTGTGTGTGTGTGCGTGCTTGTGTGCATGCGTGCGTGCGGTGTGTGTGAAAGGAATTCTTCTTTAATGATTTGTTTCGAATATACTTTGTTGTAGACATCCTATTTAGGAAGTAATGTTCACTATATAGAATGCCATTATTTTAAAAAAAAGGAGGAGTAGAAGTTGGGAGGAGGGGGGGGGGGGGGGGCTGAATATGGAATTGGATAGTGTGTAGAAGGTTAAAGGATAGATTAATGGAGGTATTCCAAATGAACATTTGAATTGATCTTCAATATAGAATACTATCAAATGAACTTTGTAATATTCAAGTTGTTAATTTAATAAGAAAAACAACTAATACAGAATAAACCCCCACCCAACCCTCTTTAGAAAAAAAGGATAGTCCCGATATCTGTAGATAATACACTGCCAAGTAAGGAAGGCTTCATGTTCTCACAATAAACATGATATGTAGGATGGTATCATTAATAAGACACAAACACTTTTAGTTGTTGATGTGTGTAAGGAACGAGTTATAGGAGAGGGAAAAAAGCCTAAGCGAGCAAAAGCTAATGAGATTTAAAAAAACTCTTCCATTCATGTGTAAAATGTTAACCCAGTGTACCCCACATGGTCATGCATGTTGGAGGTAGAGAGAGAGAGAGAGAGAGAGAGAGAGAGAGAATTAGTATGTTTGTGTGCTTTAAAAAAATATTGGGTGTTTTCTTCTTTGATTATTTAATCGAAATGTTTGAACACTTTTTGTGTGCATCTTCTTCTTTATGTACTTATATTTTTTCTTTGTTTTTTGATACCCCTCCCCGTCCCCAACCCGAACTTGTATAACGAACCATGTACAGTTACATCAATTTTCTGTATGTTGTTAAAAAAAAAGACAGATACACTTAATGCCATGACAAAATTTCGTCTGTAATGAGTTACAGAAGAAACAAATATGAAAAACAGTAAACAAGTTGGGTATTTTTTGCTCCCATAAGAAAACCTAACACAGAGTAACTTTTATTCAAGACTGGCACAGCCTTTTAAACTTGAACAAAGTCAGACAAATACATAGACGAACAATCTAATAGTGGGGGAAAAAACAAGCGCAGGCCAACAACTGAACTATCTTCATAGTAATGACTTGGCAAAGATTTGGACTTAAGGAGGGGGGGGGGGGGGGGGGGGGGGGGGGAGGGAGGAATTTGAAGATGGAGAAACTGGGAACATGAAATTAAGAAAATATGTTACAGATATGAAAACTCTTCACTAGCTGCATAAGGGAACCATCGCAACCTCTTTTGAAGGCAGATATATTTGTATTGCCTGCTCCGAGGCCTTTCGTCCGCTGGGTCGGACTCATCAGGGAGACACGGCTGGTTGTGTCTGCGCTCCTGGCATCAAATAGAGACACACCACAGTCCATAATACTGTGGTGTTCTCACCACCAAGAGTGCAAAAAAGAATCCAATAGCACTCCCAAAGCAGCCAGCGAAGAGTAGTAAATGAAACGAAACGAAAGTGTGGGGAGGAAAAAAGTTGCTGAAAAACTAAAGACATTATGCAAACAGTATAAAATGTAGGGGACAATCTTTGAGCCTACGCTTGAGGATCCACCCAAAGATGCAAGGGAGATCAAAAGACAAACACACAGACGGACAGAAACAAATACAAATAACCTCAAGTGCTATTGGATTCTTTTTTGCACTCTTGGTGGTGAGAACACCACAGTATTATGGACTGTGGTGTGTCTCTATTTGACGCCAGGAGCGCAGACACAACCAGCCGTGTCTCCCTGATGAGTCCGACCCAGCGGACGAAAGGCCTCGGAGCAGGCAATACAAATATATCTGCCTTCAAAAGAGGTTGCGATGGTTCCCTTATGCAGCTAGTGAAGAGTTTTCATATCTGTAACATATTTTCTTAATTTCATGTTCCCAGTTTCTCCATCTTCAAATTCCCCCCCCCCCCCCCCCCCCCCTCCTTAAGTCCAAATCTTTGCCAAGTCATTACTATGAAGATAGTTCAGTTGTTGGCCTGCGCTTGTTTTTTCCCCCACTATTAGATTGTTCGTCTATGTATTTGTCTGACTTTGTTCAAGTTTAAAAGGCTGTGCCAGTCTTGAATAAAAGTTACTCTGTGTTAGGTTTTCTTATGGGAGCAAAAAATACCCAACTTGTTTACTGTTTATCGTTTACTGTTCCCTGCCTCATTTCATTTCCGACAAATATGAAAGTTAAACTTGTCTGCAGTTTGAAACGAATTCCTAAGCTGTCTTTCGACGGGGTTTATAGGATGAAATGAGGCACCTAAAAGTCTCTTTTTCAAGTAAAGTTCTAACTTCTTCGTGCAACTACGGCCGGTTGATTATCACCATAAGAAAAAAGTTAAAAGATAAAATCTTACAGCCTGATGGGCAGTGAACTATCACAGATTCACTGTCTGTGGCATGAAATGATGGAAGGCTGAGCTCACCCCTTCCCTTCCGCCGCCTTTGACCTTCCCTGAACTGAATAAGGCACCCTTTCACTGCTGGGTGGACAGAGAGGGCTTTTCAAACACACACACACACACACACACACACACACACACACACACACACACACACACACACACATACACACACACACACACATGCCCGCGCGCGCGCGCGCGCGCACACACACACACACACACACACACGCCCGCGCGCGCACACACACATATACACACACGCACGCATGCATGCACACACGCACGCAAGCACGCACGCACGCACCACAAACAGACAAAAACAGACAAAGAAAAAAGGAAATGAAAACCGACCAAATGGATGGTTCGAACTCGGACGAACAGCTCGGTAGGCGAATTCTCTAAGCACCTAAGTACGGGACCCATCAATTGATTTTCATACCACCTTTTAAATACTTTACTCCTATTTTTTCTGCTGCTCTA
>CM065728.1:45934957-45937457 GCA_033310375.1 Conus canariensis | reverse complement strand
TTATTGTCGTCGTCGTCGTTGTCATTTATCTATCTTTATATAGAACTTAAGTCGTGGCTCAGACCATGTTAGCTAGGCACTTCAGAGTTGACCAGCATGACCAACACACACACAACACACACACACACACACACACACACACACACAATATATATATATATATATGTGTGTGTGTGTGCGTGTGTGTGTGTGTGTGTGTGTGTGTGTGTTCGTGTGTGTGTGTGTGTGTGTGTGTGTGTGTGTGTGTGTGTGTGTGTGTGTGTGTGTGTTCGTACATGCAACCATAACGCTTAGTGTCAGAGGAAGCGTGAATTGAACGTAACCCACTGCCTCCTTGGCCCTTCTTTTCCCGGCTCATGGAACACGCAGAGTCCAAAGATGTTTATAACTGAAGA
This sequence comes from Conus canariensis, assembly GCA_033310375.1. Lineage (NCBI taxonomy): Eukaryota > Metazoa > Mollusca > Gastropoda > Neogastropoda > Conidae > Conus > Conus canariensis. Next base: position 45,937,062 of record CM065728.1, on the reverse strand, counting down.
TTAACGGAAGACAGTTTTTATTTTGGTTGGCTCCTCTCTGTTCACCCCTAGATCAGATAGATAGATGCAGAGATAGATAAGATAGATAGATAGATAGATAGATAGAGAGAGAGAGAGAGAGAGAGAGAGAGAGAGAGAGAGAGAGAGAGAGAGAGAAAGAAACCATTGCTTGTCAGACATTTTCAGAAAATATACTGTGTTTGTATCGATCCTCTTCTTGAAGAATACTAGCTGATATGTCAGTTTCCCCGTTCTTTCCAAATCAAGAAAAACAATACAAAATAAAGAAACAAACATGAAACAAACAAAACAGATAGGCAAAAGTCATATCCCTCATCACCCTGAAATTATGGAATGTTAAATGTACAATATTACCATATTTCAGGCAAAAAAACAAACAAACAACAAGACAACAACTGTTTGGAGTTCGTCAATAATTTCCTAATACGAGAACGACAATTAATACCTTTCTGTTGAAGGTGTCTTGAAAAAAGGAAAAATGGAACGATATAAGAAAACATTACTTTGTGACCCCTATCATTTCTTTGTAAACTATCAACAGTTAAGTAATTTATTAGAAAGAAGTTCATACAGAGACATTTTTGTTCTATACCTATTTTCGTTTTCACTTCAGTCACTTTTTATTCATGTAATATGTGTCAGCCTTCTCGATTTGCCTGATACTGCAAACTTTCTCACAGTATATATTGGTTTGAAATTGGCGCAGCGTTTATCTGTTAAGACGGATTTTCTGATTGTGTCTGGCACTGCCTACAAAGTATGCCGTAACACTTGCCTGCCATTCCTATTGGTAAAAACACTTTTATCAATGACAGTTACGTTTCTTGCTGCTCTCGTAACAATACGAGTGGTGGATGATTTTCAAGGTCACTGGACTTATTCAACTGTTGTCAGAAATCAAACAGGAGATCTGCCAGAAGTATACAATCGAAAAATTACTTTTTTTTGTTTATCGTATTTTGAAAAGAAAAAGTTAAAAACATGTAGCTCCAAGTTTGTAAAGTTAATAAAATCTTAGGCTCTAATGCAATAATGTTGCTACATGTGAATTTGAATGAAATTGATAATTTTTTTAATGTTCTTTTTGTAAAACTGAAAATGAAAACATTCAACGTATCTTTTGGCATTACCAGTTTGTTCAAATTTTTGGGAAAGATTTTTGGTTGATGTATGTTGGCAGGCGCTTTCCATTTGAGTGAAAACCCTTTTTTTTTTTTTTGGAGGGGGGGGGGGGGGTGCGAAAAGAATTCTAAAACAGATGAAGGTATTAACTTCCAAATGTTGTTAGCTAAATCATGTATTTACAAATGTAAAAGGAAAAAAAAATTGCCATTATTCAGCTTGCTTACTTTCATTCAAAAAAGTAGATATGAAATTAAAATGTACACAGTCAGAATACAATTGAAACATGAACACTTTGTTAAGTTTTGGAAAGCCTATTTTCTTCTTTTAACATAGCTATTGAAAAACTCGTTGAAGTTATGTTAATGTAAACTCCAGTTTCAGTAACACTAACACTGTTCATGTGAAAACTGTGTGCGGAATGGAGATGTATATTTCATATATCGGTGATATTTATTTTTGCTGTTTTCATTGTTATTTACTCTGTCGCTGCTCTCTCTCCCTCTGTCTCCATTCCTCTCCATTTCTTTTTCCTTTATCCCATTTTTAGAAAGATATATAAAACTATTTAATGTGTTCAAGTCATTTATTGGTCATGGACAAATACGTGCTACTGTAACTGAGCTGTAACAATTTAATATTTTGTACTTGCGAATATTTTGTGAATTTAAAAATTATTCAATAAGTGTAAAGTAACGCTGGTTTAATACGCAATAAGAGACACACGAGTGAATTATTGACTTGTCTCTGTCGTGCCATATATCAAATCAGAGTTACTTCAAACCTTGTTTTATGTGGTCTTTTGTATATTGTCTTGAAATAAGTCTTTCACTGTACAGGTACAGTTGATCAAAACAGAATAAATGAATATTTTGATGTTCCTTGTCAACTTACGAAGTAGGTCACATTTACTCAGTGTTAGCTCACGGACAATATTAATTTCTTTCATATGACCTAGCATG
>CM065728.1:45897457-45929957 GCA_033310375.1 Conus canariensis | reverse complement strand
TCCTAGGCAGTTAGGTAGGGATGTGTGTAAATGCTGATGTGTGGAAGAATGTAGCGAAAGGGGGATTCAGTGTTCTTGTGAACAAGGAGGTGGAGAAGCAGCATGGACAAAGGCATGGCCCAAAGGGAAATCCTTAGTGTCCATCCCTATATAAACTGAGGGAGAACAACGTGACAGGAGGAGGAGAAGAACACCACGAAGGCAAGAAGAACAGAGGAGAGAGAGGACAGAAGAGTGAGCAGGACAAAGAAGGGTTGAGAGAAACGTGGTCTGGGAGACAGGAGAGACAGCAAGGCCTTAGGGTAAAAGACAAGCTGAAGAAGAAAAGACTGAGTTTAAAGCCCAGAGGTGGGTGAAGAGAGACAAAGAAGAAGATTTCTACGTCGAGTTCCCAGAGACGACCACAGAGACCCAGTCCTGAAACCTGGAGCCAGTCAACCAAGGGCGTCACCATCACCTAGTGCTGAAGAAAACTTTAAGTGACGTGTTAGAGAACTGTGGTGTGGTAGTTTATGCGTGTGTGTGGAAGCCTGGCCAGGTAAGAAGCCAGTTTATTATAACCCGGGATTAGGAAATATGATCTTTTATGTGTTGATTACTCCATTTTTGCTCAATTGGATTTTTCATGCGTAATTATAATTAGCATAGAAACTGTATTTCGTGGTCTCAGTTGTGTTAAGAGAGAAACGAATGCGTGACATCCCATTCCCAGAGAGGGATGAATGGTTGGTGGGCGCATGAGTGTGCAGATGCGTGTATGAGTGCAAAGATAACCTTGATGTGTAAAGCCTGACTAATAATACATCAACTTAGTTCACTTAAGCAATTCTATCACGTCCTGGACACAGAGACAGTGGGGAGATCAAGCAGAGGCCATCCCTTTGAACAGGGTAGGGAATCTTTGATTGCTTGTGCCATTCAACTCTTTGAAAGGCCGTGCAAATCATCGTAAGAAAGTGATATAAACTTTTCCAGGGCCAGTCATCTCATTCAGATTCGGTGAGCCTGATTGCCCGAGCATGCATACTCACTCAAACACACTCAGAAGCATGCACATTCAGTGTCAATGTTATTATAGCCCAGCTGACTATACAGAACCCCTTCACTGTAATAAAATATAAAAAAATGCACAACACATTTATTGACATCCTTATGTCAGATAAGACTGGGCTTTCCTGATAGCAAGAGAATGATAATATGTCTGTTCTTGATCAGCAATCTTATTTTGCCCGCAAACCCCACTTTTCACATAATCAAATTTTCTCAACCAAAAAAATAGCTAAAAATCTACAAAATTAAACAAATCTAATTGCGTGAAAAGTGGGGTTTGCGGGCAAAATAATTTTCCTGCTCTAGAACCGCACATTTTATCTTTCTCTCTGATTAACGCCCGCGGGATTGAGCCCTTGCTATTGTTCTAGTACGCTCTTCTACTTCCAGCACTACCAACAAATCAGAACAAACAACTGGTTTTTCATCTTGGTTAGTTATTTTTACACACACTGAATTTATAGACCCCGCAACTAATTCTTTAAACCGACTGTTTTCACCAAATGTGCTTAACTGATAATCGCAAAACCCCGCCTTAATTGATGGTAGTACTCTTAGAACTGTAGATGGATGGCCATCAAATAAATTAGTATCTGTTTTTAACTCTTGTAAATGGACATACAACATTGGGTTCACGAGAAAATCAGATGGTTCATTACTTTCAAATTGATAGATGTCTTCTCTTGTACTAAATTTATAAGATCTGCTAGTACTGTGGAAGCCCAAGATTCTAGCAAGGCCTTTAGGAAAAGTGTATTCTCTTCTTTCTTCTGGTGGAAAATGCACAGTAATTCTGAGGTTTGCTTCGTTAATTTTTAGCAATATGCCTAATTCGATAAATACTTCTTTTAAAGAACAAAAGTTGTAATAGCCTTCTGGTATTTTTTCATGAGTTATTTGATTGCCCCCTTCGTTACTAATATTAATCCAGTTATTCTGAGCTTCTTCAGATATATTAAACCACTTAACTTTAAAACCAATTTCTCTAAGAGCAACCCTACTATCACCGCGCCTATTGTCAATTGGATACTTTAAGAACACACGCGTGTTTTGTTTAGTTATATAAATGTGCATCCTTTTTAAATCCTTTTTAAAAAAATCTATTTAAAATGGAACCTTTTAAATATAATGAAAGTGCCACTTACGACGTAGGGGGGTTTATGAGCCCAAATCTTTGGACTTTAGTAGCCTAACCATCGCAGTGGATGAATCATATGGCTTTCTAGTCAGGCTTGTAAACCCCCTAACTAGATATTTAAATCCTCCAATAAAGAGTGATAGAGTGCCATCAGCATGGTCAACTCACCCCATGGCTTTTTACCAGAATCAGTTAAATTTTGCAGTTTACTGCTCAACCACTGGCTGCGGTGTTTCATATGCAAACCATTTAAACCACCCCAACCTCTTAGTAAGGTCAGTATATAACTTTCATGTTTATTATCAGTATAGGCGCATACTAACTGAACTACAAAAACGCCTCCCCAATGACAACGCGTTTAATCCATTTCTCAGCCCAATGGACAATAATGCATATGAAAGAATCTGCAACGAATTTAACATTAACCCTTCAAATAACTTTAGACAAAAGTTAGACCGCAATCACGGGTTGGGCACATTGTATTTGTGGGGTCAGCGTAGAGAATATAATTTTGACTACTGGCCCGGTCACACCTCTTTTAAGTCAAACTCCCAAGTTAGATTGGGATCAATAGAACAAAAACACCCCAATGCTTGGGCAACATTTATCTTAGATAAAAGTGAAGGCCTAACAATGCCAGGAGTGCAAAGACTTAATGACTCCATACGAACGTACGTTTGGTGTCTATTAGGAGCACAAGCACAGACCAAGTCTAGCATAGTGGATCAATCTACAGGTTTTGACGCCAGAAAACAATTTCTAGCCAATTTAGAAGATGCTATTAACTCTGCCGTTGATTTGCCTTCCAGCATACAAAGGTACCAAAACGTTCTTTCACATGCTAGGTCAAAGGTTGACTTTGTTGTGGGCCATGGATTATACATGCTGCCTTCTGACCTTAGACTGCAGATTGGCATGATACAGAATTATAATAATGAAATTCTCATAGCCGGAGACGATCAAAACTTAGGACACAATCAAGGCTTAAACACAAGGCCCGCACCAGCCATTTTGAAAAAAGTATCCAGCCCAGAACCTGCAGAAAGCGACCCACCGCCACCAGTTATAAGCAGCCCAGAAAGCGACCCCCGCCTGTTGATGTACCTCACCCCGACAGACACACTAGCGAAAAGACAGCCCTTGTTGTGTTTTTAACTTTTACTGGATTAGCCATACTTTATTTCACTAAAAATTAAACCAGCAGCCAGCACTCCTAACGTCCACAGATGGTTAGCCATATAACCAACCACTTTGCCTATGGTAGACAAAACCCAACTAACAACACTGCCTATTATGCCAGGCAGAGCATCAAGCGCTTTGACAGCTAACTTCTTTAATAGGTTTGCTAGATGATGCAGTTGTTTTCTAATCCAACTTTTACCGGGCTGAGGCGTTGGAGGAGCTACTGGCCCTGTTGGCGCACTGCCGGTTAATGCATAAACCAGCGTAGAGATAGCAAACCCAACGGCTGTTAATATACTAACTATTGTAATCCCCTGCTCTCTGAACAGAGTCCTTATTCTTTCTGCTAGCGTAGTATTTTCATAAATCATTTTGTTTATAGTTTCTCTGATTCTGCTTATTTGGGTATCTATTTTTTCTCTGTTAATATACAACGCTGCTAACCTGTTTTGTTTTTATCTTCCATTAAATCCTGTATTTTCGCCTGTATTTTAGCCTTTTCTTCCGGCTCTAAATTGTTATCATCTGCATCAGCCAGTTTATTTTTTTCTTCGTCTATCTCTCTCTCTAGTATATTAAATTTTGCCAAATTGTTTTTTAGTTCTTCGTTTATAGTTGTTAAAGCGGACTTAGTAGACCTGAGGTCACGCAGTTCAGCTTTAAGATCCTTGATTCTAGCTTTAAGAACCTCGTGTTCGCGCTCAGGCAATGGGCGATCATCAATTGTTTTTAAAGCCGTTTCTTCTTCAGGACTCAGCTCACGTTCTCTTTGACTAGGCGAACCGACAATTGTTTTTAACTGGGTCTCCTCATTAAGACTCGTCTCAAGTTCTGCTATTAGTTTATCTGCTCTTTGACTTAATTCGTGAAGAGGGATGTTTTGCACTTCAGATTGCGCTGGCAACTCTTGCACTATGCTTTGTAAAAGACTAACAGCCTCAGACCTTAGATCGCCAATAAAGTGTAACTGCCTTTTGTCAAAAACAGGGAGCTCTCTAAGAATTGTGCTCCTGCTTAAAAACTGGGTTGGGTCTGGTTTTGTAGTAAGCCGTACAAGGTTTCCTTTACTAGTTCTTACATACAAATGATTATTTTTATCTGTTGAAAAATTGGAAACCTTAAGTGCTTCTGGCTGCTCTCGCCCCATATGGCTATATAATGATTCAATTCTATCTAACATTCGTATTTGTCTTAATCCTACTCCTTGGCCTGCTGCTGCTGCTTCAAGTTCTTCTTGTATTGAAGGGCCTAGTTCTGTTTCATCTTCTTCAATAGGACTAATCGCGTCAAAATCTTCATCTTCTTCTTCAATAGGATCAATCGCGTCAATATCTTCGCCAGACATATTTATATATTTATTATTTTTTGTTTTATAAAAAATGAATCCATACGGCTGCGACCTTGATCCATTCAGAAAAGCGAAGGAACCCCACGGCATAAAAGGCATAAGACAGACTGTGCGGGTTGTAAATAATCCATCAACAATTGAGCCTAATGAAATATTAACAGTAAGATTTAGTGATCTCGGGCCTGACGATGTTATAATGCCGGGCACTGCCAGGCTGTCATTCAAAATAGATATTGAGTCTACGGATCCTAATGCTACTGTCGTTGCTAACCTGGGCAGGGCCATCATTAAAAATATGGTAATTAAACTGGAGGGTACAGAAGTCTTCTCACTGAGTAGCGCAGACATTTTTAATCTCTATTCTGATCTGTGGCTGCCCAGAACAGAAAGGAAAGACAAAATCTTTCAGGGGATCCAGAGCCCAAACGGTCTTAAGCACAGGCTTAATGCTGCAGATGCAAAGGAAGACGGGGGAGACCAGGCAATAGCGCGAGCATTTAAGAACAGATTTTGCATTCCTCTAGATTTTGAACTGTTAAAAACTCATCAGCCATATTACCAAGGCGCACTAAGAGACAAACTTACTTACGAACTGACATTCAATGACAGCGGGTCTGTTATTCTATCAGACGATCCCTTAGCCAAATACACTGTTAGTAACATCTCTCTTAATTTCGATGTTGTTACTAACCCCGAACTGGCTAGAATAATCTTAAACCAGTATAAAAGTAGGGCGGTTGTTTACTTTGAAAGAGTTTTACATCACAGTCTAGCGATTAAAAACAAGCAAGACACCGTCTGGGAAATAGCTATAAGCAATTCTTTAAGGTCCCTAAAGGGGGTTCTCTTGCTATTTACTAAACCCTCAGCTCCTTTTCAGAAAGAATCTGAGGTGTTTTACAACCCAAAAATTGAGCAGTTGTCTTGCACAGTAGATGGCAAGCCTTTTCAGCTGTATTCGGCCGGACTTTTACCCGACCAACACTTTGATGAAATAAGAAAGTTATTCGCCGGAGGCAGACAGACAAGCCCCATAGCCGATCATGTGTGTAAAAAACTTCACCTTCACGATGTAAGACTCGAAGATTATCTAACAGACAAATATGGACTATGGCTGGATTTTAGATCAACGTATGACAACAGACTGCACGGAAGTGGAAGAAGGGTAGGGTCAGATGGCATACTCATACAGATTAATAAGGAAAAGGAGGAGAATGACCAGATACAAATGCACGTTTTTGTGGTTTATGACGCCCAGCTGAACATTGAAGAAAACAGACTGAAAGAAATAGCCTATTAAAACAGATGGATAGTTTGAACTTTTTGCCCAAAGACCCGCACTGTTCGCTTATTTGTGGGATTACTGGGTGTGGGAAAACTGTCTTCGTGCTTGATTTGTTACAAACAATCTACAGGTTTCATTACGAGTACATTGTTATATTCTGCACAACCATTAAGCACAACAAGTCTTACAAAGAAAGGCAGTTTGTTTGGACAGACGAGAATATATTTTTAGTTGATCCTACTGACAAGCTAAGCGACTGTTTAGAACATTACTATAGGCTATTTGAGGGAACTGAAACGCTGTTTATTATTGATGACTGTTCAGCCGAACAAGACATTGTTAAAAAAAGAAGGACTCTGTCTAAGCTAGCCTTTAGCGGAAGACACGCATTAGTTTCTGTGTGGCTCTTAACTCAAAAATACAATGCTGTCTTAAAAGACTTTAGATCGCAGTTAAAATCGGTTGTATTATTCTATACTAAGGACAGGGATAGTTTTGAAGAGTGTTTAAGTGAAAACTATATAATCAGGGACAAGGATGAACTAAAAAAAAATAAAAGAGCAGCTAGAAAAATCTAAGCACGCTAAACTATGCTTACGGACTGACCCGCCAGTTCAATACGTTTGTTTATAACAAATTGTTTATAAGAAATTGCTTATTATAGATTGTTTATTACAGATTATTTATTACAGATTGTTTATTATAGATTGCTCATTATAGATTGTTTAATAATAAATTGTTTATATTAAAAAGAAATGTCTCGAGGGCCAGAATCAAAAGCAGAGTTAGCTCCTAAATGCGCTGCAGTAGAGCTAAAAGATCTAGCAGACACAACTGACTTTGATCTGATAGGAGTGACAGGAATTGTTTATGGATTTGAGTACACCGACGATGGGGTTTACAAACGAATAGAAATTGAAGATAAAAAACGACAGCAATATCCTACCCTGGAAGAGATAAGAAATCTAAGGGCAAACGATTTTGGCAAACATGAATACAAACTTCATAAACGAGAGAATGCCTGGGCGTTGCTTCCTGACATTAACTGGCATTTAAAGTTTGAACTACGAAGCCCCTATGTATACTTTGATAAGAAATACAATTTTAGAAAAGCTTTGAATGAAGGACGCCTTCTTGCTAGCCTAGTCCCAGGAACACAACAGAAAAAGCAGATTGAAATAACTAAGCAGGGCTCTGAAAATATGCTGCGGAGAAAGAAGTCCTTAGCTGAAGTGGGGGGCGACACCGTCGGCTTAGAGTTTAACCCAAAACTAGAATCATTGCCTAGAAAAATGACGATGCTTTTTCGCTTATTTATTACTCCAAGGGAGTCTGATCCTAGTTTGCCAGAGCATACGTTAATCAGAGGCGTGCAAATAAAGTCTGAAAACTTGGGTGGTCCTCTTAGGCTTGTTATTGTTATTACTAAAAACGGGGATGAAATAAACACTTCTGTATCTTCTGACAAAGTTACTGTGATGGTTGACAAAGACAAACAGTACTCGATTTTATTTTCATTAAGTATGTTGATTTTATTGCGTTTTACTCTGTTGATGAGGTGCTGCCAGAAGGGTTAATAAGAAGATATGTACAAGATTAAAAAAAAAAAATCTTGTTTTTTAAAATGGAGGACGGTCAGCAGTTTAGATTAAAGCACATGACTGAGCTTGAAGAAGAAATAGAAAGTGACTTGAACAAGTATAGGGTTACTAGAAAGAAATATGCTAAAGCTTTAAATGTCCTTTCTTATATAATCACCGGCTCATCGGTTGTATCCAGCTTAAGCACTGAGTCTAGTGTTGCTCTTTTAGCTACTGGAGTTGGGACACCGATATCCATAGCTTTTGGGAGTGTTGGTTTAGGGCTAGGTGCCGTGTCCACGATTGTAAGTGCTGTTTTAAAGAAGCTAACACCCAAATTACAAAAGCACACCGCCATTGTAGCTCTAGCAACAGCAAAACTTCATTCATTAAGGCTGATTATAAGCGATACATTGCTGGATGGAAAAGTAACAGACGAAGAATTTAAACGAGCCATGGCTGACGGTGATGATTACAGACGTCAAAAGATCGACCTCCAAAAGAAATGGAGAAAGACTTTTACTTCACAGCAGGTAGACGCTGAGGCAATCAGAAAGAACATTGCAAAGCAGAACCTTGCAAACCCAAAAACGAACCTGATTTAATTATTGTATTACTTATATATTTGATCTTAAAAATGACGACCAAAGTAGTTACAGAGCTTAAAAATATATGCTGCGCCTTAGAGTTAATGATGGAGCGGGGGGTTAATGAAGAAGAGTTAAGAAACAAGTTTGGCGAATTAATTACGGATCTTTTTGAGCACACAGATATTCGTGAAAGTGTAACCGACTTAATCAGTAAAATGCCAAATTCTTGGCCCAACCCAGTTATAAAGTGTATTGCAATTTTAGTTAATATTATGACTCCTGATGACGTTGAATTGTCTATTTTTACTAACTCTGAAGGAGCAGCTATTCAATTTAACTAAATTTTAGTATTTATTTTTTTTGTATTACCTCAAATTAGTAAATATTAGCTAAATTTTAGTATTTATTTTTTTTGTATTACCTATTTATTTGATCTTAAAAATGACGATCACAAAAGCGATGGATGACAAACCGTCGGGCAATATGAACAGAGTACTAAACATGGGCATTATTAACCCTATAAACATTCGCGAAAGCGTGACGCATGCTATTTCTAAAATCCCAGAGTCTCTTCAAATTGACCCGCCAGTGAAAGTGTTGTTGGCCATTAAGATTGAATATATAACCCTCGATGATAGTAGTATACTAGTCTGGGTTTCAACTAGAGAGATAGAAATAATGAGTTATCGCGACTTTAATTCTGACTGGGCTGATTACATGCTCACACAGTTTAATCAAGCGATTGAAAAAGCGAAACAGTGCGGCTCTGGCTGGTCTAAAGGAACAGTCATTGAAATCAAATTAAGACAAGTAAAGTTCTATCCTATAGTCGGCAATTCTTACCTTCCTCTCCCGAGAGAGTTAGTTCTTAAACGGGCAGTCCTAAACATACATAATTCAGATAACTTATGTTTCATGTGGTGTGTTTTGGCGCACTTACACCCAGTTAAAAATAATGCAAACAGAGTTTCTAATTATTGGCAGTATAAAGATAGCCTAAACTTAAATAACATAGCCTTTCCAGTGAGTATAGAAAGTATATCTCAGTTTGAAGAGCAAAACAAACCAATAACCGTGAGCGTATACACATGGTCTGTAGTAGACAATCTAGCCCCTCTAAGGATCTCTCCCGAAGCTCCCCCTTTAGGCGAATCACTTGAGAACCATGTAGACTTGATTCTGTTTACAGACGGTTCCAAGAGCCATTATGTATTAATCAGATCAATTAGCAGACTTATGGCCTATACTACAAACAATACAGCTAAACAAGAGCTTTGTAGAAGATGTTTGGTTAGAATTCCATCTATAGAGGCAGCTGCTGAACATAAGAAACATTGTAAAAGTATTGTAGACTGTAAAACCGAACTTCTTACGCCCCCGCCCGGGTCTAAAGTTAGTTTTAAGAATGTATACAAACTGCAGATGAGGCCATACGTAGTCTATGCTGACTTTGAGGCGATCTTGCCACAGTACTACGGCCCTCAGCAAGAACAAAAAACAACCTTATTAACCCACCATCAGATTTGTTCTTATGCTTTCGTCGTTGTTAGGTCAGACGGTCAGCACACACAACCAGAGATTTACAGAGGCCCCGACGCAGCTAATCGATTTTTGGAGCAGATGAAACACCTTCGCAATCAATTCTCTAATCGGCTGAACCTTTCAGGCATTAAGATGCCTCCCGAAGACCAAAGGCGCTACGAATCATCCACCCACTGCTGGATATGCAACAGAGAATTATCAGGCGTTGCTGTAAGGGACCATGATCACATTACTGGAAAATTCAGAGGGGCAGCGCATAATAGCTGCAATCTTCAACTTAAGGTTGACCCCAAGACATGGAAACTGCCAATCTTCTTTCATAACTTGCGGGGCTATGATTCTCACTTTATCATGCAAGCAGTGACTTCTGAATGTAAGAGAGTTAGCTGTATTGCGCAATCATCAGAAAAGTACATGACCTTTACTGTAGACTGTTTATCCTTCTATGACTCTGCCCAGCATCTGATGGGGAGCTTAGACAAATTGGCGGGATCTCTGCAAGACTATCCAATCACTAAAAAATATTTCGACCCATCTTTAGTCCGTAAAGGCGTCTATCCTTATGAATACATGGACTCGTGGGAGAGGTTTGACGAGCCGGCGCTGCCAGCAAAGGAAGACTTTTACAGCCGTCTTAGAGGCGGAGGCATATCTGACGCCGACTATGAATACGCACAGAAAGCCTGGACAGAATTACACTGTCGAACGATGGGTGACTATCACGATCAATATTTATTGGCCGACGTGTGTTTATTAGCTGACGTCTTTCAGAATTACAGATCCGCATGCATGAAACACTACGGTCTGGATTCATCACAGTACATCTCTTCCCCGGGCCTTTCTTGGGATGCATTCTTGAAGTCTACAAACGTTCAGATTGACTTAATCTCTGATTTGGATACACTCCAGATGATTGAGGATGGGCTGAGAGGAGGCATTAGTATGGCCTGTCATCCTTACCGCAGAGCCAACAACAAGTATTTAGCCGATTATGATCCAACTAAGCCATCCAACTATCTAATGTATTTAGACGCCAACAATCTGTATGGGTGGGCCATGAGCCAGACACTGCCATTGAGAAACTTCAAAATGATAAATGGGCCTCATGAGGTTACTGCCGTGTTGAGTATACTATCACAGCTTACGCCCGATAATCCAATAGGACTAATCTTAGAAGTAGACTTAGATTATCCTAAAGAATTACATGACCTCCATAATGATTTCCCCTTAGCCGCAGAAAGATTAAAGATGAGTCCCACAGAACCGCCCAAACTCGTGCCTAATCTTCGAGACAAAACTAAATATGTTTGTCATTACCGGCTGTTACAATTTTACTTAAGACACGGGTTAAAACTTACCGCCGTTCACAGAATAATTACTTTTGACCAAGAGCCTTTCATGAGACCATACATCATGAAGAACACCGACCTTAGAACTAAGGCCACAGACGCTTCAGAAAAAGACTTTTTTAAACTAATGAACAACAGCTGTTTTGGCAAAACCATGGAGAACGTACACAATCGTAAAGATGTAAGATTAGTTACAAAAGAAAAACAAGCAATCAAGCTGACCTCTAAACCTAACTACTACGACTTTAGACGGTTTAGCGACAACCTGGTTGGTATTATGATGAAGAAACAGAATGTGAAGTTGGACAAGCCGGTGTTTATCGGATTTGCCGTGCTAGAGCTGTCAAAGTTATTAATGCTAGAATTTCTATACGACTACTTTAAGCCGCTGTACCCAGAATCAAATGTCCTTTACACCGACACTGATAGTTTTATTATGGACATCCCAACTGAAGACTTTTACAAAGACATGGAAATAGAGGTAGCTAAAGGAGCCGACGGATGGTACGACACATGTGACTATCCTAAAGATTCGCCTTTACACTCAACCGTGAACAAGAAAGTGATTGGAAAGATGAAGGATGAACTTAATGGGACAATTATACAAGAATATGTTGGCTTACAGGCAAAGATGTATAGTATTGCTACCCAGACTTCTGTAATGAAGAAAGCTAAGGGCATAGGTAAAGAAGTTGTCAAAAAAAAAAAAAAAAAGTCACGACGACTACAAGCAGGCTCTCTTTGAACGCAAAGTATTTTATCACACAAATGTTAATCTGCGCTCTACTCTTCATCAAGTAAACACAACCGCTGTTAGTAAGAAGTCGCTAGACTCTACCAATAGCAAGCGAACTTCCGTTAACCCCGAGTTTTCATACGCTATAGACCACTGGAGAATCGACTTGACCGACTTAACTAGTACTTAACTAGTACTTTACTTAAGAACTTAACTAGTACTTAACATGACTTGCACTTAACTTGTACTTAACTTGCACTTAACTTGCGCTTTACTTACACTTAACTTGTTATAACTGACTTAATCAGTACTTAGCTTGTTCTTAACCAGTACTTAGCTTGTACTTAACCAGTACTTAACTTGCACTTAACCAGTACTTAGCTTGTACTTAACCAGTACTTAACAACACATTAAAAAAAAAACTAATTTATTAAAAATGGGTCTACAGCAGGAGGTTGTACTTTTTTTGCAGAAGCTGGTTCTTTTACTGTTTTTGTGGGGGTTTGTGACTTTGCTGCTAAGTATGGCTTTAGGCGCTTGTATGCTAAAAGCCCTCCACCAACAACAATACTCCCCAGTACATAATAATACATCTTATAGTTTGATTGTGTTGTTGTTGGCGGCGGCGGTGCTGGTGCTGATGTTGTATTACTATCTAATAATTTTTGTTTTGCTGCTTGGTTTGCTTTTTGCAGTCTGTTGTATTCAGCTAGTTTACGACCGGCCTCAACACGTCCAGGATTTTTAGACTTAGTAACACTACTCACCTGCGGACACTCACTTGCGGGACACTCAGTTGTGGATTCACTTGTGGGGCACTCGCCTGTAAATTCACTTGTGGAGAATTCACTTGTGGGGCATTCTGCTCCTGTGGGACATTCTTCTCCTGCTCGCTCATTTTTTTTAGTCTGATTAAAATTAATATGATTAAAATTAATATGATTGAAAGTAATTAATCCCAAATCTATAATACATGTCACATGCAAGAGATTCTAGGGACTTGGTTAAAACCGGATCTTGTGTTAAGTCATATTTTAAATCTTCTTCTGAATCAATCGGCGCTGTCTTGTCTACTAACTTAGCATATAAACTAATCATTGTCTGCCCCACCGATCTAACCATTTTTGATCCTAGCTGTGCTTCGTACCTGGCGTAATACTTCTCAACGTCTGATGTAGACAATTGCTGAATCTGTTCGATACTTAGTTCAACGCCTAAATACTGCCTGGTTTTCCCACATGCAGCCAGAGAGTATAATCTTTCTTTATGACAGAGGTCTGCTGCCTCCTCACACTTTAATAGCTCGTCGCAATCCATTTTTAAACTCTTTTTTAAAAACAATAAAAATAATAAAACCATGAGTTTAACGTTGGTTAATTATGCAGTGCCCATTGTCGGTGTTATAGTTTATTCAACCCTAGCAAAATGTTTGTTAAGAATAAAACCACCCAACATGGGAAAGATAGAAGATTCGCCGAAACTAGTTACAACCTTATTTTTAGCTCTGGCAACAAAAGATTATCTGATTAAAAAGCACATAGACAGTCTTTCATATTATGATTATTTTAATTATTTTTTTAGTTAATAAAAAACATGAGCGAAAAAAAGATTATTAATACGATTTACCACTCTGCTGTAATTGGTGGTCTTAGTATAGGATATAGCATGTTAGCAAAAAACATGTTTAAGATGAGGCCAGCTGATCTAGGAAGGTTAGACATTGAGGATGTTGTTAAGGTTATAGCTGTAATAACGGCGGGGATTGCCTCAAAAGACTTTCTTGTTGCACAGGGGATTATCCCAGAAAACATCAATGCATAGAAAGATTGATTTATAAAAAAGATTGATTTATAAAAAAAAATTCATTCTAAAAAAAATTCATTCTAAAAAATATTCATTCATTTATAAAAAAGATGTCTGGAATAGTTCTGATGGTGGGCGGGGCTATTGTTAATGCATTGGCTTTCTCTGGCAGCAATTATATGTTTAGTAAATTGCGGTCTGATGAAGAGAGAGAACGCCATAACAAGGCAATGGAAGATTTAGCTAAGGCAAAAGACGCTTACGAGAAAAGGAGAATTGCTCACTTAGACTTTATTAATAAAAAGTTAAGAGAACAGGGGCATGCAGAGCACACATTTACAGACGTTGATGACGCAATGAATGAATATTACTTAGTGACAGGAAAGAAGTTTCTAACATCGTCGCCGCCAGAACTGTCTGACTTTTATGAACCATCTGAGGATCAGAAAATGGTAGAAATAGGCTTTATTATAGGTGCTATGGGAGCAATCTTTCTTCTTGCATATTCAATCTAAAAACATTTGTTAAAAATGTAATAAAAACAGTCCCTTCTTATGGACGATACAAAGTACAAAATATATTATTCTCCTGGAGGGTATTGGAAAGGAAAGGCCGCTATTGATAAACTGAGTAAAGCTGCTAGGGTGTCTGAATCAGAGGCGAAAGACTGGCTTTCAAAACAAGCGATCTGGCAAATATATCTGCCCGCCCCAAAAAGAATAATAAGGCCTCGATTTGTTAACTCAGTTCCTAATGACACCCACCAGATGGACTTGTTGTATCTTCCACATGACAAAGTTAGAAGAAAAAAGTTTAAGTATGCTCTGACTGTTGTTGATATGGCTTCAAGGTATAAAGATGCTGAGCCTTTAACGGATAAAAGCTCAACTGCTGTGGCTGTGGCTTTACAGCAAATATACATGCGAGGTCCATTAAAGTATCCTAGGCTGATTCAGGTTGATGATGGGAAAGAGTTTAAAGGAGCCGTAAACCAACTGTTTTTAAGACATCGGGTTACAGTTAAGAGAGGAATTCCGGGCAACCATCGCTCCCAGGCCCTAGTAGAAAACTTTAATAAGAATCTAGCTGAGCGTCTGTTTACCTATCAATATCATAGAGACCTTATGGACAAAACACGCAACACAGAATGGGTCAGAAGATTGCCAGCAGTCTTACGCGCCATGAACAATGAAGAATTTAAAGCAACGGGTCTTAAGCCAGTGAACGCGATCAAATTAAAAAAAATTAGCATTACTGAAGACATCCAAGGTAATCAAAAACTCTTACCTTTTGGACTAAAAGTAAGATACTTGTATGCGCCTGGAGAGGCAGAGGGCGATGTTAGAATTAGAGCCACAGACCCTATATGGAGCGTAGATGTATATGAAGTTGAAAGAATTATGAAAACAACCCCTCCCGTGTATTATTTAAGAGAGACTCTTTCTTTTAGCGGCGCTACTACGTCTAAAAAGCCCGCCCCTAAAAGATCGTTTGTTCGCGAAGAGTTGCAAGTTGTCCCACCAAACACAGTGCCTGTTAGTTAATCAGAGAGAAAGATAAAATGTGCGGTTCTAGAGCAGGAAAATTATTTTGCCCGCAAACCCCACTTTTCACGCAATTAGATTTGTTTAATTTTGTAGATTTTTAGCTATTTTTTTGGTTGAGAAAATTTGATTATGTGAAAAGTGGGGTTTGCGGGCAAAATAAGATTGCTGATCAAGAACAGACATATTATCATTCTCTTAGCACTAGCTATATGTTTACATCCCCACACCTCTCAATTTGTAGAAAAAAGAAAAACTTACCAAAATATTGACATAAAAAAACTGCGTGGACAGACACTGCAGAATAACTGATATGAACTCAGGAAAGTGTGCATGGTGCTGTTATATGTCTAAATATTCTAACGGAAAAGAAAAACCTACACACAAAGCCACTCGGACAGACAACTACTAGATAATCGTTGTCGACTCTGGACACTGTGTTTTGACTCAATACATAGTCGCTAGAGTACGAAAAAAAAACTGTCGTGATTAAGATTATAAGAAGGGAAAAAAGCGTTAGGGTTTTCTAGAACAAAATTAATACAGATAAATGGTTCACAAAGGCAAGGAAGACAAGAAGGAAAACAGTAGTGAACAACAACAACAACAGAATGAATCAAGTAACTAACAAGGCATGAAAATAGCAGAAGACACAGAGGAAAACAATATCTGACAACAGTAACAACAGAATGATTCAAATAACTAACAAGGCATGGGAAAAGGAGAAGACAAGAGGGAAAACAATTTCAAACTACAGTAACAACGGAAAGATTCAAATGGTCAACAATCTTAATAAAACCCCCAAAAGGCAGATTCAGAGTAACAGGACAGGGGATATTACAAATAGAGAATGTTGCAGAAGGCGGGGATACAAGTTATACCAAAAGGGCGTTCCCACGGGCACAAATGCGCACGCATATGGTCGTGTAGAGGCGCGCACATGTCATCACATTACAACTGATGGAGATATTGCAGACTTATCATCGTTTATTGAAAAATGGTGTGATTTTGCATACAGATAAAAGCTGGATGCGTTTACAAAGTAGGCCTATACTCGGGAAAAAAAAAACCTTTCAAAGTCTCTCATCATATACAGGACTGAAAAAAAAAAAAAACTTGTTTCAGAAAAAAACTTATCTCCAGAAGATCACTTAAAATGTCTGCTGATGAATGTATAAAAAAGATACCTTTAGATATTTCTTTTCTAATGTTGTTTTTTCTTTTTTACAAAGTACTTTTGTTTGTTATAGCTCCGGTTTTTCTTTCTTTTCCTCCATGCATCATTAGAGCACCCTATGTCCCATTTAAAAGCAAATGAACGGAAGATTGTTGATAGGGGAACACATTACATTCACAGACACACACAAACACACACACATGCACGCGAACGTACGCACGCACGCACGGACGCACGCACGCACGCACGCACGCACGCACCACGCACACACACACGTGTGCATGCATGAAAGCACGGACATACACCACACATACCATGCTCACCACACGACACGAGCAATTATAAGTAGCAATAATGGAAAAAGAACAAAAAAACAAGAATAATGACATCAAGAGAACCAGACCAATCAAAACACGAATAAATGTAAGGAATAAAACCAACAATAACAAGAGCAGCAGCAGCAGCGGCAGCAGCATCAGCATCAAAACAAAAATAATAAAACAACAACAGACACAATAAGAAAACTGATGTCAATATCTTTTGAGAATTGTGCTTAAACAAACAAAACAAAACCCCTCAACAATCGGTGGTTTGTTGGCGCCATGAGACACGTTTGATTATTACCTCATCTTTTTTTTTTGTTTGATTCAGAAACCAGGCATTTCCTCCAAGTCCTTTCTCTGCTTTTTCGTCGTTTCCACACACCCATCCACGCACACGAGCGACCACGTGCGCACACGCACTCACAGGCACCAGTATATATTACACATTGGCACTGATACGCTCCCTTCTCCTTTGTGAAATGGATATTTTGAACTGGCATACACTCACATGCACGCACGTAAGGACACACAGACACACACACACACACAAGACACACACACACACACACACACACACACACACACACACACACACACACACAGAGCCACACATATGTACGCGACCCCTGTCCCTGTTTCTCGACTTTTGAAATTGGTTTTGGAAATGAAATGAGGCAGGGAACAGTAAACAATAAACAGTAAACAAGTGGGGTAACTTTTGCTCCCATAAGAAAACCTAACACAGGGTAACTTTTATTCAAGACTGGCACAGCCTTTTAAACTTGAATAAAGTCAGACAAAAACAAAGACGAACAATCTAATAGTGGGGGAAAAACAAGCGCAGGCCAACAACTCAACTGTCCTCACAGTAATGACTTGGCAAAGATTTGGACTTCAGGAGGGGGAGGGGGGAGGGGGGAGGTTGAAGATGGAGAAACTGGGAACATCAAATTAAGGAAATATATTACAGATATGAAAAGTCTTCACTAGCTGCATAAGGGAACCATCGCAATCCCTTTTGAAGGCAGATATATTTGTATTGCCTGCTTTTGTAAATTGCTGTTCTGAACAAGGCAGCACACGAACAATGTCTATGAATGTCTCGTGAAAGCAAAATATCGTCTCACTTTTTTTTCTAGTCTGTAAACAGACATTGAATTAATTCTTCTGCTCATGATTGTGTAAGTGTCAGGGCATTCCTGTCATTCAGAGAACAACGACAGCACGTTTACTAATCATATGATGGGAACATTAATGGCAAACATTAACACTGTGTAAAAGGACTACCTGTCTGACTTCTAGCCGGCCCCACAGACACCATTTATCCTGCTTGTATTGAAGATGAAGTGGAATCTGAGCAGGAAGAAGTGAATCAGAGACTGGGTTGTGTCAACTTTGTCTTTGTTGTTCGTCTTTATCTCCCTGGCTACGGGATTCGCCCATTTCTGTAAACTTTCTGGTGATGATACACAGAAGCAGGAAATTACAGCTGTTGGTTTGACAAGAGGGTCGTTTCCATGCTGCTGCATGTACTCTTTAGTGAATGTTTTATCTACCACTCCCATCTCTTGTCCACCATTACCCCCCCCCCTCCCCAACCCATCTCTCTCTCAGTCTTATTTTCCACCCTCTTTCATTCTGTCTGCCAATGTGTGTGTGTGTGTGTGTGTGTGTGTGTGTGTGTGTGTGTGTGTGTGTGTGTGTGTGTGTGTGCGCGGGCGTGCGCGCGGTGTGTGTGTGTGTGTGTGTGTGGTGTGCGGTAGTGTGTGTGTGTGTGTTTCGTGTATGTGTGTGTGGGGTGTATGTGTGTGTGTGCGCGTGCGCGCGTGTGTGTATGTAGCGTGTGAAGGCCAGTGGTTTAGTTTACTGGAGTTTCAGTCCAGTTTCCACTAAACCCACTGTCTGCTCAAAAACTTGTTTGAAGGGAGTGTAATTCAGCCTGATTTGTGTAGATAACTAGAAACTGTAACCCTCCCTCCCTCCCCTGCATGATCACTTCCCTTTATTCCCTCTCGTGAGAAATGATCCGCCCATATCCAGGTCGATTCTGAACGTAGCAGAAGAGCAGAAATCACTTCAGTGTCTTCGTTATTCAGAAGACGTCTCAAAGGACGCTGGTCGGGAGAAGTGATGGCACCAGGTGGGTCTTTGTGGAGTGATCAATCACCCCAGCCTGTATGGGTGGGTGAGAGTAGGCCTGCATGACCGTGTGTCAGCGAATAATGGGGTGAATGTGTGGCAGAGCTCATTCCACCCCGGGGAGAGTTTTGAACCCCATGTACCAGGCCTCAAGAATTCAGAATCAGGCATCCCGTTCATTACAGGTGCACTCAAGTCAACTCCGATGCCACCATGGATACTCTAACAGGACTTCAGAGCCTCGAAAGCAGACAAGATACTAAAGTTCTCACAAATCTGCCAAATTTAAGAGGATGAAGAATCATTGCATGCACAAAAGAATGTTATATTAGAGCCCACCAAGTGCAGACTGAAGCACAGCAGCTTTGTGCACAATACACGCAGACTTGAGAGACAGGATTCTGATTTTTTTGCTACAAGGGAACAAGACAATTCCATCGACACACTTCACTAGCGTCATGGAAAAGAAATAATTCATAGAAACCAGAGTCACTATTCCTGACATTCTAACAAAGGGCACACAATCAGAACTGGAGAGGAAAGCAGTAACCCTTGACTACATAGAGCAAACATACCCCAGAGAGTTCTGGACACATGCATATACAGATGGCTCAGCAGAAGAGGCTACCGAAACGGAGGTGGAGGAATTTTCCTGAAGGTAAGGATGGAACTCCTGTCCAACAAGCCATCCCGACTGGCAAGTTCTCTACAAACTTCAAGGTTGAGGCAGATGCACTACAGTCAGCAGGCAGAACGCTGTACGAGAATAGAACGGCAATACATACAAAGTCGTCATCTTCTCTGATGCTTTATCAGTACTGCAGGCTGTTAAAAATCCTCGAAACAAGGAACTCAACTCCATTGTCTCTACCTTGGCCGTTCTGCAGCATTCCACTGAGAATAATGTCATCCAGTGGATACCGTCACACTGCGGCATATATGGCAATGAGGAAGCTGATCAATTGGCTAAGGAAGGAGGACAGCAGTAGCTGGAGCAGGCAGTCTCCTCTGAAGAAGATCTAGTTGCAAAGCCAGAGGACTGCAGGCGGAAATCTAAACAAATCTTAAATAAATGTTAGCGAACCGCCAGAGAACGTGGACAACGAGTCACAAGACGAAACACAACGCGTTTCGACCTCTTAGGTCTTCATGAAGACCCTAAGAGTCGAAACGCGTTGTGTTTCGTCTTGTGACTCGTTTGTCCACGTTCTCTGGGCGGTTCGCTAACATTTATTTAAGATTTCCTCTGAAGAAATCAAAAGTATTGTCAAGGAGAAGCAAAAAAAGATGGCTTGAGCAGCACCCAGACTTCAACACGAAGGATGCATACCACCTGCTGCCCAGATCAGACCAAGTGAGCATTGTGAGACTGAGGACAGGGTACTCCAGACTGAGACATCACATGTTCACAAACTTTCACATTGGCGAGCCTTCAAGTTGCCCATGCGGTACAGCCCAATGACAATGGAACACTTCCTGCAGGACTGACCCACACATGAAAAGCTTAGAGCAGAGACCTGGCCTGCCGAAACACCGATCAGGGAAAAGCTTTATGGATCACTGGAGGCCTCCGCCATACAGCAACCTTCGCCAGTGCCTCTGGGGTTCCTGTCTGAGTGAATGAAGAAAAAGAAGCCGTGTACAGAGTCGCCTCATAGTTGTCTTCTGGACCCATGCTGTACACACTGGACCATTCACACACACACACACACACACACACACACACACACACACACAACACACACACACACACGCACACACACATACACACATACATAAACACACACACATGCACACACACACACAAAACAACACACACACACACACACACCACACACACACACACACACACACACCACACACACACACGCTCACACACGCACGCAACCAGAGTTGGTTGTAGATTAGGGTTTTGGTTAGTGTTAGGCTACGTTATGGCTAGTCAAAAGGTCATAGTTAAGTGGATGCGAAGAAGATAGAATTTCGTGTAACATTCATTGATTGGCCGTGATAATGTATCCCCTTTTCACCGACTTGGCGTCCTAGCGGCGGCAGACGTGACAAGCATACAGGGACCCACAGCGTTAGGTCGTCAGTCTCTTTACAGGAAATTACGTTCATCAGCCTTTAGTTACGCATGTCAACGACTTTGAAAGGCGACGTCACGGATCCTCACTGTAACATGGAAAGTAGAAAAGAAAAGAAGGGTGTAGGATGGGATGGAGGGATTGAGAAAGGGATTGAATCTCTCTCTCTCTCTCTCTCTCTCTCTCTCTCTCTCTCTCTCTCTCTCCTCTCTCTCTTTCACACACACGGGGGCGGTCGTGGGAAATAACTTTCTTGTTATGGAATAAAGTGTCTTCGTCCCCATCCCAAAACTTTGATCGTGGAGAGGGTGAACAAGGATGATATATTACATGCGGAGTACTCGCCTACAATGACTTAAACGGGGATAGAGGGAGTGGAGGTGTGTGTGTGTGTGTGTGTGTGTGTGTGTGCGTGCGTGCGTGCGTGCGTGCGTGCGTGCGTGAGTGCGTGCGTGCGTGTGTGGTGTGTGTGGTGTGTGTGTGTGTGTGTGTGTGTGTGTGAGAGAGAGAGAGAGAGAGAGAGAGAGAGAGAGAAGAGAGAGAAAGAGAGAGAGAGCACTTCTCTCAGAAACTCCTCCTCTTACCGCCTTCTCTGTGCCTCTTCCCTCACATCTAAACATTTCTGGTCATCGTAAAACTATTGAAAAAACATACACGTTCGCACGACGCGTGCGTGCGCGCACGCACGCACGCACGCACGCACGCACGCACGCACGCACGCACGCACGCACGCACGCACACACACACACACACCACTTTGATGATGAAAGTGCATGACAGATGATAATACTAAAATTTAGAGCACTTATCTAAATTGAAGAAGGCCGTATTTATGAAATTGGTTGGTCCTGAAGTTTGCTCACATCCACAGCCAATCACTCCGATTCTGAATGCTTTACACAGCTGCTAGCTTGGCGCGTTAGTGGCAGACGTGACTGAACTCTACAAAAGCCCACAGCACCAGCCCAGAAAATTACGTATATTAACCTTTCATCAGGTATGTCACCGACCTTGAGAACATAACGTCCTTGACTTATCCTTGTAATAAGAGGAAAAGATAGGGCCATGCACGGAATATGTAATGGAAGCGACCAGAAAGCTTACAAGGAATCTAAGGCCTTAAATTTGAGAGAGAGAGAGAGAGAGAGAGAGAGAGAGAGAGAGAGAGAGAGAGAGAGAGAGAGAGAGAGAGAGAGAGAGTTAAAAAAGGAAGAAAAAAAATCGGTTGTCTTATATGTCCTCTTCCTCCCTCCCCCCACCTCGCCTCCCACTTCGCCTGCACCCACCACTTCCTCCATGTTTATCAATCTTTAAAAATCTGCTTCATTCGTTACACGGTGAATGTACCTCCCCCCCCCCTCCCTTTCGCCCTCATCCTAAACGCCCTCCTTACCCTCCTATAAGTCCCCTCTCCTGCTTTCCTTACAGCAACTTTTGTTCGTTGTGGAATGGCTGAGCATGCTTCGTTTGGGAAGCCCCCTTTCTCCTTTTTTCCCTCCCCGTACCACTGAAAATCGAATGCCCATTGTAAAGTTCAAGGCAATGCCCCCACTCCCTCTCCCTCTCCCCTCTCTCTCTCTCTCTCTCCCGGTCCAAGTGATCTGTCCGATGTATAGTTATATTGTTAGTCTCACTCTGATCTGTTTCAAAGGCAAACACATTCACTGATTAGGTGTTGCCAGTCTCGCTGACACCTGGAGACAGTCACCAAACTCTAACACAGCACAGCTGCTGGCATGATGTCTTAGCGGCACACGCGACAGAGCTAAGAGTATGAGAGGAATCGTTTTACAGGAAATTACGTATATCAGCCTTCAGTTATGCGTGTCGTTGACTTTGAGCAGATAATGTCACTAATTCCTCCTTGTGATGGAAAAAGAAGTTGGAGCCGTGCGTGGAATATGTAATGGCAGCCAGAAGAATTTGGTAAGGAGTGGAGGGCCTTACAAAGCGAATGAGATGAACGACTTAGAGAGAGAGAGAGAGAGAGAGAGAGAGAGAGAGAGAGAGAGAGAGAGAGAGAGAGAGAGAGAGAGAGAGAGAGAAGAAGGCCTGATGGAATCTGGCACATCATTTCCTGCAAGTCAACAGGGTTGACATCACAAGACTCCGTCCCGAGATCCGACATCCTGCCCTGGGTCATCGCCAATAATGAGCAGTCACCCTCCATCCCTCCCTCCATCCTCTCCCTTCCCCCTCTATACCTCCTTCCCGTTCCCTTATCGCCTCCACAATCTCCCACTTTCCCACCAGAGACATTTCTCCAGAGTTCCATTAGATTTTTGTTGTTGTAACTGTCATCCGTTTCTTTTGCATACACAGTTGATTTTCTTTTCAACTGTAGGAGAGATGCAGAGACAGAAGTCAGCCCGACTAACTGCTGGGGAAAAAATAACCCTTTTATATCACTGTTGCTATTTTGTTTTGAGGGGGGTCGTCTACGTCCTCATCATTACCTTTTCCCCGTTGTTTGTTTGGTAAATATTTTCGATGAACACACGATTTTCGGAAAAGGTTTGGGACAGTGGGGGTGGAGAGGTGGGATTGAGAGTGAGACAGGGACTAGGGTGAGAAAGCTGGAGGAGGGTGGTGGTGGTAGAGGGGTGAGTGCAACTGGACAAAATTTTCCATGCCAGAAAATGTGTTTTTGCCCCACACAATTCGAACCATACAGAGTTATACATTTTACTTCCACGTCCAACCTTTTCTTTGGTTGCACATCTGAGCAGCCTTCAACATAATATATTAAGAAATCGTCTTTAATTTTGCCATTCATTTTATATACTTCTGTTGCTTGTATGTATGCTTGTTTGCTCGTCTGTCTCTTTTTCTCTCCCTCTATCATTCGCCCTCTCTCTCTCTCTCTCTCTCTCTCTCTCTCTCTCTCTCTCTCTCTCTCTCTCTCTCTCTCTCTCTCTTCTTTTTCTGTTCCTGCCTCTTTTTTCTGACAAGATCGATATCAACGTTGCAATATGAATATGGTCTGAGCCTTGAAATACAAAATAAAACAAGCATGCATACTCTCTCTCTCTCTTCTGTCTCTCCCTCTGTATGTGTATGTGGGGTGTGTTGTGTGCGTGTAAGAGAGAGAGAGAGAGAGAGAGAGATGGGGGAGGTGGCGGGTGGTGTGAGGTGAAGGAGAAGAGAGAAAAGATACAGGTGAAAGGTTAGGGGGGGGGGGGGGGGGGGGGGGCGGGGTGCTTGAAACTGCGGTCTGATGTGCACGAGACAAAGCTCATGAAATAAAAGCTTTTGCTGGAAAAATTTCCATTGCGTCCTTTGCATATGATTATATTAATATTATTGTGAAATCCATATATTATATTGTATCAGTTTTATGTTGTGAATAAAAAGCGAAGAACCTTCCTTGAAGCTGAAAAGAAAAAAAATCGTTGTAATTCACCTGTATTTGAATATCTTCTATTACTAGTGTGCTAGAAGACAAAATTGGATTGTTTGATGTCGTGTGAGTATCAAAATTCTGCGCGAGGAATATCTATCAGTTAGTCTGTGTTTCTAATTATAGTGTGCTGAAAGCAAAATAAAATCCAAAAAGACTAGAAGAAAATTACAAAATATATCCTGTCTGCCCTTTCGTTCTTAAAAACTTCAAATATCAAAGATTGAATGGAATTGAGAAAAAGCTGAATAAGAGTCTGCGTGCTTCGTCTCTCTTCTCCGTCTCTGTCTCTGTCTCTCCCCGACAATATGATATTGATTTTTTTCGCATGTCCAAGAAGCCTAAAAGTGGTTTCTAGCGTAGCCCAGAATTGTACTCATTCCTTATCAATGATTTGGCTTTGGAATCGTCAAAAACAGGAAGGCATGAAATAGAAATAATTTCAGGAGGTGTGGTATTATTTTTATTGCTTTTTGTCGATGATGTACAGTTGCTAACAGTTAAATATTTTTAAAGCCCGAAGCAGACCGATGAGCCTCACTGTTAATCTGGATAAAACTACGTGTATTTACAGAAGGTGGACATCTATTGGTTTAGAAAAATATTGATTTGGTTTGTTTTGTAAGGTATATAGCGATTCAACATGAATATAAGTTATGTTCATGTCAATCAAGAGGTCGACATGATCTAGTGGCGATCCTTACAGTAAGAATTAAAAATACAGTGTCATTCGCAGAATACATCGCAAAAGTGAACAATATAAGAAATAAAACCACTGACATTTTGATAATGTCAACTTGTTTTAGACACAAGATATCCAATAAGTTACCAGATCAGGAACTTAAGAATGAAGAAGGAGAGAAAGAATGATCATTGATTAGCTCAGCCACATAGATCTTTGGTCTCATGTGCGTATTTTCAATGTTAAATGTTGTTTTTGTGCTACATGTCTGATGTACACGAGTAAGTATTTGAGTTTGCTGGTTATTTCTCTTTATTCCAACTTACGTGTACCACCTGAATAAGCCTAATGATACCCTTTGACGAAAGGAAGGAAAACACTATTTGCCAAAGAACATTTGTCATTGTAATCACTCTATTTCTCTCTGTCTCTGTCCCCTCCCCCCTCTCTCTCCTGTCTCTGTCACTCACTCACCTCTCTCTCTCCTCTGACATGCAACCCATCACACACACACACACTACACATCAACACATACCACAGACAACAACAATACACACACACACACACACACACACCACACACATCACACACGCACCCCACGCACACCACCCCCCCCCCACCCCCCACCCACACCTCACTCATGATTATCTTCAGACGACACTGCTCTGCTCTAACTCACCATCAAACGTAGGACAGGGCGTCAGTCCCGGGGCTGCGGAGGCTCCCAGCAGGGATGGCACACAAGTTGACACATCAAGATAGGAGGGGCGCAGACTATCGACAAAAGTGCCCTCGCCACCACGCCCTCCGTTGCTGACCCCCCTCCATACAACCCATTACCTTCGACTCGCCTCTTACTCCCCCTCAATGCAAGATGAGGGCGCAAGGGAGATAAAACACCCTGACAAGGGAGGTAAAGGGTCCAGACGAGGCACCGCTCAAACCATTACCCTAAGCAGAGGTCACTTCCGGAGCAGAGGGGAAGGTGAGGGAGGCAACTCTGTCTGGAGTCGGGATAGCTCAATGGGGAGTGACAGGACGTGTTTAGCAGTCGGTCGTTATAGGAAGGGTGGTTGAAGTGGTGTGTTAGTGTGTGTGTGGCAGGGGTGGGGGTGGGGGTGGGGGCGGGGGGGGAGGGACGGAGGGTGTCAGCCATGTGTATGTCTGTGGTGTTAGCCGAAGAGGTTGGGGGCAACGGGGTTGGTGGGATGAGAGTAGATATAAGGGACAGGAGGGGGTGGAGGATTACAGTCGATGGACGACTGATGTTTGTGCACCCCTGCTAATAGTGGGTGACCATGGCTGATATCACGAGGCCTCGTCATTGACAAATGGTGAGAAAGTGTCAAAACAACAACAACAACAAAAAAAATCCATATAAATGCGTTGATGTAAAGATGAACAAAGACAGGACGCATGCAAGAAATACAAGAAACTTGACATCACGACAAAGAATGGGAAAAAAAGAAAAGGAAGAAGAGCAGCACCAGAAGAACAAGCATGCCTTCAGCAAAATCGTTTGATGGTTATGTCAGGAGTTTGAAAGTCCCGTGTGTGTGTGTGTGTGTGTGTGTGTGTGTGTGTGTGTGTGTGTGAATTTATCCTTCTCCCTCTCTCCAGGAATTCTGTGCTAGGAATTATTCCTTTCTCTCCATCTCTTTGACTACGATTTTTTTTTACAATTTCCTTTATAGCCGTATGTTCTGTTTTACTGCTTCTGCAACACATTCATCTGTCTTTGTTCTAGAGATTCTTTACACCTTTTCCTGAATGTATAATTTTTCTCATGCCAGCTTTACCAATATGATCTGGCAAAGGGAAGTAAGACTGCAGAAACAGTCCAGAGTGCGCTACAGCTGTGCACTCTGAGCCTGATAATTACTGGTTTTCACTTGTGTTCTTTGGATAATTAGTCCTTTCTCTGTTTTCCCCAGGAAAACAATTATCATATTGAGAAAAATAGCGATAACCAGAGTAATTAATTAATACTGCATTTTTCACTAACGTGTGAATGCGCTATATGGTATCACAGGTATTACTGCGCCAGAAGGCAGAAACAAAAATTTAGAAAATAAGAAAAAACGTGGAAAACAGTTATAATCTTTGAAATAACACGATAATAACTAATTTTCCTGCGCTCGCTTTTCCCCTGAAGAATAATGTCTGTTTTCTCTTCATTATTGGCTTGTAACGCCACTATGTTCCCATACAAATGGCCATATGGTCGACCGGCTTAGCTAAAAGCAGAGTTGTCCAAAGCGGCCCAGGGTTTGCTGCACTTCAATGAACCCGTGGAGGCCAGACATGCTGTAATTAATGGCAGGCGAAGGTGTTCTAATTGCCCTTCACACACCCAGTTTAGGTAGCAGTCTCACGCAACTTTCTCTCAACCGTTTCTGACTTTTCCTCTGTCCTCCCTCGCCTTTTCTTTTCGTTTTTTTTTTTATATTTTACCCTTTCTTCCGTCTTTCTTTCTTTCCTGTTCTCTTTCTGGGTGTCTGTTTTGTTTGTTTGTTTGTTTATATGATTCTTCCCCTCCTTCCTTTCTACCTTTTCCCCCCGTCTTTCTTGTTTTCTTTTCCTTTCGTTCATCCTCCTTCTTTCCTGTCTGTCTGAATTTTCTCCCTTTGTTTCCTTTCTTCCTTTTCTCTGCACTAGTTTGTTCCCACTTCCATCCTTTCATTTTAATTTGCTTTGTTGTCGTATCAAAAACGAACAAGCAAACAAAGTGGACGTTGCGAAAAAAAAAGAAGCAAAACTGTTAATCATGACGCGAGAGGCGAAACAAACCCGAAACTGCAGGAAAAGAAGAGAACAGAAATGAACAAAGACAGGCCTGGACATTTTCAGAAAGACAGAGAAAAGAAGAAATGACAAAATGAACAGTAGAAAGAATGGCTGAAAGAAAGACAAATGAAAGAATGAAGGAGGAGTAACGAAGGAAGCGGGCAGAAAGATTTCCAGAAAGGCGGTGACAGAGGGGACGGTGGAGAGGCGTGGGAATTGGGGAGGGAAGTATTGAATAGAAACTGAACCAACAAAAGTCGCTTTCACTCGTGTCTGGATTCCATGCGTCATTGTGCAGTGCGTGTGAGTGTGTGTGTGTGTGTGTGTGTGTGTGTGTGTGTGTGTGTGTGTGTGTGTGTGTGTGTGTGTAAGGAATTGTTTGATATCCCGTTACACACACGGATTGTTGTAGAGATCAAATAAAGGTAATGGTTTCCATGTTAGCTTATTCAAAGAAAGGAGGGGTTAGGAGGCAGGAGGACGAACAGGAGCGGTAGAAGCGGATCGTGTGTAGAAAGATTAAAAGATAGATGAATGAAGGGATTATCGATGAACATCTAAAGTGCTCTTACGGATAATTACTTACACTTGATCTTATGACGATATTTAGTCCGTAATGAGTTGCATATAAGCCTAAAAGTCAATCTTGCAATAGGTCTGGCGATCTACACCAAGTCTGAGATAGGCCCTGTCCTTTGAGGAGGCTTTGAAGAAGAAATGAAGCACCTAAAACTTTCACGTATATTGCTACTTTCATTATACAACAAAAGGCGATTGATTCTTATTTAAAGAAGAGGGTAAAAGGTTAAAGTCCCAGAGCC
This sequence comes from Conus canariensis, assembly GCA_033310375.1. NCBI lineage: Eukaryota > Metazoa > Mollusca > Gastropoda > Neogastropoda > Conidae > Conus > Conus canariensis. The sequence continues at coordinate 45,901,394 of CM065728.1, read as the reverse complement.
TAACGGTTGTGGGGGAGGTGAACTGTCAGAGGCCACCATGTCTTTGGCACGGCATAATAGAAAGCAGTGCCCATCCGCAGCCTTTCACACACACACACACACACACACACACACACACACACACACACACACACACACACACACACACACACCCCATATATATCATATATATATTTGGTTTGTTTCGTTTCGCAGTCTTTAATCTTGACTGAACTGAACAAGGCACCTATTGATTGTTGGTGTGTGGACGGAGAGGGTTTTCAAGTACCACCATCACCATGTCCTTCCCCTTAAGAAATTCGACCGTTCGTGTGGCTCGAACTCAGGGTCGTCAGCTTGGCAGGCGAACTCTCTAACAACTTCACTACGGGGCCCTCCAACTCGCTCTCAATCTACATATAAAATTCTTCACTTCTGTTCTCGCTGCTCCCTCTGCTTGATCATTAAGAGAAAGCGAGTGTGGGATGATATATGTTTGTGCGCGTCTCTCTCTCTCTCTCTCTCTCTCTCTCCTCTCTTCCTCTCTCTCTCTCTCCTCCTCTCTCTCTCCTCTCTCTCTCTCTCTCTCTACCTATTCACCGAATCCCTTCCTCCACACATACATGGAGCACATTCTCTCCCTGTATCTGATTGTCTGTCCACACTTACACAGGTACACAGATCCACAGACACACGCGCAAGCACAACTACCGAGTTAGTGCATTTTGTAACCCCCTCCAACCCCCCTCCCCCCTCCCATCTCCCCGCACCCACCTCCTTACTTTTCTCGGTATCAACTTCGTTTCCCAAACAGCGCAAGATGTTTATCAAGTAAGCGACTCACCAATCATAACCTTGAAACAAGAACTAGCAGCCGCATCGAAGCGAGCAGACAACATTATGATCTGATCATGATCACGGTTCATCCCATGAGATGAAAGAAGATAGAAGGAAAAAGAAAGAAGAAAAAGAGGAAGGAGGAGGAGGAGAGAGGATGGAAGAAGAGGAGGAGGAGGAGGAGGTTGAGGAGGGGGAGAAAAAAGAAAAAGAAGAAGAGGAAGAACGAACGAACGAACGAATCTTATTTTCAGAGGGCATCACTGCTTTTTTATATCCAGCCCTCCGGGGCCAAAAGAAATTTAAGAAAGGACAAGAAAAAATATTGATTAATATGAAACAATGGAAAATAACTCTTAAATATGAAATATGAAAATACAAAAGGACACAAAAATCTATGTACAGAGGGAACACCGACAGAAGGTGTGGGAGACGGTGGGGGGTGGGAGTGGGATGGGGTGGGATGGGGGACAATTAAGAATGAGAGAAGGGGGGATGGAAGTAAAGGAAGAACTGATAAGGAAAATGAAACATTTTCACAGAGCAGTTATTGGTACATCTTTGGGTAAAGTGGTGTAAGATCAGACAAGAAGAAAGAAGAAGAAGAAGAAGAAGAAGAAGAAGAAGAAGAAGAAGAAGAAGAAGAAGAAGAAGAAGAAGACGATGACGACGAAGAAGAAGAAAAAGGAGAAGAACAACGACAAGAACAGCGACGACAACGATAACAAACTCGCCACAGTTCAGTCATTCGCACTCACATATTCTACATTTAGTCACCTAGAACTCATTGTGAGAGACAGTCAAATACTCCCATCTTCATTGCCCTCTAATGAAACGTACAGCGTAGTTTCCCTAATCCTGCCCCCCCCCCCCCCCCCCCGAGAAGGAATGGCCGAAGACGTGTCCTTGGTATTCGACTGACCCTTCTGAAGTGTAAACTCTTTGTAACGACCCAGGGAAAGCCCTTGAAAAGGGCTCCGTGGGAGGGGGGGGGGGGATTTTGTTTGGATATGTACTTGGCAGAAGGCAGACAAAAAACAATGTGCAGATGGCGTGGTTATCGGCAGGTAAATGTAGTGCAGACAGATACAAAATTGTTCCAGCTAAAACAAGTCTGAAAGAAAGGAAAATGTGCAAGGAGCTACAGGGATTAAATGGAGGTAGTCTCCACCCCAGACTGAATTGTAGTACACGCATAGACAACAGATATTCTACAAAGGGACGAAACTTCACAGAGAGATGAAGCTAGCATAAGCTTAAAAAAAACAAAGCAAAAACAACAACAACAACAACAACAACAACAACAACAACGTCCCGCCGAACGAAAGAGATAAACAAATTACAATTACAAAACATGAAGCATTTCGACCTCTTTGGTCTTCTTCAGGCAAGACAAACAACAGTCAGGACAATGAAGACTAAGAACGAACAATCACTTATCTCCTCAAACTGAGCGCAAAATATCATTTTGCGCCAAATTTGAAGAGATAAGAGATTGTTCGTGCACAGACATGTGCACAGACATACACATAAGCATGTGCCTGTGCATGTGCATGGATACATTCTTGCGTGCGTGCGCGCGCGCGCACATACACACACACACATTCACACACACATGCACACGCACACAACACACACACACACACACACACACACACACACACACACACACACACACACACACACATTCAATACCTAAGTCTGAAAGTTGTGATGCAGAGGTAGGAGTGGGGGAGGTAAAGAAGAAGAAGAAGAAGAAGAAGAAGAAGAAGAAGAAGAAGAAGGGAAGACGAAGACGACGATGACAATGATGACGACGACGACGACGACGACGACGAAGAAGAAGAAGAAGAAGAAGAAGAAAACCTCAGTCACATCACTGACACTGATGCCTCCTTCAGCTTCCCCCCAACCCCGTCCAGCCTCCTCTCCTCCTCTCCCCTAATCAATCAGAGAAACTGTGTTCACTTTCAGCTTTGTATGCTCCGACGATGCACAGACTATAGACGACAACGCAAGACGTGGCGTGAGGGCAGCACTTGAAGCCACCTTTCCTGCCTCCCTCCCTCTGTCTCCCTGGCAGTCTCTTTGTGTGTGTGTGTGTGTGTGTGTGCGTGTGTGTGTGTGTGTGTGTGTGTGTGTGTGTGTGTGTGTGGTGTGTGTGTGTGTGTGTGTGTGTCCAGTGGAAGCCGATGCCGTTGAAGTGGTGTCCTGTTCACACGGATTCCCTGGCCACAAGCCCCACAAGAACCCTGCACCACGCAGATGTGGCCCAAAGGCTCAAGACGCGGCAATGAATTGGATTAAGGTTGTTGGACACTTTGTTGTTTGATTCAGGAGGCGTCACTGAGTGCAGGAATGGTCCATAATATGCTTACACCTCGTCTGCTGAGCCTGCGAGGCCAAAAGGAGCATGAGTTACGGCTTAATGAAGAACGAAGTGAATAAATGAACAACGAAAGACTTCTTTGGAAGAGACATGTGAGCATGGCTGCACCTATAGACGAACCTAGATAAGTTCTTCAGTAAAACAGTGAATATAGGGCAGACTGTCAATATCGCCATTTTACCCACTGCTCGAGACCGTTTTCATTAAAATTTCTGGTGGTTTTCGAATTTTCCTAAAGATAATAAGTTTTCCCTTTCATCTCTCAGGAGAGAGAGAGAGAGAGAGAGAGAGAGAGAGAGAGAGAGAGAGAGAGAGAGAGAGAGAGAGAGAGAGAGAGAGAGAGGCAGCTGCTGGCTGGACATGCAGATATGTTGTGCATATACATACGTTTTTCCTGAACAAAATTAGCAGATGTTCCGATCTTTCCAGTTCAAGAAAAACAAACCACAAGCAAAGGAACAAGCGAATTGTTGAAAATAAACATTCAAAAACTCATATTCATCTTCGCCCTCAAACGATGGAATGTGCGGTATACAATGTCTCCTCAGGTAAGAAAAACATCAAACAACTAAACCAACTGTGAGCTGTTTGTCAATACTATTCTGACACATGAGTGAACACTCCCCAGACTATGTGTCTGTTCATGCTATGCTGAAAAAGGAAAAGGGCCACATAATGGCAAAAGATTTAATTTCTGACCCCCTAGCCCTCGAACACATCGTTACCTTTCTT
>CM065728.1:45872457-45892457 GCA_033310375.1 Conus canariensis | reverse complement strand
TACACAGAAGCAGGAAATTACAGCTGTTGGTTTGACAAGAGGGTCGTTTCCAGACTGCTGCATGTACTCTTTAGTGAATGTTTTATCTACCACTCCCATCCCTTGTCCACCATTCCCATGTCTTACTCTCTCTCTCTCTCTCTCTCTCTCTCTGCCTGCGTCTTTCCCTCCTCTTTCATTGTGTCTGCCAACATCTGCTTCTTGGTGTGTGTGTGTGTGTGTGTGTGTGTGTGTGTGTGTGTGTGTGTGTGTGTGTGTGTGTGTGTGTGTACGTAACGTTTTATACCGAGTTATATCAGACTATTAAAAGCAGAGGACATCAAAATAAGTGAGGAAAGCGCACATGAATGAGTCTGAGTATGCATACACGCGGCTATTTGTGTGTGTGTGTGTGTGTGTGTGTGTGTGTGTGTGTGTGTGTGTGTGTGTCGTGCGTGCGTGCGTGCGTGCGTGCGTGCGTGCGTGCGTGGTGTGTGTGTGTGTGTGTGTGTGTGTGTGTGTGTGTGTGTGTGTTGACCGAGACAGTTTTTGATTGAACAAAGCCGACTTCCATTCCACGAGTTCTTGTTGCCTTTTCTGATTTCGTGACCATTTCCCGATGTTCTCACTCTTGCGCAATGTTAACAGCAGGCTGAAGCAGGCGTTCACCCAACAGAGTAGAGTCGTCGTCATCTGCATCGTATTCCCCAAAAGGTGAGGATGCAGGAAAGTGAGTGGGAGAGATGGGGGTTAATTTACTGGGGTTTCAGATTTCTTCATATCGACCCTGCAGTCCTCTCAAAATTTACTTGAAAGGTAGTGACTTCTGCCCAATCTGTGTGGACATCTAGAGCTTCCTACACCACCTACTGTCCTACTAATACTTGCAGCACTTACCTCAATTGAAAATCGCCATATGTACTTGGAATGGTTTAGTTCTGAAGTTGCTCACAACCGGGAACCAGTCACTACGATTCTAAAGACGTCACACAGCTGGTAGCTTGGCGTTTTAGTGGCACACGTGACAAAACTCTATAAAAGCTCACAACACCAGGGCGGGAAGTTACGTATATTAACCTTTCGTCAGGTATGTCGCCAGCTTTGAGCAGTTGACGCCACTAAATCATTCTTGTAATGGGACGAGAAGATGAGTCTTGCACGGGATAGGTAATGGAAGCAACCAGAAGGCTGATAAGAAATGTAGGGACTTTAATTTAAGCTGAGAGAGAGAGAGAGAGAGAGAGAGAGAGAGAGAGAGAGAGAGACGCTTCAGACGCTTCAGATATGATTTTATTGACAATGGCCCACATAAAAGTTATACTCTTTATGTCAAGGGTTGTACATCAATATTGCAGCGCGAAACAATATAGTGCAAAGAAACGGAAAGTTGTAACTAATTACGTAAATATTAATGCTAGACTCGAAACTACGTAGTAGGAAAAGAAAATTACATACGTTTCATCATTCAAAATACATTCAAGATGACTATGCAATTTTAACAACATATCCTTTATCACAAGTGACGCACACAGGCACACATATTCACCTAGTAAATCATTTCCGTTCGACTACTTGAAGCATGACGTCCATCTCACTATTATTTCATAGTAGGAAGAGAACGAAAACGTTTTGAATAAGGTCATCAAGCTGCATAAGGTACTTGAAAAACAAACAAACCAAAAACAACAACTCCCCCCCCCCCCTCAAACATTAGTAGTTGTTACCAACATTTCTTTCTCCTTAAATTAGATGCCTCTGCAACATACTAGCAAAAGAGATATTAGCATATTATCGTCAGAGGATAGAAACTATAAGATTATGAATTTTTTTTTGCAACGGTGTTGAAAAGTTGAGATTTCCCTCTTCATTATAAGCTGTACAATGGAATATAAAGTGATCTTCATTTTCTTCACACCATGTGTACACATTGAAAGAGAGAGAGAGAGAGAGAGAGAGAGATGAGAGATGAGAGAGAGATGATGAGAGAGACAGAGAGAGAGAGAGAGAACGCTTACTTTTCTCTTTCGTGAAAAAGACATTCCTTCCATCTACCTTATCCCCCTCCCCCCTCCAACAACTGTCTCTTCCTACCGCGCCCGTACATGTTATAATATCCGCCACCCTCTCCGAATCTATTTCCTTGATTAGATAAGGAAAGTTCCTTTCTTATCCCCTAACCTCTCCTTCTACCCCTTTGCCCTTTTTCTTCCCCTGGCTCCACCGCCTCTCCTGTCCATTCCACAACTTTGGTTTGTGGCAGGTGGCCGAGAAATGTTCATTGGATCCCCTCCCCCGCCCACCCTTTCTTTACCCTTCTCTGACCACACATCATATTCAGCCACCGTAAGCGCTAATGAGTTACCCCTCCCTCCTCGTCAAAGCAATCCAGTCCTGCAGATACAGTTACGCTTTTCAATAACTGCGAAGTAACGACAGATGATACTAACTCTAAATACTCGGCAGTCTTATCTATGCCAAGATAACGACGCTTACTGACCAGTCTTGTTATACCGTAGCAGTCCACAACTCAAACAATGTGAACAGCTGTTGCTTGTTGTTTTAGCAGCAGACGTGACAGAACTCAACAACCCCTACATGGGTAGCAGAGAATCTCTTTTACAGGAAATCACGTATATCGCCTTTAGTTATGCGTGTCACCGACTTTGACAGACGACGTCACAAATCCTCCTTGTAATGGAAAAAAGAAGTTGGAGCCGTGCGTGGAATATGAAATGAAACCAGAAGAAAACCTTGGTAAGGAATGGAGGCCTTAAAAAGCACTGAATGACACCGGAGAAGAGAGGAGAGAGAGGAGAGGAGAGAGAGAGGAGCAGAGCCTGATGGAATTGGCACATCATTTCCTGCAAGTCACAGTTGACATCACAAGACTCCGTTCCGAGATCCGACATCCTGCCCTGGGTCATCGCCAATATGAGCAGTCACTCGCCATCCCTCCCTCCCTCCTCTCCTTCCCTCCCAGTACCCTTTCCCTTATCCCTTCTACAATTCCCGCTAACACCAGGTCCTGTCGCATGATTTCAATCCACAATGTTTTTGTATGCGTCACTCTTTTATTTACCACCAGGTCCTGTGCATGATTTCATCCACAATGTTTTGTATAGCGTCACTCTTTTTATTTACCACAGGTCCTGTCGCATGATTTCAATCACAATGTTTTGTATAGCGTCACTCTTTTTATTTACCACCGGGTCTGTCGCATGATTTCAATCCACAATGTTTTTGTATAGCGTCACTCTTTTTATTTACCACCAGGGTCCTGTCGCATGATTTCAATCCACAATGTTTTTGTATAGCGTCACTCTTTTTATTTACCACCAGGGTCCTGTCGCATGATTTCAATCCACAATGGTTTTGTATAGCGTCACTCTTTTTATTTACCACCAGGGTCCTGTCGCATGATTTCAATCCACAATGGTTTTGTATAGCGTCACTCTTTTTATTTACCACCAGGGTCCTGTCGCATGATTTCAATCCACAATGGTTTTGTATAGCGTCACTCTTTTTATTTACCACCAGGGTCCTGTCGCATGATTTCAATCCACAATGTTTTTGTATAGCGTCACTCTTTTTATTTACCACCAGGGTCCTGTCGCATGATTTCAATCCACAATGTTTTTGTATAGCGTCACTCTTTTTATTTACCACCAGGGTCCTGTCGCATGATTTCAATCCACAATGTTTTTGTATAGCGTCACTCTTTTTATTTACCACCAGGGTCCTGTCGCATGATTTCAATCCACAATGTTTTTGTATAGCGTCACTCTTTTTATTTACCACCAGGGTCCTGTCGCATGATTTCAATCCACAATGTTTTTGTATAGCGTCACTCTTTTTATTTACCACCAGGGTCCTGTCGCATGATTTCAATCCACAATGTTTTTGTATAGCGTCACTCTTTTTATTTACCACCAGGGTCCTGTCGCATGATTTCAATCCACAATGTTTTTGTATAGCGTCACTCTTTTTATTTACCACCAGGGTCCTGTCGCATGATTTCAATCCACAATGTTTTTGTATAGCGTCACTCTTTTTATTTACAAACAGACGATTTTTCTTTTATCTCTGTGACAGAGATCAACTCGCTGACTACTAGAAAAAGTCAGCTGTTAGTACCAGAGCTGTTTGTGTGTTTGTTTTGGTTTCATCTAAAGATGGGTTCGTCTTATACTTCACCACTACCTTTACCACTTTCCTTTCTACCCATGTTTGCTCTGGTAAATTTTTGAAGAATACACGCTTTTCGGAAACGGTTAGGGAGAGAGAGAGAGAGAGAGAGAGAGAGAGAGAGAGAGAGAGAGAGAGGGGGGTGGAGTGGTGGGGTCTGGGTCAGGAGAGCGCCTGGGGTGAGAAACTGGGGGTCGGTGGTGGTGGTGGAGGGTTGAGTGGGCTTTGACACATTCTTTCATGTCAGGAGAATCTGTTTTTGCCCCACATCATACTTACTTCTGGATGATGGGTGTCAGTGATAGATATAATCTGCGTTTGCACTGACAACGCGGAAGCACTCTTATTGACAAAGTTGGATACACTCTTATAGACGATACGGGTGCGCTCTTATTGACAACATTAACGTGTTCTTACAGGAACATCATGCGCTCACACAAACATGCACGAAATCTTGACATACCGAGGACAAAATTAACATTGATTGCATGTTATGTTATTGATGTATCGAAAGATTTCCTTTATGCAGTGATTCAAACAAGAATCGGAAACACATACTCAACAAGACAAGCTCTCAAAATGGGCATCCTTCTTGGATCATTTATCATCCTCCTGTTTAATAAATGATTCATTCAGGAAAATCTTTGAAAATGTAGTTGCGATATAACATGCCTATAATATATGCATATACATGGAAATAAACTTAGGAAAATATACGCAGCGTGGATTACATGAGAACTTTAAACACAACTTGGTAATGTCGCACAATGTTCGAAAAACAGATTAAGACAAAAAGAAAACAGACTACAGTGAACTCATGCTTGCCGAACACACACACACACACACACACACACACACACACACACCATAAAGAAAAACAACTGTAGTTTACTAGAGACTAACTCGGGCATATACAGATCGGCCACTCTCTCTGGTATGGGTGTGTGTTTGCTCGCTGGTGCGCGCTTGTATGTGAGCGCACATTCGAAAGTGTGTGTGTGTGTGTGTGTGTGTGTGTGTGTGTGTGTGTGCGCGCGCGTGTGCGTGCGTGCGTGCGTGTGTGTGTGTGTGTGTGTGTGTGTGTGTGTGTGTGTGTGTGTGTGAAGCAGACATAACAAGTGTGAACGATTACCCACTAGTGAGAGAGGCGCCGCTGAAGAATCGTTCATGTTCAGGATATTGTTGACCGCTCAAACGTGAACCGATCGGTTTGACGATTCCCAGAGATCGATCACACGCGCCATTGAGGCTGACTGAGGCGATCAAAAATGCTAGATGCAGTCAACATCACTTAGGAAGGGAGTAGGGGGGAAACCCTGATGCCGGAAAAGTGCCAGGAACATACACTGTTCAGGAAAAGAAAGAGAACATTTCTTTTTACTCGTTCTCATTTTAACCCTATCAATGCTTCAAATACAGTTTTAGAACTACCAAGTTTGTCCAGTAATTAATCATTGTCAGTTTTAGTACACCGAACAAGCGTTTTTAACGGCTTGCATTTACTGAATTTATTCGTGTTAATACGATTTTTAAAAAAATATATGATTGTTTTAAATTAAAAAAAAATATTCAGTCGAAATCTAAAATTACGTTTCTTTTTCTTATGTTGTTTAAGTTGCCCAGCGTAGAAGTTAAGAACTTTATCAGTTTTTACCAAAGCTACTAAAAATGGTTTCAACACGGACAAGAAGGTGCAAAGAAATCTTATTCACCGTGATTATACTTCGAACGATATGACTGATTATTCTACCGACAAATTTCAAACATTTACACATGCAGACAGAATACATGGATCAATGAATTATTATGTAAAAGATTAACCAACCCTTTCATGTTAACTTTTTTCTACTAACACACACACACACACACACACACACACACACACACAACACACACACACACACACACACACGCACGCATGCATACACAAACAATACACATACACGCGCGTACGCGCACGTGAATCATGCACACACGGATGCATACAAACACAAGCGCCACTTATATGCATAGTTACGTACACACAGATACGCGCAGGCGCTGGTGTATACGTCCATTGACTTACGCACATGCGCATTCGTGCGCGCGCACGCATACACACACAAACATACACTCACAATCATGCACACTCAACACATATACTTACAAACAGACACACTCGTATATACAGACACTTAAACACACAGATACACACATTTCTGTGCTCTGAGCGCCACGCATTGCCAGAAATGGATAAAACAGCGCAGTAAAAGACTTCGGCTAGCTCCACAGTAGCTGCACAGGTTTCGATAACAAAGTAAAGAATGGAAAGGAGAAATGAGGAAGCGTGGAAGCGGGAGGGGGAGGGGGATAAGGTAGTGTGGTCATGATTGGGGAAAGGAGAGCAGGAGGGGGTGTAGAGAAGAGAGCGGTAGGGTGGGGTGGAGGTGAGGGTTCAGGAGGAGTGACAAACTGCAACCTGCTTTTTGTACTCCCAGATCTTATAGAACAGGGAGTACTTTAGAATGGGAACGAAGGAATGCTGTCTGTGTGCGTGTGTGTGTGTGTGTGTGTGTGTGTGTCCGTTCGTCCGTGGTCAAAATGTGTTCCACTCGCTCCAGAGAGAACTACTGGGCTGATCTTTCTGAAAATTTGTAGGTATGTTCGTTATGGTTCACGGATGATACCCGATGTCTTAGTTTACCGTTATAGCCGTTACTAACGGCTGTAACGGCCTGTAACGGTTTTTCTTCTTTATGGAATATCTCAGAAAGTACTTGGCCGATCTTTGTGAAAATTAGCAGGTATGTTCATTATGGGTCACGGATGATGCCTGATGTTTAGTTTACCCGTTATAGCCGTAACTAACGGCTGTAACGGCCTGTAGCGGTTCTTCTTCTTTAAGGAATATCTCAGAAAGTACTTGGCCGATCTTTCTGAAAATTTGTAGGTATGTTCATTATGGGTCACGAATAATGCCTGATGTTTGAGTTTACCATTATAGCCGTTACTAACGGCTGTAACGGCCTGTAACGGTTTTTCTTCTTCATGGAATATCTCAGAAAGTACTTGGCCGATCTTTGTAAAAATTAGCAGGTATGTTCGTTATGGGTCACGGATGATGCCCGATGTTTTAGTTTACCCCGTTATAGCCGTTACTAACGGCTGTAACGGCCTGTAACGGTTTTTCTTCTTCATGGAATATCTCAGAAAGTACTTGGCCGATCTTTGTGAAAATTAGCAGGTATGTTCACTATGGGTTATGGATGATGCCCGATGTTTTCGTTTACCGTTATAGCCGTTACTAACGGCTATAAATGCCTGTAACGGTTTTTCTTCTTTATGGAATATCTCAGAAAGCACTTTGTCGATCTTTCTGAAAATTTGTAGGTATGTTCATTATGGGTCATGGATGATACCCGGTGTTTTAATTTACCGTTGTAGCCGTTACTAACGGCTATAACTGCCCATAACGGTTTTTCTTTTTTATGGAATATCTCAGAAGTACTAGGCCGATCTCTCTGAAAATTTGTAGGTATGTTCATTATGGGCGACGGATGATGCCCGACGTTTTAGTTTACCGTTATAGCCGTTACTAACGGCTATAACGACCCATAAGGTTTTTTTTTGTTATAGAATATCTCAGAAAGTACTTGGCCGATCTTTGTGAAAATTTTAAGGTATGTTCATTATGGGTCACGAATAATGCCCGATGTTTTAGTTTACCGTTATAGCCGTTACTAACGGCCCATAATGGTTTTCTTCTTTATGGAAAATCTCAGAAAGTTCTTGGCCGATCTTTCTGAAAATTTGTAAGTATGTTCATTATAGGTCACAGATGATGGCCGATGTTTACCAGAATAGCCATTATGAACGGTTACACCAGCCCAAGACGGTTTTACCTCATTATGGAATATCTCACGCATTTTCTGGATAAACTGGGAGTACGTTTATATGCTTTGCATCTTGTTTTCTCTTCTTTCTTTTTTTGTTTTTAAACCAAAGAGAACACCAGCCCTTTTCTGCATGTACAGATTATTGTCAAAAAAAAAAAAAAAAAAAAAAAAATCAGAGTTTGAGTTTGATCTGTAGGTTTAGTTCGGACGCCACAAAAGTTTACTCGTACTGCTGCCATGGATTAAATAATGCAACAAATATTGTCATAATATACGTGGTTGCCATGTACCGAGCGATGTTGAAAGCATGGTTGCCGCGAATGAAACAATGTTACATGCATTGCTGTTGTTAATTTTATGGTATTTGCACTATGGTTTAAAAAATAACCGTTGCCGCAAATTAAGAAATGTCATATTTTGTTTTCCCCGATTAAACAAGGTTACATATATATACTGATGTCACGAGTTAAACGATGACACATGTACTGCAGATGCATGAAATGATGTCACATGTTTTGTTGTCGTGAATTAAATGATTATTATTTTGTTGCCGTGAATAACTCCAGTTACGAGCACTGTGGCCATGAATTAAGCAATGTCGCACATATCGCTGCCATGGATGAAAACAATGTTATATGTTTTGTTGCTGTGAATTAGATAATGTTGCATGTATGTTCCCGTAAATCAAACAGTAATTTGTATATTTTTGCATGAATTAAACAACACTGCATATATTCTAACTGTAAATTCAACAATGCTGCAGGGACAGCAGGTATGATTAAACAACGCTGTCATGCATTATTGCCGTAAATTACAGAATGCCCGTTGCATGTTTAGTTGCCGTGAATTAAGCAACCTTAAATGTACTGTTGCCGTGAATTACTTATTTAGTTTCCTGTCGTCTCTGGAACATGTGATATGAAACATACAAACAAACGAACGAACATACACACAAACAAAACAACCCGATGACTTTAATCGAAAAATAGCTCGAAACTTCGTCATCATGAAATCCAGGTTTTACCAACCTCTGTCGTTATCAAAATCCGTTGGTTTTTACTGGTGTAGGGGCCTGGACTGCAGTTGAAGTAGGCTTGGTCAATTGAATCCTGATTCACAATCCATGAGATGGAATTTGCGGCTGACCGGGCAACAGATTTAATTTCATGCACTGTCGAGGAGACAGGCGTTACAAAAACACAAACAAACAAACATACAAAACGAACAAGCAAATGCGCAAACAAGCAACAACAATGAAAAAAACCCACCAACCAACGGAATATTCTGCTGACCCAGTTTGTATGACACGCCTTCAGCAGCTAGCTATCTAAACTGCTAACTTAATTTGTTCACTTGTCTGTTTATTCATTTGTTTTATTAATGTATAAATAGACAAACAAATAAGTGAATAAATGAATAAATAAATTACAAACCAATAAACAGACGGGTGAATGGATCGGGTAAACGAAGGCATAAGAAATTTGATGAAAAAAAACATAAAATTGATAAAAAGTGTAAAAGTCATGAATAAATATGAAATTTATAAAGTTTGTTCAGATGTGTCCGTATGAACAGATCTTTGGGAAAAGGTTAATTATCTTTGAAACATATAGGATTGAGTTATATAGGCATTCGAAAAAAAATATACCGGTAAACGAATAAATGGATAGTTTACTCATACACGGAGACCATTCCCTAAATCTGATCTTTTTTGTTTTCTAACTAAAAGAGTTACATATTTATAGAACAATCTGCCTGGTCACAGTGACACATCAGGAAAGCTTAACATTAAACAAAAAATCGTTAGCCTCTGGAAGGATTTTTGGTTCCAGATAAATTTCTCTGGCGGAAGTTTGCCATTGTATTCGCAACGCGCACTCATGGAACTCTGAAAAAGTCAACGTGACATCAACACCCGTATATTCAAGCAAAAGGCTGATAGAGGCTATAAGCCGGTTATTGATATGAAATGTATTGAAATCACCACAATCTCCATTGGCTCTGGCAATGAAGTCACTGTTACATAATATGACGTACCACGCCAGGTATTTCCTTCTGCTGTAGCCGTCAAGCATAGGGCATTGTCCCCGGTTCCTCTAAAGGTGTACAGTTAAGCTAACCGTCCGCCAGTGAATTTTGAATTTGTGCAACACGCGATGAGGTAAGCATTTTGCTAACGGAACAGTTTTAGCTGACAAGGATCTAGCTCATAGTTAGCCGCTGACAGCGTGTCGCAGTGTGTCCAGGGCCTGTACAATAAAAGAGTTAATGTATTTGTTGTAACAGGATTTAGCTTATGATCTTGTCTGCTCGGTTTGGTAGCTTACCTTACTTCTATATGTGTAAGCTTATTTTGTTTCCAGACCTTAACTACATTCAGCACATAACAACTTTTATCACTTTTCCCCCTAAAATCTTATATGCGCATTACATGTCTTGTACATTAGCAAAAACTAACCAACCAAACCGTTTCTATTTTGTTCAACTCTTCCCTCCCCTCCCCTGTTCTTTTCCCTTCTTGACCTTTTTTCCTTTTTTCTTTCACCCCCCCCCTCCCCCCCACCTCGTCCTCTTTTCAATTACACAACTAAAACATCGGATATACTAACATGTTGCCAGGTAAGAGAAAGTAATCCACTGACGAAAAGAGGTTTTCTGGTTTATTCTTCGAGCTTTTTTCCGGCGATGGATTATCTTTTCCTGTGGGGCTACATGTTAACACAGCTATAACACCACGTCTTGTTGATCCAGACCTGCATTACTGAACGAACGAAACGAGTTCTTACCGATGTCTAATGTTTTTCTGTTATTCCTCTGGCAATTGGCTTACCAGATGCAAGTGTTTATGCGTATGTGTGGGTTTATCTTTTGAGCCACAACATTTAGACATTTTATTTTAACACAGGAAAAAAGATGCGCACTTGTGCGTTGCTTACAGCCCAAAAGCACCAGATCTGATAATAACTGAAGGGATTTTACATCTAAACGAAGACCTTTTATATCACCCCTCTCTTTAACTGATATTGTTAGATGTTTTTCTGTGCATCCCTATGGCACAAACACAATCATTATTTCATTTTGCTTTTGTTGTTGAACTTTAAGTTAAAATGCATTTTGACCTTTCAAGGGGGATTGAAGGAGAGCTGCATGAGAAAACAAAAAATAACAGAGGGGCAATCGGGAGAACGCAGGCTTCCACCAATATCAAACAGCTCCCTTAACTTTAATCAAACCGTCACTCAGATTCCATCACAAACCTCTACATCAATCCTGAATCTGTCCATTGATTTGCATCAGAGCCCAAACTTTATGGCTTTGTCCTTGGACCATCATCAATCTTTCCAGCGAGTTTCGTTAAAATCGGTTCGTTAGTTTTTGCGTAATCTTGCCGGCAGACAAACAAACAAATCAACAAGACGAGGGCTGAAATATTGCGTACTTGGAGGCAGTGAACTCAGAACTTACAGAATGCATTGCTTGTGGATTTACAGAAAATGATATAGAAGACGTTAGTCTACAAACCGACAAACGCGCTTAAAGACCCACCAAGGGGGGCACACACACACACAACACACACACACACACACACACACACACACACACACACACAAATTGTGTGTGTGAGTGTGTGTGTGTGTGTGTGTGTGTGTGTGTTGTGTGTGTGTGGTGTGTGTGTGTGTGTGTGGGGTGAGAGAGAGAGGAGAGAGAGAGAGAGAGAGGAGAGAGAGGAGAGAGAGAGAGAGAGAAGAGAGAGAGATCTACAGTTGATGGAGGCTGGCAGATAATTTCCTGCAAGTCGAGAAGACTGCCGACAGAAAATTCAGACACAGGCCTCGACATTGCACGAGGAGCAGAGGGAGTAGGGCAAGGGAAGAAAGGGCGTGGTGTGCGTGTGGGGAAAAAGGGTGGTGGAAGGGTCTGGGAAGGGGGAGACACTGCCGGGTAGAGGGAAGAGCGGAGAGAGCGGGATGGGGGGCAAGGATGGGGAACCTGCATAAGGAACAGTGGTTCGTTTATCCCTTCGCTCTTCCACAACGCCCCCCCCCCCTCCCTTCCCGCCTCCCCAGTCTATTAGCCCAGTGTCTCGTCTTTTCCTTATTGACAGCGTGCAATTTCTTCTCAACAACCCTCCCACCACTTTTACACCCCCCCCCCCCCGTCCCCGTCTCCCAAGCTCTCTCGCCTCATGATAAGGGATTTGAGTTTTTGATGGCAGAGGACATGCCGAGATACTGGTCTCTCTCTCTTCTCTCTCTCTCACACACACACACACACACACACACACACACACACACACACACACACACACACACACACACACACACACGCACACACACACACACACACACACACACACACACACACACCACACACACTGTCTCGCTTTCTCAATCTCTCTCTCTCTCTGTTTGTTTGCATGTGCTATCTGTCGCCTTTGTCCTTGTTCATTATTGTCTTTGTCTCTCCATCACTTTAACTATCTCATGGTGTCCCTGTCTCTCGATTTCTCTCTCTCTTTGTTTCAATCTGCCCCTTTTCCTTCCCCCTCTCACTGTTTCTGTCCCTCTGTCTGACTGTCTGTCTCTGTTTCTGTCTCTGTTTCTGTCTCTGTCTCTGTCTGTCTGTCTCTCTCTCTCTGCCTCTGTCTGTCTGTCTATCTATCTCTTGTTCATCGTGAGGCTGTGTTGTTGCTGGCCTGGACAACTGATTTTTGAAATCTGTTTTTGGGACTTGATAGTCACATGTTTGGGGAAGTACACAGCTAACTATCGTTTATTTGTGTAGCCCCTGAGTCATCTCAACATTGTTTCAGGCTTTTCAGAGCAGAACATTTTGCACTGCTATGCATATGATAGAAACTAGTGGTCGACTAAACTAAAGTGAAAGAAAACAGAACCGAGCTTCAAACGTACTTCTTCTTTTGTGCGAGTATGGATCTGAAAAATGTATGGCTAAAAGAATGCGTTGTCAGTCAGAATGTGAAGTAGAAGAAAAGAGGTGCTGAAACTGGGAGGAAATTCTTTGCTGCCTATTCTGACCGTCTGCTACCAAGGGGAGCTTATTTCTTTAAATACGCTTCTGATGCTGTTACCGCTAGATTTTTAGATTGTTTAGCATTATGAAAACAACACAAGGGAACTGCCTCCGAGTGAGGCACAATATGCCCCGAAAGGCTGAACTGTGCAACTAATTTGTTTCAATGAGGGCTGATCATCCGACAAGAGTCACATGCTGCTTCGGATGTAATATAGAATATATATTGTTTGGAGCCTAATGTGTACCTGTAGACTTTGACCTGTATACAGAGACATAGTGACAGACACACAGAAAGACAGCGACGATGTTGGATCTTGGGAGAGAGAAGCACGTATGAACGCTAAAGCAGACAAATTAACATTACAGCAGAGAAAGAGGAACTAGGTTCATGTGATACTCTGTAGATTACGGGTTCATTACCTAAGCGTCTTCTTGGGGATAATGAAAGGAGGGGAGGAGAACGGAGCGGGGAAATGGGAAGCGTGGGTAGAGGGAATTAGAAAGTGGAGCCTCTGCTTCCTGGTCATTGCGGACAGAGGCTGGAGGCTGACAGATACGTGATGCTTCAGTTCCACTGCCGGTAAAACATAACACAGAGGGAGGTGGCGAGATCGACGGAAAAGGATGGGAGAATGGTTCAAAGGCACGTGATCCAGTGTGTGAGAAAGGGGCGGTAAGAAACAGTGAAATGATGGACAGGGATCTTTACAGAGACAATAGACAATCTGCAGAAGGATTCATGCAGAGAGAAACTGTAGCGGAGAACAAAAGATAGAAGAGACATTTTGAGACCACTGTCACCAAATTTCTATAGCAGCAATGCAGTGTCTCCCCTGGTGAGTTGCCTCTTAATGATTAGATATTGGTTTCACTCTGTGGACTGTTGGTACCGGGGCTGGAATAGGGCTGACCCTGGTTGTGACACTGTATGGGGAAGGTGGAATGGGAGCAGCGAGGTCGTAATGCCACTGAAGAGACAAGGAAGATGAGACAGCAGTTTGTCTTGATGTTCCTCACTGATTGACTCATTGGTTTCCACCTCATATGTTCCTCAGATTTCTGCAGGGAATTTATTGCTGCACATGTACACTCTATACTGGCATAAAAGTATGCACGCACGTGATACATATGAAAAGACTGACCGTGTATTCGTGAGAGTGTTCCTGTCCTGTCATTGTCTTATTTTTGGTCCTAAACATTTTTGTTCGGCTGTTCAAGGGTGTGTAAAGAGTTTTGCAGTCTACTTTTACAGCAGACCATGTGATATAAACATAGAAAATGATTAAGACTTTCATCGTGACCTGCTCTAAAGGTTATGTTTTTACCCAAGTCCGTTGACTTTTTGTTTGTCTGCCAGCAGTATTACGCAGACACAGCAGTGCTGATTTGAAGGAAACTTAGTGGACAGATGGGATGCGATCTGAGGACGAATCCATCAAAATCTAGAGCAGATCCATTGTCGTTTTGGTGGTGTCAGTGCGGTGTTGGAAAGTTCCCCTTCCCACATTCTCCAAGGATGGTTACCCCGTCTGCCTTATTACCACTGGTACGTATAGATGTGAAACTGAATGTAACTGACACAACCAAAATTACCTGCGTGTAAAGATTGGTTGACCCTGGGGCTGAGAACATTTCGGCTTTCTCCCTCACACACCGGACGTTGCCGAGGTGCCAACTCCTCCACTCTAGATAACCACTAGGCTCTGATGCACGTCACACAAAGCTTGCAGAAAAACACAGGTGACACACCATAAATTCACGCGACGAGGTCCAGAGTACATTTTCTGGAAGTACACGCAGGCAGACCTGGACTGTCTCTAGGAATGTTTGTGTGTCTGAAAGTTGGTTCATTTTAGGTTTTTGTGTGTGTGCTTTTTTTTTTTTTTAATGCACATTAAGGTTCATTCTACTTGGTTCCAAGCAGACATATTACGCTGAATAGAAAGGGATTGTCACTGTTTGGGAAGCCCAACTGGTAGGTTCTTGAGTGCGTCATGAAAGCGGAAGTCAAGTTAGAGGTGTTTTATGTACTAAAAGATTGAGAGTGATTTCATTGGTAGAGGCCCCTAAAACAAAAAAAAAAAAAAACATCGATGGAGGATTAGTCTCTGAGGACTGATGTTTAGTTTAATTCCGGTTTCGTTTCAAAAGTATATCATGCTTCAAAAATCTGTCATGGCTTTCCAAGCGTTTTTGGGCACTCATCTTAATTATGGCGCGTGGCCACAGTGTGCGTGGGAGGGAAGAGAAATTGCTTGGGGTGGACGGATGAGGGGGGGGGGGGGGGGGGGGAGGTGGGGGTGGGGGTGGGGGTGGGGGGGGGGGCGCAAGCTCTAAAACTGCTTTGTGTCGCGGACTGGACAAGAGGAACCGATAATTATCGTGCAGCGTTTTTAGCGTATTTTCTGTGTCAACAAGAGCTTGGTGTTTTTGTGACAGCTTCTGCATCCAGTGATTGCCGAGGTTGTTATTAACGATGACAGTGATGAATGATAACGGGGGCAGGGGGTTTATGGGTTGGGAGGGGAGATGGTGTGCCTGTGTGTGTGTGGAGGGGGGGAGGGGGTGAGGATTGTGGTTGTCCTTGTCATGGATGATCGCCCGAGTCCCGCGTGTAAGATGTGGCTGTCATGTTAGATGCTGTGTGTGTTTGTTTGATGCAGTTTATAAGTGTGATGTGGCTCTAATGTCACACATTAATGTGTTCGTTTGATGTGGTAGGTTGTTTGGTGTGGCTGTCGTGTCACATATTTAACGGTACGTGTTTAGTATGGTTTAATTGTATAGTTGGCTCACTACATATTCAGCTTTGCCTGTTTGATGTGTTTCATTGCGTGATGCGTCTCTGATCTTACATATGTAATGCCTGTTGGATTCAGTTTATTGTGTGATGAGTCTTTCATGTTACATATTCAGGCATCTGTTTGATGTGGCTTATTGTGTTTTGAGGTTCCAATCTTACAATCTAACTGTGGTTGTTTGATGTGGTGTACTGTGTGATATGACTGTCATGTTACATATCAGATTGTGCTTATTTTATTGGGTTTCTTATGTGATGAAGCTCACGTGTTCTATACTTAATCATACCTGTTTTATGTAGTGTATTGTGCAATGTATCTCGCCTGTTCTATACTAAGTAATGCCCATTGGATGTTTATTGTGTAATGAGGCTCCTACGTTCTGTACTTAATATGTGCGTGTTTAACAGGGTGCATTGCTCGATATGGCTCGGGTGTTCTATACTTTGAGCACCTGTTTAATGGTGTATTGCGTGATGTGGTTCGTGTGTTCTGTACTTATTAGCGCCTACTTGATGAGGTGTATTGCGTGATGTCAGTTGCGTGTTCTGTACTTGAGTACTCATTTGTTGGAGGTACTGTGTGATATGGATCGTGTGTTTTGTACTTACATGCCTCTTCAACGGGTGTATTTTGTGATGTGGGTCACTGTTCTATACACAGTTGCCTGTTTGGTTGGGTGTATTTCTCGATGTCGGTCGTGTGATCTGTACTCAGTTGCCTCTCTGCCTTTATGTGGTTTTCATGTTACATAGTTCCTGTGCCTGTCTGATGTGGTTTATTGTGTGATGTGGATTTTATGTGTGGTTTATCATATGGCTCGTATGTTATAATAATTTACGTGCCTTTTTATATGCTTTGTGGTATGATATAATTCCCATGTTGTCTTGTTTTACGTTTGTATTTGATATGGTTACAGTATATGTGGTTCTCATGTGACGAATTTGGTGTGTCTGTTTGATGTGATTTACTGCAAGACGTTGTTCCTCTGTTACATGTTTAAAGTGCCCATTTGATTAAGTCTTTCGAATGAGACTATAAACCGAGGTTCTGTGTGTGAACGCACGCATAACATCTTGCACACATGTAAAATCCCATCACCAACTTTCGGAGGAGAAGGCCAGTTTGGCCGTTGGTATGGATGACACGTTACACATAGCATGCACCCTGCGTGAGAAATGGAAAGAATGAATGAAGGAAGGAAACTGAGTGAACGATATTGAACAATACTGACTGCATGACATGGGAAACGACTGAATGAAGCGCCAGCTGGAAGCTCTTCAATCGGCACTACCCAGGTAGGCAGCCCTTTGTGTAAACTAATGTGGATTGTAAAGCGTTTAGAGCTAGGTCTCTAACCGAGGATAGGCGCTATATAAGTATTCATGATGATAATTTGATATGGTCTGGAGGTCTTATGTACCTGTTTGATGTCATTTGTGATATCATCTGTTTGTTATCATACACACTTAATTTGACGTTTTGATGTAGTTTGTTGCTATAATAACTTTCATTTTGTTTAACCATATGTTATGTACCTCTTTCACATGGTTAATTGCACGATCTGCCTCTCATGTGTTTGCCTAAGTTTGAAGAACAGCAGAACCAAAATCCTTTTCTTCAGACCGAGATTGATAAAAAAAAAGAAGAAAAATCGAGCATATTTTTTCCTCCAGAGTATAATTTGTCATGGTGAGCACATTCTTCATAGAGCACCGGTCCTGACAAGTGTGAGTGGTTTACGACTGATCTGTTGAAGAGCTGATGTGTTCTCCATCATTGCTGACTGCCCACGCGTGAAACGACCACTCGGACATCCCATTACACCCCACCTCTCTTCCTCCCCCCCCCCTTCTCCGACCACTCACCCTCTGATCCCCACAAGTCTACGATATGGAACGCCAACGATGTCAGAGATGATTGAGAAAGAGCAGGAAACAGAAGGAAGGGAGGACAGGGAGTGGTAGAGAATGGAGATTAGGGTGAGGGGTGAGATGGAGGAAGGCAGGAGATGGGGAGGGTCCGTCTCCTTATACACAAGGGATGATGTCTGCTGTATCACCAGACAGCTCAGTTAAGAACGGGAATTCACAGAGCGGTGTTGGTACCTCATTCGTAAACGATGACGTCCAGACGCAGCATCAGTAGTGAAATACACATATACAGGAGAGACAGACAGACAGACAGATGGACAGACAGACAGATACAAGCACACACACACACACACACACACACACACACACACACACACACACACACACACACACACAAAACACACACACACACACATATACACAGACAGACTTTCAGACAGACGGACACAGAGGCACGCACGCATGCATAGGCGCATATAATACCGGATGCTTACCAGTTTCATTTTCAGGCTAGTGGTATTCATTGATCATTGAAACTCACGTTCCATTATGCCATCTAGTAGAAGTTAGACTTTCTTACTGTCAGACTCCATATGGAAGTTATGTTTTTAAGCTTTGTCATCAAGCAGTTTCTTTTTCTTAATTTTGTCCTTTCGTTCTTTCCGTTTTTTCTTTCTCGATTTCCTTTCTTTGTACCTTTCCTTCTCTTCTCATTTTAAACGAGGATGTGTCTGTCGCATTCGTATCACCCATTCATAACCAAAGGAAGATGATGATTTCGGGCTATGCTATTTGAGAATTTTCCTTTTTGTTGGCTATGCAATCGTCCGAAAGTTTTCAAACACCAAAATATATCTTCCAATTTTCTGTACAGATTAATTTTCTTCAGACACAAACAATGACTCATGTAGACTACGTAGCAACAGTGACATTTCAAAGTTTACTCCTCCACATCGGCATCAAGAGTATGACACATAAAAAGCACATTCGTGTGGGTCCTAGCTTGTGAAATCAAGAAAAAAAAGAAGAAAACAACGGTTTTGTAATTATACTGAGAAATAGCAAAAACAAAGTAACAAGCAAACGAAAGCAATGACAGATAGATTAACAACAGATAAAGACGTAAATGAATTTATGAAGAAACGCATAAACAAATGCAGAATGGAGCTCAACCTATCATTGTATCTGCAAAAAAAAACGTTATCAACAAGCTTACCTTCTGTTTGTGTGCTGGAAGAAAGTTTGTCATTTTTCTTCTTTTTTTTTTTTTCCTTTTTACTTTCATTTCTTTCTTTCTCTCTTGCTTCCTTCCTTCCTTCTTTTCTTTATATCTTTCTTCGTTGTTTCTTTCTTTGTTCGGTGTGTTGTGTTTCCTCCCCCGCCCTGGTTACCTCATCTCATCCTCTGCTTCTCATTAGAGAACCGAGCGTAAAAGGATTGGTTGTCTGCTGAAAGAAACGATTTCGCCCTTTTTCTTGGTTAAGTTGATCTTGTTTGCAATGACGATATGATGATTTTGTCGCTGGAATGGGATTTTGCCGTCTGGGGATGATTTCATCATCCGCTTTTCATTTGGTTTCCTTGCGAGGTGAATTACTACTTTCTTCAAATGTGTTTCTCGCTTCATATGACATTCTCTTGTGGCTGCCACATCTGGTCTCTGTCTGTCTTTCTACTCCTGTTTGCTTTCTGTTTGTCTGTCTATGTCTGTCTGTCCGCCAATCTGTCTGCCCGTCTCTCCTCTCTCTCTCTCTCCATCGTCTAAGTGTGTGTGTGTGTGTGTGTGTGTGTGTGTGTGTGTGTGTTTTGCGTGCGTGCGTGCGTGCGTGCGTGCGTGCGTGCGTGCTTGCTTGCCTGCCTGCCTGCCTGCCTGCCTGCCTGCGTGCGTGCGTGCATGCGTTGTGTGTGTGGTGTGTGTGTGTGTGTGTGTGTGTGTGTGTGTGTGTGTGTGTGTGTGTGTGTACACACGAGATAAAAAAAAATATAAGTACCCATCAGAGAGTGAGTGAACTATGGAATTGATTAAATAATCTGGGTATGAGAGAGAGAGAGAGAGAGAGAGAGAGAGAGAGAGAGAGAGAGAGAGAGAGAGAGAGGAGAGAGAGAGAGACATGTATTCTGTACGTCAGTCGGAGGAGAGTTCCGTCTTTGAGGCTCCGGTCCATTTCATTGATATTCGATATGTCTTTCGTGTTGGTAAGCCTGCTCTTATCAGACACATTTCGGAATGAAGTTTGGCTAAACAAAACAAA
>CM065728.1:45862457-45867457 GCA_033310375.1 Conus canariensis | reverse complement strand
AAGAACTTCCATATTTCGTATTTCCTTATTCAAAATGCTCATTTCGTGGTATTCATTCACTCTACTGTTTCTGTTGAAGCGTCCTCCGCGCTCCCCTGTGATTCAGAAATTAATTATTGCTTTTATGTGGCCTCTGCCCCCAGCAATCCCTCACCCCCCCATGCGGGCACACACATCCCCCTCCTCCACCCAATAACTGACTATCCAGACAAAAGAGATGTTTTGATTAGCAACTACGCATGCTTCGATGCAAAGACATTTATTTTTGTGACGTTGAACAGCATAGCGGGTTAAGACAATATGAATGGCCTTCACTTCTGCAAAAAGCTGGCAGCGTTAATTGATTTCCTAGCCTAGGGAACAACACTTTCAAAACATCATTTATCACGTCATCACGTGTCCCGGAAATTATGGAGATGTAGTTTCTAACAGCGATGAATATGGATAAAACATTTAAGGGACGAATTGAATGGGCTAGCTCGCTCGCTCAGTGATATGCAAAGCAAACACACACACACACACACACACACACACACACACACACACACACACACACACACACACACACACACACACACACACACAATTTATTGTACACTTGCATGCATACATGCTTACATGTATATCCCCTCCCCCTCCACCCTAACCCATGAACATTTACACACAGACACACAGACACACAGACACACAGACACACACACACACACACACACACACACACACACACACACACACACACACACATACACACACACACTAACAGGTACATGTTCTTAGAGAGAAACAGAAACAGTAAGATCATAGTTCACTGGTTAGGTCACTGGGGATAACCATTCATGACGTACAGGCTAGGAGACCTATCCGATGCTGCTGATACCGAACAGAACAATAGCAGATAAATGGACCAGTAAGAATAATAGTCTGTTCGTGGTGAGGGTCAGGGAATCGAGCCACCAGTCTTCCAAACGTGAGGTCGCCATTATGGTGAGAGTCGTGGAATCAAGCTCTTAATCTTGAGAGTGTGATCTGGCTGTAATGGAGTCACTGAACCTACTATGAGGTAGAAGACTGCCCTACAGATGGTCATTCAGGCAACAGTACTCCACTCACCGCTATCTCCTCTTTTCATTTCCCTTGGGAAAATGACTGTCTTTATGAGACTCTTGGCGCGACAACTGTGAATGTTTCGTTTTCTTTTCCCTGATGAAAGCAATACGATGACCACGAGGCCGTGTTAACCGCCCAGTCATGAAACGACCGTTGTGACGACATTTAGTTCTATAAGGTCGATGTCATGGACCAGCAAACCCGACCGAGGCAATGCAGTAGGTAGGGAGTAGCCATTTCATTCATGGCACTTCCTTCTTTCTCTGTTTTATGACTAGAACTCCACATTTCATCGTTTCGAAGGTTTTTGCGTACACGACTTTTTTCGTTCCACCGTAAGGTAGCCTCATTTGGTCTTCAGGAATGATGTCAAATGTGTGGATGTGTTGTATTTTCATATCATCCAGACCACTTTGCATGCCAAGGCCTGCTCTTATCCTAAAGGTGGAATGGGATTTCACGTGCATGAAATATATATATATATATATATATATATTGTTTTTTGAATGAGTTCAGTATGGGACAACTGTATAAAGTCTTATCCAATGACGACGAAAAAGTAAAGTCTGCACAGTTGCTAACGCCAAAGAGAAAACCTCTTCTGACCTGGCTGTCTTGAGAATTTTTTTCAACAGGTCTTGGAGCAAGAGCCTGATGCCTGACTAACCAGTCCCCATACATGGGATCAGAGTTTGTTTGATATCTGTCCACGCTTAAATGAAACATACTTTTAGTTGTGCTGTTTTGTAGGATGTGGCAATTCTTGGTATGTACCATAAACAATCGTTCTGTTTTGCTAGGTGTTTTTGAACTGAATGTGTGTGTGTGTGTGTGTGTGTGTGTGTGTGTGTGTGTGTGTGTGAGTGTGTGGTGTGAGAGAGAGAGAGAGAGAGAGAGAGAGAGAGAGAGAGAGAACAATGTAAATGGTAGAGCATTATGACACTTTCAGTATATGATACCATCGTCTGCAAGTGATATTTTTGCTAAAGGAAAAAAAAAACTTTCACACTAGAACATCTATACAGTCATTCACCAATGACTTAACAACAATGGTGACATATAAAGAAGCTACATTCACCAATGACTTAACAACAATGGTGACATATAAAGAAGCTACATTCACCAATGACTTAACAACAATGGTGACATATAAAGAAGCTACATTCACCAATGACTGAACAACAATGGTGACATATAAAGAAGCTACATTCACCAATGACTGAACAACAATGGTGACATATAAAGAAGCTACATTCACCAATGACTGAACAACAATGGTGACATATAAAGAAGCTACATTCACCAATGACTTAACAACAATGGTGACATATAAAGAAGCTACATTCACCAATGACTGAACAACAATGGTGACAAATAAAGAAGCTACATTCACCAATGACTTAACAACAATGGTGACATATAAAGAAGCTACATTCACCAATGACTTAACAACAATGGTGACATATAAAGAAGCTACATTCACCAATGACTTAACAACAATGGTGACATATAAAGAAGCTACATTCACCAATGACTTAACAACAATGGTGACATATAAAGAAGCTACATTCACCAATGACTTAACAACAATGGTGACATATAAAGAAGCTACATTCACCAATGACTTAACAACAATGGTGACATATAAAGAAGCTACATTCACCAATGACTTAACAACAATGGTGACAAATAAAGAAGCTACATTCACCAATGACTTAACAACAATGGTGACATATAAAGAAGCTACATTCACCAATGACTTAACAACAATGGTGACATATAAAGAAGCTACATTCACCAATGACTTAACAACAATGGTGACAAATAAAGAAGCTAAGAGTTGCAGCCCCATACTCAGCTGCTTTTTAAATTGAGTTTTATTTCCAACAAATTTGATTTGATTTTTTTTGTTTACAGTAATATTGCTTGACCATGACCACAATCGTGCTTATTGTAGTCTCAGTTCTTAATTTGATCTTTATTGTTACATCGGTTTTGCTACAGCCTCTGTGGGTCTTTCATGGAATTTTGTATCTCGTCTTTTGATGATTTTTTTTATCACCTTTACATTTCTTTTGTCTTTTACGGGGATTTTTCTCATTTTTGAACTATTAAGCCCATGTACAATGACCTTTCTGAATCTTTACTCTTTACTGTGCGTATTTTCCACTCCACGGTGACATGTGAGGACAAATCTTGTTCTGCAGCTTCTTTTGAGGATCTTCCCAAGTCCTGTGCACTATTTCATAAGAGAGCAAACATATACCATGATCAGACGCACGTGCGCACGTGCACACCCACCCACCCACCCACCCACACACACACACACACACACACACACACACACACACACACACACACACACACACACACACACACACACACACACACAGAGGCACAGACACAGACAGACACACAAACACACACACACTCACACCCACTTCCACTCTCTCGCATGCATGTACGCCCGTCCTCTCCTGTCTTACCATCCTCTCCCCTCCGCAAATATCCCTGCCCCCTTTTTTTCTGTCTGTCTATCTGTCTGTTTGTCTGTCAGTCTGTCTATCTGTCTCTCTCTGGATTAATCGTTTTATTGTTGTTGTTCGTTTGGAGTTCCTTCTGTCTTCATAGATTACTTCTCTTCCACAATTGCGCTCTTTTTCCTTTCTCTTTCCCCTTTGTTGGGGAACAACAATTTGTTTTATTACTCATTGAAATTACCTTTTCGTTCACCAGTCTCTTAGGAGGACACATCATTAGAAACGGCTGATTATTTTGCTTTCCTCGGAGCAGCAAAAGACTGGGTTGTTTTCCCTCTGTTGTGCATGTCCATTCTGGAAAGAAAGGTGCACTCTAATGGGGTGCATTGTGAAACAAGTCATATGGCCGTTTTCCTGTTTGTAAGTGATCTTGGTTTGTAATGGTACTGATCCGTTTCTTGATTGTGTGTCTTCATTGCTCTTTGTGCAGCCCAAACTTCCATTTCCTTCATTTCTGCATTGTATAAGAGTTCTCTGTCTAATGTTATGTTTCATTTTTCTTTTTTTTTGCCTGTGATTAAGGAGTATTGATTTTATCAGCAGCATTACTCCCTCTCTCTTCCATTTATTTGTTCTAATCAAGAAGTATTTTGTCACACGAAAAAGAATTGATGTGCAATTCTTTTGAGTTGCATATGTAAATGTTATATCATTCAAATGAACATTAAAAGTGATTATGGTGGGAAGAGTGTCACCCATCTACATCACAAATATCCTCAAACTGATAGGATTAAATCGCGAGAATTCCAAAAGATGTTTGATGATTTAAAGAGTAGGATATCGATCCTGATGCAAGAACGCCTGCCTGAGGTTTTGAAATAGACCTGACAAGACAATGAAAGCAAACGAAGGAACAAAATAAAAGATATAATGAGGCAGTACACACACACACACACACACACACACACACACACACACACACACACACACACACACACACACACAACACACACACAGCACCAGAAACGAAAGAACCAATCGATACAAGCGTACAATTGCTAACATGTGATGAAAAGGGTTGTCGCATCCAGCTAGCCAATGTGCTTAAAGCCAAGAAACAAAGGAAAACTTGGACGTGTGGATGTTTCATGCTGGAAGAAAAGGAAGTACGTCTTTCTCAGAATGGATAAAAGCGAAGCGACTGATACGAAGAAAAAGAGAAAGTTTGAAGAGTAGGCGGAGGACAAAACTGTGGAGGGAATAAGGATGGAAGGTGCTATTGAATGATGGTGGGGGAAGGGGGTGCTGGTAGTGGTTGTATGGTGACAGTGGTGGTCGTTAGAATCTAAAGGCATTCAATGTTCTCTCCGTCTCTGTCCTCTGTCTCTCCCTCTGTCTCTGTCTCTCTGTCCC
>CM065728.1:45847457-45854957 GCA_033310375.1 Conus canariensis | reverse complement strand
CCCTATAGGAGTGAGGGCATGTGCTTGTGCAATCACCTAGCCACTCACCATCAAAACACGAACTGTGTCTGTCTGTGTGTCTGTCTGTCTGTTTGCCTCTCTGTCTGTCTCTCAATCTGTCTGTGTTCCTGTCTGTCTGTCTGTCTGTCTGTCCATCTGTCTGTCTGTCTGTCTCCGTCTCTGCCTCTCTCTCTATTTCTTTCCATCTCTCTCTTTCTCACCTTGCTTCTCAACAATTATCAAGTTGAGAAACAAGAAGGTAACATACAACCAAACCAAACCAAACCAAATAAAGCATAATAGAAGCAACATGAATGTGCAACGCCGCATGTTCACACACCCACATACCCACCACCTATCCACCCACCTTCTGTTCGACTTCTCTGTCTGTCTGTCTGTCTGTCTGTCTGTCTGTCTGTCTGTCTGTCTGTCTCTCTCTCTCTCTCTCTCTCTCTCTCTCTCCTCTCTCTCTCTCTCTCTCTCTCTCTCCCATACAATTATGAGACTTGTTTTGTTTCATGTTTACCTCCCCGTAAAAAGGCCAAGGCTTTTAGGGATAAAAGATTTCTGCCTCTGTCCCGCTGTCCCTATCGGTCTGTCCGAATGTCTCTCTCTCTCTCTCTCTCTCTCTCTCTCTCTCTCTCTCTCTCTCTCTCCTCTCTCTCTCGCCGAAGGGAAAATTTCCCAGTCAGCAGATGGTCGTGCATCCTGGTGTCTTTACTTTGAATGATTGCCCTGCCCGTCGAAACTGGGACTTCCCAGTCGCCATGCTTCAACGTGCAATTCAGACTGCCGCCGGAAAATCCCCCCTTGGTATCGAACCACTCAAATAGCACGTCACACCCTGTCACAACCAAAGCATGCCTCTCTTTATTCTCTTCTGCGCCACAGCACATCTCACAAAACTCACTGCATCGTGGCACACTGTCCCTACGTGGCCTTGTCTCAATACTCCCTGAATGGAATCAATGGCTTGTAAGAGAGCAGGATCCTTCTCCTCACGTTCCTCCTGACACTAACCATGTCAGAGACAAGTCATCATTTTGCAACCATAATCCTTGAATGCTGTTACTGATATCAGCGTGGCAAACATGTGAATGAAGAGCTGTGCGGCAGAAAACGAGGACACACCTTAGCAAAAATTAAGGACCAGAAAGTTGAATTTGGCCAATTTCACAAATTTCCAAAGCTTTCTACTTTATTCCAAAGCTTTCTACTTTACGTCTAGTGACATACGTGCAAGGGACAAAACTTTCATCGAGTAGAGTGGTGTCCACTCACCTACAATAGAGGTATGATATACAGCAGAAACTCAAGATCAATTTTTTTTTTAATAGAAAAATGATAGGTTGCTTGCGGGTTGATTTAAGTTTTGTTGAAATTCGTAGTTTTTTTTTTCAAAAGATTTAAAGAAAATTATCTCTCAATATATAATTCATTTGTTACTGGTTATATATTTGAGTCATTTTAGTACATTAGTCATAATTGTTGCTGCTCATTTCAATTCTATACCACCAATCTCTTTGAGTTTATAACACATTG
This sequence comes from Conus canariensis, assembly GCA_033310375.1. Taxonomy (NCBI): domain Eukaryota; kingdom Metazoa; phylum Mollusca; class Gastropoda; order Neogastropoda; family Conidae; genus Conus; species Conus canariensis. The sequence goes on along the minus strand of CM065728.1, from coordinate 45,853,415 downwards.
AAATAGAGTGATATTTACATTAATGAATTAGGGAACACATTTTGATAGTCTTCAAAAGTTTAAAAATTGCTACGAAGCCTCGTCGGGGAAATTTTTAACACATTAAGATTTCAGATTCTTATTTATATATGAAGCAAAAGACATGTCATGCTAGTTTGCACATTTGTCCTTTTTCTCTCTTTTTTTTTTTACGTTTTCCATCTCTTGCACCCCTTTAAATTTGTCTGTCTGTCTGACTGACTGTTAGTCTGTCTGTCTGTCTGTCTGTCTCTCTCTCTCTCTCTCTCTCTCTCTCTCTCAGGTAAATTACTTCTTGTAGTCCATTCAAATGGTCCCCAGTGTGGAAGGGAAGGGTAGGGGGGGATGTTGAAATAATAGCAACAACAAAATCATGTTCTTGCTTTGTTTTAAAAAAAGTTTACTTTTACGCGTGTCTCTCGTACTGTGATGTTGGCATAGTCAATGTTAACAGTGGTCAGCAGCTGTAACAGAAATAAATCACACATATCGAGCAACACCCTGAGCGGCACGAAAAGCTATTTCCTCGCTCTAATAGCTAATACTTTCCCTGAGAGTTCCGTTTTCTTTCTTTGATTTTTTTTTCGTGGAGGAAAATGGGCCCATAAAGAATGCTGTTGTCAATTGTTCACGTTTCTGCGAAATGAACAATCTATAGCAAGTCAGACAGCAGGAACATATATTCAATAAAGAACGCGTGACAGGAGCAAACATCAACAAGATATCTGGTATTTTGTTAGACAGATACGAGGTTCAACGATTACTTTAGGAATGTGACAGAGTCTGAAAAAAGGATTATAGGTGCGTGACTCCATGTCTGAAAAAGGACTATAGGTGCATGACTCCATGTGGCCATGCACTCACCTCAGCCACCCCCAATCAATTACCAGTTCTCTCTCTCTCTCTCTCTCTCTCTCTCTCTCTCTCTCTCCTCTCTCTCCCTCTCTCCTAACTCCTCCTTCTCTTCCCTCACTCCCTCTCACACATCACAAAATGGTTGGAAGTCTCACTTTAATATTTACATAGTTTCTTTTTCAGATTCCTTCCTGTCATCGCTTACTTTATTACCCTTCTTCCAAATATCTGTGCAGTTGTCTGCTTTCACATGTTTGTGCGTGTCTGCAATTTGCTGAAAGCCAGCAGCACTCGTCGGAAAAGAATGGTCTGGACGCCTTGTCCATCTGACCTTTTCCCTCGTGAGATAAACGTACAGGCAGCATGTGCAAGGTTCCTTGATACAACTGTGAGAGCACTGTGAAGAGCCACGTTTTTCCGTTGGACTCTGCCAAATGCCAAAGGTAACACACCAGGAATTCCCATGCACAATCCGAAAGTAGCGTGCGTGCCACACACACACACACACACACACACACACACACACACACACACACACACACACACACACAGACACAGACACACACACACACACACACACAGAGACACCACACACACACACACACACACACACACACACACACACACACACACACACACACACACACACACACACACACACACGCATTCTTATCCTCCTTCAACTTTGGGGGGAGTGATGGGGCACCGGGTGTGATGACTTTTGCCCCGTGGATTTTTAACTCATCAAAACAACAAGATTCGTATGGTTGGCATGGGATAAGTTGAGAAAGAGGGACAACATTTTGACAGAGTAGCTTTCCTCCCTTCATCACGGGAAAATATATTGAACCATCAGAGAAATTGATGAGGACTCTCTCTCTCTCTCTCTCTCTCTCTCTCTCTCTCTCTCTCTCTCTCTCTCTCTTCTCTCTCTCTTTGGGGTTGATCAAAAGCAAATCAAAACGCACTCAGACTCAAACAACATGAACCTAAGATACAATCTTGTTATCGAAGTGCAAGCACGTTGATGTCTGCTTGTCTTAACGTGTTCGTTATAACAGAACATCATGATGTATGTGTGTGTGTGTGTGTGTGTGTGTGTGTGTGTGTGTGTGTGTGTGTGTGTGTGTGTGTGTGTGGTGTGTGTGTGTGAGTGTGTGTGTGTGTGTGTGTGTGTGTGTGTGTGTGTGTGTGTGTGTGTGTGAGTGTGTGTGTGTGTGTGTGTGTGTGTGTGTGTGTGTGTGTGTGTGTGTGTGTGTGTGTGTGTGTGTGTGTGTTATGATGAGTTACTGTGATGAAATCGTGTTTTAGGCAATGTTTGGCTAGAACCGTGGAACGTATAAATTCTCTTTTGTACTATTGTGAAAAAGTATGACCATGGGACCAAAGTCCACCGCTCTGAAATCCACGGGACGAAGGTCCACGACCCCGGGGCATTAACACTGACGAACAGTGCACCAGGCTTCTTCAGATCTGTCAACTGTATGCCAAGGTTTCGATCTCTGCAGTGTTTCCCTTTGACATTCTGCAATGCTGTCAGTCCATTATGTTTTTTTTTAAATCTTCCTCTCCGTCTTCCTCCCTCAGTTCCTTGGAGGATTGTTAAACCGAGGCCATTGGTTCGCTTTTATGACCAGCTAACGTAATTTTCTTTTCCTTATGGATCTCAGTAGATCTTCATATAGTCAAATGTACTATTCAATGGTTTGACGCACTTGTTAAATGGTAACAAGATCGTGATAGCTGATGTTTAGTATCTGGTGGCAAGACTTCATTTCTATGGCTAGTCCATAGCTGCATGCATATGGGAGGATGGCATATACATGCACACACAGAAGCCTGATCTGTGCATTATGCACGTGTTTTCATTCTTTTATATAAGATCAGACAGGACAGTGCTCAGGTTGCCTTGCAAGGGTTTCTTGTTTAGGTTCCTCTTTGCTAATGATGGATACTGGTAAATGAACCGTTGAACGATATCTAAACTCTCTCTCTCTCTCTCTCTCTCTCTCTCTCTCTCTCTCTCTCTCTCTCTCTCTCTTGTCTGTATCTATGTCTGTCTGTCTGTCTCTCTGTATACACATATGGGCATCTGGATTGTTTCCAGATTTTTGTCCATTGCATTTGAAAGCTGATATCCCCTTGTTCATAGGTTCTCAAACTTACGTGGCTACTTGGTTCCAAACAGAAATACTACATTGAACAGAAGAGATGCAAAGAGAAGTCACAGACGAGTTATGAAGCCCAAATCCTGACATCAGGGTAAGGAGGTGATATATGTGTTTTCAGACTGTAGGTGAAATCACCATTTGTTTTGACTTGTCCTGTGGGGTCTGATGTTTGCTATATTCTGATTTTAACTCCACACGCGTCTATGGTTTCTGCAGCGTTTTGGTGCATTTGGTAATTGTGGCGTGTGACCACATTCTCCCTGGAGAAATATGGTTTGTCGAGACTCTTACAGGGGGTGAGTGCACATCTCCATTAGCTGTCGGACGCCAGCCGCGACAAGTTTGGTATTTGGATTGTTCGGGTGCTCGGTGCACCTCTGCCTGTCAGAGGGAAAGACGTGCAGTGGATGACGGTGCTCGCTTTTTTTTTCCCTACTGGCATCAAGCGTTCTGTTTGTTCTTAGCCTGTTGTCCCCATTTTTCATCTCTACAACGCTATGTCAATCTCATTAGCTTTTCATTCATTTTTGGCGACTGTTTTCCTTCTTTCTTTTTTCTAATTTTGTAATTCTTTTCTTCGGCTTTACCTGCCACGATACCACTTGTTATGATATGAGTGCATGGCTGGCTGGTTCATTCATTTTAGTGTCTGTTCATGGTTTGTAGTCTGTGTTAATGACTTCAAATGTAACGCCCCAATGGATGTCGGACCATGGTTATCCTTGGGACAAAAGTGTGTGTGTGTGTGTGTGTGTGTGTGTGTGTGTGTGTGTGTGTGTGTGTGTGTGTGTGTGTGTGTGTGTGAGTGGTGCGTACGTGCGCGCGCGCGCGTGTGTGTGTGTGTGTGTGTGTGCGTGCGTGCGTGCGTGCGTGTGTGTGTGTGTGTGGTGTGTATGTGTGTGTGTGTGTGTGTGTGTGTGTGTGTGTGTGTGGTGTGTACAGAGCATGAAAGAAGAGGAATGGTGAAGAAGGAGTAGAGGAGAGGCAGGATGAGAGAAGGGCATGTTAGTCAGTTTTAGAACATATTACTGACCCCCTAAAATGTTAGTCTTACTGTTTAACATGTTTTGGATTCTATGCAGCACATCAGATTTTTTTCCCCATGTGCAACTTTGTATAAATTCGTGGGTGGGCACGATTGTGTGAACGCACAGATGGGAACAAAACAAATGTAGTCAAGTTTAGCAAGCAGACTGCAGCGGAAGGACTGTGTGCTACCTACGTATGGCTTGGACACAAACTATTCAAACTTTCGAGATATACGTACTTTTCACGATATTCCATACTGCAGTTTTTGCAAAACAAATGGAGCAATTGACCTTTAACAGACGCCTGTTACCAGCCTCAGTGGACTGCGAAAATATCTCTCCAAGTACTGATGGAAACGAAAAGTAGAACTTTTTCCGAATATTTAGTTTTGTCCCGTATTGTAGGAGTTTATGGCAGAGATATAAGAATATTTGAAACAAAAATGTGAAAATCGCGCCACACTGTTTTTTGTTGTTGTTGTTTGTTTGTTTGTTTGTTTTTGTCAAAGAAGTTAAACAATTGGGCACCTTCTAAACAATTCCCTAAAGAATTTACAAGTGCAGAGTTAATCATACTACATCAAAATTCCGAACGCCAACAAGTGAGCTGAAATACAGTGACGCAAAAGAAAGAGCGCATGCATAGATATGTTCTATTATCATTTGATTTAAGAAAAAAGTGGTAACACAATACACCTACATATTGTGTCTAACTGTGAGACAATTCCAAAGTGTTATTTTTATATACCAGACAGTCTAGAATTATGAACCCCATTTTCTGTTGACTGCTAAACTTTTCACTCCCAAATCATTGTGTCCCAACTTTAACGTAGGAACACTAGGAGTCCACAAATTAAACTTATTTCCTTTATACATGTTGGGATATGGTATTGAACAGATTTATCGATCTCAAACCTTAGGACAAAAGTATTTCTTTTCGCATATAAGAATTCTTTTCACAGAAGCAGGGCGATTTCTACCAATTGACCTGGCTCTTTCACGACTTGACTTTTATCGTAACCCCCGTTCAGCTCTCAGTTATCTACTTTTCTCTCTTTGCCTTTTTCTCTGTCTTTGAGTGTCAGTGTGTGTGTGTGTGTGTGTGTGTGTGTGTGTGTGTGTGTGTGTGTGTGTGTGTGTGTGTGTGTGTGTGTGTGTCTCTCTCTCTTTGTCTTTGTCTCTGTCTCTATCTCTGTCTGCCTGTCTGTCTGTCTCTGTCCGTGTGTGCGTGCAAGTATATGAGCGCGTGTATGTGTGTTTTTTTGGGGGGGGGGGGGGGGAGTAGGAGGGGGAAATTGTGTGTGTGTATAGTTAAGTACAGATGCATGTCTATTACCGAATACAGCTTTATTTTCTTATTGGGGATAATGAAAGGAAGGGAGAAGACCGGGCCAGGGAAAGGGGATCATGAGTAGAGGGAATTGAAAAATGGAGACACCACTTCCTGGTTTTAGCGGACGGAGTGTGAAGAGTGACAGAGAGACTTGATGCATGAATTCCACCGCGAAGAAGAGCGAAGAAGCGAAATTTCTGAAAAAGGATGGGAAAATGATTCAAAGGCGTGTGATCCAGTGTGTGAGAAAGGAGCGGGAAGGACAGCAAAGTGTTGGATAGAATCCTTACACAGACAGTAGACAGTCTGCTGGAGGAAGTATGTAAAGAAAAAACTGTGGCGGAAAACGAAAGTTAGAAGGTATATTTTGGGTCCCTGTCACCAAATTTCCACAGCAGCAGTGCAGTGTCTCCATAGGTGAGTTACCTCATAACGACCAGATATTGATTTTTCTCTGTGGACTGTCGATATTAAGGTCGGAAGAGGATTGACCCTGGATATGACCTTGTGGGCGAAGGCGAGAAGGGAGCAGCGAGGGAGTAATGCCACTGAA
>CM065728.1:45832457-45839957 GCA_033310375.1 Conus canariensis | reverse complement strand
GAAATGTTGGACAGTGCTATGTTCTTTTCAATTCACTCTTCCTCGTCATTTTCGATTTCCCTACTTGCACAATCCCGCCCACCCAACCCCCACTAACCCCTCCCACCTCCTTGTCCCTCTCACCATCCCTCTGCCATCCGTCTTTAGTTCTCGATACTGAACATTGTGTACAGTACGTCGATCACATAGAGGATGTCGCTATTTACGTTGCACTTTAAAACAAGATACAAACACGAAAACAAGAAACAAAGAACCAACCGCTTTCCCCCCAAACAAGCAGCATAATTGTTATTATCATTCTTCTTCTTCTCAGTATTATTATTATTATTATCATTATCATTATATTATAACAAAGCATTTTTAGAACGTCTAGCCGAAGGTTCTAGGCGCTGACAATCCCCACTCTCGTGTACACAACGGGATGCCTACCTGGGTAGTACCGACTGAAGAGCTGCCTGCCGGCGCTTGATTCAGTCGTTTCCCGTATCATCCAGTCAATATCGTTCACTCAGTTTCCTTACTTCCTTTATTCTTTCCATTTATCACGCAGGGTGCATGCTATGTGTAACGTGTCATCAGTACCAACGGCCCAACTGGCCTTCTCTTCCGAAAATTGGTGATGGGATTTCACGTGTGTGCAAGATGTTATGCGTGCATTCACACACGGAACCTCGATTTATAGTTTCATTCGAAGGACTCTTGGGGAAATGGAGTCAGAACCAATGTTATCTCCGAGGGAAAAAAATCCCCCTGTACCGAAACGGCCCGGCGGAGATTCGAACCCGCAACCCCAGGATCACCACGATACCGAGTCCGGCGCTCTACCAACTGAGCTATTCCGGCCCCCATATTTAAACAACTATCTCCTTTCTGACGTCCAGCCTATAAAGACAACACTTGTGCTTGTTTCCATTGAAAATGAAGTGGATATAAACAAACGAACAAAAAAGCAAAATAAAAATGCGGGTTGTTTCAATTTTTCATCATCATCATCATCGTCATCATCATCATCATCATCATCATCATCATCATCATTGCCATCATCATCATCTCTCTCTCTCTAAGAGTGAGAATGGATTGGTTTACCGTTAAATGTACGGAATATATTTGAAAACCCTGTCTATCTGTCTGTCTCTCCCCCTCTCTCTTAAAGATAAGAGTGGAACTGAATTCCTTTAACATCAACATCATAAAGGACAGAATATATTTGAAAACTCTCTCTCTCTCTCTCTCTCTCTCTCTCTCTCTCTCCACACTTCACGACACATCACCTCACAAAACGCCACAAATTACCACAGACCACACCACCCTACACATCATCAATCACCTCGCATCATACAACAACACGTCACGTGCACCCTTAAACAACACATTACATTAACCAACAGTTTTCAACACAGCACAATTACCCATGAAACAAAGAAAAAAACCAAACTGGATCTACTTTCCCAATAAAGTAGTTTAAAACCGGGCTTCCGGCCGGCCTCTGATGTCAGCAGGCCACAGGTTTCCAGCGCTCTGAGTGTTTTGAGAGAGAGGTGTGTATAGGAGAGAGTGGATGCTCCAAATATAGTACAGAGTTTTGCTGTGTTCAGTGGTAGGTATTTATTTGTCTATTTCCGTGACAACAACGTCTCGATCGAAGCCCGGAGGAAAAACAAGGCCAGTGAACCAGTGTAGGGCCCGGGGCAAAATGGCGGTGGCCGGTGCGGCCCCGTCAGTGGACCCAGTGTATGTGACCGCGCGTGCTTTGCCGCAGTACGAGTCCCTTCCAACAACCTACGACATCTGTGTAGCAGCAGAAGCGGTGTCAGGAAGGGGAACGATTCGGGGAGCACAGCGAATTAGAGGACTGTGGCAAATTTATCCCAAACAAAAGAAAGACAGAGACACACTATTGTTGGAAGGTTTTCTTTTCAGGGGGGCACGAGTGGCTCTATTAGACACGAACCCCTTCAGTGTTAGAGGACAGGGGGAGGAGAAACCTTCCACGAAACTGTGGGTGGATAATGTTCCACTGCACATCCAAAACAAAGACATTGAAGACGCGCTTAAAAAAATTGGTGTGGAGCTACGCTGTGCAGTGCGAAACGAACTGGCACGAACCCCAGGGGGACAGTTGACACAGTTCGAAACTGGCCGCAGATTTGTGTACATTACACTACCACGCACACCTCTGCTGCCAGTTTTAAAAGTTGGTGTGTTCACTGCAGGCATCTTCTATAGGGAGATGAAACAAAAACTCAGATGTGGCAAGTGCCTGCAAGAGAACCACGTGGCAGCGAACTGTGAAAATCAGGTTGTCTGTAAAAACTGCCTACAGCCAGGGCACAAGAGAATTGACTGTCCGAAAGATATGCCAGAAGCAAATGAACCGAGCGACCAGGCCAGTGCCGAAGTACCCGCCGGACAACACACCCGCACGGAGGTGGTGGGGAATACAAACGTAGGCCTAACGGTACCACCGCAGCCGCACAAGGCGGGGCCGGCGTGTTTCGGTAGACCTAACACGGAACACAACACACGAAAAGAGGGGGAGAAAGCAGACAACACCACGCCACGCGGCACTGCGGAGAGTGGCGCATCAGGAAGAAAGGAAAAAAGAGAGAGAAGCGAATCGCCTACGGACGAGCTCGAAGCGAAACGCCCAACAAAGATGCCTGAGCGTCAACAGGGGGAAAGTGAAGAGTCAGGGCTAGCAGACGAAAGCGGAACCTGATGTGTGCACACGGCAGACGGACTGACCTCACCCTTTCGACCTACAGTTTTGAGTAACGGACTAACGATTATGGTATTCTGATTTATTAATGCCTTTTCCTATGAAGAATAACAGCATATGTTTTGGTACACTTAATGTACGTGGCTTTAGAAATAAGCTAAAAAGAAGAACAACATTTAATTTCATGAGGAAACAAAACATAGACATCTTATGTCTACAAGAAACATACGTAACAAAAGATATTATACAAGAAATCAATGCACAATGGACAGGAAACGCCTATTACAGTCCAGGCACAAACAGAAGTAATGGACTCATCATTCTCATAAATGATAAACAAATGAAAACAGAACTCATCCAAGCAACAGATCGAATACTGTTAATAAAGGTTGTATTAGAAAATAAAACTAATGTCATAGCTAACTGCTATGCCCCTAACTCAACAAGTGATAAACTAACATTTCTAAATCAGCTTAATAGAATACTACAAGGACAAGACTATGATCATCTTTGGGTCATGGGAGATTTTAATACAGCAGTACACCCCATTGACAACATTTCAGGAAAATCTCACCCACTACAAGAAAGAGAAGCTCTTTCGGATTTATTAACATCCTATGACTTAAAAGATACATGGCGAACATTCCATCCTGATGCCAGAGATTACACTTGGTCCAAATCTACCCCGTTTATTGCAAGAAGAATTGATTACATATTTTGTGATGCTTTTTCATACACATCCATACGAGGAACAAACATTGAAATATTCCCACACTCAGACCACAAACTTGTGAAAGTTGAATATAATACGAATAAATTCCAAAGAGGTCCAGGATACTGGAAATTTAACAGCTCATTGCTGTCAAAGGAAGAGTTTCTCAATGAAACGACTGACTTCATTGATGCCCACTTTATTCAGTATGACAAGGAAGACCCACAAAAGGCATGGGAAATGTTTAAAGTAAGATATAAATCATTCTGTATAAACTTTTCAAAGGGCACTAAAATTTGGCCTCGGCAGAAACAAACCAAAGTCAAACAACTGGAAGAAATTGAACAAAAACTGTCGTACAACCCCTTGGATAAAGGCCTAGCAACAAAAGCACATCAACTTAAAAAAGAAATAGAACTGCAAGAATTAAAAGACGCACGCGGCGCTCAAATTCGATCAAGAGTCAAATGGATCGAAGAGGGTGAGAAGAACACTAAATATTTTCTGCGCTTAGAAAAGACACAAGGAGCAGCAAACACTATTGCATCACTGTGTGTAAATCAGTCATTAACAGACAATCCCCAAACAATACTAGATGAAATTAAGCAATACTACACACAGCTATATAAAAAAGACACACTACTTAAACATGGAGAGACGATAAAAGACGATTTCCTAGCTGATGATGCCTTCCCCACACTCACAGATGAAGAAAAAAAATTCTGCGACAAAGAAATTACATCAGACGAGCTCACGCAAGCCCTTAATCATTTAAAAAATGAGTCTGCACCAGGGAGTGATGGTCTCACACCACTCTTCTATAAGAAATTCTGGGATAAATTAAGACAACACTTACTGAATTGTATTACCGCTTCACTTGAGCAAGGTGAACTATCCTTTTCTATGAAAAAAGGAATCATAACATTAATACACAAAGGCAACGATCTAGACAAACATAACCTCGCTAATTACAGGCCAATTACACTCACAAATACAGACTACAAAATATTCACAAAGGCACTAGCCTTGAGACTGCAGAACATAATAACATCAGTCGTTAGCGAAGACCAAGTAGGATTTATAAAAGGCAGAAACATAGCCTTCCATTTGAGATTCTTTGATGATCTCACTACATACCTCAACAGAACGAACCAACCAGGTGCCCTACTTGCACTAGACTTCTCTAAAGCGTTCGACACCCTGTCTAAAGACTGTATCCTAGAAACGCTTGATTTGTTCAATTTCGGCCCACGATTTAAAAAATCGGTTTTAACCGTTATGGAAAACACACAAAGCTGTATTCACAATGGTGGCTGGTTATCTGACTGGTTCCCAACAGAAAGAGGCATTAGGCAAGGTTGCCCACTCAGTCCTCTCCTCTTTGTGATAACTGTTGAAACACTAGCTATCCGAATAAGGAACAGTAAAGATATCCAAGGAATTAAGTTAACACAAAACCCTGACGAAAGAAACGCGTCCAGCTGTACTAAAATAAAACAATTTGCGGATGATACAACACTGACCCTTAAAGATGAACAAGATATTCAGGAAGCCACAAACATAGTTGTAAAATTCGAGGATTTCTCCGGCCTAAAGCTAAATAAAAGTAAGTCAGAAGGTATATGGTTAGGATCACGTAAGTGTGAAACGGGCACTGTTAATAATATTCCTATGAAATCTGGTAAACTCAAAGTTTTAGGCATTTACTTCTCGGCAGACAAAGAAATCTCTGAGATCGAAGAAAACTGGAAAGCCAGAGTAGATAAGATTACCAAAATCATCAAGCAATGGGAAAACAGAAACCCATCCCTCTATGGTAAAGTTATTCTTATTAAAACATTTCTGCTGTCACAATTCTCACACGTATTGCAAGCAGCATCCATACCAAAACAAACCCTCCACACTATTAATTCACTGATTTATAGGTTCCTATGGAAAAAAAAGTTCAACAATAAAAAAGCATTTGAAAAGATAAAAAGAGGTGTCCTTAGCCTAGAAAAGGAAAAAGGCGGCCTAAGTATGATTAACATCGAACATCACCAACAAATGCTCCTAGTCAAATGGGCAGCAAGACTCCTCAAACAAACCAAAGCTCACTGGAGCATCCTCGCGCGAAATAATATGTCACCTTTCCAGAACAGCTACTGCGTTTTTAACTGTAATGTTGATCCTAAAAAATTCAAGGATTAGAAAAAGTTACCTCAGTCTTTTGGAAAGACGTAATAATTGCAGTTACCACCTTTAACAAAGACCGACCAATAGAGAATGTTAAAACAGAACCTCTGTGGAACAACCGAAATATAAAATACAAAGGAAATACATTGCAGTTTACAAAATGGTATAAAGCAGGTATCCTTCTCGTTCAAGATCTTTGGCGAAATGGACGTATAATGACCTTTAGAGAAATAGAAGAAAAACTAGGCACTTCCCCAAACCTTCCATTCGAATACAATGCGCTGGCAAACGCAATCCCATCCACATGGAAGCAACAACTTGCTAACATTGATCACAAAGACGAACCCCCTACTGATGTTGCAACAGACGAAGGAAACCTCACAGCTCTATCAAATAAACAAATCAGAAAGGTTTTTGCCCTAAAGCAAAACCATGAAATATGCGCGACACACTTTTGGAAGCGTAAATTAAACATCAACATTGAAGACTACTTTAACGTAGCCTATGAATGTACAAAGGAATCTAGACTGAGACTCCTTCATTTTAAATTCCTTCACAACATTTACCCCACCAACATATTGTTACAAAAAATGGGTGTAGTGGAAACAAATAAATGCCACTGGTGCAAAGAAATAGATTACATTGAGCACGCCTTCTATTCCTGCCCTAAGTTATCCACATTCTGGAACCAAGTAAAACAGTATATTCTCACACGCTACAACATACAGATCCCTATGAATGTAACAACAGCTCTGTTTGGCGTTACCAAAACAGATGTATTCACAGATAAATCAAGAAAACAAGTGAACATAGTTCTATTAATTGCAAAACTTTCTATTTCAAAGTTTAAATATGGCAAGTGTAAAAATCTGGAACTGATATTTGAGACTGAACTAATTTTACGAAATATATGAAAAACCGCATGTTGAATATTCAAGAATAAAGAAACAAAACAAAATAAAACAAAACGAAAACAAAGAGAGAGAGAGAGAGAGAGAGAGAGAGAGAGAGAGAGAGAGAGAGAGAGAGAGAGAGAGAGTAATGCATGAACCTAATGATGTGTCATATATTGGGGACATGTGCATGCGGAAAAAAAAAAAAAAGAAAAGAAAAGAAAAGAAGGAAAAAAAAAAGGAGAGATGATGAAAAAGGGAATCAAATTATAATAGGTACATAGAATACAGACTAACAGGATGACGAATGAATGATTTAACGAAAATAAAACTTGGCCACGGAGAATCACAGCGAACGGCTACAGCTGGGAACACCAGGCGAACGAAAAGTGGAAGTGAGCGAAACGGCAACCATGAAGCCGAAGAAAACCAATGTACATGGTGCTGACGCGAGCGCAGCCACAACACAGAACATCCCTTGCCTTTGATGGAAACAAGAGAGAACTCGACCTTCCAAGACACGAACCCACACCACTATGGGTTCAACTTCTTACTGAAGAGAACGCCGTACTGAAGAATGAAGACCTCCGCCGACAGAAAGTCAGAAGTGAACAGAAAGGAAGACAGTCAAGACACACCGACGACGATGAACACTCTTAGAGAGAGAGAGAGAGAGAGAGAGAGAGAGAGAGAGAGAGAGAGAGAGAGAGAGAGAGCTCATATTAATGCATGCGTAACTTATGTCCATTAATAATAGAAATTAGCAATACAAAGTAAAGAAAAAAGATTCCCGTCAACTGCTCTTCCTCTTGGTAGGAAACAGTTGAAAATTCTGATCTCCAAAAAAAAAAAAAAAAAAAAAAGAAAAAAAAAAAAAAAAAAAAAAGAGAAAAAAAAAAAAAAAAAGTAGTTTAAAACCGACAGCTGTATATGAATAACCATACCACTAAGTCATATTGCACAGTAATATTCCCATCTCACATGACAGTCTAGGCTACGCG
>CM065728.1:45822457-45824957 GCA_033310375.1 Conus canariensis | reverse complement strand
GGTTACTGGCTCTTCAACAATAGTCGTTTGAGGAATGAAGAGTTTGTACAGAAAATGAACAATATGTTAGATTCCTTCTGGTTAGAGAATGATCATGTTAACAGTGTAGAGAAACGGGAGTTATGTAAATTAGAAAATACGGAACTTGTGCACTGAATTTGGTAAAAATTTGTCTTGTAAGAAGAAAAACGAACTTCTGCAACTACAGAGTCGCCTTCAGCAAACAGAGAGAAGAATAATAGATGACCCCCAAAATGAACAGCTTCAGACAGATCTCTTGAATGTAAAGCAAAAACTGGAATTATTACAGATTGAAAAAACAAAAGGTGCACAAGTAAGAGCTAGAATTAAATGGATTGAAGAAGGTGAAAAGAATTGAAAATACTTTTTAGGCATAGAAAAATCCAGAGGCAGAAAAAAAATTAATCACTCGGCTTGTTAGGGACTCAAGAGAAATTATTACTGGCCAGAAAGAACTACTACGGGAACAAGTGTCATATTATAAAACGCTATATAATCAGAAAACAAATGTTGCAGATGTAAAGGCAGCTATAGATAGTTTCTTAGAGGAAGAGACCATGACGAGATTAGAGGAAGAAGATGCTACATTATGTGAAGGTGCAGTAACCCTGAAAGAAACAACTGATGCTCTCAAGATGATGAAAAATGATTCCGCTCCGGGAAGCGATGGAATAACCACCGAATTTTATAAATTCTTCTGGAGCAAAGTAGGTCGTCTAGTAACCGATTCGTTTAATGATTCATTTAATAGAGAAGAACTGTCTTTTACACAAAAGCAGGGAGTCATAACATTACTTCTCAAAGGTAATGATTTAGACAGAGACAAGTTAAATAACTGGCGACCTATTCCATTAACAAATACTGATTACAAAATACTGGCAAAAAGCTTAGCGGTGAGATTAGGAAGGGTGATACCGAAATTGGTTAACGAGGATCAGGTAGGGTACATAAAGGGTAGAAATATAGCAACAGCTGTAAGAACGATAGATGATGCGATAAATTATTTAAACATAACGGGTAAATAAGGATACCTTGTGGCTCTAGATTATTCCAAAGCTTTCGACTCCATATGTAAAAAATTCATCTTGCATGCTTTTAAAGTGTTTGGTTTTTGCAGTTCTTTTCAGACATGGATATCGGTTTTAACCAGCAATTGCCAAAGTAGCATTAACCATGGTGGATGGATCTCTAAGGCTTTTGATGTTAATTGTGGAATTAGGCAAGGCTGCCCATTCTCTCCCCTTGCCTTTATTTTAGCGGTAGAGATTTTAGCAATAAAGATAAGAAACAGTACTATCTCAGGTATTATGACACCAAAAAATGATGTTAACGCTGTATTGAAAATAAAACAATTAGCTGATGACACGACACTATTTCTTAAAAATAGAGAGGATATGATAATGTCTTTAAACATACTTAACTCGTTTGAAAACTTTTCAGGACTTAAACTGAATTTGCACAAAACCAAAGCAATACGACTAGGTAAAGGAGGAGAAGAACGGAATTTACCGTTTCCCATCGTCGATAAAATAAAAATCCTGTGAATTTTTTTCCAAACAGAAACAATGGCTAGAAATATTGAAGATAATTGGAAAAGTCGAGTTAAAATAATCCATGATTTGATAAAACAATGGAGTAGAAGGGATCTCAGTATACATGGCAAAATTGTTATAGTTAAATCCTATATTGTCAGCCAATTGACATTCGTTATGCAATGTACAGGTATCCCGGAAGTAATTCTTAGGCAGGTGAACACATTGTTGTATAGGTTTATTTGGCAAAGAAAATTTAGCAACCGTAAAGCTTTCGAAAAGGTGAAAAGAAAAACAATGGAAAGTGACTATAGTGAAGGAGGACTTCAAATGATTAATATGTTAGAATTTCAAAAATGTTTGTATTTACAATGGGCTGGAAAGCTGTTTTGTGCTACTAACGAGAATTGGACCTTTATACCCAAATGGCATTTGGGTAAACTTGCTACAGAACGAAATGTTTTTAGGATAAACTGCAGATCAAAGTAGTTACAAAAAGTGAGTGAAATAGAAAACGACTTTTGGAAGGAAGTCATTATTACATACCTAGATAATAAAAAAGAAATCAAATTACAGGATGTAAACAGCAAGAACGTTCATAGTCAAATGCTATTTCATAACACTCTAGTACAATATAAGAGCAAGGTTTTGTATTTTCAAAATTGGTTCGAAAATGGATTTGAATGTGTTCAAAACATAGTGCATGCACATGAAAACCGACTCTTGAGTTTAGAAGAAGTTTCAACTGTAACAGATAAAAATAAAGCAAATGTAATTTTTTAATATAACGCTCTTTGCAACGCAATTCCAAGACAATGGATGAACTGGATTCAACGTGGCGAAATGAGTCGTGAAAACATCCATGTGGAGTCCTGCATTGCAAGTGAGTTTAATGTAAAACCAAAGAAAATAAAGACCTTATTATTAAAAGCGGGAGATGAAATAAA
>CM065728.1:45812457-45814957 GCA_033310375.1 Conus canariensis | reverse complement strand
GTTTTAGTACACAAAGTATCTGGGTTTATTCGTGTAGTAAGGTACGGTGCACTGACCTTTCATTCATGAGTGAATGCGATGCACACACGCGCCTCCCCCCTTCTCTCAAAGTGAATAAATTTCCAACACTTTCTGCTTTACGTCTTGTGATATATATGCAACAGTCTGATTTTCCATCAAGTAGGCTGCAATCCACTTATCAGCATCAGAGCTATGACACGCATCAGAGAATTAAATCCCTTTTTTATTTTAAGTGATGATTCCGGATTTCTGAAAGGTTGATTTTGTTCTCTTGAAGTTTGAAGTTCTTTTCACAGAAAATTGTCTCTTAATATATGATTTATTCATTACTGGTCGCATATTGAGTCATGTTGGTGTACTAGTTACAGTTGGTCATCTCACCCCAATATCCCCAAATCTCTTTTACACATCTCCTTCAGTTTGGATGCTGCTGTACTGGTGAAGGTATGATACACTATTAAAAAAGAGCGAAATTTTCATTCATAGATTAGGAACTCAATTTTAACAGCCTTCAAAAGTTTTTTTTAAAGATGAAATCGCCAAGAAACTTTGTAGGGAAACTCTAAACACATGCAGATTCCACATTCTGTCCGACGTAGAAAGTAAAGACGAGTTACGCTTGTTCACTTATTTGTTCTTTTTCTTCTTTTATGTTTCCCACATTTACCGCCTTCTCTGTCTTTCTGTCTGCCTGCCTACCTGTCTGTCTTTGTCTGTCTGTCTATCTGTCTGTTTGTCTATCTGTCTGTCTGACTGTCTCTGTCTGTCTGTCTGTCTGTCTGTGTCTGCCTGTCTGTCTCTGTCTTTCTCTCTCTCTTTTCTTCTTCTTCTTCTCCCAGGTAAATTAATTCCTGAAGTGCATTTCCATATACCCCAGTGGGGGAAGGGAGGGGTGAGGGTGTTGAATAACAACAAAATCATATTCTCGCGCTGTCTATTTTGAGTGGATAAACACTGCGCCATGAAAACGTTTACTTTCACAAGTGTCTGCCGTATTGTCATGTTGGCACAGTCAATGTTGACATAGGTTAGCAGCTTTGACAGAAATTAATCACACATAGTGGAGACGCCCTGAGTGGCACGGAAACTATTTCCCTAGCTCTTATAGCTAATACTCTCCATTAAGTGTTTCGATTTCTTTGGTTTTCTTTTGTTCATGGAGGAAAATAGGGCTATGAGGAATGCCTGTTGTCAGTTTGTCACGTTTGAGGGAAATGAACAGTCTACAACAAGTTAGACTGTAGGAGCAGATGATCGATACAGAACGTGTTACAGGAACAAACATAGAAAGAATGAAAGATGTTTGATATATCGAGAAACAAGTACGTGGTTCGGCGATTATTATGAGCACACACAGACACATAGACAGTCGAATATTTCATAACATTTGATGAACATGCGATAACATCAATACATGATTTACATATATTACACTTGAATCAGTAATGGCCCTGATTAACACTTCATATGAAACTGTTACTTGGCATGATTTTTATAGAATACATAGTTTGTCCTCATATCTTCTTTATATTCAGTTTTTTTTTCTCTCCACGTATTGCAGTGTTTTTCATCGTTGCCTGAAGTGTTTGCTTATTTGTTTTTAAGTTTTTTTTATTCCTAGTTTATTTCTTTATCTCCAGTTACATCGTCCGTTAACTTTCCACAGCAGTCAGAATATCTATAAACCACGAAGTTCGGAATATCTATAAACCAGGAAGTTCAGTCTACAAGTTTAAGTTTTTGCACTAAATTTGTTTCATTGCTACTACAAGATTTTCTTTAAATAAAGTTTTGTGTGAACCAAATAATGAAGATGGCAACGGATGTCAAACACATACATCTAATTCAGTGGTTTGATTTTAATTTGAGAGCAAACAACCAAAAGACCCCTATCTCACTGGATTAAGGTTTGAAACTGGCTCAAGAGAAACAATTGACAATTTACAATTCTGAGGATACATATTGGATTCACGGTAGTGTAGAATTCGACACCTGCTTAAAAGCTGGCCTGAGGGTGCAGACGCAGCTTTCAGGCCGCCATCAAGGCCTCGAGAAGACTGTCGGATTCATCGTAGCGGCAGGATTGAAGATCTGACGCAACCAGTGAAATCGTCCACAGAAGAAGAAGAAGAAGAAGAAGAAGAAGAGGACATTTGCAATATCACTTCAGGTAGAGCTTTCACGGCGACCTCAAACAATGATGACTGTTTCTTGACATGTATCAAGTCATATACATCGCTGATCAAATGTGTCGGTCACAAAAAAGTCTGCGGATATCTGTAAATCACAAAACCCAACACATATGTATCCGTTGTTTGTTAGACACAGAGGTGATTAACGAAACATGAATTATATATTATTTGACCTGGCTTCTTTCCATAATATTTCTTCTTCAATGCAAATATGATAATTGTTGTCTTCAAGGGCTCATGGGAAGAAACGAAATTTTGCTTTATCACATGTCATGACTTTTTCCCAT
>CM065728.1:45792457-45807457 GCA_033310375.1 Conus canariensis | reverse complement strand
GCATGCGCAGTGATTAAAGCACAGCATGTACTACGGTAGATTTCATTGGTTGCGTCAGATCTTCAATCCTGTCGCTATGGTGAATCCCAGTCTTCTCGAGGTCTTGACGGCGGCCTCAAAACTGCATCTGCACCCTCGGGCCAGGTTTAATGCAGGTGTCAAGTTCTATGTTACCATGAATCCAATCCTCAGATTTGTACATGGTGAACTCATTCAGCTATCAGATGACAACTCTGCTGTGTGGCCGCGTTGGCACCACAGCTGCAACAGATGCAGTGTTAAGAAAGACGGATTAAGTTGTGTGAAATGATGTCATTGATAGCGCACAGACAATGGTTGGAAAGCAACAACAACATTAACACATATGCACACATGAACACACACATGCACACATTCACTCACACATATGCATGAAAATACGCGCGAGCACGTGTGCTCACATGCATAGCACACACACACACACACACACACACACACACACACACACACACACACACACACGCGCACACGCGCACAGACACATAGACACAGGTAGAAGACAGACACACACACATACAGACACACATACAGACACACACACACACACGCACGCACGCACACATACACACACACAAACACACACACACACTCACACACACTCACACACACAGCACACACACACACACACACACACACACACACACACACACAACACACACCAAGGAAATCTATAAAAACCAATTCAAAGGAAACTTGATGGAAAGATAGAATGTAGTCAAAGAACGAACAGTTAGATTTTGGTGTGGATCCATACTGTGGATCCATATTGTGGATCCATATTGTAGATCCAAATGAAACGGTAGATTCTGAATCCGTCCGCATGACTGCACAGCAATTGTTGCATCAGTTTCAACAAAACATTGTGCAAAACAGGAATGTGATCTAGAGGCGAATCCATTGGTTCTGTGTGCAGATCCACGGTGCGGATTTGGATCAGACGGCGGATCCTGGATCCGTATAGTGTTGGCTTATGTCTGTGCTCTCCTGAGTGTTCTGCTAGTTAAGTATAAAAAAAAGCTTCCAAGGGAATGTACGGCACTGTTTGAGTGCGAACTGTCTTCCCATTAAAAAAATAATCCTACGCTAATCAATTCTCCTCCTCTCTCTCTTCTCTCTCTCTCTCTCTCTCTCTCTCTCTTAGATTCTGCCCTTTTCTTTGTCCCCCCCCCTACCTCCCTGGCCTGTTCTCCCGTCTTTTGTCAATATGTTCTTCGCACTTTTTCACTTGCAGGATTTACCACGTGGCAAAGTTTACGCTGTAATCTTGAAACGACGCTGTGAAATTGCCCACACTGTGCAGGAGTGGAGACAAACTGTCCATTCCATGACGTCTGCTTGCCCGTATAGACTGTTTATGTATTCTTGAATCGCCGTGACGTTTATCATTCATTTCTTTGCTGTTTTGCTTTTAATTTCAGGGTGACAAATTCAGTGGAATGTCTAGTGCCCTGGCCGAGTCTGGTGGAATGTCTAGTGCTTGACCTATACTTAGCAGCTTTAAAGATATCTGGAAATAAGTAATGGTGGTATGAAGCTCTAAATTCTTGTTTTTTTCCTTAAGGACATGATTTCTTTTCCTCGTACAGTAACAACTCTGAGAAGGTCGTATCTGGCTATCCAGGTTATGATGACAAAACTGATTTGAAATTGTACAACAATTCTGGCAGTATGGGCAGAAGAAGGGAGCATAGAAGTGAAGGCATTACTGTACAGATGAAAGAGGGAAGCCGGCAGACGGACTGCGCAATGAAAGAGGAAGGGCAGGGCATGATCTTCATTGTGGGTGACCCAGGCAGAATTTCACAGTGTGTGGCTGGAGTCTTTTGATGTCGGGTTTTGTTGACTCACAGAAAATGATGTGCCAGACCCCAGACTCCTCCAGATCCCTGTCTCTCTCTCTCTTCTCTCTCTCTCTCTCTCTCTCTTTCTCTCTCTCTCTCTTTCTTTGTCAGTCTCTCTTGTCTCTCACTCTCTCTTTGTATACTTATCTTTGTCTTGATCACTCTCTTTCCAACCCCTTCCCTTTCTTCTTTATCTGTAAGTTTCTGTGTCTGTTTGTTTCTGTTCATCTGTCGCTCTGTCTTCCTTCTCGTCTGCGTCTCAAGGCCCTTACTCATGTAGGCACACGCATAAGCACACAAATACAGACACAACGCGCGCACGAGTACACACACACACACACACACACACACACACACACACACACACACACACACACACACACACCGCGCCCCGCGCGCGCGCGCGCGCACTCACGCACACACACAAACACACAAAAACAGACACACGCACACACACACATACACACGCACACACACACACATACACGCGCGCACGCGCACGCGCGCGAGGATACGCGTGCGTGCTTGCTTGCACGTGGGCATTCACATCCGATTTCTTTGTGCAAAGGCTCTTTATCTGCTTACTCATCATAATTAGTGACAAAAGTTTCCCTTTGGACTGTTTTGAGTTTGATATCTTGATGTCATAACCTAACCAAGATTTTGTTCAATCATCTTTTTATTCATCTTTTTAACAAAAAAAGTGTAAATATTTTTACAGTGATTTTCATTTTGATTCTAGTGCTCCACACACTCACTCATGCACGCACACACACACACACACACTACACACACACCACACACGCAGCACACACACACACACACCCACGCGCGCGCGCGCGCGCGCGGCATATGCATACACAAATACACACACAGACACACACACGTACATACACACACAAACGAACAAACGAACAAACACACACACAGACGCACACACACACACACACACACACACACACACACACACACACACACACACACACACACACACACACACTTAATAATGATAGCATACAATAATCTAAGCTCTATCTGAAACTAAAACGAAATCATTTTCAAAAGTTACCACCAATTAAGGAGAAAAAGAAACTAAATCTCCTGGTCGGTCTGTTCGGAATAATAGACGATTTTATGGAAAGACAAAAGAAAGCTTGAAAAGGAAACATGAAAATAGCACATCAGAAGAGTAGAACATTAAAAGCTTCTGTCCATCAAAAAAAATATATATATATATATATATATGTTAGATTCCTTGTACATACACGTAATAGCCTGTCTGTTCCCTTGATAAATGCAGTGCTTTCTTGATATTTACGACAATGAAAAGTAACTCGATATCCTCAACGGAAAGGAGACAGGATAATACAAAGAGAAAAAGTACCTGAATTCAAGATTGAACCTCACATGCAGGCGTGCGCACGCAGCGCGCGCGCACACACACACATACACACACACACAACACACACACACACACACACACACACACACACACGCGCGCGCGCGCGCGCGCGCGGCACACACACACACACACACAGAGAGAGAGAGAGAGAGAGAGAGAGAGAGAGAGAGAGAGAGAGCGAGAGAGAGAGAGAATAACGAGCGGAGGCAGCGAAGGAGGAATGTGCGTATGTTAGTGTTTGCACGTACATATTCGTGAATGTGCTCGCATGTGTGTGTGTGTGTGTGTGTGTGTGTGTGTGTGTGTGTGTGTGTGTGTGTGTGTGTGTGTTATGTGCATGCGTGCGTGCGAGCGTGAGTGCGTGTGTACGCACGTGTGTGTGCGTACGTGCGTGTGCGTGCGTGTGCGTGCGTTTATGCACGCGCGCGCATGCGCGTGTGTGTGTTCATTTTATTTTAATGCTACTGAAAAAGCAAGTCCATTCAGTTTTGCCCCTGGATGTTTTATCCGTTTATATCATTTAAAAAAAAAAAACAACATCTCATTATTTCCGAGGCACGCAAGAGCGTTGATAAATGACGTTTCGATGATTTTGTCCTCCAGGCTAAGACATCATTTAACACTGCCAGCTATTTGCAGAAGCAAATGGCTGTCAAATCATCTGTTCCGGTTATGCTACTGAAAGTCACAAAAAGGGCTTTAGCCTCAAGACGTGCGTAGTTGAGAGAAATGAAAACAATTGTGTCTAGACTGTCAGAGTTCTGGTGGAGGAGGTGGTGGGCACAGAGGCTCCATTACAGCAAGGATAAAGGATTAAATGGATTTAACTACAAATTGAAAATGTTTCAATCAGGTTAAAAGTGAAGCTGTTTTCATTCATGCTGTCATGACTACAGAGAGAACGCGACCCGTTGACGTTCATGGTGTTTGCCATAGCATAGTTTCATACATTGTGTATGCAAATTCCTGTCTTCTGGATTGGAATCAGTTTACTGCCGCTACTGCTTGCTAAGATTGAAAGCCTTGAAGATGATGAAGCAGGCGAATGGAAAGTTTTTGTTTGTTTGTTTTTTTTTGCTGTCCCAACCTTTGCGCCACATCAGAGGCAGTGCACCCACGCCGCTCATTCTGACACCCCGACCACAGCCACAGCCCGTCGGCCCTGCCGCAGCCCCGGCACTGGCAATCCACAGGGAGCAGTCAATGTCAAGCCGTCAAGAGGCAACCCACCGGAGGAGACACTGCACTGCTGCCGAGTCACTTCAGTGGTGTTCAGTGGCGCGTGTTCTGATCTAACATACGTAGGACACCACCTACTAAGCCCCCTACTGACGACAATAATTGCTTAGTCGCGGAAGCCGGCGTGAGTGAGCTCTCCCTCCGGAGGGCCACCACGTCCGTCCAACGACGGCCCCCATGGATTTGCCGATATCGGTGACCCCGAGGTAACCAAACCAAGGCCACAGACGTGGAGAGGACATCGGAATTGAGGTCACCATGAGAGCAGGGCATCAAGGGCCACAGAATTTGAGGCATTTTTTTTATGCTGATCGATGAGAATGAGGATGATTAAGATGATGCTACGGATTTCCATTTCGGTCTGAGACTGCATGACAGGGCTGTACTCTACGCTTCCTTTCATAAGATATCCCGGCGTCAACCAGCCCCGAGAGATACAGGCACCTGCAGTGTTGGTCAGGAAATTTGAGCAACACTCTCAGAAACGCACCCATTAAGTGGATGAAACTCGACTGTGTGGTCCCAGTCTTCCCAACTGAGTCCGCAGCAAACTCAACTATGGGTAGGAGCCGGTCGGGGCAGAAAAACCCACATGACTCTGATGGGATTCGAACCCACGACCTCCCAGCCGGGAGTCCGCGACGCTAACCATTTCGCCACGACGGCTGGTTCGAATGGAAAGTTTCTGCTGTTGGGGGTTAGTAAGCTGTTATTGCTGTTTTTCTTGTGTATGGTCTGGGCTCTCATGTGACATGGGAACTGTATTTTGTGATGTGACTTTGTGGTATGGTCCTTATCGGAGAAGTTAAATGGAGCTTGTTCGTGAAGCAATAGATAGTGTTGGACAACGTGACGTGGTGTTCAGGTGATGTAAGGTACGTGGGATGTCGTGGTATGATGCAAGGTGATTGGTGTGTGCAGTATGATATGGTCTGATGCAGTGTGGTATGGTCTAATGAGAGACAATGTATTGAGTATTTTGTTTTAATGACATGTGGCGTGGTGTGATGTGCGGTTATATGCAGCATCTGTAGGGTTTAAACATCAACTTCACAATGAAATGGGTCACCACCGGAGAGAGAGAGAGAGAGAGAGAGAGAGAGAGAGAGAGAGAGAGAGAGAGAGAGAGAGAGAGAGAGAGAGGAGAACACACTTTGACACTTTTTGACACTGATATTTTATTGTAATTTGATATTTTATTGTCATTACCAAAGAGGTCTTTTGACAAGGGGGGAGAGGTAACAGAACAAAAACATTTCCCTCTTCCTTTCCTGCGAACAAATAGTACACTTTCGTTCTAGTGTGTATCAAATCCAAAATTAACAAAAACAAATAAATTCGTAACATTTCGTTATGTCCTCACCTCACGCACAGGAGTAATGCAGTAAGGTTAAAAATTTAAAAAAAAAAAAAAAAAAAAAAAAAAAGCACCTCAAGACTGACTCGACCATCCGCTGAATCAAATGATGACATTGTATTTTACTGATGTCTTCAACATGAAAAGAGAGAGAGAGAGAGAGAGAGAGAGAGAGAGAGAGAGAGAGAGAGAGAGAGAGAGATCTTATAATGTATTCTGTATCCCATTTCACTCTTTTCTAGCATCCTCATTCCCTTATTATGGAAATCTGTTCTATCTCCCCAGCTAAAGGGAAAAGTACGAACAAACTGCTTATTGTGGAAATCTGTTCTATCTCCCCAGATAAGGGAAAAGTACGAACAAACTGCTTATTGTGGAAATCTGTTTTATCTCCCCAGCTAAAGGGAAAAGGTACGAACAAACTGCTTATTGTGGAAATCTGTTCTATCTCCCCAGCTAAAGGGAAAAGTACGAACAAACTGCTTATTGTGGAAATCTGTTCTATCTCCCCAGCTAAAGGGAAAGTACGAACAAACTGCTTATTGTGGAAATCTGTTCTATCTCCCCAGCTAAAGGGGAAAGTACGAACAAACTGCTTATTGTGGAAATCTGTTCTATCTCCCCAGCTAAAGGGGAAAGTACGAACAAACTGCTTATTGTGGAAATCTGTTCTATCTCCCCAGCTAAAGGGGAAAGTACGAACAAACTGCTTATTGTGGAAATCTGTTCTATCTCCCCAGCTAAAGGGAAAGTACGAACAAACTGCTTATTGTGGAAATCTGTTCTATCTCCCCAGCTAAAGGGAAAAGTACGAACAAACTGCTTATTGTGGAAATCTGTTCTATCTCCCCAGCTAAAGGGAAAAGTACGAACAAACTGCTTCGCTTGATTCCCGGTAACCTCGTTCTTTATGATGACGTAACAACGAAACATTTGCATGCACAGAAGCTCATTTACTAAACTTTTATCGATGTTTACTAAACTTTTATCGACGTTTGTTTTTCTGTCTTTCTTTTCAAACCTGTTCTTTTCTTCCTTTCATTGTTTTCTTTCTTTTTACCCCTTCCTTCCTTCCCTCTTACTTTGTTTCTTCTTCAGACAAATGTATCTGACCTGTCGATTCGAGTGTGGGAGAATCCACAACATTCAACATACTTCCATGTCCACACATACTGATTAACAGAGCGCAGTAGAGATGGAGAAATGGGGTGACGAGCACCATACCACATCTTAACATGAACAGATAACTCCGATCAATATCTTCTCTGAAGATGCGCGGATGATCAGTTTCTATTGCAACCACACAATCATAGTTTGTAAACACTGCACATGCCTGTGGTAATTTGACAACGCCAAGAGATGGTGGTGATTAAGCCTCTTCTGTCCTTTCTTCATTCATCCTTTGCTTTAAAATTTGGTTCGGTCTTTCTTTCTTTGATAACACTAATAGATATTGATTTGCTACAGGCCTTTCTATCTTTAATTGTCTTTTACGTTTAGTTTTTTTTTCTTCTGTTTTCAAAAGACCCCCTTCCTCTACGAAATGGCAAAGTCAGGCATGCGCCTGCCTCCTGCCATGCTCACTAGCACCACTACAATAATTAAAAAAAAAAACAGGATGCATTTTCGTCATCACCGTGAAGAAAGTGTAATGCACACTGCGCGAGTATACAAGAATAAATTCAGGGTCATATATAAGTATTGTAATCAAACTCTGTTACGGCTATCCGAAAGGTCTTCATCGGCGTACTGCATGTAAGCCGACGCCCTCTCAGCGAAAGGCTACAAAGGAGTTCGTGAAAGACAAAAAAAAGTCTTTCCTAAAATCAAAATGGTCTGGATCCCAACTGTCAAGCAGTCAGGGTGATAATGTGTCACGCCGCATGAACGGCAATCATTTACTCATGAACCGTCGAGGTGAAACTTCTGTCTGCATTTTTGCGTCCATTTCAAGACACTGAATCACTGCATTTTGATGATCATGCTTTCTCATTATGTAATAGCTCAATGTGCAGTACTTTGACTGATGGAATCAGACAACCAATGGCTTTGACTTGTAAAAGAATACCTTACAGAGTTCCTATTTTGGGACGATCTTTACATTAAGCATACCACTTCAAATGAAATCAATAGAATGATTGGCATAAAATGCCCCTGGACTTTAGCACAAACGTTATATTCCACACTACCAGGGAACTCGTCAGAATGCAATGTAAGGTGATTCAATAGTTATGAAATCACGCAGATGTACCTGGACTCAACATTTAAACGGTGTACATGCAAACCTCTTCCTTCCCATCATCTGTCGGATAACATTATGAGCTGTGAAATATGTTTCCTATTATACTGTTTCTCTCTGTTCGTCCGTCTCCACTAGGAAATCGATTTGCAGAGAGTAGAAACAGGCCACACGCTACTCAGTCTGCCTGATAGCTATGTACCTTCCCCGAACAAACTAGGACTGACAGTAAGTGAAGAAACAGAAAGGGTCGACTGTGAAACGAGACTGTAGAAGTAAGATCAAGAAAGTTACGCTGTTTGCAAGTAGTCTCAGTCACTTATTCTTTGTTTGCTAATGGATCACAGGTTCCCAGACACATCTTGACACTCGTTTAGCTGTGTATCGATCCGTCTGTCATGTGAGCGTAGGCCTTCATATCTGTGTTTTCAAATGCACGTAGATTTGACACTTAAAATGTGTGCATAAAGAGAAGTATTCCATTACTTTGACTGACTGAGCAGTCTGTTGATGTTGGAAAAGAAAATTTGTACTGAAATTGAGGTCGGATCTTTACACTACAGGTAATCAGTCAGTTCTGGAACAAAGGTGGCTCGTTATTTACTGGAACTTTACGATAGACACAGTGTCATAGGCTATCATACAATTAATTCCTTTTCCACCACCGTATTAGTGATGGGATTGTCTTCAATGATGTACTTTCTCATGACAGCATTTCCAAACATAATAAACTACTGTAAAATTTCCCCCTTTTTATGAAGTAAATAAGAATTAAAATGACATAATGATACATTTAGAAATAGGAATTCACCAGGAAGAAAACTTCATTTTTATTTCCTTTTGATTCAACTCGAAATCATTGATAAACTGGCTTTCATTCGTCAGAAATCCAGTTAAACTGTTGTTCTTGTCATTGTTGTTAACGATAAGAAGTACCACAAAATGCCTCCCCCACCCCTCTTTCTTTCTCTCACGTTGCTTTCCTCTGTCTCTGTCTGTCTCTGTCTGTCTGTCTGTCTGTCTGTCTGTCTGTCTGTCTGTCTGTCTCTCTTCTCTCTCTCTCTCTCTCTCTCTCTCTCTCTCTCTCTCTCTCTCTCTCTCCCCTCCTTCGTTATCTTCACTTTCCACAACACCCTTTCTTTCTTCTGTCCCTGTCACCACCACGTGCCAGTGTTTGTTCTCCACTGAAATTAAAGAAATATTGACAAACAAATCCCTCGTCTCACGGCACCTTCCCTGCGCCCGGGTGCATGTTCATTGTTTTTCTTTTACGTGTGCAAACACCGGGATGTGAGAATGAGCCAGTGCCACTCCGGCCTAAACAGCCATGTCATGTTCCGTTCTTCGATCAGTTTAGGTAATGCATCGTATCTGGGACAGAGTGGTAGGCGTGACTTCTGAACACTAGCTGCAAGGTCTTTAGACTGGACTTGAAAGTTCTGGCGTTTTCATCGAAAAGTTTCAGAGAGAATTGGAGATGAACATGTTGTCCACAGAGAACGTTTAAAGACTATGGGTATGCTATTTCAGAGTTAATTGTGCAGTCCTGCTCTCTCTTTTTTGTCTTTAAATATACCCTGCCTACTCCCCTTCTCAGCTTCCTCAACTGTCTTTCTCTCTGCAACTCTAACAGACAGACAGACAGACAGACAGACAGACAGACAGACAGACAGACAACACACACACACCACACACACACACACACACACACACACACACACACACACACACACGCAGGCACTTTCGTGTGCGCGAACACCCACAGATGTGCGCACAAACACACAGATTTATACTTTTGCTAAAATTCAGCTGTTCAAAAAAAGAAAAGATGATAGAATGGTGCTGCAAGTAACAGAGAATGTCGCAATTTGTTTTCAAAGTCTAATTTGATTGAGTAAAGTCATAGTCTTCATTTCATTATGTCAGAATTTGTGGCCTTTTAAGTAGACTTCAATGTGCACCAAGACATCAAAAACAGGAATAGTTCAACAACATGTCAGGATTGTCTCCTCAGTAGACTTCTGTGTGTACCTACTGATTACATACATGAGATATTACCATAACTTTCTAGGGCGGGGGGGGGGGGGGGGGGGGGGGGTGGGGAGGAAAAATAAAAAGGGTAGACTCAATTGCCACTCTGAACAGAACAGTAAAACAGAAAAAGAAACTGTTTTTCTTGCAGTCTGGTCCTGCATCAGGTAAGCAGAAAAGACATGCATTCACTGATGCATTATAAAATAAAAGAGATCCCGACGGAATTAATCTTGACCTAGTTCTGACAAGAAGCAATGTCGATTTTACCAATAAAACAGTTTAGAAATGCTTTCAGTGTACATCCCTTAACTTTGTGGGGACGATGGGCCCCGATCGGGGCCCCAACTCGCACACAAGTTTTGGACGAAGGGCCGCATTCGGGGCTTTTGTACGCTATGAATTTTTGGAATAGCACACACCATGCGGATGACGTGGTGTTCTTATTAGAATATTCATTGACCTTCCCCCTTTCCAAATCAGCCAATGGTTGTAGACATTTTCACCGGGCGCCAGACGGTTTTGCAGGTCACTGTCCAACGTGTCCAATGCATGTCAACAATGGGGGCTCAACCCAGCTTTACACGGCAGCGAAGCTCGGAGAAAAGTCGTGGTGGTCAGTGTTTCATGGCGTTAAAAGTGTTATAATCACTTAAGAATGAAGGTTCGGACATTAAGGAAGACTTTGACGACAGTAATGAGGATTTTATTGAAAGTGAGAACTTCATATTCTGAACTCGAAGTGTCTGCACTGTTAGCTGACGTGAGTGATAGGGAGAGGGGTGGTGGTGATAGCGATTACGCAGCGCAGGCTGAGCAGAGAGGAGAGCATGTGCTGGACATTACAGGGGGAGACTTTGTGCGGTTCGTGATGCAAGACTGGCATCAAGATTTTGAATTTGTTCCTGCTGTACCACCTTTCACTGGTGAAAATGGTTTCCTCACATCATAAGAACGCCACGCCCCCTTCCAGTTTTTTCTACTGAAAACGCATTATCTGCCACCACATGGCCATGTCCAGACTTTCTGGCAAGATGTGTATATTATGTTATCATCCTATTATTTTTTTTTTTGGTCTTATTCACAGACATACGTGTGAACATAATCACTCGCACACACACACACACACGCACACGCCACCACGCCCCACGCACGCACGCACACCACACACCGACGACACACCACACACACACACACACACAGAACAAACTTAGTTCTCATATTAAAACACAGTGCAGTCAACTTTTCAGTATTGATTCTGTCAAAGTCATTCAACACCTGCAATTTTGTGATATGTATCAATACAGAAACTTCGTTTCAACGTTTTATCGACTAAAACTGAATACTCGCAGACCTAAATACAATGCTTCAACAAAATTTACAGGTGGTGAAACAAACAAATCAATGCATCATATTTTGTTTGAATGTGTGCCTCTTAGGAGGTACCTACCATGTTTATCAGCATGTCTGTAACTGATGTTTTTTTCTGATATTTTGATTTTGCTTTTATAGCTACCTCTTGTTTGAATATAATCCGGCTTGGTATTTACTTTTATATGATATTGGCAGTCTAACTGCGATTAAATGTACACACCTGCAAACACATACACGCACGTACGTACGCACATACGCATTCACGCATATGAGCACATCACAACCCTTCTCTCTCTCTCTCTCTCTCTCTTCTCTCGTGTCTCGTCTAATATCACATAATTTTGTGAAAAGACGTAAAGTACTACTACTACTACTACTGCTACTACTACTGCTGCTGCTGCTGCTGCTACTACTGCGACTGCTACTACACACACTTGTGAAAGTAATGACTATGATGATGATGACGTTTCTATATTTCGAGGAAAAAGCAGTGGTGAGTAAAATAAAAAAGAAAGACATATTTTACGTAGATAATGATTTATTGTGCTGTTATGTCAGGTGCTGTTGCTGTTTTGCAGCGGACAGATAGGAAGTCAGTCCATGTCATCACCACCAAGGTCAACCCCCACACCATGACAGATGTGACCACATGCTGTGGGCAGTTCAGAGCATGGCTGGGGTGGACAGAAGTGACCAGCTGATCTACATTCCACTAGACCGCAAGACCATGAAGTGGTGGGAAAAGCTTTTCTTCTGCCTCTTCACGCTGAGCCTTATCCTGTGTGACAAACTAGTACAGAATGACATCATCAAGCAAGCCAGTGTGTACATAGTGCGATGGTGTAGGTTTTTAGTTTCTTCTTTTTTCCTATTTTGCTGGTGACAATATTAGTGGCTCGTGCAGTACGCTACAGGCTATGGTATGAATCAAAAATCATCTTTGGACATAACTTGGATTATTTAGTGAATGAACAGACTGTCCCAAAGACATTGTGTTTCCCTGGATATGTCTACAAGACATGTGCCTGTGTCAAGTTTTACCTAGCTGCAGACGATGAAGGTAGGACATTTCCTATTTTCACCCGAACTAACACAATACGTTTCTAAGCAGTTCTCAGCATTTTTATGTCCTAACTTCTAACAGTTTTTTTTTTATTTTGTTTTACTAACCCCTACAAATGGCCAGTTCCGTGGGAAAGGAAAGAGAGAAAACCGTCAGTCGTGAGTGAGTTAACAGCTACAATTACACATCAACAGAACACGTCTCCAGCACATTATCTTGCACAAGTCGCTGCTAATCTCAGTATCATTTGGAATCAGTCGTCTCCAGCAACATTATCTTGCACCAAGTCACTGCCTAATCTTCCAGTATCATTTGGGAAATCAGGTCCAGCGTCTCCAGCAACATTATCTTGCACCAAGTCACTGCCTAATCTTCCAGTATCATTTGGGAAATCAGGTCCAGCGTCTCCAGCAACATTATCTTGCACCAAGTCACTGCCTAATCTTCCAGTATCATTTGGGAAATCAGGTCCAGACACGCTTATGAAATAACCGGGCATTCATTGGGAAGCCACCAGGCGATCTTCAGTAGCCAAATGGTGGAATAAGAATGTGAAAAGTGCCTGTCAGATGGAAGAACAGACCACCAACAGACGCCAACTAGCATGCTGACAGTGAACTGAGAACCACGGCCACTGGGACTGGCTGCAAGCAGTAGAAGATCATTTTCCCCATGGATGGGAATCGATATAGCATCAGTCATTTCGGACGTGTCATGGTGTTAATTTGCATACGGACGTTTGTTGTCGTCACTGCAACCACAAATCATATCAGTACCTTTAAGACCACTATCTTTATGTCTGTGAAGGAAACACAGACCATAAACACGCGGCATTCAATAGACATACTGGCAGTGTTACCGACTTGAACTCCACGCGGGGTCCTCATAATACCATTTTTGGTCGGTTATTTCATGTTGATTCCGGGGTGGAGATCATTCCGAAGCTTAGCGTGTATTTTGAAAAATAGAACTGCAGTAGCCAGTCCTCAGCTCAGCGCACATCACAAGGCAGGCGTGCACGAACCTCACTGATTCCAAACTGCAGCAAGACCTGCTGACCTCTTCATTCGTAAGTTACCGACGCTCACGACCGACTTTTTGACGCTTACTTTGGGCACAAACATTGTTGACATTCACGCAAGTGGACAAGGAAGAGGGGAGACCAGCAAGAGGTTTGTCTGTCTGATTGTCGCACATACTGGAGACATCGCGCACCTTTCAGCTGTCCTGATTTGGCGGCCATAGGCGCGTAAAGTACATTAATTCAGGACGGGAGACAAGAGGGCAAATAAAAAGATGTTGATCCTCCCCCTCTTGTCCTCGCCTTGGTGAACGGTGACCATGGGTGTGTGTGTGTGTGTGTGTGTGTGTGTGTGTGTGTGTGTGTGTGTGTGTGTGTGTGTGTGTGTGAACTCGATCTTGTTTTTCAAGAGACGACAGCTTCGCTGCAGTGCATACGAATACAATATCTTCCACTGGGGTAACTTCTGTCTTTGCTGGAGCCTTGCAGCGCACACGCTTTAATCCGATGGAGGTCTGGAGGCAAATGAGATTTCTCTGTCCACTCAGCCAGGCCGAAGTTTGGCAGATGTCTTGCCGCCACTCTCTGCAAACTGACTGAATGTCCCTTCCGGCAGGGACTGGAATTTGCCGGCAACATGTCTGGCAGCAATGTGAGGAGATAGGTGCCGGAGATGAGCTTGCTTTGCGCTGGTCTTGTCTCTTCCAACTTGTCCATCACTACGCAGTGCTAAATTAATGATCATTAGAAGAGAGAATCTGAATCTGACAACTAGTTCCTGTCTGTGCGTACACGCTGATGCTGACTGGGATGCAGTCTAGTATTTCTGACAGTTGATAACGATGATGCCACTACTATTACCACCACCACCACCACTATTACTGCCACTGCTATTACCACCAGTAAAATAGTCATGTTGACAAGATCTGATTTACGTACTTAAAGTTTACTGGGCATATGTGTGTGGTGGCGAGGGTGTAGGCTATGTTCACCTGAATCTTACATAAATGTTAGCAAACGCCAAAAAACGTGGACAAACGAATCACAAGACACATGTTCACATGGTCTTTGTAGTTTACTATCTTATTCGTGTCTGCATCAGTTCGTTTATGTCATCTTAGAGACCATGCCTCCCCCCTCCTCCCCGTAAAAAAACGTTATGGAATTAATCGCTCCTTTTCCAATTAAGGTACATCAAAATTTTGGGGTCTGTAAATAGACCACGCACCGCCATTGCAACATTTAACATATTCAGATTTTACACAATTAGCACTGTGGTAAATAAAACGTTTTTGTTGTGGGATACATGATGTAATGTGGTGTACCCAGTCTTGAGTTCCGTACACTTAGGAAAGAAAGGTTACCATGTAATGCCCAGGAAACTGCAGATTACC
>CM065728.1:45767457-45787457 GCA_033310375.1 Conus canariensis | reverse complement strand
ACACTGAAGACCACAGATCCGGCCACTTTTCCTTTCCTCAGTGAGAGACTCCGTGATTTCTTTGGCTTGAACTTCATTCTGGCTGAGGCAACTATGTCGTCCAGCCTCTCCAGCACATGACGTGTCTCGTCATCTCTGGATGAAATCACTGTAGTGTCATCCATGAAGGCCTTGAGAGGAGGCATCTTGTATCCATCGCCAAGGTCTGTTTGTCTCGCGTTGTTTGTTGCTGCTTTCAAGATGAGTTCCATTGCCAGCACGAACAGTATTGGGGAAATTGCACAGCCCATTGCAATACCCACTTCCAAGTTGATCCAGTCTGTTGTGTACTCCTTGGTAGAGAACCGCATTGAGAAGCCATTGAAGTACTTCTTGAGCATGTCGCGGATGTTCTTTGGCACATGGTACATCTCAAGAGCCAACTGTATCATCTCATGGGGCACAGATCCATATGCGTTTGCCAGATCAAGCCACACTACGTCCAGGTCTCTCTTTTCTGTTTTTGCTTTTTGGATTGCGTCCCAGATCATTGTGGCGTGTTCTACACAGCCAGCCACGCCTGGGATGCCACCTTTCTGGACTGACACATCCAAGTACTTGTTTTCCATCAGGTACTTGGTCAGCCTTGCTGCCATGACAGAGAAGAAGATTTTCCCTTCGACGTTCAGTAGTGATATTGGCCTGAACTGGCTGATGTCACTTGAGTTTTGCTCTTTGGGGATGTACACACCATCTGCCATCATCCACTGGCCGCTGATCTTCTGGTTTCTCCAAGCCGATCGCAGCAGCCTGTGGAGCCACTCCAGCACCTTGGGACATTTCTTGTAAAGCTGGTAAGGTATTCCGTTTGGCCCTGGTGATGATTTGGCTCTGGCTTTGTCGACCACCTTCTTGATTTCCGCCAACGTTGGAGGCTTGCCATTGAACTGTTCCTCAGGGTTGGTTGGCCACACCAGACCTTGAATGTCGAGTGGTGCTTTGCTCTGTGGGTCAGAGTATGTTTTCCTCAGATGCTGCTCAAGAACTCCTTTGTCCACACTTAGGGTCCCAGATTTTGGCTGCTCAAACAGTGTTCTGGCAAACTGGAAGGGGTCTCTGAAGAAGCGCTCTTGTGTCTTCTTCTTTTTGCTCTTCCTCTTCCTCGCAGATTCCGCTTTGCTGAGGGCGCTGTGTTTTTCTTTCAGGTCTTTCCACAGCTTTTCCAAGCCTTGTTTTTCAGCTGGCAGTGCGGTCTTCATTTCCTTCTTGAGGTTTTTCTTTTGGACCCTGATCTTGTCCATCTTTTCTTGGCGTCTGGATTTCTTTGGAGGTGTTTTCTCTTTGGGTAGTTTTGCTCCATAGGCGTCTCTACATGTGGCATACACAATGTCCCCATATGTGGCTAGTTTGTGTTCCAGGGTGCTTTTCCCTATCAGTGCATCGAGTCTTTGGACGATTTTTGCATCCAGTTTCTCCCAATCTTCAGTTTCGTTTGCTCGTGGCAGGTTGAGTTTCAGGCGCCTGGCATCGAGGGCCTGTGCAAATTCCTCATCCGAACCAACAGCGTGGATGTCCTTGGCACTGTGGTTTAAATCCTGGCCTTGGTCTTCCGACGTCTTATCTGCTGATGCAGTGCGCTGCTGCTCATTCAGATGAGTCTTCACACATCCCATCTTTGTTCTGTGGATCTTCATGCCACGGGTGGTAGCGAAACGCTTTCCACAGACACATGGATATTCCATTTGGTCCATGTTCATAGTCCGTTTGGGATTTGCAGTCATGATTGGTTGAGCACCGATGGATTCATCATTCTCTCCCCCTTTCGGTGAATCCTGGGAGCATCTTTTCCTTTTATTCTTAGTAGCCACATGTTTAAGGCAAAGTGGGGAGCCAGCCCACAGAGCCCTTGGTTCTGGTCTTTCCCAGTGTCCTCCGGTCTTTCCCGGACATGATAATACCACGAGGAAAGGTGTCTGGAATCCAGTATCAAACCTCGCACGCACGCGTCCGCTCTTACACACACACACACACACACACACACACACACACACACACACACACACACACACACACACACATACGCGCGCGCACGTGAGAGAGAGAGAGAGAGAGAGAGAGAGAGAGAGAGAGAGAGAGAGAGAGAGAGAGAGAGAGAGAATAAAGAGCGGAGGTAGGGAAGTAGGAGCGTGCGTGCATGAGTCGAGTGCTTGCGCATGCATGTTCGTGAAAGTGCGCGTGCGCGCTTGTGTGTGTGTGTGTGTGTGTGTGTGTGTGTGTGTGTGTGTGTGTGTGTGTTTGTGTGTGTGTGTTGTGTGTGTGCGTGCGTGCGTGCGTGCATGCGTGTGTATGTGTGTTAGTGCGTGTGTTTGGTTTTAATATTACCGAGAAAGCAAGCCCATTCAGTTTGCTCGCTGCCATTTTCATCCTTTGAAGAAACAACATCTCACTATTTCCGGGACATGCAAGAACATGATAAATGACGTTTTGGAAGTTTTGTCCCCCCAACTATGACATCAATTAACACTGCCAGCTATTTGCAGAAGCAAATGGCTTTCAAGTCATCTTAACCAGTTGTGCTGGTTGAGGACAAAAATACATTTGCGTTAAGACGTGCGTAATTGAGATTAAATAAAAAAACAAGCCTTCTGTCTAGACTGTCAGTGGTTGTGGTGGAAGGAGTGATGGGGAAGGAGGCTCCATAAGAGCAATGATGAACGGTTTTAATTCAAATCTCTGATAGTAACCGGCGTATAGAGTAACGCATCCACCAGAAAGTGAGTGTTTTGAATTAGGAAAAAAAAGCTAAGCTTTTTTCTTTTCAGTTAGTTGTGACTACAGGGAGAACCTGATCTGTTGACTTTCATGGTGTTTGCTGTAGCATAATTTAGTGTGTGGTCTATGCGAATTCCTATCTTCTGGTTTTTGTTAAACTTGCTCCTGCCACTGTTTGCTGATGCTGGTTTTGATGGCAGCCTTAAAAGTGATTAAGCAGGCGGATTGTAGGGTTTTAATGTTGCGAGTTAGTATCTGTTGTTATTGTTGTTTTATTGTGTGTGACAAAGGCTCTCATGTGACACGGGATTTGCATTTTGTGCAACGACTTTATGGAATGGTCATAAAACAGATGTCAGTTTTTTTTAGCCTACTATCGGAGAAGTTAGATGGAGCTTGGTTTGCTGTTTGTTCGTGAAGCAATAGATAGTGTTGGACAACGTGAAGTGGTGCTCAGATAATGTGAGCTGATTGGTGTGTGCAGTGTGATATGGTCTAATGTGAGGCAGTGTGCGCTTTTTTGTGAGATGATATATTCCGTGATGTGATGTGAGGTGATATGTAGCGTTTGTAGAGTTTTATAAATCTACTTCAAAATGATAGGGCCACAACCATCGCCAGTGAGAGAGAGAGAGAGAGAGAGAGAGAGAGAGAGAGAGAGAGAGAGAGAGAGAGAGAGAGAGAGAGGAGATTTGAAGATGCATTTTATACGTTAACTTGTGAAATAAAACCATCTCACTCTTTTCTAACACCTCAGTCCCTGGTGGTGGAAATCCAACATATCTTCCAAGCTGAATGGCAAGTACGTAGAGAATGCTGCACTCGTTTCCTGTTTACCTTAATCGTGAGGTGACTTCACAGCGAAATATTTACGTGCAAAGAAGCAGTTTACTCAACTTTTATCCATGTTTCTTTCAGAAGGTTCTCTAAAGATTCCCGGACGATCAGTTTCTAAAGCAACCAGCACAGTTATAGTTTGTAAACACGGTACTTTCTATCGACAATTTGACTATACCAAGAGATGCCGGTGATTAAGACCTTTCTTTCCTTCCTTCATTCACTTTTTAAACAGTTTGTTTTGATTTTTTTTTTGCTGTCCCAACCTCTGCGCCAACCCGGAGGCAGTGCACCCACGCCGTTCATTCCGACACCCCGTCCACAGCCACAGCCCGGTCGGCCCCGCCGCAGCCCAGGCACTGGCAATCCACAGGGAGCAGTCAATGTCAAGTCGTCACGGAGGAGAATACTGCACTGTTGCCGAGTCACTTCGGTGGTGTTCAGTGGCGCCTGTTCTGATCTAATATATGCAGGACACCACCTACTAAGCCCCCTACTGACAACAATAATTGCTTAGTCGCGGAGCCGGCGTGAGTGAGCTCTCCCCCCGGAGAGCGCCACCACGTCCGTCCAACGACAGCCCCTTGGACTCGCCGATACTGGTGACCCCAACGGAACCAAACCAAGGCCACAGACGTGGAGAGGACATCGAAACTGAGGTCACCATGAGAGCAGGGCATCAAGGGCCACAGAATTTGAGACATTTTTTTAAATGCTGATTGATGAGAATGAGGATGATTAAGATGATGCTACGGATTTCCATTTCGGTCTGAGACTACATGACAGGGCTGTACTCTACGCTTCCTTTCATAAGATATCCCGGCGTCAACCAGGCCCGAGAGATACAGGCACCTGCAGTGTTGGTCAGGAAATTTGAGCAACACTCTCAGAAACGCATCCATTAAGTGGATGAAACTCGACTGTGTGATCCCAGTCTTTCCAACTGAGTCCGCAGCAAACTCAACTCTGGGTAGTAGCCGGTCGGGGCAGAAAAACCCACATGACTCTGATGGGAGTCGAACCCACGACCTCCCAGTCGGGAGTCCGTGACGCTAACCACTTCGCCACGGCGGCTGGTCGTTTGTTTTGATCTTCTTTACTTTGATGATAACGCTAATATATGTTGGTTTGCTATAGGCTTTTCGGTATTTGATGATAACACTAATATATATTGGACTGCCATATGTCTTTCGGTCTTTCATTCGTTTTTTCATTTTATTAGTTTTCTTCTGTCTTCAAAAGACCTCTTTCTTCCATAACATGTCGGAGAAAATCATGAACTCTAAGTTTCCTATCACACCGTCCGCCTCCACTGTGAACACAATTTGTAAAGACTAGAAACGGGCGATACGCCACTCAGACAGCCCGATAGCTGGGAAAACGTCCCAGAACAACGTAGGACTGACAGCCAGTGAATAAACATAGAGAGTCCACTGTGGAGTGAGCCTGTGGAAGTAAGATGTGGGAAAAAAAAGTTGCGCTGTTTACAAGTAGCCCATTCACTTTATCTTCGGTCACCAACGGATCACAAGTTCCCAGACAGATCTCAAATTCAATCAGCTGTTCATCGATCCGTCTGCCATGTGAACGTACACGTTCATATCTGTGTTTTCATATGCAAATAATTTTAATTCACAGTACGTCTGTCTGAGAAAGAGAATTATTCTAGTTCCTTTGACTTGCTGAGTGGTCTGATGTTGAAAAAAAAATATTTGCACAGAAAATAAGATCAGAGTTTCAGGTTATCGGTTTGTTCTGAATTGAAGACTTCTCGTTCTTTACAGCAAAATTATGAAAGAGACGGTGTCAAATCCTATCATAAAATGAAGTCCTTTATCGCACGAGTTTTGTGGTGAGATTGTGTTTAGTGACGCACGATTCTCATTACAGCATCTGCAGACACAACACTACGCTGTAAGACCCCTCCCCCTTTTTTTCTTTTAAACTAATTTGGATTTAAAATGAAATGTTGATACATATAGAACTGGGAATTCACCAGGAAGAAAATTCAATTTTTATTTTCTTTTGATTTACTCGAAATCATTACTTTCGTGTGTCAGAAATTGAGAGAAATGTGTTGTTGTTACTGTAATTGATAAGAGCTACTATGGTATGCCTGCCCCTTCCTCTCTCTCTTCCCCTCGCCTTCCTCTCTGTCTGTCTGTCTGCCTCCATCACTCAGTCTCTGTCTTTGCTTCTGTCTGTCTTTGTCTCTGTCTGCTCTATCTGTCTGTCTCTCTATCTCTCTCTCAAGAGCATACAGGCAGGCGTAATAGATGATATTATTGCTCGACGAATCTGGTCCCTTTAACTGGGTGTCAAATGTACAAAAAAAAGATAAAAACAGTTTCAGTACTTTTTATTTTGAGCCAGTTTGTAGTTTATGAGTGGATTTATAGCAGAAATGGAGCAGACTTATTTTTCCTTTTCAAGCAAATTTGGCATGCAAACATAGAAGGTAAATGTACGTGCAAATATTTCTCTTGTGTTAACAGCATTTTCAGGCAGAAACATCTTAACATTAATCACACAAAAATGACGTAGAGATAGTTTGACAAATTGAAGGTGCGGGAAGGTGGGTTAAATTTTGAAGCAGTGGTATTACATTATTAATATTCAAAAGAATTCATTTGTCCATTTCTCCATGTTCCGTTGTATTGCCTGAGCAATAAACTCAAGAGTTGCGTGAACTGAATTCCTGTTCATAGCAATCAAATATCTCAACAGTTTCCATGCTATTATCTGATAACAATGGAAGTGCTACAGAAGAATTAATTGAATATGTAGCAAAAGCCTTGTATGTCAGAAATAGGATAATCGAACAAAAAACTGGGTTATTTTAAGATGCCTCTCTCTCTCTGTCTGTCTGTCTCTCTCCCAGCCCCTCCCCTTCAGTCCTCCACTCTCTCTAATTCCCCCAGCATCCTTTCCTTGCTCTGTCCCTGTCACCAGCAATTGCCAGTGTTCGTTCTCCACTGGAAGCATAGAAACGATGACAAACAAATCCTTATCTTACAGTATGTTCCCCATGCCCAAGCCCATGTTCATCGTTTTCTTTTATATGTGTAAACACTGGGATTTCAACAAGAGCCAGTGCCACTCTGACCTCAACAGCCATGTCATGTTCCGTCTTCTATCAGTTTTGCCAATGCATCACATATGGGACAGAGTGGTAGGCGTGACTCCTGAACGTTAGCTGCAAGGTCTTTAGACTGGATTTGAAAGTTCTGGCGTTTTCATCGAAAAGTTTCGGAAAGAATCGGAGATCGATATGTTGTACTTAGAGAAGGTTTAAAGACTGTATGGGTATGCCGTTTAAGAGAAAATGGTGTGGTCAGACTTCATCCTTTTCTCTTTAAATATACCCTACCTACTCTCCTCTTCAGCTTCCTCAACTTTCTCTCTCTGCACGTCACACACACACACACACACACACACACACACACACACACACACACACACACACAGAGAGAGAGAGAGAGAGAGAGAGAGAGAGAGAGAGAGAGAGAGAGAGAGAGAGAGAGAGAGAGAGAGAGAGAGAACTTTCGTTAACATTCAGCTGTTCAAAAGAGAACAGATAACAGAACGGTGTTGCTTTACACTTTTGGTAAACGTTGAGCTGTTCAAAAGAGAAGAGATAATAGAATGGTATTGCTTTACACTTTTAACATTCAGCTGTTCAAAAGACAATGGTGTTGCTTTACACCTCTATTTACATTCAGCGTTCAAAAGAGAAAAGAAAAATAGAATGGTGTTGCATTACACTTGTGTTAATATTCAGCTAATCAAAAGAGAAAAGATATTAGAATGGCGTTGCAAATGACAAAGATGTCGTTATTTGGTTTAGAAGTCTAATTTGAATGATTACCGTCATGGTCTTCATTTCATAATGTCAGAGATTTCATCACTCTAATCTCTGATGAGCCTTTCTGTACAACATCGTGGCCTTGTATGTAGACATCAATGTGCACCGAGACACAAAAACAGGATTTATTCAACAAAAGCCACATGATTGTCTTCTCACTTGACCCGTGTGTGTATTTACCGTTTGACAAAGGAGATGCTGCCATAATTTTCCAATTAATGAAGGCGAAAAGGAACAGTTCGGGGGACTTAATTTTCACCCTAAACAAAGATGTTAAAAAAAAAAAATCTGTTTCCTGCAGTCTAACTCAGCATCAGGTAAGCTGAAAAAAAATCCCGAAGTTCACATATGCATTCACTTATGCATTTAATAATGAGAGACCCCCACGGAATAAATTTAGCTTTAGTTCTGACAACAAGCAATGCCGATACCCCCAAATAAAACAGCCTAGATGAGTGGCAGACTGCCGTGAGTGACAGTCGATCAGCATCTTTCAGAGTGCATCCCTCCATAGCCAATAACTACATCAAGTGAACACGATCTTCAGCAGCATTATACGGCACTAAGCCACTGCCTGATCTCCTAGAATCATCTGGGAAATCAGGCTTGGACACGCCTATGAAATAGCTGGGCGCTAGCATTCATTCGGAAGCCACCAGACGATGTTCAGTAGCCATGTGTTGTACATGGCGGAGTAAGAAATCGAAAGGCGCTGTTCGGATAGAAGATTAGACCACAGACATCGCTTAGCATGCCTGAGGTGGACTCCGAACCATGGCCACTGGGACTGGCAGCAAGCAAACAGCAGATCATACTCTCCACCGATGAGAATCAGAATTGCATCAGTCATAATCAGGCGTGTCATAGTGACAGACTGCAGACGGACGTTAAGCCCATGGCCCATTGGAGTAGATGAGATGGGATGAGACAAGATAAACCCTGGCACCCTTGCTCTTCCTCGAACGGTCCTGGTTAAGAAAATGTCAACACAGCACAGCGCCACATCGATATGATTCCATGTCTCTAGGATGTCTCATTCAGTCAGGCACACTAGTTTTTTTTCATAATTGTTGAACAGCAAAACAAATTTACTTCGCAAGGGTCACCCTTGATTTTCTGTAGCGCCACTCTGCTTAAATTACAGTATTGTATGCCTGCATTTGAACCCTTGTACACATTTGGCATGATCTATAAAGATCGATCTATGCCATCAAAGGTTTCTGCCAAGCCTTCAAGTTGTCCTTATACTGGGGCCATACGCGATATAAACAGAATGTCGT
The DNA here is from genome assembly GCA_033310375.1 of Conus canariensis. Taxonomy (NCBI): domain Eukaryota; kingdom Metazoa; phylum Mollusca; class Gastropoda; order Neogastropoda; family Conidae; genus Conus; species Conus canariensis. Next base: position 45,778,724 of record CM065728.1, on the reverse strand, counting down.
CCATAGCAAGATGTCATGTTTTACAAAACCCTGTCGATGAATAGTTGTAAATTAAATGCCAACATCTTGTTTAGGAGGTTATTGTACTATGGCCCGTAAGTTCATGTCATCACTGCAACCACAAAACATATTAAGACCTTTAATATCACTGTTGTATTTCTGTCGTGGAAAACACAGACCAAATGCACGCGGCATTCATCAAACACATTGCCAGTGTTAACGACTTGAAGCTCACGTGGAGTCCTGGCAGCCTTGGTCAGTTATTTCACGTTGAATATTATCCAGTGGAGACATTTTAAAGTTTAACGTATGTTTTTCGGACAACACTGTGTAACCAGGCCTCACCTTAATTGACACGAAACAAACCTATAGAAACCTCGCTGATGTCAAACAGTAGCGAGACCTGCTGACTTCTGAATTCTTCTTACTTCTTAATGGGTAGGTCCCATGGTCGCGTGATCTGAATCGAGTTCACTCAGTCAGCAGCAGCGTCCGCTGAGGAAGGTGGCCGGATGGCTGTCTAAAGCTACGAGTGAGTAGTGCATTTCCTTTTGTTGGGAGACTAGGTCTAATTCTAGGTAGCAATATGTTCTTAACTGTTGTTGACGCTCATTTTGGACACAAATATTGTTGACATTCACGTAAGTGGACAAGGAAGAGGGGAGACCAGCAGACGTTTGTCTGTCTGGTTGTTATTGCACTTACTGCAGACATCGCGCGCCTTTCATCTGTCCTCATTTGGTGGCCATTGGCACGTAGAGTACATCGATTCAGGACGAGAGATAAGAGGGCAAATGAAAAGACGCTGAACTCCCTCCCCCCACCCCGCCCTCGCCTTAGTGAACTGGTGATCATAGGGGGGGGGGGGGGGGGGGATTAATAACTAAATTGTTTTTTTTTTAAGAGACGTCAGCTTCGCTGCAGTGCATACCAATACAGTATCTTCCAGTGGGGTGACTCCTCTCTTTGCTGGACCTTTGCGGCGCACACACTCTAATCTGACGGAGGTCTGGAGGAAAATGAGATTTCTCTCTCCACTCATCCAGGACCAAGTTTGGCAGATATCTTGCTGCCAGTCTCTGCAAACCAACAGAAGGTCTGTTCCTGCAGGGACTGGAAGTGATCGGCAACTTGTCTGGCAGCAATGTGAGGAGATGGCAGCAATGTGAGGTTCTGGGAATTACCTTGCTTTGCTGTGGTCTTGTCTCTTCCAACTTGTCCACCACTTCACAATTCTAAATGATCAATAGAAGAGAAAATATGAGTGTTTGTGACAACTAGTTCCTATATGTGCGTACATGCGGATGCCGACTGAAATACAGTCTGGTTTTTATGGCAGCTTATGACGATGATACCACTACTATCACCACTACCACGACCACTACCACCACCAGTATTGTCACCAGAAAAAAAAAAAAGAAAAGAAAAAAGCATATGTGTGTGTGTAAGATTTAGCATAAGAAATGCCTCGCGGGAACAATGTCACTTCAACAGGATTCTGGAGAACTTCCCCTCCACGTAATACAGTTGACATGTAAGTAGACGTAGGGACCGGCGGATGGTGGAAAACGTCGCCAAGAGATGGGGACGTCGAAACGCGTTGGAGAACGGCGAGAGCGATGAGAAGACGACGAAAGAAAGGGTTGAAGTATAGATGTAACGTCGAAAAGAAGAAAGGTCTCCCCAGCACGACCCCCCTCAACGATGACTACGAAAACTCCTCCACAGAGTCGGCTCAACTGATGGTACGAGGAGGGTGAAGATGGTTCCTTCCACTCTTTCATAAACATTTTTTTTTCTTTACAAATGAAAAAAAAAAAAAAATGAAAGTGCGAATATATAGGTAAAACTAGGAAAATATTAACAGCACCAACAAATAGGTCTTGATGTCTGATCGCAAATTTCTCAACTGTACCAGGTATACGTAATAGTTCTCCATATGACGAAATATGTTGATTTAGATAGTCGATTACGTCACGTCGCTACGACAAGATAGATTTCATTCTTTTCATAAGTTTAACGATTGGTATTTATAGGTGCGAACATACGGATCGATATCCAAACAAAGCTGGAAAGAAAATATGATATGTTACTGATTCCTTTCGATAATCACAACAGTCTGGCAGCGGGTTAGCTTATACAGTCGCTATGGTAACAGAGTTCTGAAGTTCTATACTCGGAACAACACGACGCAGAACGAAAGAAAAAAAAAAAAAGAGAGAAAAGAAAGAAAATGACGTCCACACAATGGCCTCGTCATCGATGACAAGAATATGAGTGCGCCTTGCAAGCAAAAGTAAAAGTAAAGAATTTCAGAAATATCTATGGCGCGCGCGAGCTGATTCATACAACGTCACAATGACACCACCTTTCCATTGGACATTGTGTATCTAAAGTAGCGGAATAATGTGTATGAACCTTCTCTCCCTCAGAGGGCTTGTAGTGAAGTGAACGATTACGTCAATTATTCTCCAGGAAATGTTTTTTTTTTGTTTCAACTAGCCTACTGCATGTGCAGTGAAGTTATCATTACTTGTTTGTTGCTTAGTTTTCATATACAATTATCTCAGAGCCCATAAGCAAAACATTAACTAATATCAAAAGAGCTTTATGCACAGACCTGAATTGTGCGGAATTTCACTTTTCACGATAAGAACTACCCCCTGACGAAAAAAAGCAAATTTTGTGTCTCTGAGGTACATAATGCAATCAGAATTTTGAAATAGAAAGTCTGATTAATTCATGGAGTTCTCTAAAAATCCACATGGTTTCTTAAGCTTATACATAGATACTCATTGGAACAGCACACTGTTTAGATGTTTTCTCCTACTCTTCTCTCTGTGTCTCTCTGTGTCTCTGTCTCTGTCTGTCTGTCTGTCTGTCTGTCTCCCCTCTCTCTCTATGAGTGAGTGTCCTGAATAGCCTATCATAGATGAAAGACAGAAGCCTGAACAGCGAACATGCACACGCACACACACAGCGCGCGCGCACGCACGCACGCACGCACACACCACACACACACACACACCACACACACACACACACACACACACACACACACACACCCCCCCACAAATCTCACCGGTGAAGAGATTTCTACAACAGCATTAGATGCCTGCATGCTCCAGCTGTTAAGGGTTGACTGGCAAGATCTATCAGAAAAGACGACCCCTTCGTCTCACCCCTCCTTTCTCCCCATACCCTTCATGTCTGTCATCTCAGACAATGTGTGCCCCAACCTCCTCTCTCCTTCCTCCCTCAGAATCTACCACTCACAGCTGACACTTCTGACAAATCGAAGGGAACAAAATGCAAAGAAGCAGCCTCACAGAAAGACAAAACCAAGAAATTTAAGAGTGACGTGGAGAGAAGCAGCGAGAGATAGTGAGTTTGAAGACTAGCCTTAATGTGTGAAAGAAGATATGAGAGAGAGAGAGAGAAGAGAGAGAGAGAGAGAGAGAGAGAGAGAGAGAGAGAGAGAGAGAGAGAGAGAGAGCATCCCACTCAGTCAGATCCTATCAGACAACAAAGAGCCAACGAGCCATCTTCTCTGACAACCTCTATTCATCTCTTTCATTCCTCTGACGAAATGTTGTGACCGCTCAATTCTCTGGTCACCCCACTAACCCCAATACTCCTCCTGTCTTGCCCATAACAAGCTTGAGGTGTGACTGCTGAAGAGGGAGGGATGAATAGGATTAATCAGTCCCTGATGAAATTCATGAATGCATTATCTCCCTGTCTTCTGGCAGGACAAGGAGCGCCCCATTATGGACCCCCCAACCCACACCTCATCAACAGAGCATTGAGAATGAAAATGGTGTCCTTCATGTGCTTACCAGCTCAGAGTTTTATTCTGGATGATTTTCATGTGAACTGAATGAATGAAAAAACAATCAATACATCATTCGTTCTTTAGAAGTTGCAGTGGGATATTAGCAACTGTTCAAATGAAAAAAAAAAGAAAAAGAATTCTTTGCACAAAACTGTATTCCTTGTTCACATAACTTTCGTTTCCATTTCATGTATGAAATAATTAGCAAGTTGTCGATGGAGATTAGTGACTTGTACTCGTGAAACAACCAACATTCTTTCACGGGTCATCCGCGAAATCTGCATTCTACAATATAGAAAAATAATATTTACCGCCTTAACACAACATAAACGAAAGAAGACGAAACAAGCTGTAAACAAAGAGGTAAGTAAAAAAAAAAACTACATAAATAAATGGATCAGTCGCCGATTTGCTAACTAATCATCTCACAAACAACCGACCCAACATACCAACCAACCAACCATCCAACCATCCAACCAACCAACCACCTAACCAACCAAGCAACTAACCAACTAAGTAAGTGATAACTGATTAAGTAACTTTCATAATAAACAAGACTCAGTTCAGTTCAAACTGTTTATAGGCTTGATGATAATGAGATAAACTTTCAGAAAAGAAGCGAAAGAAGGAACTGGAGAAAAAGAAGAGGAAAACAATGGGGAAGTGGCGGGATGGTGGGGGGGGGGGGGGGGGGGGTAAAAGGGGGATAGGAAGAGCAGGAAGATGAGGGTGAGGAGGGGAAGAATGACAAAGAAACAAATAAGCAGTTTATACACAAATATATAAGAATGTGTGAGTGTGCACACAAACATACATGTGTGTGTGTGTGTGTGTGTGTGTGTGTGTGTGTGTGTGTGTGTGTGTGTGTGTGTGTGCCATGCTTCATTTCATTTGATTTGAATGTTACTGATGAAGCGAGCCCATTTTAGATTGCCCAAAAAACTCTCAAGACACACAGAAACATAATAAATGACTTTTTGTATGTTTTGTCCCCCAGCCTAGGAAATCAATTATAACTGCCAGCTATTTTCAGAAGCACGCGGTTTTAATCTGAGCTTCATACGCTAATTATTGATGTCACAAAGATGGCCTTTGTGTCAAGGTTTGCGTACTTACAATAAAAGTCTTAAAAGTACTTTTCTCTTGATTGTCAGTGGTTGAGGTGGAGGAAGCGATGAGAACAGAGGCTCAGGGAAAATAATTATAAACTGCAGAATTAGAAATAAAAATCTCTTGCAGCAATAGGCCTGTGATTCGATAGATCTTCCATAACATGAGCATTTTGCATACGAAAACAACAACAACAACGACAACAAAAACAACAGCAACAACAACAAACAAGGAAACCGTTTTCAATCGCGGCTTCAGGGCTAATAGGATCTGTTGAATTTTGTGGTGTTTGCTGTTGCATAGTTTAATGCGTTTTCTATGCAAACCTCAAACTTGTCGTTTGATTGAGATTGTTGCTTCCAGTGTTTGCTGAAGTTGTTATTGATGACAGCCTTGGAAATGATGAAGTCGGAAGATTGTAGGGTTTTGCTTTGGCGAGTTAGTGTGCTGGCTTTTTTTTTATTCCCCATTGCGTGTGGCCTAGACTGTCATGTGATATGGTAAGTGCATTTTGTGACGTGACTTTTATGGTCAGGTCATAAACGGAGTGTCAGTTTTTGGCACCTTTCTGGAGAAGTTAGATGGAGTTTGGTTTGTTGTTTGCCTCATGGGCAATTGTACATCCATAGGTAGTTCTAGCTGGTGTGATGGGGTGTTCAGTTGATGTATGATTGGTGTGACGGAGAGTGGTCTGATGCGAGTTGATTTGTGGTATGTAGATAGTTGGTATGGGGTAATACGTAGCGTCTGTAAATTTTAAAAACACGGTTCACCTCGATATGGTCATTTCCTTTGTTTGTTTGAGAGAGAGAGAGAGAGAGGAGAGAGAGAGAGAGAGAGAGAGAGAGAGAGAGAGAGAGAGAGAGAGAGAGAGAGAGAGAGACTTTGACATTTTGATATTTTATTGTCAGTACCAAAGAGGTCTTTTGACAAGGGGGGAGGGGGTAACAGGACAAAACCATTTTCCTCTTTCTTTAATTACAAACAAACAGTACACACACACGCGTACACACACACACACACACACACACACACACACACACACACACACACACACACACACACACACACACAGAGAGAGAGAGAGAGAGAGAGAGAGAAGAGAGAGTGAGTGAGTGAGTGAGTAAAAACGTATTCTACACGTTTACCAGTGAAAGAATCCCATTTCGCTCTTTCGTAACTTCTCGTTCCCTGGTTGGGAAAATCCGACCAATCTTGCAAGCTGAGAGAAAAAGTACGTATAAACTCCATTGCCCGTTTCCCGATCACCTAATTCGTAAGGAAGACTGTAAAATGACACATGAACATACCCAGATGCTTGTTAACAATGATCTATGTTTCTTGTCCTTTCTAATTTCTTTTTTTTTTTTTTTTCTCTTTCTTCGTATTTTTCATCCTTACTTCTTCCTTTTGTTATTTTGTTTCTTCAATATACAAATATACCTGCCCTATTCATCCCCACAGTATGGGATAGTAAACAACACATTACGTACTTACATGTTCATACACTATACTAAACAGAATGCAACAATCAAACAAACAAACAAACACAAAAATCGATCGTAACATGAATAGAAGAACAGTACAGATCAATGAATTCTCTGCTGATGCTCGGATGATCAGTGTCCAGTGCCACAGCATAGTTTAATCAGTCGACACTGCGTTTTCCAGAAGTTATTTGAAAAGGGCAGTAGATGCTGGTGATCAGGTCATTTCTCCCCTTTCTTCATTCATTTTCGGAAGTAATGTCGTTTTGTTAAAGCCCAATATGTCTTTTTATTCTTCTTTAATTTAGCTCATTTCTTTTCGTTTTTTTTTTTAAATGACTGAATTCCTCTACAAAACCGCCTTAGCCTTGCATGTGTCTGCTTCCTGTGATCTTCTGTACATCATTAAAATAAAGAAACAGACTGAAACAAGATACGTCATCGTCAACAAAAAAAACCCCATGTTTTGCACACTGGGAGAGAGAGAGAGAGAGAGAGAGAGAGAGAGAGAGAGAGAGAGAGAGAGAGAGAGAGAGAGAGAGACAGAGAGACAGAGAGCGAAACAGTTAAATCAAAGTCAGGCATCAAGTTTCGTAATCAAACTCTGCCGTGGTTATCTAAAAGCGCCGTAGTTTCATTGGCGTTCTGCATGTAAACCTGCTGTGGAAAACGAAATGTGAACGGAAATGAAGGCCGCATCTGAACATTATCGGCGATCTGTCAGTTCCAGAATGAGAACCTCTCGTTATTTATGGGGACACTAATGGATGCAGTGGCGTATCCAATAATTAAACCAAGCGCTACGTAACAAGATTTCGTGATGGAATTGTGTGTAATGATACATATTCTCATTTCAGCTTTGATAAACACAATAAATTTAGTAAAATTCTTCTTTCTGTGTCTCTGTCTCTGTCTGTCTGTCTGTCTCTCTCTCAATACAAAATTGTATGATACAGTGCGGCAGATTAGTAATCCATCGGGAAGAAAAAGATTTAATTTCCTCCACAAGTACTCCAGAAACTTTTGTTAGAGTGGCTTTCATGTGTTAGAAATTCAGATGGTATGCTTCTCACTCACTCACTCATTCTCTCTCTCTTTCTCTCTCTACCTCCCCCCCTCCCCCCATCTCTCTCTGTTGTGTCGGTCTGTCTTGGTCTTATCTTCCACTGTCTCTCCCTCTCTCTCTCTCTCTGTCTCTCTCTCTCTCTCTCTCTCTCTCTCTTCCTTCCTCCCCCCTCCCTTCATTATTCCTTCATTCCTCCCTTCTCTCCCTCTCCCTGTCCCTCTCTCTCCTTCTCTCTGTGTCTGTCTTTCTCTCCATCCCCTGTATCATGAATACGCGGGCATGCTTATAAAATTCTTTTATTACATCATGAATCCGGTCATTTTAACTGGGTGTGAAACGTACAAACGACTATGACTGCGCGCGCGCGTGCGCGCGCGCATCTCTGTGTATTTGTGTGTGTGTGTGTGTGTGTGTGTGTGTGTGTGTGTGTGTGTGTGTGTGTGTGTGGTGCGTGTGTATGCATATAAAAACTTTCCGTTTAATATAGGTAAATATGGTTTTTATCCCCCTCGTAGTATGCTATCTTTTATGCTATCTGCTAAATGGACAATAAAATCTATCTCCCTCCCTCCTTCCCTCCCTCCCTCCCGCCCTCCTCCTCTTCCTCCTCTCTCTCTCTCTCTCTCTCTCTCTCTCTCTCTCTCTCTCTCTCTCTCTCTCTCTCGCTCCTCTAGTCCTTGTCCATCCTCTGAACACATTTCCCTTTTTCTTTCCATGCCGCGTGCCAGAATGTGTTCCCACATAAATTTGTAGAAACGATGACAAACACATCCTTTGTCGTATGGCACCTTCCTCACGAACACGTCTATGTTCCTATTTTGATCTGTAAATACTGAGCTGCAGTCATTTTAGCCTCAATAGCCACGTAATGTTCCCTCTTCCATCATTTCAGCTAATGCATCACCTTGAGGACGGAGTGGTGGGCGTGACTCTTGAACACTAGCTGAAAAGTATTTTTTGTTCGACCTTGAAAGTTCTGGCTTTTTCGCTGAAAACTTTCAGAAAGATTCGGAAGAGATATAGATCTTTTGTCCACAGAAGAGGTTTAAAGAGATTATGGATATGTCGTTTAAGAGTTAATGGAGTTATAATTCTGACTCTTTCTCTCTTCAAAGACCACCCTCCCTTTTAAGCTTCAGCATTTCTCTGTCTCTGATACCCTGCACACACACACACACACACACACACACACACACACACACACACACACACACACACACACATCAGACACACACACACACACACAACACAGACACACATCAGAGACACACACACACAACACACACACAACACAACAACACACAGCACAAACACACACACAACACACAACAACACAGACAACAAGACAGAGACAGGAGAGAGAGAGAAGAGAGAGAGAGAGAGAGAGAGAGAGAGACAGAGACAGAAGAGAGAGAGAGAGAGAAGAGAGAAGACAGACAGATAGACGGACAGGACAGACAGGAGAGACATAGATCGATCGATAGTACAACATACAAGAGAGAAAGAAGAAAGAAAGAGAAAGAAGAAGAGAGAGAAGAGAGAGAGAGAGAGAGAGAGAGGAGAGACAGACAGAAGACAGACAGAAGGACAGAGAGAGAGAGAGAGAGAGGAGAGAAGAGAGAGAGAGAGAGAGAGAGAGAGAGAGAGAGAGAGAGAGAGAGAGAGAGAGAGAGGAGAGAGAGAGAGAGAGATTTACACTCCTTTTAAACATTCATCTGTTTTAAAGAGAAAAGAACTGTTAGACTGGTCATAAAATCCCCCCCCTTCCCCCCCCCCCCCAAAAAAAAAAAAAAAAGAACCAACAAAGAAACAAAAAAACAACAAACAAAAAACACAAGCACGCATTTTTGTCTCATTTTCCTCCAATAATTCCATAGATTCTTTTAAAAATAATATAAGAGATTTAGACGCTGTGAGATCTGTTGCCCTCTCCTCAACAGCAGCATCGTGGCCTCCTAATTAGACTTCAATGTGTACCAACAGACATTAATCGGTGTAAATATTACACACATTATAGTGTCCACTCTGCCCCACTAACATGAAAAAGGGTGTATTGTCCTCACACCCTGATTAATAAAACTTGAAAAAAAAAAATCTCTAGGAGACTGCAACCACTCTCGACAAACTATAACTAAATATCTGTACTCCTCGGATTCGAGGCCAGGATATTTCTCAATGGAAACTGCTGATTACTCGTGCTTGCAAGCAAGTGAAAAGCAAATGTAGGACACGAGTTCAGTGATGTATCAACGATAAAACGATAAAAAAAGAAAAAAAAACCCGAAATAATTCTCGCCTTGTACAGCTTCATGGTCCAGATTAATAGCTATGTAACAATCTGCGTGACTGGCAGACGCCCAAGAGAGATCCCGAGGTTAACGGATGGTTTCAGTATGATTCCTTCAATGGTCCACCATCTTCAGCAACTGTCCGCCATCTTCACCAGCTCATCATTATACCAAGTCATCGCTTATTCGTTCAACGTCAGCGGGGAAATCAGGTCTAGACAGCCAATGAAACAACGAGACGCACGCTGGGAAACAGCAAAATTAATATCAGTGGCGAAATCTTGTGTTGTTACGTTAGAATAGTCATCGGGAAAGCGGACTGGACTACCCACAGACAGCCCCTTGACATGTCTGCAATTCATTGAGAACAACGTTAGGTGGTACTGTCCGAAAGCAACAGCAGATAATTTTGTCCACTGATGAGAACCAATGCTACATCAGTCATACCAAGGGCGTGTCATCATGGCAGAATGCAGATGGGATTAAGGCCGCGGCTGAGCGATGGAAGAGGATGCCATTGGTGGAGTAAGAGGTCACACAGGACTAACCCCGCCCCCCCCCCCCCCCCCCTGCTCTTCCATGAACTAGTCCTGGTTGAGGGATTAGTACAAAGCACATAGCCACATCAGTGGGACTCCAGACCGTGATATTAGGTCAGACACACAAGAGCTTTGCTTATCAGTAAGATGAAATAAGTTTACATAACTGGGACTACCCACGTTTTCCTCTAATGCAGTTGCATCCAGACCACAGTTTTGTTTGCCCGAAATTGAATATTTTTCTGGCATCGTCAGCAAAGACAGTTCAGTACGATCAATGCAAGATCAAAAGTTACTATAGGGCCACCGACGTAGACATGAGGAACGCCATATAGGCATGTGTGTTATGAAACGCTGCCTTTCAAACTCTCCTCAGCGCCAGTGGTGTCATACGTCATACAGACAGAATGAATCCACGGCCAGTTGTCATGTTCCAAAAACTCTCTGATGTACAAAATAAATGAAATAGCCAGTATCTGATCATTTGGTTGATGGGGAGGTCATCGTGGCCCGAAACATTTGTTGACATCATTGCAATAAAAAAAGGAGAATAAAAAAGGAAAAAAGGTCTTTCATGCTGCGGTCGTATTTCTGTCACGGAAACTCACACCATATACACCTGATAATCATCACACATATAGCCACTGTCAGCAGTTAAAAGTCACATACACACGTGCACTTTTCTCACTCGTTTTTTTTTGCACAATTACTTGCAAAGTATACCCTTGAAAGTTTATGAAGGGTACAATAAAAACACAAAATCTTACGAAAAGGGCTATTAAGAGGCAAGCACGTGTTGCACAGCATGCTTGAGTTCCAAACTGTATTCTGCTGTGACTGAAATGTGCACACTGACCCTTCTCTCTGTCATAAATTTTAAGAAATCTTAAAAAATTTAAGTCCTACATCCGGCAAACATGACCGAACGAATCACAAGACAAA
>CM065728.1:45752457-45754957 GCA_033310375.1 Conus canariensis | reverse complement strand
TGACTGGATGACACGGGAAACGACTGAATGAAGCGCCAGCTGGCAGCTCTTCAGTCGGCACTACCCAGGTAGGCAGCCCGTTGTGTAAACGAGTGTTGATGAATAAGTGCAAATGGTGGATGTAAGCGCATTGAGTTGTGTAACAAGAAATGCGCTATATAAGTATTATACATTATTATTATTATTATAAAAGATCAGCATAAAAAGGTAGGCATTTGTGAGGTGAAAATAGGCTTCATTGACCAGTTGCTCAGAGTATGGGTATTGTGAACTGTGTGGCTAAAACCAAGGAACGCCCACAGCTGAGTATATTATAATAATGCTTTGGAGAGGAGAGAGAGAGAGAGAGAGAGAGAGAGAGAGAGAGAGACAGAGAGAGGGAGGTAGAAAGAAAGATACAGCGAGAGAGAGAGAGAGAGAGAGAGAGAGAGAGAGAGAGAGAGAGAGAGAGAGAGAGAGTAATGTGTGTGCGTGCGCGTGTGTGTGTGTGGAGAGAGAGAGAGGGAGAGAGAGAGAGAGAGAGAGAGAGAGAGAGAAAGAAAGAAAGAAAGAAAGAAAGAGAGAGAGAGAGAGAGAGAGAGAGAGAGAGAGAGAGAGAGAGAGAGAGATGCAGGTGAAATGAACAATCTTTGCCAAAAAAAAAAGGGTAAAAATATAGAACTGAAAAGAGATCACTCATTCTCAGCAATGAACAAAGGAAATGAGCAATTGAACTGCACTAAAAGCAATGAATAAACACAATGAGGAGACACATCAGCGCTTTACAAACAAGATCAGTTACGGCCCGAAAACGGCAAAATGATATGTTTCCCAATGCAGCCCTTCAAGTGCTCCTTTTCTTCTAAAATTGACGTGCGAAAAAGGGGAGAGACAACTTCGTCTTCTGCTGCACAGGGAAAAGACTGAGAGGTTCTCAGTGTTGTGTCATCCTCTGAGAGTTCTGCACGAAAATGTCATTCCGAAAAGAATGATGGCGGGTTTCGGATTTTCTTTTTGTGGGAAAAAGGAGAGAGAGAGAGAGAGAGAGAGAGAGAGAGAGAGAGAGAGAGAGAGAGAGAGAGAGAGAGAGAGAGAGGGTATTAAAGAGAAGAAAATAAAGGCACTTCGGAGAAATCGGTGGTGACAAAATAAAACAGAAGTGAAACAAGTCAACAACTAAACAACCAATTGGTGTGCTCTTACACACAAGAACCACACACACAGCTGTAATGATGCAGAGACAGAGAGGCAGAGAGAGAGAGAGGCAGAGAGAGGGAGGGAGAGGAGAGAGAGAGAGAGAGAGAGAGAGAGAGAGAGAGAGAGAGAGAGACGGAAAGAGGGAGGAGATGGGTATGGATGGGCTTTGGGTTCGTAGGTGCGTGTGCACATGCAAAGGATTGTAAAGTGTGTGCATGTGTGTATGTTTGTGTGTGTGTGTGTGTGTGTGTGTGTGTGTGTGTGTGTGTGTGTGCGCGTGCGTGTGTGTGTGTGTGTGTGTGTGTGTGTGTGTGTGTGTGTGTGTGTGTGTGTGTGTGTGTGTGTGCACACGCCTGATATGTCTGTTTTATCTTGTGCTGAGTAAGGTGTAATGAAGCTGTTGTCTATTTTTTTCCCTCAGCATTTCACAATATAAAAGAAAATAGTCATCTGTAGATGTTGATCCTACTTGTAAAAAAAACACGAATTCATGGCATATTTTCATATGCGTTGGGGAGAGAGAGAGAGAGAGAGAGAGAGAGAGAGAGAGAGAGAGAGAGAGAGAGTGGAGAGAGAGTGAGAGAGACAGAGAGAGAGGCAGAGACAGAAACAGAGACTTAGAGACATAGAGAGGCAGTTGAAATAAACAATCACTGAAAACAGTTTCAGAGAAAAAGAAAAAAAAAGACAAAAGTACTGAATTGAAAAGAGGTCAATCATTCTCAGCAAAGAACGAAGGAAATGAGCAATTGCGCTGCACTAAAAGCAACGAATAAACACAATGAAGAAACAGATCAGCGCCATTACAAACAAGATCAGTTACGGCCGTGAAAACGGCAGAATAATTTCTTTCACAATGCTACCCTCCAAGGAACCAAGGTGCTCCTTTCCTTCTAAAACAGACATGTGAAAAAGGGGGAGACAGCCTCGCCTTTGGCTGCCCAGGGGAAAGACGACATAATCAGAGGTTCCCAGTCCTGTGTCCTCCTCTGAGACATCCGCACGAAAACGTAATTCCAAAAAGAATGTAGGCGGGTTTTGGATGTCCTTTTCTGGAGAGAGAGAGAGACAGAGAGAGAGAGAGAGAGAGAGAGAGAGAGAGAGAGAGAGAGAGAGAGAGAGAGAGAGAGAGAGAGTCCGAATGAGCGGCATGGTTTCAATGCCATTGAGGTGACACAGAAAACGGGGACAGAAAACAAATCTCGGGAAAAACTGCTGGATGTTCAAAATACAACTATTTTCAAGTGCGTAGGAGAGGGAGTTGGCTTACATAAAGCTAGGTTAATGTCCCATACTCTGATACTGTTCTCATTTTCCTGTTTAA
>CM065728.1:45742457-45747457 GCA_033310375.1 Conus canariensis | reverse complement strand
CTCTCACTGTGGATTTCTGATACCAGGGCTATGACAAGACAAGCCAGAGTGCGGCTATGAACGAGGAACCGGAAAGAGTAGCGTGAGGGCAATGACACTGGAGCGGTACGTAAGAGGAAAAAGCACCAAACAGCCTTGATCAATTATTTCATGTTGTTTATTGTTCAGCAGAGACTGTCTCACAGATGAACCATCATTTGAAAGCAGGCCTCGGTATAGCTGACATCTCGAGACAGGCCCACACTGATCTCGCTGACGTCACAAACCACAGCAGGATCTGCTGACCTGTTTAGTCTTGTTGACGCTCACGACACACTTGTTGACTCTCACGTTGGACACAAAATTCTCGACGCTCACGCAGGTGTACAAAGGAAAAGTGGAAACCACCAGAAACGTGTCTGTCCAATTGTCCTGCTTACCTCTGACATCGCGCCTCGGTCAATTGTCCTCATTTAGCCCTGTGCTATGTACTTCGATTCCGGATGAGAGACGAGTAGGCGAATGAAAAACTGTACAATCCCCTTGTCGTGATGAACGGTGGTGAGACGGGGGATAACTCGATCTGGTTTTCCAAGAGACACCAACTTTGCTGCAGTGCATACAAATACAATATCTTTCGCTGGGGTGACTTCTCTCTTTGCTGGATCTTTGCAGCGACACGCTCTAATCTGGTGGAGGTCTGGAGGCAAATGAGATTTGTCTGTCCGCTCAGCAGTTCAAAATTTGGCAGATGTCTTGCCGCCAGTCTCTGCAACCCGATTGAACATCCATTTCAGCAGGGACTGGACGTTGCCAGTGACATGTCTGGTAGCAATGTGAGGAGAGAGGTGTCGTGGATGACCTTGCTTTGCTGTGGTCTTGTCGCTTCCAATTTGTCCGCCACTTTGAGGCAGTATCTAAATGACAGAGAACAAAATCCGACTGTGACAACCAATTCCAAAGCGTATGTGCTTGCTAATGCTGGGTGAAGTGCGGCCTAGTAATTCTTATGGTTTGTGATGATGATACCACTTCTCTTACCGCCAACCTTACTACCACCACTACTACCAGAAAAAAAATTGACAAGATAACTTTTACGTTCTCTGTGTGCGCTGGATATATATGTTGTGATGGATGAGGGTGCGGGCTATATATACAAATGGTTTTCATTTGGGTATTAACTGGTCGTTTGTTTTAGCATTAGTTCGTTCCTATTATCCAAAAGACCTAGGCCTATCCACACCCACCCCATCCCCCCATTCAAAAAAAAGAAGAAAAAACCTGATGGAATGTATTTCACCATTTCAAATAAGCCCCATTAAACTTTTGGGATCTGTAAGCTGACCACTTCTTGTCATCACAAAATTCATCTCGCTCAGATTTTGTAGCTATTAACAGGTCTGATAGGTACCAAACACTCCTATTGTAGGATACCTGGTGTATTGTGGTGTCCCTGGATTTTGGTTCTTCAGAATTAAGACAAAAAGATTTCCATGTATTTTCAAGCGTATGGGAATGACTAATTACCAATCTATAAGAAAAGAAAAAATTTGATTGTGAAAAGAACAAAGTGTACACCATAAAAAATTACTGTGAAATTGATATCATCAAATATCTTTGAAGAGTGCAGTGAAATTATGACATGAAGATAACGATTTTGATTGCGTATGACACTACTTGTTTATTGGACTGTGTACAAAAAGTTGTGAAATCATGATCATGAATCTTCCGCCTTCCAAAAGACACTTGAGCTGAGGTAAACAATGACGTCAATCATGTCCTTTGGTACTGGCGCTTTGTTTCGTCTGACCCCCCTACATGTCAGTTAAGCATCACTGTTCATCTGACGTTGAGTTGTCTTATGACATCTGACCCCCCTACATGTCAGTTAAGCATCACTGTTCATCTGACGTTGAGTTGTCTTATGACATAACATCAGTGCCCGAAAGGAAGAAAAGCTAGAGCACACTTGTATACAATTTTCTTTTTCACGACAAAAATTATCTTCCGATGGATGAAACAGCACATGTCATTTCTCTAAGGTAAATGATCAGTCTATGGAGTTCTCTAAAATATGAAATGGTCGGAAAAGTAGCCTGCGTTCCCATAGATACACACCATAGGACTTGAGTCACAAACCTGCTGCATTCAAATTCATTTCAACGTCACCGACATCCGGACAACGACTGCTAGTCACGAAACGTGCTGTCCCACGGTCATCATCAGCACTGTCAAATAGTTATCCAAAATTACCAGCAACGTCCGTAGATGATTGCATTCGCCCACATATGGAATCACGTGAACACATACTCTCTCTCTCTCTCTCTCTGATGTCTTAGAATGGTGCAACCAAAACCGAATGGTCCTTAATCCGCACAAAACAAAATGTATGGTCCTAGCATCGAGACAGAAACATCAACGACAGCATCTTATGTTGAGCCTAAAAATGAGTGAAACCTTGATCGTGCAGGTTACCGAACACCGTGTCTTAGGCGTGATCATTGATGAGAATTTTAAATGGCAATCACATATAAATCATGTTTGCAAACAGTTGGCTCGCAATTTGTTTTTACTCAATAAACTCAGTTATTATGTTGAACCACACATCCGGAAATTATTTTTTGAAGCCCATTGCCTTTCTCTCATCAACTATGCGTCCACAGTCTGGAGTGGTGCCGGTGAAAATCACATAAAAAAGATCAACTCTATGCATAGACGGGGAATTAAGCTGATTCTTCCCGACAAGTTTCTATCAGCCACAGGCAAATTCGCAGAACTAATGATGTTACCACTGCAGAGCCAACTGACCTATAATAAGGCAGTACTAATGTTTAAAGTCCATGCAAACATGGCGCCAACATATCTTGCTGAGTTTATCCAAATGGCAACAACGCGATATGATTCAAATAATTACATTTTACCACGTGTCCGCATTGATTTGTTCAAATCTAGTTTTGCATTTTTTGGTCCATCTGTGTGGAACTGTTTTCCTCCGTCTGCCAAAACATGTCAATCACTGCCGTCCTTCAAATCAGCAATACTTAAACATTTACTTGAACAATAAATCGAACCTTTTGATCATAGTCTCAACGCCATACTTTTATGCTTGCCTCTATATTAGCTAATGAAATTGTGTATGTGTGTGTGTGTGTGTGTGTGTGTGTGTGTGTGTGTGTGTGTGTGTGTGTGTGTGGGTGTGTGTGGGGTGTGGTGGGGGTGTGTGGGTGGTGGGTGTGGGTGCGCGTGCGTGCGTGTATGTGTGGGCGTGTGCGTGCATGTGAGCGCGCGCGTACGTGTCTGATTATATTTGTGTAATTTTATCATTATTATTCTTATTACTATTGTTATTGTTATTATTATAATGTTGCTATATTCTTCATTGTTTCTGCCATTATTAATATGTGCAGTGTGTTTAGTTGAATGTTGTAGAATAGCAAGGACAGATTGGAAGAATAGGCACTGCCTAAAATCTCTATCCTTGAGTAATAAAGTTTTTGAGTCTTTGAGTCTTTGAGTCTCTCTCTCTCTCTCTCTCTCTCTCTCTCTCTCTCTCTCTCTCTCTCTCTCTCTCTCTCTCACTGTGACCTGCTACTGTCATTGGTTGGACACGCTATGTCAGTGCATATAAATGTCAGTCTGTGGAAAACCTATTATGTACTCATGTGTATGTGTTTAAGCTTGCCTATTGCTTATATAATAATTATATGCGTTTTTTTTTAGGGAAGGATGGGATGGATAATGGTGTGGCTTTTAGAAAGAAAATTCCTCCCTCTTTTTATGTCTGGCTTTCTATAGTTTTATTTCTTCTTTCTTGCTTTTCCCCATGTAATATTGATGAATGTGAATCTCTCTCTCTCTCTCCTCTCTCTCTCTCCTCTCTCTCTCTCCTCTCTCTCTCTCTCTCTCTCTCTCTCTCTCTCTCTCTCTCTCCTCTCTCTCCTCCTTTGCCCTTAAAAACACCATTGTCTCCTGTTCCTCATGGAGTGGAAAACCAGTCTTGCATAATGAACAAGAATGTTCAAAGTGAATATATACTTATGTACTTGAATATGACTGTCACATGTATTACTGTTTATTCCTCCTCAAGTAGTACTGGTGATACTACCATGGTCACTAATGCTTCTTATATGCTCATTCTGCAGTGTGTATGTGTGTGTGTGTGTGTGTGTGTGTGTGTGTGTGTGTGTGTGGGGTGTGTGTGTGTGTGCGCGCGCGCGCGCGCACTGATCTGCACTGTAAAGAAAGACAGACACAACGTAAAGACTGTTTATTTCCTACCAGCTATCGTGAGCATCAACGTCAATACAGTTTCTGTTCCAAACACCCTCCCCTGCCCTCTTCATCGCAGCCCTCCGTACCGCCTGCACACAGGCCACTCGTTTTATACCCATTCTTATCTTTTAAAAGTGAAGAAGCTCCGTGGTGCAGTCCATGTCATGTTCCACTCACAGTGAAACACATTCTTTTAGATTGTTGGGACTTGCACGATGTGAGACATAAACACTTTACAACAGACTCCATGAAAACCCTGTTCAGAGATGACGCACCTGACGTGATCTTTGAGTTTCTGAAAGAGATTAACATTTTTCATCTAATCTAAGATTTTACAGAAGAAAGATTGTAACGAAGTTTCTGGTACGTTTTTAGAAGGTGTATTTCAAAAAGATGTGTGAAAGGTGTCTTTTGTTGATGACTTGTGAGTTGATTTTAACGTGGTGACAGCCCTGACATGGCCCTTTGCAGTCGGCTGGGCTTTAAGCAACATTACCTTACCTTACCTATCGCAGCCCTTCTCTCTCCTTCTCTGTTACATTATCTCCACGATATCATCCCCACTACCCGTGTACACCATCATATTTCTGTTCCAAGCTTTCCAGAGAGCTAGTTGTTTTTGTCAG
Organism: Conus canariensis; assembly: GCA_033310375.1. NCBI lineage: Eukaryota > Metazoa > Mollusca > Gastropoda > Neogastropoda > Conidae > Conus > Conus canariensis. Next base: position 45,742,580 of record CM065728.1, on the reverse strand, counting down.
CTATCAGGTGAACGTCTTTTTAGCGTTAACTCTATAATCAGGGGGCGAAAATGGAAAGCTAAAACGAAAGGAAACTGACAGAAGATTGAAGAGATATTTGATAGTGAAAAAGACTGTGAATAA
>CM065728.1:45727457-45737457 GCA_033310375.1 Conus canariensis | reverse complement strand
AACGCTGCTGTGAAGCACCACACACTGTCCTCAGTGCCACTGAGATCATATGTCGTATAGACAGAATACATTCACATAAAGATGTCATATTTCAGATATTTTCTCAGTGAATAATTGAAATTAAGATGGCAACACTTGTCCATTTGGTGGATAAGGAAGTCATCGGGTACCGAAACTTTGTTGATGTAATTGAAATCACAAGACGTATTGAGACGATTGAATACCGCTGTCGTAGTCTGTCAAGGCAACACAGACCCTTTCCACAAGACGTTCACGACACATTTCCCAACAATACCAATTAGAAGTCAAAATGGAATCCTGACAGTACCAAACCTTGGTCATTTTTTATCCATGACCATTTCCTACCCAGAGTTGGCTTTGCACTGTGTTCTGCTTAGGAGACTGGAACAAGACAGTTGAGTTCTATTTAATGGATGCGTCTCTGAGAGTATTGCTCAATTTTCTTGACCACTGTAGGTATATGTATCTCTCGGGCCTGGTTGAAACCAGGACACGTGAGGAAAGTAAGCGTGGAGTACAGCCCTGTCATGCAGTCTCAGATCAGAATGGAACTCTAACATCATCTTTATTAACCTCATTTTCATCAGTAGCCAATAAAAAAAAGTCTCACATTCAGTGGCTGGACATACCTTGATCTTGCAGTGACATCAGTTTTGATTTCATCTGTGGGTCTGTGCCCTTGGATAGTTCGTGTCGAGATCGCTGGTATCAGCGAGTTCATATGGACTGCCGCTGTACAGACGTGACGGCGCCCTAAAGAGGGGGACATTCGCACATGCCGATTCGATGACTGATTACCGTCAGTAGGAGGATTAGTGGGCCGTGACCGCGTATGGCGGATCAGAACAGACGCCACTGAAAACATGGAGCTGATTCGGCATCAGTGCAGTTTCTCCTCTGGTGTATTGCCCAGTGACAGCGTGACATTGACTCTCTCCCTGTGGATTGCTGGTACCGTGGCAATGACGGGACACGCCAGATTGTGACTATGAACAGGGAGCTGGAATAAATGGCGCGGGGAGCAATGATACTACACTGATAAGATAAGAAAACACAACGATACCTTGCTCAATTATTTCATGTTGTGTTTAGTTCAGCAGACACCATCTCAAGGTTGTTGAACTGTGTTTTGAAAACCAAACTATAAAAACAGGCTTTGGTTTAGCCGACATCACAAGACAGGCCTACACTAATCTCGTTAAAATCAAACAGCAGCAGGATCTGCTGACCGTCTTAGTATTGACGATGCTTACGACGCACTTGTTGACTCTGACGTTGGACACAAATTATGTTGACGCTCACGCAAATGCATAAAAGGAAACCGGGCAGAGGTTTGTCCAAATGTCTCGCTTACCGTTGACATCGCGCGTCAAAGAATTGTCCTCATCTGGCCGCCACTGGCATGCAATGTACGTCGATTGCGAATGAGAGACGAGAAGGCAAATGAAAAGTTGCTCGATTCCCCTCGTCTTGATGGACTGTGGTGAGGGGGAGATAATTCAGTCCCGTTTCCCAAGAGACGCCAACTTCTTTACAGTGCGAACAAACACAGTATCTTCCGCTGGGGTGGCTTCCGCCTTCGCTGGACCCTTGCAGTGACGACGCTCTAATCTCATGGAGGTCAGGAGGCAAATGAAATTTCTCTGTCTGCTCAGCCAGGCCCAAGTTTGACAGATGTCTTGCCGCCAGTCTCTGCAAGCCAGTTGAACGTCCACCGCTGCAGTGACTGTTGTCAGCTGCATGTCTGGCAGCAAGATCAGGAGCTGGGTGCTTACTTTGCAGTGGTCTTGTCTCTTCCAACTTGCCCACCACTTTGCAACTTTATGTAAATGACAGAGGACAATCTCTGACTGTTTGTGACAACCTGTTCAGATTCTGCACGTGCTTGTTAGTGATGAGTGAGATGTAGTCTAGCACATCTGACAGTTTCACCATCACCAGCACAACCGCCACCACTACCATCATTACAACCAGAATAAACAAGATATGTTTTACGTTCTTAGTTTGCATTGGGTGTACGTGTTTGATGTTGAGGGTGTGGACTTTATACACATATTTTTATTTGTGTATTTATTGCTCGTTCGTTTTTATCATCAGTTCGTTCCTTTCATCCAGGAAGCCCAGTCCGCCGCCTTCCGCCCCCCCCCCCCCGCCCCCCTCCAATGAAAAAATAATCCTGGCAGAATTTATTTAAGCCTTTCAAATCAAGCTACATTGACATTTTGGGATGTGTAAAATTACCACATTTTTATAATTATTAACATGCTTTATAGGTACAAAAAGTTTCCGTTGTAGTTACCTAATGCATCGAGGAGTGCCTTAAGTTAATCACTCTATGTTTTTCATGGAAAGGGAAGCCACCACTTACCATTCTATAAGAACGAAAGAGATTTCCATCACAAGAGGAACGGCAAACCATTCATGATAAACATAATTGTAAAACTGAAGTTATGAATGTCATTGAGAAGTACCACGAAATCATAACAAACAATTAACGACTTGGGCTTCGTATAGCACCACTTGTATATTGGACAATGTACCCAAAGTAGTGAAATTATGACTGTGAGTCTTCCGCCTTTCACAAGATACTGAGGTGAAGTGATCAAACATGTCAATCATTTCCTTTAACAATCGGCGCTTTGTTAGTAAAGTCATGATTATCATCTGATGCTGAGATTTTTTTATGACATAATATCAGTGCCAAAAAGAAAGGTAATAACTATTATCAAATGAAAGTTACAAGTATAGTACACAATTCTTCTATTTACGGCAAAAATTGTCCTCTGATGGTGAAAAAAGCAAGGTTTGTTTTTTTGAATAAATAAATGATACAATTAGAATGATAAAACGAAAAGTCCACTCAATCCGGGGAGTTCTCTAAAATTCGACATGGTTATCCAGATTTCCTGTAGATACACATTATATTACAGGCGTCACAAACCTGCTGCATTTAAATTCGTTTAAATGCATTTAAATTCATTTAAATTCGTTTCAACGTCACCAACATCGGGACAACAACAACTACGAGCCATGCTATCTCCACTGTCATCATCAGCATTGTTAACATTGTCAACACTACCACCAACATCCATATCTAATCCAACTCACCCACATATGGAGGCATGTAGATGCACTTGTTCTCTGTCTGTCTGTCTGTCTCTTCGTTCGTCAGGTACAGTTTACAGGTTCTTCATTGGTGAGATTTCTTTGCGTACTTGCATATCTTTGTTATATTTCCATAAATGTAGCCTCATTCCGTCTTTGGATATGAGATATAAACATCACACCAGTGTGCAAGTGTTTTGTATTAATCTCATCAGTCTCATCAATCACACCGGCACACTATGCTCTACTCTTTTCTCAGAGGTGGAATGAGACTAAACGTGCACATAAGACATTTTCATGCTTGCTTGAGTTGTTTTTGTTGTTGTTGGAGGACTAGGAGGGGATACGAGTCTGGACAGAGAAGTGAAGTCCGAGGAGAAGAATCTTTTCTAACCCGCTATCTCAAGTGGGAATTGAATCCTACACCTTGGGGCAAGAGTCGGAAGCCTTACCATGTGCTAAGCATGCCCCAGCGGCATATGCAATAAACCTTGTGCCATGACTGAATCTCAAATATACACATGCATAGACCTGCAGACATTGCCACACGAAACCACACAGGCATGCACACACGCACCACCCACCCCCACCCCCCTCACATACCCTCGCATACCCACACACACAGACACACAGACACACAGACACTCACACACACTCACACAGACAACACAGACACACACACACCACACACACACACACACACACACAAACATACAAAACACACAGGTACACAGACAGCACACAGACAGACACACCAGACACACAGACACACACACACACACACACACACACACACACACACACACACACACACACACACACACACACACACGACCGCGCGCGCGCTCTCAATCTTAAATAGCAAAGACATTTCTTTGACAGAAGTCAGCAATCAGATGCCTTCATGCTTGGACTGTTTGAGGCCGACTGGAGAGCTCTGATCAGATAAGATGTTTCCTCCGTCTTTCCTCCCCTCTCCCCATCCCTGTCATCTCTGTCAGCTCACACACTCTGTGTCTCAACCTCTCTCTGCCCTGCATCAGAATTTGTCATTAGCCTCTGACACTTATGACAAACGGGTAAAAGAAAACTGCCAAGAAACAGCCTCACTGAAAGAGAAAACAAGGACATACTGCGTGAGATGTAGAGAAAAAGACAGGCTCATTGTAACGTTTGGAAGAAGAGCTAAGAAGAAGAAAAAGGAGGAGGGGGAAGATGAAGGGAAGAAGTAGAAGAAGGAGAAGGAGAAGAAGAAGAAGAGGAGAGAGAGAGAGAGAGAGAGAGAGAGAGAGGGAAGAGAGAGAGGAGAGAGAGAGAGAGAGAGAGAGAGAGAGAGAGAGAGAGAAAATGCACGGTAAAAACAGGAAGAACGGTGGACAATGAGAAAGACGGAGCGCGCGCGCGCGCGCGCGCACACACACACACACACACACACACACACACACACACACACACACACACACACACACACACACCACACATACACACAACCACACAATCGTACACAAACATAAACACATGCGTATGCGTGCACGCCCACGCACAAACATGCGCATGCATGTACACACACAAATGTACGCAGACACAGAAACAAATCTATGCACACACACACACACACACACACACACACACACACACACACACACACACACACACACAGCATCCCACTCAGTCAGATCCCATCAGACAACAAAGAGCCAACGAGCCATCTTCTCTGACAACCTCCACCCGTCTCTTTTTTTGTTTTTTTCTCTGATGAAATGTTGTGACCGCCCAATTCTCTGGTCACCCCCAGCTAATCCCACTCCTGTCCCTGTCTCGCCCATAACAAGCTTGAGGAGTGACTGCTGAAGATTGAAGGGTGAAATTGGGTTTATCGGTTCCTGATAAAAAAAAAATCATAAACACATTGTGTCCCTGTCTTCTTGTGTGACAGAGAGCGCCACCTTATGACATACCTCAACTACATTATAATGGAGAATGCCTTCTGTCCTTTATGTGCACATCAGCTTCAAGTTCAATTGAATAACATAAGTAGTAATGAATGTATCGTACGTTCTGCAGATCTGACAGTGGGATGTTGGTAATGAAAGAAAATTCATCTCATCGATACCATGTTCTTCGTTCAGATGCAACTTGTTTTCTTTTTATCATAATTGCAAAGTTGCTTATGGATACGAGTGGTTTCTAGTCATCAACCACCTACAATCCTTTCAATCACGATATTTTCATTTAGTCACATGGTGTTTTGCACAATAAAAATATTACTGTTGTGATATCACTCTGATTACAAACAAGAAAAAAAAAAAAAAGAAGAAAAAGTAAAAAGAAGAAAGCGAACGAAGACGAAACAACGCTATAAATGTAGAAGTAAATGAGTAGACTCAAAACCAGTAAATGAATCGACAAATGACTAGCGCCCCCCCCCCCCCGCACCCCCCCCCCCCCCCCATCTAATTCACTATAGCTAAATATGGCATATGGCCAATGATCAATTCATTTGATGTTGTTGATAGCCAAGATGACCATAGGATAGATGGCCTACACCCCATTTTACCCATTTCATGTTATTTAGAGCCGTGATGGTCGTAGAGATACACCTTTTATTTTATAATAAAAAGAAAGATAGAAGAACAGTTGAAGAAAAATAGATGAGGAGGAGGAGGAGGAGAAAGTAGAAGAGGCGGAGGAGGACGAGGAGAAGACAGGGAAGTAGGAAGATGAAGAAGAGCGTGAAGGAAAATGGGTGAATGATCAAGAAGAAGGTAAACAACATGTGAATAATGCCTAATGAATCAATCTATTAATGAATAAAATGATAAATAAATGCATGTGAGTGTGCATACTTGTGTGTGTGTGTGTGTGTGTGTGTGTGTGTGTGTGTGTGTGTGTGTGTGTGTGTGTGTGTGATGAATCAATCTATAAATGAATAAGATATTAAATAAATGTGTGTGCGTGTGTGTATGTGTATGCGTGCGTGCGTGCGTGCGTGCGCGCGCGCGCACATGTTAGCACCGAAACAGTCAGAAGTGTCTTACTGATGAGTGCGAATCAGTGATGAAAGACCTCTGAGCAGGCGACATGAGTAGCTTTCACGACGGATTACAGTGGTCCCCCATATGCTGATAATGAAGGATTTCACGTTTGTAATCTAACATTCCAATCTTTCCTGTCCGTTTTCTTTCTATCACAGATCCTCCCTTTTCTTTCTTTTCTTTTCTTTTTTTTCTGTGCCAAGTCATCACAGTAATGACAGAGGAATTGTTAGCCTGCGTTTGATTCCCCCTGGTACTAATTCATTATTTGCTATTTTGAAACCTTTTCAAATAAGATAGAGCCTTTTCTATCAATGCAGTCAGACAATGTCTGGCAAAACGCGTATAGAAATTCATCGAATTTTAAAAAGAAAAGTTACTGGTTCCGCTGGACAAACTGGACAAAACAGATTACAGGACAAAACATCAGGATAAAATTTGCTTCAGTGTCCGTCTTGTCACCTTGCTTTGAAACTGACTAGAAACCCGTCGACACTGTCAACATCTTGACTCAGAAATAATGACAAAAACAAAACAACAACAAACAAAAAAATCAGCATCCAGTCAAACAGAGGCTGTCTTGGTTGATGATGTTTTTTCTTCTCTGGTATGTACACCATACAACATATCAGCTTTGCGAGGTATTCTACTGTCGTGCATTTGTGCTAACTTCAACGTACATGAATATAATTAGCTCAAGCAAAAACGACACATGGATGTGGTTTTGTCTCACAATGAATTAGGTCATCAGTATTCCCTTGGTCCACCGGAACACATTATGAAAGGTAAATGTATGAACTAATTCGCAGCAAAAGCAGCTTTTGCAACCCAGATAACTCAGAACTATACAAGACAGCTGATAGAACTTGAGCGTCAAACAATTTAATGAATAAGTCAAATAATGTATTAGCGGGGGCATGCAGTTTCCTCACACTACAGAAATTAAAGTGATTTCAGTCCCAATTTCGAAATCTTTGAATGCGCCAATAATGACCGAACATGTTAAAAATAGTAACTCTAAACATTTATAAACATTAGCAAAAGGAAATGAGTTATCGTCATGTATCCATAGTCCTCATGTACTTAAGGAACTGTTCGTACTAAATGTCATGACATTATTTTTAGCCCTTTACACTTAACTAGTGTGACATTTCAGCATGTTACAAAATATTCATTTGCATTCGCAGACTAAGTTTCTGAACAGAGAGGAGAGAGAGAGAGAGAGAGAGAGAGAGAGAGAGAGAGGAGAGAAGAGGAGGGTGGGGTGGGGGTGGGGGGAGGGGGGTGGGGGTACCCACAAAAAGACAAGCTCTCCAAATCAATAACACTCGAACAGACCCTGTCGGGCAACAAACAAGCCAACCAGTCACCGTCTTTGACAACGTCTGCCAGTCTGCTTTACTCCTCTGATGAAATGTGTGTCTGTTCAGTTCTCCATTGACCCCCATCCCCATATCCCTCCGTCCCCTGCCACACCTTCAGGCGTGATCGCTGAAGAAGGAAGGACGAAATTGGATTGATCCGCCCCAAATGAAAATGATAAAGGCATTACCTCCCCGCCTTCATGCCGGAAAGGGACCGAAACCTTGTGGACCCAAATCATCTGATAACGCACATGAAGGAGAAGAAGGTCCTTTGTTTATGATTATCTGCTCCGACATCCATATTATCCACAGCATTTTTGTGTCAAACTATATGGCAATGAATAGGTAAACAAATATGAACATGAGTTGATGGCAAAAATAAAGATAAAAAGAACATGAAAAATTACCATTACGTGCCCATTTTTTGATGTTTGTTGCACAGCTGACCGCGAAAGCGCACCAGGGATGGACTAGAAGAATATGAAGATGACGATAACAGGAAGAAAACAAGGAGTGAAAGCACACCAGGGATGGACTAGAAGAATATGAAGATGACGATAACAGGAAGAAAACAAGGAGTGAAAGCACACCAGGGATGGACTAGAAGAATATGAAGATGACGATAACAGGAAGAAAACAAGGAGTGAAAGCACACCAGGGATGGACTAGAAGAATATGAAGATGACGATAACAGGAAGAAAACAAGGAGTGAAAGCACCCAGGGATAGGACTAGAAGAATATGAAGATGACGATAACAGGAAGAAAACAAGGAGTGAAAGCACACCAGGGATGGACTAGAAGAATATGAAGATGACGATAACAGGAGAAAACAAGGAGTGAAAGCACACCAGGGATGGACTAGAAGAATATGAAGATGACGATAACAGGAAGAAAACAAGGAGTGAAAGCACACCAGGGATGGACTAGAAGAATATGAAGATGACGATAACAAGAAGAAAACAAGGAGTGAAAGCACGCCAGGGATGGACTAGAAGAATATGAAGATGACGATAACAGGAGAAACAAGGAGTGGAGGAGGAGCAGAACGGGAAATGTGAGAGAAGGAAGAGGAGGAAGATCAGACAGCAGAAACAGTAGAAGAAGTAGACGAGGGAGGTGATTAGGATGACATCAATAAAGTAGGCCATAAGCAATAGAATCAAGAATAAGAGAATATGAATTTTGGATATTATATGTATATATATATATATATATATATATATAATAATATATACATACACACACATACATATATGTATAAAGATCAATGTGAGAGTGTGTGTGTGTGTGTGTGTGTGTGTGTGTGGCGCGCGCGCGCGCGCGAGTACTCACGTTTACCAATGCATGTGCGTAATTGTATGAGTATGTGTACCAAAGAATGTAAACAGGTGTATTGATCTGAAGGCGATTTTAATCTCACATTTACAGTAGTTTGGCAAACAGTCTCATTTCCCAGACTGCTTTACATAAACACTTTAAACATAGCCCTGTGAATGATTTTCAGTTTGTACCACGCAGGCAGTGGAAACTTGAAGATGCAGGATTGACAAGAGAAACCTCAGACGATACTGTCTTTTTCTTCCTGTAGCCTCTGTGTAAAGAACAATAGCATCAGGACAATACTTTTACATTGGCCATATTTCATAGGAGGAGTATGTTTAGTTTTATCCATCAGTGTTGGTTTTTGTGTGAGGGCAGCGATATATTGAAAAAACGCAGAGAGAGAGAGAGAGAGAGAGGGGGGGGGAAGAGAGAGAGAGAGAGAGAGAGAGAGAGAGAGAGAGAGAGAAACTCAAACTCAAATAGTTTAATTGCCAAGGCCACCGACGTATCTGCAATGAGGTCAAGAACAAAAGTAGAACACACACGCGCTCGGTGCATATACTGAAAATTATGAAAAAAAAAAATTTGCATAACAGGAATGTTCTTCTTGAAATTATTCTGGCATTTTTGTGTTAAATGATAACAGTTCCTCTCTTCGTTTTATTGCTTTAAAAATGAACATAGCTACAGAGCGAGTTACAAGTCTCTTTTCATTTTGCAGTAAAAGACGCCATGACGCTTGATGAACATTTCTAGTATGAGGCAAAATGTATTTACCTCTTAAATCTTTATAGAATGGGAGAGAGAGAGAGAGAGAGAGAGAGAGAGAGAGAGAGAGAGAGAGAGAGAGAGAGAGAGAGAGAGAGAGACCCCCAACCATGCTGGTCGAAAAAGCCCTATCGTTTGACAAAGAACCAATGAACCATCTTCTTTGACAACGTACGCCCGTCTGTTTTACTCCGTTAATGAAATATTGTGACTAATCAGTTCTACTCTCCTACCTTTCCCCTCCCCTCCCCCCTCCCCCCATCCCTCTCATTCCAGCTTGGGCTTGAGGCGTGATTACTGAAGATGGAAATAGGAAATTTGATTGATCTGCCCCTGATGAAAATCATGAACGAATTACCTCCCTGTCTTCATTCAGGACAGAG
>CM065728.1:45717457-45719957 GCA_033310375.1 Conus canariensis | reverse complement strand
GTGTCGTGATTGCGAAGGCGTCAGGGAAGTTTTGGGTCCAGAAGAGAAAGAGAGAGGGGGGGGGGGGAGAGAGAGAGAGAGAGAGAGAGAGAGGAGAGAGAGAGAGAGAGAGAGAGAGGAGAGAGAGAGAGAGAGAGAGAGAGAAGAGAGAGAGAGAGAGAGAATCATTAAAGTTCCCGAATGCTCCGAGATGACAAACGATCTTTTTTCTTGGTTGCTCTCTAAAATTGATGATAACACGCATGAACTGTCAAGCCTGTTTTCGAGATTTTGTAGCTGATGTTCAGCTTTTCGTGCACTTCCAGTCCCAGATGTGCTACATTAGCTAAACCGATCGAAAACAGAACATGAAATGACCATTGAGGTGAGAGAGGTATTGGCGTCAGCTCACGTTCAAATCCCAGTGTTTGCATAAGAAAGCCGTGCATGTTCCATGGGAATGGATCCGCGGTTAAAAAAAAAATTGTTATCTTGTCTTCAGTTTTACTGGAGAAGAAAACTGGCAAATGATGGTGACAGAGGGAAAGATAGGAGATGGCACTGTGGCCAAAGAGGGAACGTAGGAGAGGATGATTAAGAGAGAGAGAGAGAGAGAGAGAGAGAGAGAGAGAGAGAGAGAGAGAGAGAGAGAGAGAGGAGAGAGAATCAGACAGACAGCCTCACGAAGACATACACAAACAGAAATAGATTTGCGCAAAGAAAGCCCAAAAAATTCGAGATCAACTTTAATGAGACGACACTTCATTTGGAACCTAAGTACACGCAATTCTAGTTTGTTAAAGCACAACAAGACTCATTTTGGGGGATATTGACCAGTGAACAAGAGTAAGTGTGCTCGTTGATGTCTTCATTTAGAACAAAACTTGGAAAAGAAATGGGGAAAAAGGGACAAACATTGCAATAATTACAAATGAACAAATGAAAAAATGGACAAAGGAGAGATGAGAAACAAGAGCAATTTACTCTCAATAAAGAAAAAGGATGTTCTGAAAACAAAATACCGTTTTTGGAGGTATGGTATAATTTGAAAATCTACGAACGCAGAGAAAGATGATTTCCTCTTCCAAGGATGTTATCTTTTCGTTCACGTCCGTTTGTTTCTATACTTGTCTGTCAACAACAATACAAATGAAAATTACCGTACTTGATAAAAAGAATAGATTTGAAGCAGGGGCGAACACATTAAATTCTAGAAAGGATATCCGTTCAGAAAGATTATTAAAGTTTTTTTTACCGTACATAAATACTGTCGAATAACTGCTACAGTTTGGTGATTACGTATGAACTATCACATTTTCATTAAATGTTGTAACTTTGTATGAAAAGAGAGCTAGAAACCTACTTGTCTTCCAACCCTCCTCACTGTGTTCCTGCTCTCTGAGTCACTGTTGTCCGTACATATAGTACCATATTCCAGTGGTGGCACCTGGGTAGACGATAATGACGCGGAGAGAAGGCGAGAAGGTAGTAGATAAGGAAAGAAAAATCACGACGAAAAGAATAAGTGAGCTCTCTCTCTCTCTGTGTCTGTCTGTCTGTCTCTCTCTCTGTCTCTGTCTGTCTCTCTCTCTCTCTCTCTCTCTCTCTCTCTCTGTGTGTGTGTGTGTGTGTGTGTGTGTGTGTGTGTGTGTGTGTGTGTGTGTGTGTGTGTGTGTGTGTATGTGTGTGATCTTATCGAAAACACGGTTTTCTTTGCTTCAGCCTGGAATTTTCGACAAACAAATGCAAAGCAACTTTAAAGACCAGCCTATAGAATCTGCAGTATATACAACTTTCAGTCACTGCAGCCAATGTGTTGCAACAACTCAACTGATCAAAGACAGTACATAAATTGATTGATTGTTAAGGCTACAAGCGATATTGCATGTAACTCATGTTCACATCCTAATGTTTGTACAAGAATGATGGATATGGACCTTGACAGGATAAAGGCGCTGTTGGAAACGGATTTGTGCGTTATCTTTTCTATCAATTTGTAGTGACCCAGGCCTTGGCATACAACCAACGGAACTGGCGAAACGACATGAACAGTTGTTCAGTGCGGCGGCCCGATGACTCTTCAGGAGCACTCGAGCAATACTCGGGCGCTGCTGAACAGTACCATTAACCCACGCCCGGGCAATTTTTGGGCAACAGCCTTGAGGTACTCAAATCGATATTGCTCCAAACATTTACTAGTTACAGTTTGATATTGTTCCAAATATTTGCTAGTTACAGTTTGATATTGCTCCAAATATTTGCTAGTTACAATTTGCAAATTTGACACAGCTAGAAATAAGAGCTTTGATTTGTTTAAAAGAGTTATACTTTGACGTGTTTTGTTTGAAATTAAGTCTACCGTTCACATTCAAACACGGAGTTATGTCAAAATTAAAATAATGTCTGAATTTGTCGAAGTATCGAAAGTTCAAAGATGTATAATACGGTATTTTGATGTGCTGCCAAACAGTCAGTTTTGTTATAACAGCGCAATTTCCCATATCTTGGCGGAACAGATTTC